>CM031234.1:210872769-211595269 GCA_018340775.1 Taxus wallichiana var. yunnanensis | reverse complement strand
AACATGGTGTTTTACCAACAGGGGGACAACAAAAATTGACCTGGCGAATGGAAAAAAATGAAAACTCTATTTTGATGGAGCTTGTCTCCTCTTACCCATTGAATTATTTCAATTTTCCAAGTAATTTTGCACACTCAAAATTTGGGTAAAAGCTTTCAAAGACCTTTAGATTAATTTCCAAAGCTATGTCCCAGAGGAGGGGAGGTGGGGTCTTTATTAAAATTTTCCAACAAATTAACCACCCACCACCCCAACCTACACACCCGATTGGCTAATTAAATTAGGCTTAGTGTTACGTACTCTGGTACCATGTTAGGACGAGGATTATAAACCACATTTAACCATATTAAATACAAAACAAATAACATTGAATATTGAATTCACGTGGAAAACCACCGAGGGAAAAACCACGACAACTCAAAAAATTCCATTATAGAGAAACACATTTACATTCCAATAAAATCTCCTTTACCTCACTTCTCTCCAAGCCATTCACACGGGTGAAAACAATATGATCCACGACCATATTTAATTGACCCCACAGGTCACGAACATATTAAGTGAGGGGTATGATTAAATCTACCCGATTTAATATAAATTACTTAATAATTAACCAATTAAACATAAACATAATCATTTGGATCTTGATCATTTTTGTTCTAATTCTCATTCCTATTCTGGCTTCTAGGCCCTCTTTTGTTCTCAAGGGTATAGTCCCTTTCAAAAAACTATTTGCCAATAATAAAAAAAAAACATAAACATAAAGTTTATATTAAATAATTAAGAATATAACCTATTCTAAATTATTTGATTATAAACTAAAATTTATAGGCAACCGAATATTTCAATCTAACATCATGCACTTATAGTAATGAATCTTCACGACTACATATATTCATTTATACCCAATGTCCCTATTTTATTAGGATTAATCGACTAAGACATCTAAATAATATAGCATGCATATACTGCAATTAAAAACAACAATTACAAATGTAATAATTCACAAGTTTTCAAACTATTGACCAAACAGTCAAACTTGGCAACTACTTGATCAAACATCATGCTTATACATTTTACAATGATAGTCCAAGACTATTTTATATTTCCAAATAACAAACATGTTTGTTATTACCTATTCAAAAATTGTACAAATTTATTAATAATGACCATCCAAAAATTGTTCTAGATTCATTATAAACATGCTATAATAAAATATTGTTTACAATACAAGGTTCCAAACAACCTATAAAAATAGACTTACTTCCTATAATCCTGATAAGTAGATTGGTAACAACCAACTTGTGAAAGTATTCCATACTTAACTAATCTAGTTCAACTTTGTTTTATTGAACTCTACATTTTATTTTCTAAATCAAAATGTATTTCATAACTTAACAAAGGAAGCTTTCCACCATATGAAAATAAATATGTTCTAGAATGATTTAAATCTAACTCTTTTCCCACTATCCATATTCACAAACAACCAAAACCCAAATGAATCTATTACCGTAGTATCAAATGAACCAAACTAGTGAATACATTTCCAATTCCCACTTAATATTCCAAATCTAGTAATGTATTCTCGAGAGAGAAGAATAAAATTATAACTTAATAAGTAACTATATTGTTCTCTAATACCTTGTCCCGATTTCATTCAATGAACCAAAACAAAACATGTGCATATACAAGTTATAAAAATCATGCTCATTAAAGCTAAAAGTAATGATAATAGTGAGGGTCGAGATGAGCTAAAACCAAACAAGTAGTTATAACCTAAAACGTATTTATCCCAAAGTTCATAAGGATAACCCATATCAAAACATTTTCCAAGAGAGAGAGAGATTCATAACAATCATGTTCTATAAGAGCTTAGTATCCAACGATAACAAAAACTCGAGATGAGCCGAACCAAACAAAAACAACAAACTCTCTAAGAGCTATTTAATAATAGTTAATCCCAAAAGTATCCAACTTAAAAACCAATGATCAATCCAAAACGTGATTAGAGTTACATAAAATAATCTTATGTCCAATTAAACACATACAGATTCTATTCATTTTCCATATTTCAAATGAAATATAAACGTGTTTAGTTTCTAGATTTTCCCTTTTTCCGAGTTCACAACCAGCCCAAAAAGAATACATATTTCAATTTCTCATTAAGCCCATAACCCAAACCATAATCCCTCCCATTTCCACATAATAATCAAAACAGATCATGTTTATAGAAGGATTTATAACATTTATGCTCTTTTAAGAGATTTAAAACAATTACTACAAGCAATTTCAAAGAAGAGTAGAATCCAAAAATAGTAGTCACCTCAACCCAAAAACTTGATTATCGACAAACCCCAAAATGTATTTGGTTTAAGATCCCACAAAATAGACCAACTAAAATGTTCTAAACCATTTCATTTTCCTTGTATTTAACATATTCTTCAAGTAAAAACACATTTGTTATACATATTTGAATCTCAAGTTCACAAACCCATATGCATTCATTTTTTCCAGTTTTTTAAATCGATGTATACAACCAAACGTATTCAAGAATTTCACCATAATAACAACATGGAAAGTGAGAAAGAAATCCATGATTGAGTTTGTTAAAATATTCTTCGCAATCTTTCCAAACCAGATGCCCTAAAAACACAACTAAATCCTTCCACAACGTTTTAAATAACAAAAATGCCATAGCAACAGAAGGAACAACAATAAATTTACCACGTACAATCCAAAAACATACTTCCATGAAAATCTCCATGCCCACTCCATGTAGAGCTCAAACCAAACAATGAAGAATCCAAACAAAGTGTATACCTTTGCATGTTTAGCTTCTTGGAGAAGCTAACGGTTCCCAAGGAACCCGAACGAATTTAATTCCTTATTCATACTCATGCCACGTTGTGGCTTTCCAAACTTAAAGCAAAAACCTTGCCCAAATATCCACCAAGTAACTTAAGTATTATCTTAAGTTTATTTAAAATTTTAACTAATTCGGATACATTGCCACGAATCAAGTAAAACTTGTCATTAAAGCTTATGCCAAGTCTTTGATGACCAAAATAAACCAAAACATTAACCAAGGTGATCATATGACCTTATTAGAACAAAGCATTTAGATATCAATTAAATTTTCCATATCAATGTGTGTGTGTGTGTGTGTTCTTAGTTAATTTAGATCCTTATTGAACATATACATATGTGTATATATTTTATATTTATTATTAGTTGCTTAATCATTATCAAACATATATCTCCACACACACACACGTGTGTGTGTGTGTGTGTGTTATATACTAACTTAATATATCATCACGAACACTTCGATATACAACAAGTCATAATGCAAACAAAACGACATCCAATAACTTAGGCAAGTGATAACAATATCACTAATTCAACATAGAATTAAGTCGGGATGTTACACATGGATGATAAAGGAATTATTTTTGAATTGGTTGTACCACTTTTCTAGATCAATTCAGGTGGTGGTTCACCATTAAATAGAAATCTACTCATTTTTATGGCCATGAACCACATGGCATATGAGACAATCCAAGAGGAAAGAGCAATGGGAATTTATCTAATCACTTTTCATGTACACACCAACCACCAGTTATAACCTTTAGATATTAACATGTTTTTCACCATTTAAAACCTACTTCAAGGATGAAATATCCAAATGGATGGTCAAGCATCACAAAGTAGATGTGAGAAGATTTGAATTGGTAGCTCTTAACAACAAGGCTTTTAAGAGAGCATTAACTCCATCAAATATAAATGCTAGTTTTATGAGGACTAGAATATGGCCTCTAAACAGAGATGCATTGGTCAATGACATGCACCCTAGTAATGCATTCAATGTTGAGCTAACAGAGGAGGAAACATCTATGGAGAGCATTATGGAGATGGTTGGTTATAAAAGAGATGAAATTAAACAATTTATCGAGATAATGGAGAAGCAATCCAACAAAATGCTAATCAAATCCAACAAACAAAAGATGTAGTCAGCCAACAACAAGTTGATATAATTCAAAAATCAGAGGTGGAGGTGATAAAGTTAAATCAACAAGACATGAGAACATGTTTAAGTCAGATTGGGCAAGGCTATCAAGTTGGAATTCGTGTTCAAGTTGAAGAAAACACACCAACTCATGTGAGTTAGACACAAGAACCTATCACAGCCGAATACAGGATGAGTATGCCAACACTAGTTAGCCATCCTGAATGGTTGAAAGAAGTTACTACAAACTTGGGGATTCTAATAGACCTTTCCAATGAGGAGATTTATCTTTCCATGCCATCCCCTCCTCCTAACATGCCAAGTGGAGTAGTCCACTACTATGCAGATTATAACACATGGAAAAATGAAGATGATAGTCATCGGATGTTAGAAGATTTGGGGTGTTCACAAACATTTGTACAAGACACAATAGAACAACCATGTAATGCAAAATCAAGAAACTAGGTTGGCGTTCATTCGGAACTTTCTTAAGCTTCCAATTGAAAGGATTGATAAGAGAGAAAAACGTGCAAACAAGGGGATTCTAAGGTTGAGCAAGCAATCACAAATTCTCACATTGACCGAGTACTTTAAAATGCTTGATGAACAAGAAGCACTAAGGAAGGAACTAGAGGAGTTGAAAGCATGAAAGAAAGAACAACTTAAAGAGGGAAGGCAAACATAATCATTGCACACAAGAAAAGATGGAAGTAAATAAACTTGAATGAAAAATTAAAAGGAAGAAGAGGGAACAAGACAATATAAAACAACAACATGAAAACGAGAAAAATGGGAACATGAGAAGCTACAACGGGAGAAGGAGAGGATAAAAAATGTAATACAAAGACAAAGATGATTGAGCAGTCCAAAAAATACTATTCCTTCACAACATCCAATTATGATGGATTTATACAACATTTACACTCCGATTTTCCAAATGTGGCCAATTACCAAGTGAGCAACACATCTACTTCTACAAATCAAATTTAGTTTCCTTCAACACCAACAATGTAATTTCTAACAACATAGTTTCCTTCAACTCGGAAATGCAAAATCCGACAACACAAATGCAGTTTGCTCACACATGTAATATGTAATTTTCTATAAGTACAACAAACATGTAATTTCCTACTTCTAGTCCCATGCATGTCAATTCTATTAGCCAAATGCAATCAGGCCATGTAAGAAATCAACAACTCCCATCACCAAGCATAACCAACATGTCAATGACACCCCAAATGGAGAATGGAACAATACAAAACAACATAAGAAGTGACACAATTGTCGAATTGAAGAAGAATTCAATTTTGGAACAATTTAGATGCTACCTTATTATATGATTGGTATGCGTAATTATAACCTTATTATGTGTAAGTTATAACCTTCATGCAAAAAATATGAACTTAGTTATGTAGTTTTTTGGGAAATCATGCAAGCAATATTTAATTTTTTCCATCCTATCATTACACATAAGTATTTGTAGTTTATTCCATCATATTAATATAAAAGTAAGAGTTTTGGTAATGTGTAAAAACATGAATTATCTTCTTATAGGTGTTTATAATTTTTATTATTCATTATTTTCTAGAATAATGATAACAAAGGAAAATAGTTCACTACCTAAGTAAGGTCATAAATGACCTTACCTATAGAATGAAGCATTATGATTTCCTATAGATTAAAGGTGTCAAAAGACATAGTTGTGATATTCTCATTTTCCCTTCGATATGACATTCCTTCATGAACCAACTTTTGACAGGTATCTACAAAAAAATGGACCCATGAGCAATGAGCACATTTGCAAGCAACACCAATATCAACATTTGTAGTTGAAAATATGTAAAATTACACTCGTATATTCAATCTATGTTCAGTAATTACAATGTATATTCAAACAAATACTAAAATAAGAACCATGTTCACCTTATGTTAAATGATACTCAATGTATAGACATCATTTTCTTTACATGTTCAAACTTTGTTTTTATTTGCATATTAACAAATTGAAATTATTAAAACACATTAAAAATGTGGATGGAATCTTAGTGCTACATGTGAATGTGCTCAATGCATGGAGAACATAAAGAATAAATGAAATTGCATATTAGAAGGGATCAACAAGTGCTATGAAAAGATGTTAGCAGTTAATGGTTGCTTTGAATGCGACATTGGTGCATAGTTAGAAATGATGGAGGAGGAATGCAGAGTGATAGGAGTCAAAAGATTGCACAATAACTACAAACTATCTTTATGCACTGAAACTATGGAATGTACACTTAATAATGTGTGTAAATTTTGCCTTTGAACACATACATTTCAATGACTAAATTACAACCATATATTCAATGTATATTTAGTCATTCATGTGTTTATGAGAGAGGCAACAATTATTCAAATTTGGATATTTAGATATTCCTCGGATGTTGAGGTAAGTGATTCACATATTCATTGCATATGCAGACAATCTTCATGTATTTAACATTTTGTCTATTTGTCTCTGAGTTTCCTCACATATTCAAAAATTCTTTGAATACTAAGAAGATAATTATCATTTACCTCCTAAATATGCAACCTCCTTGGCAATATAAGTATTTATTTAATAGTAACAATGTAATAAGAACATGCACTGAACTAATAACATATTTAATGTATATTCAGTAATTTCAGTTCTCATTAAAAGTTTGAATGTGTAGTATAAAATGACAAAGTTACAATCGTATATTCAATGTATGTTCAATAATTCTAGTATATATTTAGCAAGTCAATATAAAGTTAGTTGTGGATATTCATATATTAACTACACAAACAACCACAACACTTATATTCAATAACAACAATGTATTTTAAAATTGTAAGATGCGTGGGTGAAATAACCCTATTTTTTGGACAATTTCTACATCATATTAGAAGAGTTTGGGGTGAATGGAGGAATACACAAAATGCACTAAAATAAATGAATATACACTAAAAATAATAGTTCAATGTGCATGTTTGAAAAAATAATAGGCCATAAGGGTATTAGAAGTGTTTGGGGTGAATGGAGGAATAAACAAAATGCACTTTGAAAAATGAATATGCACTTAAAACAATAATTCAACATGCATGCTTGAAAAAACATGTCATAACAAAACCCATTACTCAATAACAGTAGTTTATGGTCAATAACAACAATGTATTTTGAAACTATAAGACACATGGGTGAAATAACCCTATTTTGGGGACAATTTTTATGTTGTATTAGAAGAGTTCGAGTGAATGGAGGAATAAACAAAATGCATTGAAATAAATGAATATACACTAAAAAATAATAGTTCAACGTGCATGCTTGAAAAAACAATAGGTCATAACGGAACCCATTACTCAATAACATCAATGTATGATCAATAACAATATTGTATTTCAAAACTATAAGACACATGGGTGAAATAACCCTATTTTTGGACAATTTCTATGTTGCATTAGAAGTGTTCATGGTGAATGGAGGAATAAAAAATGCAGTGAAATAAATTAATATACACTTTGAAAAATAATATTTCAACGTGCATGCATAAAATAAAGGTCGAATGAAATCCATTACTCAATAACCAACAATAGATATAACCATGTGTAGAAATGTGTACGAAGGTTGAAATATGGTGAATCGAAAGATTTTGTGCGAATGAAATATTAAACAGAACATGCACAAAAATAACTAAATAATGAATGAATAAACATTTATAAAATTGGTAATACTTAATTAAACAAGAACATGTATGTAAACAAATCAATATAAAATGAATATATGATTGTAAAACTAGTATTGCTTGCGAATGTGCTCATTACATGAAACTCAAAGAGAATAGATCCAAAAAACTACAAAAATGGGCTCACCTCATAACCCACATGGCGATTCATATGCGTCTTCACTCCTTTGCAAGGTAGAAAGGGTCAGGGTGACTATTGATAGGCACCATCCTTTAGCTTCATTGCGAGGTCGGAAGGGGTGGGAATGTTTAGCTTCCCCCCGCATGTGCACTTTGCCAAATACAATGACATACACTTAATGGCTGAATTGAATGTGTTAGTGGCACGTAGGGAAAAATAGTTAGTGGAGGCTAACATAGTGGAAGAGGGTGATGTGAAGTGAATTAAATGCATTTAAATTGTGAATATAAGTTAATTTGTGCACTTGTCACGTGGCTAAACAATTTTTCGCATAGGAAAATGTATTTTTGGTTCACTATGCAATTTTTTAAAGGTTTTATGTAGTGGGCCTGTCATGTGGCAATTGACGCGGAGCCATGATGGCTTCCCCACTTTTTCAAAATCACAACAAAATTTGTGACATTTCGAAAAAAAATTAGAGCCCTCTATGTCACCATGAATTTAGTTGAGACATCATTGAACTAGCGTGCTCAATGACCGTGCTTTTCCCTAGTACCTCAAGGGATATATGTTTCACTAATTAATAATAATTGAAAAAATCATATGAATATTAAATAATTCTACTACATTATTTTAGAACATTTTTATTTCCGAATTAAAAATAATATCATTTTACTATTGACTTCTCAAAATTAAAAGGAAAAACAAATACAAAATAATAGTTAAATGGAATGCAATGCAATGCAAGAGATTACTTGAGAAGACACACAATGTAATTAAAATGAATGAGAATGGATCGGGTGATGGAATGTCATCACTTGAAGTTTCAACTAACAATGAATCAATCAATCTGCAAAGGTGGCGTCCGAGCTTAAGTGCCTACTTCGATTACAATTCTTGTGAATCATCACTTGCTCTCGATAACCCCTTTTCTCCACCGAGAGTATCGCCCATCCATGGGTTTCATAAGTCAATGAAATTCTATTTTTCTTCGGATATGTTGTCAATTCCACTCCATTAGGAAGAACCAAAACTAAAAAAATGCGGCAATGTAGATGACAACAAAGTTGAAATTTTAGAAAATTGTATAGATATTTTGAGTAGTCTTTCCTAAATATATGTGTAAGCAATTAAAAATATAAAAATTATTTATATCTGTGAGAAGAAAACATTTTTTTATATAAACTAAAGAATCGCACGTGAAATGTGCGATGTGAACACCGAAGGGGAAGTCTACGATGAGGTTGATTTTGAGGGACCATAACATAAAAGGAGGAAGAGGGTTGTAGAAGAGGGGGTTAGATGGAGGAGAAGGAATTGGGAGAGGATAATGTTAGGGGGACCTTTTGTGGAAGCTATCTTTTTTTCAAGGAGGAAGATATGTATCATGTGTATTTTTGTCAATTGTTTGACAGAGAAATGGGATACATCATGCAAGGCATCATGGAAAGACAGTTTAGAGATATCTTAGAAAACAAGGTGTTGTCAATGAATAGTTTAAAGGAAAACTTGCATTTTTGGTTCAATGTGGAAGTCAACAATTGTTAAAGAAATTGCAATTTTGCATTGAGGGTTCATTATGTTGTCATTTTCATGTTCATGTATGATAATGGTTTCTCTTTAGATTTCAAGAATGTGATTAAGGTTCCCACTCATAAAATTTCGTATTGAGTCGTGAAATAGGTGTGGGACATGATGAAATAAGTAATGAGTAACACGAGACATCAAAATAGAAACCAATTTTCACTACAACTAAGCAAACCATTACTAGGATATAATAAAATTTATATTTTAAAAAAATTTAAGTAACTTTCCCTGAGGTCCTTGATTCGTGTTTTGTTTAAATGTAATTTTTAAAACCTCTGTGGACATTTTCAGGTACATATACTAAACTTCAATGATGATGGTAACATGGTCCCATTTCATATTTGTGGAATTTATATCCTTGTAAGGGTTTCGAACGACCATTTCATCCCGACGGGTTTATGTGAAAGTGTTCAACACTATAGTGAGACACTAAATACAATGGAAAAAATGGCCATTTTAGTAGTGATGAGGAGAATCTTGTCCACTTAATTTTAATGTTTTTATAGCTATGTTCTTTAAAAAATAATAATAATAATCCCCAATTCGAGTACCTAAAGCACTGCGCCTATGGGGAATCAAACCAACGACCATCGACAATTAAATCATACATATCATCTAAGGAATATTCCATGTGGATAGTTAAAGCGAAGAATTGTTGTAGGCATCCTGTTACTCGATGGAAACCTTTCACCGACTCCCAATCCTCTTGTTCAAGTTCATACTTTCTGACAACAACTATAATTGTGAACACTGCTAGTAAAAATAGTGATGATGTGGAAGAGAACTACTTGGACACTTGTGGGGTTCATACACGGGGAATGCATGAATTGTGGTTCACAGAGGTGACATCAATGGAGTGCGGGGAGTGGGTAGTGAAATGGAAGGCCAAGATTATTTTATTCAACGTCCATGTATAGACAACAATAATAGAAGCTATCTTTGCCCTTGAATGTATGGCACATGTTAGCCACTAACCAGGTCTTTCCCTTAGTGAAAATGTCTTTGGCGTAATAAGACGCCAACAACTACTCGAATTTTTTTGTTATGTAGCTCTTCCGTTTCATCCCACCACAAAAAAACTCTATCTTCGTTTTTTCTATACACTTAAATACCCCCAATTTTTAAGTTGAAGGAAAAATAGATACATCATGTGGAAGTGGAGTGGGATTTGGAAATTTGGACATAGCTATAAAATTGATGACCTTCTAACATTCAAGATTACCGAAGTAACTTCTCTCAACAAAATTGTCGCTCTTACCACATGAAAGTTTAATTTCTTGACCTTAGCATGGGCCCATGAAGGACATCAATGTTTAAAGTAGAGTAAATGAAATTCATTAAATCCAATCAGTCGTACTCTTTTACACTTATGAAAGGATTGAATGGGCATTTCTGATTTCAAGAAATTAAGATATAACACATGTAGCTTAACAATCTTAGTTGGTTCTGCGAGAGGATGTCGATGTATTTTGAACTATGGCCTGTTGAGTCACTTGTTAGACCACCCTCCTCCCCAACCCACCTCGACATGGCTTCATCGCAAATATATATATTTTTAACCTTTACATTTATGATCAAATAATAATAATTTCATCATTGGCACTAGACGACAAAAATATTTAAACAACAGTGGGAATTTGAAATAGTGATCACATGTGATCGTCATTCGAAATGATTATGATGGGAATGGATTTACATCTATTGACTAGAAAATTAAACAATATTAATTCATGCTATACAGATTCAAATTCAATAAAACAACATTGGCATATATGAAATACCTCAATATGGCATGGAAAAGTGTCAATAAAAGCTTACATTTGAAGAAAATGGTGAAGATGTGTGTTGAATAGATAAGAATAAATATGCTAACATTCACTTGGTCTCTTTGATTGGATGAAATAGATTGTAAACACGTCATTTAGATATTGAAAGCAACATAGCAATTTCCTACCAATGTTTTGTTCCAAAAAGAGGGGAGGCCCATTATAGTAAGGTGTGTCATGCATTTGAAGTGAGACACTTAGATGGAGGGTGTGTGTTTATTTGTGGCTTGGAACCCTAGTCGGCTAAGAGGGTAAAAACTAACAACGGTAAAAAAAAATTACAAATGGCTAAAATAAAAAACAAAAAAAGTGCCACCTTGTATGCCTTTTTATCAATATTTCCTTGATATGACAAGTATAACAATGAAATTTTAGGGTTTGCAGGTTATAAATATTTTAGATTTATCCTCATCATGTATGCCATTATCAATATTTTCTTAATAAGACAAGTTTAATGTAGGAAATTTAGGATTTGCAGAGTTAGGACACATTTTATATTTATTTTTAAGGGCATTCAATATAGATATTCCTTAAAGTGATAAGATTCCAGGTTGAAAAGATATTATATGAATCGTATAGCTTCAAAAGTATCATATTTGTTGTTTGTTTCTCCATGTATTTAATAACAAAATAAAATTTGAATGGGAAAAATAGACCCATGTCAAACAAACCCACCAATCAAGGTTAAGCGCTCTTCAAAACCCAAATCAAAACATGGAGAGTGACACATCATAAACGGCCTATCAGACCTGTCATTTTCCTTGCATGCTAATACAAGCACTTTATTTGAGATCCAGAGGCATTAACCACGTTGAAACCCAAGTTAATGTTGTAAATTTAGCAATAATTAGGTAGTTGAAGTGAGAATTTAATTAATTAAATAAACATAATGTTAGAGAGAATTGTGCTAAACGGATCTCTCGCTAATCTTCGTTCTAAAATCAACTCCATTATGAGTTAAATCATACTTGCACACGGAGATAAATCTATAACCCTAATATCTCCTCATTTTACTCTATACAAATTGATCGATGTGGATCTCATATCGTATCTAAAGTAGGTTTAATTGTCTCGAGAGGAAATTATTGTTTAAGACTGTTTTGTTTGTTTTATGCAGAAGAAGAAGAATATTGAGGATTAGGAGGTGCTTTATTCGAGCATAATTTCTACCTGTATTTATTTTACTTCTTCTACTTCTAAACACATATGTTATGTACATTGTAACATTTGCAACACCATTCCAGTGGTAGACAATGACATTCTTATGGCAGATGTGGACTGGAGTGTGATAGTCCAGCCAACAACGTACTCATTCCATATTAAAAATAATATGTCGATGAAAAAATAGAGAAATGTGATCAAATTAAAATATGAATATTTTGACTATGCACAAATGTTGAATTGCAATCTTCGTCGTCCACGCCATTTTCGGGTGTCGAGTAGGGGGCTCAACTGACTTGAAACGCCTTCGGCGTAAATATTAAAATTCTGATCATTTGAAAGAGTTAAGTTGTCAACAAGTTTTGATTTGATAGGCATTAATAATTCAAATCAATAGTAGGCATGTTTTAAATTTGAGAGTCATTTACATGTTTTTCATATTTTATCAATGCAATAATTATAAATTTTCAAAACATATATATTGATTTATATATTTAAAATATAGTTGTCAATTTTAATATTGATCTATATATAAATTGTATTTATATACATAAATATATCATTATCTTTTTGAAGTTATTAAGTATTTTGATTTGGTACCTATTTGTATGTTTGTTATATTTTAGTCGAACAATATTTTTCATGATTATCAATTTCAACTTATAGATTTAAGACATAATCTGCCATTTTAAAATATAAATTTTATATAGATTTGATTCATCCACATATAAATTATATTGATATATTTATATTCATATAGATATTAGAATTCCCTCATTGAGAGGAAACACCCTAGCCCTTACACCACAATAGATATTTCACTTTTACATATTTGGCCAAGGATATATAATGACACTAGAATGGATGTGGGTCATTGATTTATTTATTATTCAATACAATTCCATTGGGGTTTGTATTAATTTGTTATTTTATTGTTTTCATTTTTTTGAACCATTCATTATTTAAAAATTCCTACTTAAAATGTTTGACATTCATAAAATGTAGGAAATCAAATTTAAAATTCTTGGCATCAAATATCATCCATGCCTTAAGATTCACTTAGACCTTTTAAGTTAAGGGCATAATGTTGAAATTTCTAATGAGTGAGTTGTGAGAAAGAAGCGGATGTGCTTATTGAGCTAAGTGGATAGGTCAACTTGACATCATCCATCCTTGTCTTGCCATGTTATTCTTTGGGGTAGATCAAAATAGAGCCAAAATCTTGTCATTTCTTTTGTTGTGCTCACTTGCTTACGTAAACTTGAAAGAGTTATCATATGATGTCAATGATGTACACCACATGGGCCAGGTCTTATTTTTAAGGATAATTCCTTACCCGAGAGACAAGAAGTTGGCTAGGTAATGTGCTTTATGGATTAAATTATGTTAATCTATCAACACAATTGAATGAAAAAGTTTTAATATGAAAAATAAAACTTGTACTAAATATTATAATTGGGAAAGTGCACTGTATACAATTAAGCTGGTAAGGCTAAAAGTACAAGCTCTTGTGACAAAAAGGAAATGTATCCTCATTGGTGTACCTAGACTAATGGAATAATATAGAGCTACATATGTGTTTGGAGTTAGATACAAAAGACATGCTAATTATCTTGTAGAGCAAACTATGTATGTATCCTCTTGGATTTAAGGTCGAATGAAATTTAATTGCATAGGTTGTTAGATAGAGAAAGCGTTTAAAATACACACACCCACACAAACACACATGTGATTAAAAATTAACTAGTTATAACTAGAAATAGTTTCATAAGAGAAATTTATGAATATCTTCATCTTCTATGGAGAATGTGATCCGATATGTGGCATATTGGCAAGATGCTTTATAACATGATAAGAATGGGGAATACGCCACATGGTAGAAAGATTATGATAAGTGAGTGTGGGTTATTTTGGTCTTATGCAAATCTATGGAAGAAATTGATGTGAAAATAATTAAGGTGTAAGTGTGTGAGGGTGCCGAAATGTGCAAGTATGTGAGGGTGCCACAATTCTTTGAGGTGTTCTACATGGCTATGAATGTTGTGAGGTGGTGATCGATATTAAAGAAAATGTGAATGTTGTGAGTTAGGTTGGTGCAATACTGCAATAATTATGAATTTGAAGAAGTGTGTAAGATTGCGAAGGTGTGGGTGTTGTGACTTATTAGTGTAAAAATTTAAAAACATCAAAAATATAAGGCAATAATGTTGTAAGCACGGTACTATGTGAAACAATGCTTTAACATCAAACACAATAAGGTAATAATGTTGTACAAGACTTTAAAAAGTAAAAAAATGATGTATTGTGAGATATTTTGGGGTTACACAAGTAGGTTATTAAGGAGTTGTACTAATGTTATGAGATATCATGAGTTTGTATGCATGTTGCAACACATTATGAGGATAAGGAGCATAAGAATTTCTTGACAAGTGAGGATATTTAAGAGTATGTGTTATTCTTTGAGGGAGGTTGAGTGACTACACACAAATCTCTCATCTCTCTTCTCCATGCTCTCCTTGCATTTCATTCCTGAGAAATGTAAATTTGGTGTTCTAGTCCCCTATAAACTTTGTATGTATGTTCATGCTATGTTTAGAATTTTGATTCTACTGAGTTATGAAGTTTTTGTATGGACCCTTCGATCCTTGTTTAGTGCCCAATGGTTTTATAGTCTTATTTATTAGTTTTCCAATCCATTATTTGTCAACTTATGAATATTATGTGGTTATCTTTGGTCTTAGAATTGGATAAGAATAAGGATAGGATCATCAAGATCTCTTTTACAAAGGCTAGGGTACCTCTATGGAAAGTTCCTACATCATGGACATGCTCTTCATTACCATTAAAAATTTGTTGACTTACATTAATTAGGAAGTTTAACACTTCATTAGGGATTTAAGTCATTGACTTGTTTTTCAAGAAATATGGTATGCTACAAAATAATTCTCCATTCATACACAACAATCTACCTCAAAATATTTTTCACCTAAAAAGGCATAACTATAAAGACACAAGATGTTTGGAGATGTAACAAATAATGGCTCAAAGATCACCATGAGAAAGTCTTAATATCTCAAAAGTTATGTTGTGATTTATGTGGATACCTTTTGGTAAAATTTTATATTGTTGATGGGCTTGTTAAATATCAAGAAGTTCATTTTTATTTGTTGTAATGCAAGACCAAAAAAATCCTTATCTATTTTGTAGACCTAGCTTTCCTATTAGATTTTAGAGGAAGGATATCAATTTATGATATACCTACAAAGGATTTCATAATTATGATCAAGTTTTTCAAATACTTAAACACGATTAAACGTTGTCAAATAAATTTTTTTATTTTGAGAAAATTTTCAAAATTATAACTTGATGGTCTTAAAAGAGTACATTGAATATCCTAGAATAGTATAGTTACTGATTCTAGTGAGGTCTTGTGTTCAATATGAGTTTTATCAATTCTAAATATCTGACCTTTAAAACCATGATTTTGTTGTATATTCATGATTTAACATAATTAAATCTTTATTAGAGGATTGAGATCAAATAAATATAATAATAACAAACAATATCTATCATGCAAAAAGATAAACAAGTGTGTACAATAGGGAGATAAGAGTGACTTAGCTTGTATATGAAGATCTGGGTTGATTATAGGATAGAAAATGAGTGGAATAGATGGATCTGGGTGAGTGTGCTTCTTCTAGAAAATTGGGATCTACAACTCCTTCAAAAAGAACCACCCAATGGGAACATGACTTCCTCAGTCTCTAGTGTCATGGAAAATGCTCTACTTTGTTGATATTTTCAAGGACATATAGGGTCTTCTTCCTTTCTCTCTATCACTCTGGTTTCATTGTAGGGTTTCACTATCACACTTGAACCTGAAAAAAACCTAACTACCCATACAAGGATGAAGTAAACATTAGGTGAAACAAATAATGTATATTCTTGAGTCAAACAGGACCTTCGAAAATCACCCCAATGTGATTATCACCTAGTGTTCCACTATATTTCATACTCCATGTAGTTCTAGTGTGTGTGTGTGTGTGTGTGTGTGATAGAATAATGTCCCTTAAAACTAGGTTTCCCTTATACTAGTTGCACCAAGATAGTGAGCTATAACTACTTTTCCCCAAGATGAATGTGTGAGATGAAATTAAGAAATAACCCCTCCGTGCAGTGAATGATGTAGCCCAAATACAAATCCTTGAATGTTGCTCTTTTCCCAAGTAGTAAACAAGAAGTAATAGCCCAAATTGCCCAACCACTAATAATAGTAAGTCATGCACATATGATTCATTTGTTTGAACTTTGTCACTAACACTAAAAAAGCTAACCCAAAGTGATAGGTTATAATTTAGAAAAGATAAAAAATGATGTGACACTTCAAATTTGAGAAAAGGAGTGAAAAGGATAAAAGTACCCAACGGGAGAATAACACATGTGCACTCCTCGTCCCTAATGGGCAAGTACTACCTAGGATTCTCGGAGGATAGAATATGAAGTGTTGAGTTGGGTCACATATTGTCCAATGTCCAAAAGTAAAGGTATCAACGGGGAGAATAACACATGTGCACTCCTGTCCCTAATGGGCGATTACCTAGGATTCTCGGAGGATAGAATATGAAGTGTTGAGTTGGGTCACATATTGTCCAATGTCCAAAAGTAAAGGTATAGTTCCATAAAAGCCAAGGATAAAAGTATAAGAAGATAAAATAATATAAATACAAAGAAAAATAAGTGTTGTTAATGTCTAGCTTTCTTGTTTAGGAATCATGTACATAGTGACATAATTATATATGTGATGTACATAATAAGTGTGTGGTTTTGTGTCTACATTTTCCCCCACTTTATGCTTTGGTGAATGAATATTCAAGAGGATAAAGTAGATCATAATACATACCTTGTGGAGAGTGAAGAGAGTTATAACCGATAACGTGCCGAATGAGGATTGTACTTGATATCATGTCGAATGGAGATTTTGGAAGTTGTACGAAGGAATGTAAGAGAGGATAAAGATCATAGGGTGACCTTTTGTGCATAATGTAAATGATACATTTGTTTTGTTCCTTTAATATTACCTTTTCCAGAGCATCTTGTGCTTGAGATTTCTCCTTGTTCCATTTATGTGTTGCCTTTTTTAGAGTAAGGTCGAACTTGCAAAAGAAGATAAGTGTAGTCAATGCTCATGATAAATGAAATTGAACTTTAACTTAGTCAATGTGAAAATAGAAATGCGTATTAAAAACAAGTGAATCAAGGATAGAATACACCTGAATGTCATGAGAGAAGAGATATAATTGTTCATGTATGTTTGTTACCTTGGAGATGGTTGTAAGAGTGTTGAGGATTTATGCGTCTCTTCGCCAAACTAAGGATTTAGGCATCTTAACGCCATACTAAGGATTTAGGCTCTTAACGCCATACTAATGATTTAGGTGTCATGTTGTCAAGGGAAGAGTATTAGGAGAGTTGTAGGATTTTCCTTCCAACTGTGATGCTTCCCAATGGATAACTATCAATGCATGTGGTCACAAACCTAATAGAAAATGGTCATGGATGATACATTGTTCCATACATATCGTTGTCTTGTATAAGCCCTAGGTGTCACTTATTATTTGATATCACGAAAACAAATTAATTAGTTACTTTTCCTGAAGTATGAAAATTTCTACCGATTTTGTTCATGTTGTACCCGATAGTAACCTATAACTCGAGTATGTATTGCTAGTAATTAGAAAAAATTATCACTTTGAGAACCTTTTAAACTACGCTATATCGATGTCCTGCCCTAGGATAGAACCACTTATGTGGGACACAAGTGCCCACTATTCTTGTATGATTTATGTGCTTCCTCCTCGTAATAATTTTGACCCAAGTCTAATTGTGAACTATTTTATTAGCTCTTGTTTGTTCTGATTTTGTTGCGTACCATTCTATTTCTCGATTGTTGGATTGCTAAGAGGGTGAAATAATCACCCAATGATTTCCCCCACTTGTTTGGGGTGTGTGAGATGAACCAATGCGAGTACGGACCAAATGAGTAAATCTAAAGTTGATGTGCACATATGAAATGGAACTCCTATAGGGGGAATAAGGTATTTACATGGTAACAACCATGACACATGTAAAACAATGCGAAAAGCTAGCATAAGGTGTTAGTGATAAAGAAACATGACATGATGTAATACAAATTATTCAAACACATAGTAATACAACAAGAGATCAACATATTAACTAATGGATAACATGGGACACTACTCAAGATGTCATGAGACACTCAAGGCCTTTAAGGTTGTTCAAGTAAACAAGCAATCAAACATAGGGCATAGCCCACAAACAATGACAATCAAGATACAAGTATAATCAATGTAACAACAACTTTATTACACTTCCAACTAGGATTTTTTTCATTAACTTCATGCTTCACTGATTTAAATACCCAACATTTAAATCCAACATAAATATGAAATTGAATCCATCCGATAATAGTCATAAACCATGTGCAATTGTATGAGTCGGTTAGTAACCGATCCTCATAGATTACTCTTTACGAGTGTGTATACAAGGTATACTATTGGTTTCCTTTTCAAGCATTGATAATCAAGTGATGTTTTCTAAGTGCATACCGAGATTCATGTTAGTGTAGGTTATTAGTTATCCTTTTATTTATTTATTAGGATAATTATTACACTTGTGTTAGCCCTACACTTGTTGGGTTAGCTTTCTCGGTGTACTAGTTGTGTGGAGTTAACTTAATAGTTGTGTTGAGTTAGCTTCTCGGTTATGTGGAGTTAGCTTACTAGTATTTTTGAGTTAACTTAACTACCAATATCGCTTAGTGGGAGTTATTCACCATGGATTTATGTAGTAGTTGCACTTCTCTCTTTATATGCACATCTTTCTTATTGAGTAATTCAAGTCATTGTATTGTAATGTATTGAGCATTATGGATTATGATGGATTTCCATATATGGTATTTTAGCTCTTCTGTTTTACAAATCTAATGTGGTGTGCTATTATCATCTGATATCACGGCTTGGAACAATCTTTTTATCGTTCCTTTCATGGTATCAGAGCTATAGATGATGTAGACATCCATCTGTAAGTTTTTCTTTACAAACAAGGGTTTATTATTTTCATGTATTCAAAATTTGTTAGCACTTTTCTGTAGCATGCATTTTTATGCAAAACGGAGTGCGCCATTAGATTTGGAAGGTGCCAAAACCATAGAATCGACTATAAACTCGACCATGTTTTGAGATAGTTAAATTTGGACATTTCTAAGGGTTTTTGGCACATTTCTCAAAAAATTCATACAATTATGTACAGACATATTTTTGACTCAAAAATTATATCATCTTTTTGGGTTTTTTGAGAAACTTTATGGGTTTCTCTCTATTTTTTGATACAGGTGCCAAAAAAAGAGATATTTGCAGTCAAAGTTTGTATTAACAATTGTACTTTTTAGGTGCATTCTTTTATCCATTGGATATAAGCGTGTACCTTCCAGATGCATTCTTTTACCCTATGAATATTTCTATTTCAGATACAGTCTTTTATCCACTTGACATAGATCTATTCCCTTTGGGTGCATTCTTTTATCCATTGGATATAAGTGTGTACCTTCCAGATGCATTCTTTTACCCTCTGGATATTTCTGTTTTGGATGTAGTCTTTTATCCACTGGACATAGATCTATACCCTCTGGTGCATTCTTTTATCCATTGGATATTGACGTGTACCCTCTAAATGCAATGATTTACCCTCTGGACATTTAGGTTTTGGGCGCATGCTTTTATCCTTTGGTTGTAAGCCTGTATCATGTGGATGCACTCTTTTACCCTTTGGACATTTGGGTCTTGTTATCCCAAATTTTCCCATGAAAAAGTTTGGTCAAAACAAGCCTTACACATAAATAAAAATTAAGGGGTAGTTCCGCAAATGAGAAGCCGGAGCAAGAAAGGAAAAATGACAAGGATCCAAAGTTTTTGGGCTCGAAATGCTTCAAGAAAGAGTCTAACACTGACTAAGTATGAAGAAGCAAGCGGAGGAAGCCACGTGTCCTAAAGGCTGATTCAAGGGTCAAATAGAGAAAAGGTTTCCAAATGAGTGTCAAACTGACGCGTGTCCCAGAGTCTAAAAGTAAGAGGGACCGTTGAAAAGTCCACAGATAAGTGGAGGATGACAAGTGTCAACTCGACACTCCTCCAAAGGCAAACTTTGGGTCGGGTTTTCAAGCAAGCGCGGTGCCTCCACATGTTATATCAAGAGGGGCATATCTTTTGACTCAGGGCTCGAAATATCACGAATCTAACACCATTGGAAAGATCTCGGCCTCACCTATGCCATGGAGGTATGAGACTTTAATTTTGAGGAGGTTAGGTAAAGGAAAATGGAGGAAACGTCTTCGGGCCTTTAATGCAGGATCCATCTGTCTCAACAACCAGATTGGATTCAATCTGTTTCCACCGTTTCCTCTTCCTTCAAGGCGCCAACCAAGGATTGGTGTAGTAAAGATGGATTTGGGGAAAATTTTATCTGTAGCATTAACAACAGTGGTTGAACTTCAACCTGCTTTTCTCTTCTCTCTCTCTCTCTTTCTTCTCTCTGATCAAATCTATAAATACATGGGCAAGATTCATTGTAAGGTTGTTGTTCATTCTTCTTCCCCCCCTCTCTCTTTCTTCTCCAGGGTTAGAATGTGGAGTTTAAGCCTCCTCCCTTGGCTTTGTAATGGAATTTTCTTGCCTCTTTCCCATTAATGGTGTACTATGTGAACTCTGGAGCAATAAAATTTGTTTCGTGATGCGTTTTGTCCATCCTTTGCTCATTTTGTTGTCTCTTCTCGCCTCTCACCATTGCAGGGTATACTTGTGCATATCTCTTATGTCCATTGTAGGTTTTGGGAGTTGTGTTTAAGGGGTTTGAAATGGTGTTCTATGTGAACTTTATCCTTGGTCTGTGATGCATCTGTCCATCCTCTCCATTGCTCACCTCTCTCCATTTCAGCAGTTGGGTTTGTGATCAATAGTTCCCTTTTCTCGGTGTTATCACCTCTGTAGTGTAGGATTTCTTTATTTTCATGCTCTCTCTCTCCCCTTGGTCCCTTGGAATTGTTAGATTAGGAGTAGATAGTCACATTTCCTTCCTTAGAAGTAGTTTAGCACTAGGATTAGGAAGAGGAACCAACCTTCTCTGGAGGATCATTCCCATTTACAAGTCCCACAACTTGGGGAATGATCCAATGTTATGCAAATCACACCAAATGACCTTGCCTTAGAAAAGCAGATCCATAAATCATTTGGGGTACTTTGATTTTACACTAACATTTTTGGCACGTCGGGTGGGACAGGTCTGAAGCACCTTACCACTTCACTTCATCAAGTTCGATGTGCTCTTGGTGAAGATTTCAGCCTTTGGAGGCACTTTCAAGCACATCTGGTGACTCCATCTAGTCGAAAACCATTCTCTAAGTTGCAGAAACCTTTTCCATCCATTTCCACTCATTTCATCCATTTTCTTCTTCCATCTCTTTCATTTTCTCCCATTCCATGAAGTTGTGCAATCATGACTTCATTCCCTTCATAGAACTCACACTTACAACAGCAATACAATCCACCTCCAATGTATTTCCCAACTCCTCCAGATCAACATTATAATCAGATCCAAGATCATTATGCTTACCCATATGAGTAGTGTCAAAACTAGTTTGACTATGAAGCTTACCAAGGACAAGGGGATGCATATGATGGCAATAGTTATGCAGAGGATGTTGGTCTACTAGAGAAGATTCAAAAAATGGAGGCTACATGGTTCAATTTAGGGCAACAACTCAAATGATGGCTTTCAAAATTGGTTGCAGAGGCACCTTGTCCATGGGAAGGCCCTTTTCTAAGACACTACAGCCCTCAAGAGAAGTTGGACTTCATGATTGGAATGCTGCCCCAACTTGCACAGTGGATTGAGGACATTGGGGCTTATGAGCAAAGTGCGGGACAACCTTGTCAATGGGTAAGTCAATCACCAGCTCCTTGCCTTTCATTTTCTCTCCCTCAATATTTATCATTTCAACAGAGGCAAGAGTCAAGCTTCCCATCTGTTGCCCCAAATGTTAATTCCTCTTCTCCATCTACTAGTCTTCCATCCCACCTCAGTTTCTCTGCCCTTTTCCCTTCCAAATCCAATTCCCCTCTACAAGAGCCAAAAGAAATGCCTTCCCCTCTGCCACAAACAAGGAAACAACTAGTGGAGACCCCACCCACCACTCCTCTTGCCTTCCCAAGTCCATTATGGAAAGAGACTCCAAAACCAGCCAAGGAGAACATCAAACAGAGGAACCCAACAGAGAAGAAATGATAGAAAATCTGAAGAGTTGGGCTGCTAAATTTGAGTTTTCAAAGGTTCCCTTATTGGTTAAGCCTATGGAGGAGGCTGAGGTCAAGCTGCAAGTGGTGGAAGCTCCAGCTACAACACAAGTAGGGGAGGAAGGAGCTACTCCTAATCCAAAAGAAGAGGAGTACATTCTGGATGTGGAGGAGGACCATACAGTTTCAGAGGCTCCAAGTGCGGAGCAGGCCACAAAAGAACCTTCAGTTCTTCCTCCCACTTCATCCCCTTCAAGCTATGATGTTGAAGAAGAGTTTGATCTTTCAAACTTCATGTTTGAGAGTGAAGGGAGCCATGGTGATCAAGTTGCAGATCAAGAAGGCACCATGGAGGAGGTAGAGCACATGCAACATAGACAATAAGGAGGCAGATTACCTATCTGACTTGGAGGATTGCCTTGATGGAGGGGAACCCATGGAGATCACATCATTTTTTCCTCCATCCATCTTCCATGCACATGAACCTGCTGCCATGAAGGAGGATATTCAAGTGCAAAATCCTGCACTCCATAATGGCCCTCTGGAACCAAGGTTGGAAGATCTTGATCTTCCATGTTCTTCAAAGGAGGAGGAAGAGAAAAGGCAGGAGGATGTCATCATCTCTCTCACACCATCCACCCAAGAAGGTCCACAAGAAGACTCCATTTTTGGAGTTGAATTTCAAAGAAATGGGCACATCTAAAGGATCAGACCGTGCCCAATTAGATACTTGGCTTCATTAGAGCCAAGGGAGAAGCCAAAACTAGTCATGCCTACTCCAGGGCATGAAGATGAGCATCAAAGTAACAAGGGTCATCATCAACACCTCCAGTCCGAGTCCGATGCTGAAGTAAGCTTGAGGAGGTATTTTCCATTAATGCTGATACCTTGATGATTTGGGTGGAGGACCGCTTATTGTCAAGTTTTCACTCATACAAGCAACTATATTTAGTGTCAAATCATTTGCATGGCTACCCCTCTTGAGAAAGGGAAGCTACTTCTCCCTACCTATAGCAGGATTTGTTTAGCATTCTTTCTCTCTGGTTAGTGTAGGAGTAGGAGTAGACTTTGTTTCCAGCAGAAGAAGTGCTTATGCACACTCTGCATGTCTCATTTGAGGCATGTATGATTTGGTCTTTGTATATAAGTTTTGTTCACATTGCTCTAGAGGTGCACAAGGCTAGGCTCTTCACTATTTACGGTTTTGTAAAGATCCACAACTACCTGTAACAGTTACAAATTCCAAAAAAGAAAACAAATGTAGAGCAATTAAAGTTGTTGCAAAACAGTCCATTTTAGGGACAGATGAAAGTCCCAGAGTTAAAATAATTTTCTACTCTCAAAAATTCCATTTCCAAGATTTCCTTTTGAAAATTGAGAGTGCGAGACTGAGTCGAGACAAAACATAGAAAAGGCATACAGTCAGGCTCACGGTGGCTCACAAAGGGCTCCGATCGGCCTTCAAAGGTTCGAGATCGAGTTTCATGTTTATCAAGCAGACTTCATGCCCAATGGATGTTTCAAGGCTACTGGTCTCTTCATCTAGTAGGCAGATGTCCTAGTGAGTCACCAAATTTTATCCCAAATTTTCCCTCGGAAAGTTTGGTCGTGGGAAACCTTACACATAAAGGAAAATGAAGGGGCAAGGCCAAGCAAGAGAAGCCGAGCAAGAACGAAAAAAACGGAAAGGATCCAAAGTTTTTGCTTGAAAATAGTTCGGGAAAGAGTCTACAACTAACTAAGTATGAAGAAGCAAGCGAAGGAAGCCACATGTCCTAATGGAGCTGATTCAAGGGTCAAATAGAGAAAAGGTTTCCAAACGAGCGCGCACCAGATGCATGTCCTAGAGTCTAAAAGTAAGAGGGGGACTGTTGAAAATTCCATAGATAAGTGGAGGACGACAAGTGTTAACTTCGCGCTCCTCCAAAGGCAAACTTTGGGTCGGGTTTTCAAGCAAGTGCAAGTGCCTCTCCACATGTTATATCAAGAGGAGCATATCTTTCGACTCGGGCTCGAAATATCATGAATCGATACCATTAGAAAGATCTCAGCCTCACCTATGCCATGGAGGTCTGAGACTTTAATTTTGAGGAGGTCAGGTAAAGGAAAATGGAGGAAAATTCTTTAGGCCTTCAATACAGGATCCATCTGTCTCAACAACTAGATCAGATTCGATCTGTTTCGTTGTTTCCTCTTCCTTCAAGGTGCCAAACCAAGGATTGATGCAATAAAGATGGATTTGGGGGCAGATTTTATCTAAGCATTAATAACAGTGGTTGAACTTTAACCTGATTTTCCCACTTCTCTCTCTCTTTCTTCTCTCTGATCAAATCTATAAATACAAGGGTAGGATTCATTGTAAAGTTGTTGTTCATTCTTCTTCCCCCCCCCCTCTCTTTTCTTCTCCAGGGTCGAATGTGGAGTTTAAGCCTCCTCCCTTGGCTTTGTAATGGCATTTTCTTGCCTCTTTCCCATTAATGGTGTACTGTGTGAACTCCTGGAGCAATAAAATTTGTTTCATGATGCGTTTTGTCCATCCTTTGCTCATTTTGTTGTCTCTTCTCACCTCTCACCATTGCAGGGTATACTATGCATATCTCTGATGTCCATTACAAGTTTTGGGAGTTGTGTTTAAGGGGTTTGAAATGGTGTTCTAGTGTGAACTTTATCCTTGGTCTGTGATGCATTTGTCCATCCTCTCCATTGCTCACCTCTCTCCATTTTAGGTAGTTGGGTTTGTGATCAGCAGTTCCCTTTTCTTGGTGCTATCACCTCTGTAGTGTAGGATTTCTTTATTTTCATGCTCTCTCTCTCTCTCTCTCTCTCTCTCTCTCCTTGGTCCCTTGGAATTGTTAGATTAGGAGTAGATAGTCACATTTCCTTCCTTAGAAGTAGTTTAGTGCTAGGATTAGGAAGAGGAACCAGCCTTCTCTGGAGGATCATTCCCATTTGCAAGTCCCATAGCTTGGGGAATGATCCAATGTTATGCAAATCACACCAAATGACCCTACCTTAGAAAAGTAGATCCATAACTCATTTGGGGGTGCTGTGATTTCGCACTAACAAGTTTCACGTGTACCTTTTAAAAAACACCAACACTAAAATATTATTTTAATAACAAAACCTTCTAGAGCTCATAAATGTTGATCCGTAGCTCGAGTTAAGGTGTTTTTTTAAAATTGTGTATTTTTTCGAGATCTGCATGATTGCATTGGTGACATTTTTATACACATATTTCAAATGTAAAAGGTACTATTACTTATTATAATATTTATATGCACTCAATTATAAAGTGAAAAATTTGGGAGGGTGTTGTAATCACTTGTGGATACAATTTCGGTTGAGCCCGACATCCTAAAATTTTGGGTGTTGCATTCTTGTATCTATGGGTGTATACATTTATATCTCTCTTGTTTTTGAGATATTTTGGATCTATATTTTCCACACTTATTTTGGCATGTTGATAGTCTCTCTTGTGGGGGAGTTATTCTGGTGAAGCCCAATGTTAGTTTGTCAGTGTTTGAGTAGTTGATTTTGGAAACTCATACAGATCTGTGGTATCACTCTACTCATTCAACAGTATGGGAGGGTGTGGTATTGATACTTTGATTCTTTGGGTTTCGTTTCCTTGTCTTGTTACCTTGGATTTTCTTGGATCATGGAACTCATATTTATTTAGATCTCGTGTCCTTTCCTTGTTGCCTTGGTTATTGTTCTTGGATCGTGACACACCTATTTGTAGCAGTTGATCTTGCTTCTTCAAATTTTGTGTCCTTGCCTTGTTACCTTGGCTTTTCTTGGATCGTGACACTCCTATTTATTTGGATCTTGTGTCCTTGCCTTGTTGCCTTGGTTGTTCTTGGATTGTGGCACACCTATTTGTAGTAGTTGATCAAATTATGTTTGGTGTTTTTTTGTATTTTCGACATCACTCCATTGACAATCTCCTTGCATGGAGCTATTCTGGTGAAGCCCAGTGTTAGTTTTTTTTTGAGTTCTATGATCGAGCAGTGGATTCAGACCACAATGCGGACCACACTTCTTCAACATTGTATGAGTTTTTGAAGCCGAGCTTCTGACGATGTCTTGCAGTAGGATTTTTCTCTCTACTTTGTTATTACTGGTTTTGGGTACCTTGCGGTGTCCAAATTTCCCAGTTATTGTACATGGGTACCTCATTAGGCCTTATTTCCAGGACCCACCTTATTTTTTGCCCACCTAAGCTATGCGTACGGGAGGGTGTTAGTGTAAGTTATTATTTATCCTTTTATTTATTTATTAGGATAATTCTTACACTTGTGTTATCCCTACACTTATTGGGTTAGCTTGCGTAGGTGTACTAGTTGTGTGGAGTTAGCTTACTAGTATTTTGGAGTTAACTTAACTACCAATATCAGTTAGTGGGAGTTATTCACCACTGATTTATGTAGTAGTTGCACTTCTCTCTTCCTATATGTACATCTTTCTTATTGAGTAATTCAAGTCATTGTGTTGAGCATTATGGATTATAATGGATTTTCATATATGGTATTTTAGCTCTTCTTTTGCAAATGTAATGTGGTGTGCTATTATCATCGATATCGTGGCTTGGAACAATCTTCTTATCGTTCCTTTTAATTAAATCATATTTTGTTAACAAAAAATAATTAATAAAAGAAGAAGTTTGGAGGTCTTCACTTTGATTTGGAATCGATTCGAGTCCTGTGCTCATGGAGGAAAGCTTGGAAAATAAGGAGAATAAGTGGGTTTTCATTTACATGCATGATTTTTTCTATTTCCTCCTTAAAATATTGTTTCATTTTGTTTGTGTAATGGAAATCTCTGTGGTAGTTCTATGGTTGATTTTTTTACCTGGATTTTTATGTGGTATTTATTTAATCTAGGTAATGCCATTTTATTTGATAATGGAATATGGGTTTGTATATGTGCTTGTAAATTTTTAGTATCGATTATAACCGTTAGTAAGTATGGTTTGTGGATATATTCTTATATAAAATCTTCCATGAAATATGTGGGTTGCAGTGATATTGATAACCCAATAACCTTGGTTTTTATTACTATTAATAAGATAATCCTCTGGTTCAAACTTGGATATTCCTATGGCTTTTGTTTGATTGTTCTAGGTTTTTTTCAGCCTGCTTAAGGTTGACTCACAATTTATTAAAGAGAATCAAGGTTATTCCACAACCCATTTGGGTTTCAGTCAATGTTAAAGATGGTAGTGTGATTTCATTTATTTTCCTAGTATCATCTCTCCATGTTCATCGAGATGGCTCTAGTTGAATCCTTATATTATTAAGGGAGACTCCATATTTAGTTTAAGAACAACTCACCTCTTGGGGTTTATGGATTCGAACAAGCTACTGGCTTGAACACGCTTCTGTTAGATGATTACAAATTTCTATAATGGTATAAATGTTTGTTTAGTGGCATGGTTTCACATCTCTGTAGTGATATAGGTAGTTGGGGTCGTTACTGTAAAGGCATACAAATGGTCTGTGGAATGGTTGCTCCGTTTTGGGGTTATCATTTTTACATTGTGAACTTTGCTTAAAGTGGTTATTCTGAACAAGATACAAGAAAATTAGATAACCATGGTTGGAAGGAGGCCAGAAGAAAAATTATACACATGAAGCACATGTTAACATGTTAGAATGATAAATAGTATGTCACCAAGTGTATCTCTAAAATGGAAATGAAAGTAGTAGATATTGTAATGATGAAGTTTAGATATAGAGAAGTATGCAAAGATAGATGCCCCCAGGAGCCTCAATGGGAGTAGTAGAGAACAATGACAAGCATCATACATTGTGTGATAACTTATAAGTGAAAAAATTCACCTCAAATTACTATGTGAACGCGCATGTGTGTATGGAAAAATCATAAAGCATAATATGAATCAAAGTAACATGGTAAATAATGTGCAACATAGAATAATATGAGCAAACAAGGAGACATGCAACAAAGATCTAAGCTAATGTTTTTGAATTTTTACAGATATTTGAATGCTTTTAGATAATTATAACATGAAATACAATGGATATGATAGGGGATAAAGGTTTCCCCCTAATGTATGTGTGTAAAGTGAGGTCCATGTAGGTAAGTGTTCCCTCAATAGTCAAGTTTGAACCTAGAACAAGAGTGCATCATCGGGTAGCAACAAGGTAACATGAGAGCTAAACTAGAATAGTTAAATGATAACTAATCCCTAAATCACATCTTCTATACACATTCCAAACTCAATTCCTTGTCCTTATCCCTATCAAATGACTTGATTCCTCATTTCACTACTCATTCGCTCAAAAATCACTTACATTAGTCTATACCAATCTAATTCTCTCGAGCATCATGCCACAACATTAGTGGAAGGAATGTATAGAAAGTTTTGTTGCATGGTTTCTAAAATTGAGAAAATTTTATTTTACTAGGGTTTAAATAGAGGATTGGTTCCTTTAGTACCAATTTCCTCCTCCATTATTCACATTACTTCCACATGAGTTTTACATTTTACTTATTAGGAATGGGGTTTCCTCCTATAGTCACTAAAATTTCTTAACTTATCCTTCGATGATGACAAGTTTGGCTTTGTTCATATGCTAAGATAAATCTTTAATTTTTATGACTAATCAATACATCTCTCTCTCTCTCTCTCTTGGCTTGTTCATTTTTGCACCTTGCTCTATCATTCATCTAGGAAATTCATAGAGAAGTTGTGAAAGTATGGCTTTTAATTTCTCTATTGGTACCACTTCTCACTATTGTGGTTTTGATTTCAATCAACAATACCACCAATGGGTTGTTCTATGTGTTTATGGAAAGGGTAGACCACACTATATTCAATCATTTTTATACTATTTCATTAAATGAAATGAATAAATGTCCAACCCAATTACCTCACCTTGTAAGAATACTCTTGGCACATGGAAATTTGTGGGACACTCACAATTTATTAGCTAGAAAACACATGTATACACCCTACCTACAATAAAATAAGAGATTTAGAACTATGACAAATCCATTGGACTTACCTTCAATACATCCATACATGTTGGACTCCAAACCACATGCCTAATTGTTATGATGTATTTGTTCTTTATTTGATTGCTCAGTTCATAAACCACTATAACATACATACATTGGAAGATTAACATTGTTAAGGTCCAAGTTTCATATAGTTTTTCATTGTGATGATTTATGTATATATAAAATTACCTATGGTATGCACATATTTATCTTCAGCACTCCTCCGAGATCCATATTTCCTTCTACCACTTTATACTACTCAACATTGTTTGTGGCAAATATTTCATTTGGTTCTCAATAATGAGTTCACATCCACTCGCCACTTGTCATCCAAGCTCACTCTTAACACAACACAAACAACCAAAAATTTAAATAATTAAAAGTGTCATATTAGTTTGTTTAGCTATATGATTATTGTTCAAATATTGTCTATAAATTATAAAGATTAATGAGAAGTTATATGTTGTTTTCATTTAGTTAGAGTACAAGTTGCTAATTGTGTTTTTTTATCTCTTATATAGTCATGTCCATGTAGTGTGAAATTGAAAGTAATGTGTTTTATGTATAGTCGATAGTGTGTGAGTATTTTAAATGTGATATAAGTCAATTATAAAGAATGAAGTAAAGTTTGAAATCATTTTATTGCATGTGAATATGTATTGTGTAATAAATAATCTCATAATATTAAAGTCCTAAAGTATGTTGTTTAGCTTGGATTTTTAGATAAGACTCTTTAGTCTATGATTTTTTATATACAATTGAGAATGCCTTGTAGATATGTATGCAAAATGTGGAAGTATATGTATAGAAGATCCAAAGAAAATATTTCACAAAATGTCTCAAATAAATGTGGTCTCATGGATGCTATAATGGCATGGTATATGCAAAATGGGTCTATTAAAAAGACTTATAAAATTTTAAGCAAATGCAATTGAAAAGAGTAAAGCCAAACACCACAACATTTTCCAACATCCTCAATGTGGAAGTATATACAAGGCATGTGAATCAAACAAAATTTAATCCCACATTGATAGGTGGGCTTGGCCCATAGTAACATATAAACCCCACTATATCGAATTCTTATACCAATAGGGGTGATACCTCAATGAAAGTGGTCTTCTCACTAACATAATGATTCATTGGTTGTGGCATAAATATGTTATTCATATTGCTACCCAAGTCAAATATGCCTCTTCAGTGCATATGTCAATTGCTTTTATGACTTGAAATTGTATGTAAGGGAAATCAACATAATGAAATAAGATAAATTAATGAAACATATATTATACCTTCACTGTAGATATCTTGCAAACCTCAAGTAAGATCATAGAATATTTTAAACTTGTTTGATCTTGTTGAAGATTGGATTGTGGATGTTATTTGATATTACTCTCCAAATGGATTTACAAATGCTACGAAAAGATTTCACAAGGATGTGGATGTCAAATTGGTAGAAGTTGGATGCAATTTTCTCAAAGCTCCAAGGATGAGTTTACAAAGGAAATGGATTGATTTTATAGCTGAGGGTAGAGCCATGAAAGGTGGATGAAAGATTGACTAAGCTGCAGGTTAATGGTTGAATCACCTGGATTAGCAAGTAGACTTAGCAATAGTAGTTGCAGATTTACAAGGGAAATGAACATTTAAAATAGCGAAGTTACATCCGGAAACTTAAATTATACGTACAAATCTATATCCCCCTCATTTCTAAGAATCTAGAAGTGGAGTTCAATTTGAGTTAACTAGGTAGAAGAATTGGTTAAATAAATAATTTAATTAGTATTTAATTGTGAGCAAATAATTAACCATTTATTTAATTAAATGTTTAATTATATTAGCTAGGAGGGTGTAGGAATTAATTTAATTAATTCCGAAGGCATATTAGAATTAAATTATTTAATTCTAAAGGGTAGGAATATGACTTAGGTAATAGAATTAATTTAATTAATTCCAATATGGTGTATTACAACATGATAAAATTAATTTGATTATTTCTTGTTAGATGGAAGCGGACTAAACATATGGATGTATTTTTAGGGTGTCTACATTTTCCCCTCTTTAAAGTGATATTGCAAAGTAATAGTGCTTTAAATATAGTAGATGCATGGAGATTAACGAGTAGAAAGACAATGAAGCATTTGGATGCCCCAACGAGTAGGATAGTAGAGGAATGTCCCCTCAAGCGGGTGGATGATGCAACAAAGTGGTGAAAAATCACTTGATAGGAATGAAAAAAGTAATTGAAACAAGGAGAGGAAAGGGCAAGCTTATAGCAAGAGTGAATTTGGAGAGTGTGAATATATAAGAGCAACCTTTATTTTGCTATTACACAATAGAGTTGTCACCATGAGTATTAAGGCATCAAGATGGCTAACCCAAATGACGTAAAAACAAAAAACACACAGAGAAAAGAAAAGAGAAAATGAAAAAATCCTAATATGAACAATAAGTGCAAGCATCGGGGTTATAAAGGAACCAAGATGTTAACACACTACTTGCAATGTGTCCGAGAAGGTAAACATCAACAATGCAACACAATATTGTAAAAGAAGATAATTTATCTATGCCCCAAAATGTGCCACAATGAAAAGAAAATAGATGAAAATGCTCCCAAACACTAAACTTATGAAATGCATGGGAATAGGGTCAGATTCGAAGAACATATTATACTTAAAAATGCTCTGACACTCTTGTAGGACTGTGATGAAAAAGCAATATGATGAACGAATTTTCCCCAAACGAAGTTATATTGCAGAGTAAATGATTTGAGGGATGGTTATAAGATTGGAATGAGCATAAGGGAATAGATAAAATTTAAGTTAAGCAAAGTTGAGTCAATATGTTGAAAAATGGGCAATTTTAGGTTTCTTGCAAATATTTGATTTGTTTGTAATTTATAGCGAATTTGTGATTTTTTATTTTATTTTATGGGATTTGTGAAGAATGCGGGTCAACAGAGGAAAGTGATGTATTTGTAACACCTAACTTTCCCCAAAGAATCGGGAATATGCCCATGTAAGGAGAAAAAAGAATGACAAAAATGATTATTTGAATAAACAAGTCATTGCAACGAAATGTAAGTAATGTGCGTGTAAAAATAGAGGAAAAAGAAATTACGAGGAAAAATTAGTAATCATGGCCATGTGGGCTAATAAAAATGAACGATTAGGGTTAGACATGGTATGGTTTATAGAAGGGGGTTAAAAATTATCGCAACCCATTTTTGTAGTTATATTCCTTTTGTTATTTGTGAGAGATTTGAGCTTTGAGTTTATTGAGAGATGGTGCGACAACAACATAGGAAACATCATGTAGATCATGTTCGTGAGTATGGGAGGACTCTAGCTAATGGTCCCGTGGTGAGTACCTCAAAAAATTTCACATTTGAGTGTATTTATTATTATTTTTAAGTAGGAGAAAATAAATTTTAACGTTAATGCATGCACTTGTACACGCTAGCGTAGACCGAAAAATGCGCAAGTGTACAAGTGCATGTGCTAGCTTTAAAGTGTGAGCATGAGCATAAATAGGGGTATGCACTAGCGTGTTACATGTGCTAGTGTTAATGTGAGAGTGATAACATTAGAGTGCATGCACCAGCGTTGAATGCGTTAATGTCAAAGTAGACACGCTAGCATCAAAATGCATGCATTAGCATACCAAAGGGTACACTATCGTCATTTTAGGCTTGTTAGGAATAATTGAGAGGCTTAGGGGGAAATGAGTATTAATTGATGTTTTTGAGTGATTTTTCAGGAGAGACCACTAGATTTGAACATGCGGGAGTGCCATGGGCGGATGCGGGATTTTCAGAGGACATTCTCTCGGCGAGGAGAGGGGATTAGCTTCACTTTACTCGAGGAAATAGGGTTAACGTATATAGCAGAGCTGCCACATATGATATCGATCACAACTTACCGATTACACTTTGGTAGAGTGATGACACAACGAGAGCCGGACATTTTAACTTCCAACCGGGAGATGACATTGGCATTGGATGATGTGTATCGTATCATGTAGAGGTACCGATACTGAGGATTTTGGTGGATTATGACAAGAATGTGGTCTGCGTATACATAGACACATCTGGGATATTTTCTTGCAAGAGGAGATACCCAAAGAGGGGATGACAATACACTTGTACTGTTGTTTTGACGACATGAGAGTAACACGACTTCCAATATACTTGTGGCTCTTATCGGTGGATACCTACTTCTTGATAAGATGGGTATGCATTTTTAGCTTGGATTGATAGGAGTGGTGACGAGATTAATGGAGGGAGATATTTTTGCATGGGGTCAGTGTATATTAGCACATTTGTACAAAGATCTACACTTGATTGCATACGAAGGATGAGGAGCACGAGTCTAACCACCTTGCTAATGATATGGTCATGGGATCACATTGCCATTGGATGACCACTAGGTGTATTGAGGGCCAGATTTCCAGAGTACCCATCATGCAGAGGATGGGAGACAATGGGAGTAGGCCATAGAGGCCATATGGGAGACATCACCTTCTATATGCGGGATTTTGATGATTTCTAGTTCTGAGATGGTGACTTGGAGGTCGTATAAGTTATATCGGTGGCCTACATGTGTATTTGAGATGAACATGACAAAGGTGGACCACTTCATTATAGGCATCCATAGCCATATTTTTGAGGTTTACATGGTGGAAAAAGTCTAGAATAACTTGGCATGATATAGGGGATCTTTGGGTGGCAAGCGGTGGTATGTGCGTGAAGCACATGATACTTTGATTTTAGGCCAAAAATCGGGATGTGCATAACCGTATATAGATTTTTTGGAGTTATCCCACGGCATGGGTTGCTTTCGAGTGTAGGTAGTAGATCTAAAAATACTACTGTTGATTATGTTGCATGGTATACAACAACCATGCCGAGGAGGATCACCATTCCTCAAGAATTTATAGCGATAGGTATAGAAACATCAACAACCGGGGTGGTGGATAGTGATTGAGAGATAGGGCCGAGGCTTGGCAGAGGGAGGCAGAGGCACGGGGGACAAGGTCGTCGGAGCTAGGGATAGGGTCCATAGGTGCAGGGTCGGGTAATAGAGGAACTACCAAAATAGGGTGTTGGTATTTCAGGTGGCACATGCGGTGAAGATACCGAAGGCACATGTTGTTCAATAGGTTCCCATTCAACATGTACTACAACATGTACTACAACACGTGATCCAACAGGTGTAAGGTTTATAGATGCGAGTAGCATGTAGATAGGCATCAATATAGTTGTCGTTGTTCTTTGCCAAGACCAGTTAGTCCATGTGTGTTGGTATAATAGAGTGGATGGAGGAGATAGTGGAGATGATGTGGAGGTTTTATAGGTACCACCACGAGATAGTGGTGACAAGACCCGTAGGGTGGGTACATTAGTGGCTATATTACGGTCAGAGAGTAATGAGTCTATGTTATTATTAAGGTGAATGTAATTTGTTATTAATTTGTTATTAGTTGTTATATAAAACAACAATAACAAATATATATTTGGTGAATGTTATAAATGTAAGTTAGTGAATTACTAAATAATAATTACTGGGGTAATTATTATTTATATATATGTTAGTAATTTGTTAGAAGTTTTTTTATATAAAACAATTATAACAAATGAATTTTTTGAGTGAGTTAGAAATAACTCACATAGGTGGAAGAGTTGTTATAGCCACCTCTTATATTTTAAGATGGCTATTTCCTTTATATATGGATGTAAAAATTGTGAAAGATTAACCCAAGAATATTGAATATCATTCACGATTATTTTGTTTATGTCTCTCTCGATCTCTTTGCAATTCTATTACATTCCCATCGGGCATTGCATGCCAATTGATTTGCTAGTGCTTGACCTTTTATAGCCTTTTGATTGAAAAATTCAATATCAAATTCAGTGAGGAGTATAATCCATCCGAACATCCTTCCTGGTATTACTAGTCTTAAAAGTAGATACTTGAGAGGGTTGAACTTTGAGATAAGATTGGTTGTATGATTTAACAAATAATGCCAAACTTGCCAAAAGTGTAAGTGACTGCCAAGCAAGCTTTTCCAACTTGTGAGTACTTAAATTCATGTTCAAGAAGGGTCCTTCTCAAATAATACATAGCTTGTTCTTGACCCTTGTCATTGTGTTGCGCCAATAATGCCCCAATGGAATGTTCTATTGCAAAAGTGTACAACAACATAGGATTGTCTTGTATTGGCGACATGAGTACCGAGAAAAATGGACAAATATTCTTTCAACTTGGCGAAAGAATCTTGACAATCCCGCATCCACTTAAATTGGACATCCTTCTTAAGTAGTTAATTAAAATGATGACAATTGTCTATAAGTTGAGATATGAAACACTAGATAGACTGAATCTTACCTTGTAATCCACTTAGCTATCAAAGGTTTTGAGGAGGTGGCATATCCATTATAGATTTGAATTTGGTAGGGTCCACTTCAATTCCCCTTCGTAAGACAATGAATCCCAATTTTTTTCCCGAAGTGACACCAAAGACACTTTTTTTGGATTAAGGTAAACCTTATATTCCCTTAATTGATCAAATATGCACCTAAGAATTGTTGGATGATCAACTCTAGTCTTTGATTTTGCAAGGATATCATCGACATAGTCCTCCATAATATCGTGGAAATTGAAAGTCATGGCATGTTGGTATGTAGCACCAACTTTCTTACAACCCAAAAGCATGACCTTGTAATAGAATGTCCCCCATGGGGTTGTGAAAGTTGTCTTGTCTTGGTCTTCTTCACAATTCAAATTTGATTATACCTTGAGAAACCATCCATAAGAGATAACATCTCGTGGCTTGTAGTAGAATCAACAATCATGTCAATACTTAGCAAAGGAAGTAATCCTTAGGACATGCCTTATCGATGTCATAGACGTCCATACAAATGTGAATTCGGGGTATTTTTCGCAACCAATACATGTTGGATATCCACTCGAGTAGTCGATGGACCATATGAAGCTTGCATCTAGTAATTTTTGAAGTTCAACCTTGACAAACAATGTGACTTTGGGATGCATTTTACACAAATTTTACTTGACAAGCTTGGCATCTAGGTGCACCACAAGGTGATGAATGAAAAAATAAGGTTCGAGGCCTATTATATCCTTATAATACCAAGCGAATACATCTTGAAACTCTATTAGAAGCTTTGTGAATTTCTCAATTTGAGTTTTGAGAGACTGGAACCAAGATGTAACAATTTAGGTTGGTCTTTTGTGCCAATATTGATAGTTGTTTCTTCCACCAACAACTTAGAAGTGTCATTATCTTGAAATGAATTTGTAGGTTTATGTTGGTCATTTTATATTTCCGATTCGAACCTCCTCTTTCTAGTGCCTCCAAAAGGTTTTGAATAGGAGATATGTATTTTTCTTTCTTTTTCTTTTTTAGTTTTTGATGCTCGTATAGTGCCTCAAAAAGGTTTTCACTATGTGAGATATGATTTTTATTTTTTCTATTTTTGAATTATTTTATTTTTAGACTGGATATTTCAAGTTCCTCACTGAAATAAGTGGTAGCATCAAGGTTAATATCAAAACCCTTCTTGTGATCTGAAAAGGGAAAAGGGTCTTGAACCTCGAGGAACTCTTGGATGGCCTCATCATTTTAAAAGAGGTCCATGGAAATATTACATTGCTAGTCTTAATCAATAAGGGAAGGGTAAACAACATCAAGGGTTTAGATGGATAGGTCTTTGAGAAAGAGTGTAGTTTTTACAAGGTTTTCAAAGAGGCTATGTGTGGAACCGGTCTCAACTTTGGAGTCCGTGTCCTCGTCACTAGTCAATACATTGAATATGAATGGCCTCTTCTCAAAGGTATCATATCCTAGACCATGTGTGTAGAGATTATATTTGATTTCAACAGGTTCAAGAGTTTCATGTCCTTGTGGGCCAAGTCCTCTTCCTTTCTAGTTCATATTTTTCATCATTCTATGTGCCTTTGTATAATCAGTGGATTTGTAGCATTCAACCATCCGATCCTCATATAGCCAAGAGTTGTCAGAGCCTTGAATGTTTCCATCTTATAAATATATGTATCGTATCCAAAGAGTAATTTCTAGATAGTAAACTGGAGGTTCTCGTAAGTGGGGAGCATTAGGGTGCTCATAGCTACGAGGCAATAATAGGAGTTGACCAACAAGAAATGCATTTTCAAGTTTATACTTGCCAAGACCTTTATGAGAGAATTTAATCTTAGGGGACATCTTAGACATAGATCATCCTAAAGAAGACATGGAGGCATGAGAGTGCAACAACATTTCAGGATCAATGTAGTTGTTATAGGGATGACATGAGATTTTATTAAGCTATCAACAAATGGACAATAACTAGCTGCATTGTACCGTGCATATATGATTTATAATACTCGAAGGGTTTAACATCAACAAGTATGATGAACTCTTTTCCATTGTGTGGGAACTTTATACACTGATGAAAGGTGGAAGGTATGACTTGCATCACTTATATCCAAGGTCTACCCAAAAGGAGGTTCTATAATGTTTGTACATCCACAACATGACAAAGAGTGTACAAAAATTGGGGGACAACTTGTATAGGAAGGGTGACAAAGATGCAGGATTGCCTCTCGGTATTGTCATAACGATGAATGGTAATGCCATTGGCATCTAATTCGTTCTCTGTGTGACCAAGGAAACGTAAATTTTTCATAGAGCATATGTTAAGGGATACTCTGCATATCCATAAGAACTATTTTAATCCTATGGTTCCTTATGTAGGCTTCAATGTACAAAGAGTTATTGTTAAGAAGAATGGGATTCAACATATCCTGAGGACCGAAAGACAATATGGGACTTTCGGATGAAAGGTTGGAAGTCATAGCTTGGAATTGTTGAACATTGAGGGTGTAGTCACAAAATTACACACTTACTATTACATTTGTATCTCCAAGTATGTTCTTTTATATATGGATCTCACGTAAGAAGAGTATTCATTGATGACTCATCCCCTAGTCCCGCCATCGCTTAGTTGGTCGTCATCGTCATTTGTATTAAATATTCATCATTTGTTTGCATAGTTCTAGTCATCCCCAGGGGAGTTTCGGTGTCATTATTTGGTCATTTTTCATTTGTAGTCTTTGACGAGGGTGCCTAGGGTAGTCTTGGGGTGCCTGTGGGTGCCCTTATCCTTAATTTTAGGTGCCTGGACCCAATAACACTTGCATCTAATTTAGCGTTTCAAGGTCGATCTTTATATTTTTCCCTCTCATTCCCCTAGGTACTAGTCATCATGTTGGGTCATTAGTGTCAAAATTTGAGCAAGAGACCCCTATATAAACACAACATAAAAAATACTATAAGGGTGGAATATCTACTATTAAGGGCTAACTATCTACTAAGGCAAGGTGTTAGGTTGTGGAGCCTATTTTCATGTGTGAAAGTGTTGAAGACTATACACTAAGAGTACTGTACACTTTTCATGTATCCTTGCCGGGGTTCGGGGGTGCAGCCCTTTTTTTTTGCAAAATTTAGGTGTAAATTTTTTTGGCCTCGAAAAAATGCACCCGACATATCGGAAACATGCTCTTCTCATATGGGCGATTTTTTGACCCATAGGTTTATGGGATGGGTTTTGATACCCACGGTTTTGTAAAAGCTCGCTTAAGTAATTGTCTATTTATATGGTCTTATGCATATGATAGAAGTACAAGCAAATGTATTGCGAGATGTGTTTTGAATTCATTGTGAATTTTGTAGAGTTTGTTGAGTATAGCTCCAAACGGATCTGGGTATTGTATTGAGAGAGTGGAGGCTTGTAATAAAATCTGAACAAGTGATTCTTGGTGGACGTAGCCCAAATTGGGTGAACCACGTTAAATCTTGTCTCTCTGTGTTGTGTTATTTATTCTGCACTTTTATTTGAGATCTGTAATATTTTCTGCATATTAGTTTCTACTGTTGCGATTCTGTAAGGGATTATTCCGCATATTTTATCTCTTATTTCCTAACACAAGGGACTACATTTGGGCATCATTGCATCATACACACCTGCATATGAAGGTTTGCATTCATTCTATTCCATCCACCATTTACATTTTATATCTATCTATTGCCCTTATCTCTACGTCATTGGTGCTTTATGACACCCTAGGCACACAATTGCACACACAAGCACACACATTGGAGTCCGGAATGTAGTGGAACACTTAGTTGAAGTCCACCATTGTGGCAATTAAGGTCAGTCTGACCCTTTCATATGCATATTTCTTTTTTTAGGGATTTGACGCTTTTTATGGGGTTTTGTAGGTAAATCTTCATCACAGTTTACGAGACATAAGCAAAGTTACTACGACAATCATGCAAAAAGATAAAGACATTTCAAAGATCTAGTGACACTACCATATTTAGGTCCCGAGCATTTCGTAGAGACCGTGAGCTCCCATACTACAAACCAGGGAACCCATTGGCCCCTTAGTCCTCTTCTAGGTGGCCCGGTGTAGGTAAATCTTCTTCTGGTGTAATTTTCTCGGTCGTGCCATCATAATTTGCTTCATCTGCACATCATCCTATCCAGACCTGGATCACAACAAGGTAATTCATTTTCAGGTTAGTACCTTATCCCTCCTATTTCAATTATTTCAATTCAATTAAACATCAAATAAAATTATTTAACATTCCTACTTTAGTTTATACTAGTTTAGATTAACTTAGAATATATAACATTCACATATTTTCATATTTTAGTTAATCATTTTGCGAACCCATACTTTATAATATTTTATCCTAGGATCCACTTCAAATCCTAATGGCTAAGGATAGTTCATCTTCTTCACCTATCATGTCTCATTTTAGTGTTAACCCTATTTTTGATGAGGCTTCCATTGTTGATATCACGACTCTCTATAGTAATCCTCTTCCTATTCCAGCTCATATCCAACAATAGATTCTAGATGGTTAACAACACGTGCGTACTCATTTTAAAGATTATCCCATTAGCATTAGTATTGTTGAGGATCCAATAGCCTTCACTCATTTCACACCATGCTATATAATTACTTTGATCCTCTTTCTGATCTTTCTAAGGAATTTTTAGATGATTCTCTTATAGATTACTTTCTTGGTATTGATAATCGTTCACATGTGCATATTGACTCTTATTCTAGTCATGCTACTACTATAGTTCTTTCTCATGATTCTCTTACCTCTGATATTGCTTCTCATGACACATCTCATACTAGCTTACATACTCCTTCATATTATGTTGATGATTCTATTAATAACATCTTTAGCGACATTCTCATTTCCGAGTCTCTCATCGATATCGATTGACGAGGCCATTGATAGTCATGATTCTCCTTCTTTTCATACGTCCTTCTTTTCATATGACTAAGTGTGACTCTCCTATTCCATCATTACATTCTCATGAGATTGCATTTAGCGCTATACATGAGTCACCTCCATCTACCACTTCTTCTTCTCCTACCTTGTTTCATCTCCTCTTATTACATAATCTACACCTATTTGTTCATCTTCTCTTATATATGTATCTTCACCAGTCACTTCACCTATTTAGGATGTTGTTGATGCTAGTCCTACCACTGCTATGGATACTCCATCTACATCACCTACTATAGCTTCTTCAACACCTACTACTAGTGTGCCTTTAACATCAAAATCTCCCTTATCATCTCTAGATATTCTTATGATCACTCACAATGGAAAATTACAACCTCTTAATACATTGTTTCCATCTCCCATTATTCCTTCACAAGATATCATCTCTCTCATACATGTCATAGGTCAATTAAAATCTTAGGTTCAATCTCTCACTTTAGAAAGTAGGGCTTACTATGCTTCTATTGACAATAATTCCTTACATGGTAACCCTGTCCCTAAGAAGATTCATAATTCTACATTTCCTAAGGACTTTGTCATGCCTACATTTACTTGCTTTGATGGTACTGGTGATCCTCATGCTCATATTTTACATTACCACATAGCTATGACCTCTTATTATAATGATCGACTATTACTTAAGGCCTTTCGATATAGTCTTATTGATGAGGCTTTGTAATGGTACACTCATCTTCCCTTTGGGTCTATTAGCACTTTCTATGACATGGAGAATGTTTCCCCCTCGTTTATCATCAAAAATGGCCCTAAGGTTACTTATTACCTCATTCCTACCTTACATCAAGGTTCATCAAAATCCATTGAGGATTACATCTTATGGTTTAATTCTTGTATGCATCAATTAGTATTCCAACCTATAGACCTTGAGAAGCAATTCATTTTCTATCATGGCTTGATTCCTGCACTTAAACAAAGATTATAGTATGATACATGTGAGTCATTTATTCTTCTATGCTATAAAGTCCTTGATCTAGAACAAGATCTTCTTTCTGAAAATGTTATTGATCCTCCACATACATCTACTTTTATTATATCATCTAGTCCTCCATCTAAATTGGTTGAGCATCCTACACAGTCTCCACCTTTGCCTTATAAGCAATGCAAACAAGATCAACCCACTCCACCACCACATACTACTTCTCCTCCTCCTCCGTGAAAGACCACATCTCCCTCCACTCCATCTTGATCGTATGATCCATTACATTTCTCCCATCATGCTAGACCTCATGATGTGCTCTTGGCCTTACTAGAAAAGTGTCTAATTTGCTTACCATCCAACCAACAACATCCATAACATAGGCTACAATGTTAGCGTGACCAACCTTATTGTAATTATCATTACATAAATGGTCATAGAGACAATGAATGTCTTACCCTTCATGATAGATTGTAACATTTAGAGGATAAGGGCATCATGTCCTTTGGCTCTCAATCACGTGCATGATCCATCTCTCATATACCTCGTCAGAGAGTTTCTACTATAGTTGAGTCATCTCCTCCACCTAGTTCTCAGGCCATGGTGCCTCCACCACCACAATTTTTTACTCATGCACACTCTCCACCACGTCCATACATCACTGCATCATCACATCCATCACATTCATGCTATCCACCACATCAAACTACTCCTCCACATTGGCTTCCACATCCCTCCACCTTCGTGCATACCACCACAGCTCCATATGACATTTAGTTTGGCACATATTCACATACTACTTCCATCCCACATGCTTCCACCACTTCGCTACCTTGGTCTTTGGTAGGTGATTATTATCACCTTACCCCTCGATGAAGCACTTGTGTTCTTACCATTATTACACAACTTGTTGAGGGTTTTTCTCTAATAACCTTTCATCACACACTTCATTATTCATCTAGTGCACTCAATCATTTCCCAATGACACACTCTTGCTTTTCACAGTTCATTCTTGACTACTGAGGGGTCTTAATTAAATGAACCTAATCATCCATACATTGGAGGGCATTACAAATTCCCCCTTATTATGCTAACATATTACAATTACATTACATTATCATGATACACATGTTAGTTCGATAATCATACATCATATTTTTTTACATTCATTCTACTATCATCATTATACTAACTACGCATTACAAAATCCATTTCATAGACATTAGTGATATACAAACACATCACATACATTTCAACCATAATCACCAAATCATTCAATATCGATACAATGCAAAATAATCTCATCATATATAAATCACATGTGTCCATATATATAGCGAATACAATCATCACTGGGGGTAAATCCCTACATCATATACAATAATACCAATCATACCTCATCATCACTATTGCTCTCGTGTACTGCAAGATACCTAGAAATACATACATCACCACTAACTCTCGTGCCGCTATTCATGGACTCCTGTACCTCTCCACTTGCCTACGTAATAAGGTATTCTTTGTAGACTACTCCAAAACATGACTGCCGCAATCCACATATCATGCAAATACATCCTACGCTAAGGGACCCCACCCAAAGCCTCTCGGGCTCATCGAGTCTACTCACATTCCTCATCCCTCTCATCTAGCAATATCGTACATATTGCTACTATTACAACCACCATCGGCTCAAATAAGTGGGTATGCTTGCCCGTGATATCATCTACACACTCAAGTATCCCTCCACTGAGTACATCAGTCGGAAGATTCTACGTCAATGTATGGGTGGATGTGTCAACTATAAGGGACCAATATCGTCACCTACAAAATAAATAGCACAATTTAGATAACCATCACTATCACATAGACAAGCAAAATAACATGCAACATAGGTTATATATCAATACTCATGCTCGCTTCTAGTCTGCTTCTACATTGTTCGGGAATGTGTTTCCCCTCTCCTCCTCCATGCGGTAACCCCGTTGGACCTGCAAATAACGGGAATAACAATACACATCGATGTGTCACCCATCATGTGCGGTACTCCTCAGTCAACCTACATCATATGAGTCTATCGAATCTATCTCATCTAAACCAGGAGTTTTAAGCTACTCTAGTGTGGGCCTTGGTCTAGCTCTAGCCCTCTTAGGTGCTATGATAGCTCTCAACCATATATATGGCTCTGGGGGCACATCCTAAGCCATGCCAAACTGTCGTGATACTCTCTCCACTTGAAAAATATTGGCCACACATGAGAACCGATCCTCTAACTACATAGTCCTCCAAATGTACCTTAACTCTACAACATCCTCGGGCCATCCTCCATAGTCGTGGTATGGCCTCCATACAACTACCTCGAGCCCCATCCTATCTATCAGTTTGCTGTAGGTATCTATGTCCATATTATGCACATGAATATTAATCCACCTCCTTGCATATATATCCGGCCTATCCCACTCCCTCGTGGACCTCCAACTGGTCTCAACACTGCTATGTGCTCATACACCCATACATGTAATAACGTAGTAGCTCCTATCCCACCTTTGTTTTCATCATGAGTAAATCGGTACAGGTCTCTATATAGGTGGGCCAACACACACCACGCCCATGCGTATCTAGTGCTCTCCTCCTCTATACACCAACATATATCATACATCTTATACAATATGCCTACACCTCCTCCCTCAACCACAATCGATGAACCAATAACCACAAAAATAAACTTCCACAAGCGTGGAACACTGGACCTCATTATAGCATCCAAAATGATATAGGCCTCGGTAGGTACTTGAGTCCCCACAAAATATTGTCTAGCATCTTGCTTCTACCTCTCCATATCCTCCACTAGAATAACTTGTACTCTCTCCATGGTAGTTGGCAACCACATATACGATACACATCCTCCAACATAAAAGTCATCTCCTTGTAGAAAACCAAAATGTACACGTATTTTCTTACCATCTATTGCATAGTGCAAATCAACATAGGCATGCCCCATCCATGCTATGTGTTGTAAGCCAACATGATTCATAACATCCCAATCCTCATCTTCCGTGCTCAATCTAAGCAATGTATTCATGTGACACCCACTATGAAACTCTCTTGAGTGATTATCCCTCTGCACACACACAAAATGACAACAAACACATCATTAGAACACTATATAACTCCAAACACACTTGCTTATCACATTCATATACATTACAAATCTCATTTTTCATCATTCTAGACCAAATACACACATTTTGGACTAGGGCATTGAGATGCGAGACACTAGCACACATACCGGGTGCTCCTTTCCCAAGGGTCACTAATGCCCAGATCTGGATGCTCCTATCCTAAGGTTCACCAATGCCCTCACCGTTATTGTCCATGTCTAAAACGTCGAGAAAATTAAAATTCTCAAATTTGTAAAAATCATTGAAAATCACTATTACACCATACATTTTTCGAAAAACAATGCACTTACCAACTCCATAGTGGTGCATGACGCCATATGGCAAAGAAGCCACCTTCTCAAACCGATTAGGACACACTGCTTTCACTTGCGGCATATTTAGTTACTCAGAGCTCAATCCCACTCGCACAAACAACAAATGAAGTGACTAAACACTTTTTCACTTCACTACTTATAGTTACTTCTTCACCTACTTTACTATAGTCATTATTTCGATCTTATTCTCGCACCTTATACACACCACACCATTTTGACCTATCTTAAACATTTTTACTCCGATTTACACCCTGTTTACGACATTATTTTTAGAATTATACCTATTGCAGTAACATACACATTACACATGCATTATCTCCCCTTCACCTTATCTTCTATCAAATCCATACACATTTTTGTGATTTTTATTTTACTTTATATATTTTTCTATCCGTTCATCACTTTCTCCTAATGACCTAACAGGTGGCAAATGATTAAAAATATTTCTATGCTTTCATTCACCGCTTTCTATCGATTCCCCCTAATGACTAAACCTAGGGAAACTAGAGTAAAAATCTCTATGAGTAATCAATCAATCATACACGAGAACCTCTTAATCAAAATCATACCATTTCAATAAAAAGGTAAAAAATTTTCCTTCTAACTCCTTGTATTTTGACCTAACTTGTTTACATCCATTGCTTTCCTAGATGACCTAACTTAGGAGTTTTGAGGCCCCTTGCTTAAATTTTCCTTCCTTGTGCCTTAGTCAATTTTTTTCACTTTCGTGCACTCAAAATTATCTGAAATGGTTTCATCGTGGCGAGAATTTTCTCACCTTTCTAGAATGGTAAAGTTTTCCTTCTAACTCCTTGTAAGTTATGGCTCAATTTTTCCTGGAAGGTCAAATAGGAATGTGCCACGTGGCAGTAAATGGCAGGTCGGTAGAGGTAAGTTGGAAAAAATTTGCCACGCGGGCACAAAGGAAAATTTTGCCCGCGAGCCCAGAGAAGAAAGTTGCTTAAGGCCCACAACCAATAGGAATGTGCCACGTGTCCATGAGGAGTTCGGGAGGGGAGTTGGAGGGGCGAGTAAATTTTGGATTTTTGCCAAAATAGCAAAGGGAGAAAAGGAAAAAACAGCTCGTAGGCCCCGCCAAGGAGGAAAGGAAAAAAATTTGCGAAGACCCGCAAACCAACAAGAGGATGACACGTGTCCAAGTGGCGGAGGTCGGGGCGGGGAAAGATTTGGTGAAATTTGCCAAAGTGTTTAAAATGGTGCAAAGGAAAAATTTTACCCATGGGCCCATAGAGGAAAGAAAGAAAGATTAAGGCCCACGCCAAATTGAAGTGGTCAGTGTGCCACGTGGCGGTGGCCCATGGAGCGGGGCGACAGTGGCGGAGAAGGAAATTTTTTGGAATTTTTTCCAAAATTCAAAAAAGGTAAAATGGCCATTTGAACCCGTGGACCAATGAGGAAGCGCCACATGGCAGTGGAGCGGTGGGGCATGGAATTTTTGGGGAATTTTTCCCAAATTCAAAAAAGGGGAAAATTTTAGGTTTTCGGCCCGCCGACCCGATTTTTGCCCCAGTTTTGCCCTAAATCTTCAGAGGGGCATATCTTTCGATCCAAAGCTTAGTTTTTCTTGATTTTGGTGTCATTGGAAATCTATTGAAGTCCTCTACATGATGGAATCTTCAATTTTGTTTTTGGTGGAGTTTAGTGAGAGAAAAATGAAAAAATGCCTTTGGCATGGGAAAAAGAGCAGAACCGACATTCAACCACCATTTTTAATGCAGTATGGCTTCCATTCTTCTCCAAGCATGGTCAAAATCTTAGGGAATGAACTTTTAAGGGTACCATGCTATTTTGATGGATCTGTTGGTGGTTGAATCATTCATTTCAATTTTCCGTTTTCTCCTTCCTAAACTTGGGTTTTCATTGTTAAAAGCCAGATTTGGCTCATTTGTAAAGGGTTGGATTTTTATGTTCTGCAGGCTCCCTCCTTCACCCTGAAAAGTGAATTTGTGGAATATCAGACCTTTTTAGGACTATAACATGTTTTCTACCTCTTTGTTGTTGTAATGCACTGTATTTAAAAATGGAAATGACAATGCAAGCTCTGTGAATGAATTTTCAATCCTTTCTTGTGTTGTTTTCTCTATCTTGATCCTTCATTACAATTTTAGCAATTTGTGCATGATTTGTGTTGCATTTTTATAATCTATGTCAATTTGTAGAAATAGATGTTCACCACTCCTTTGGTGTATCACCTTGTTAGTTTAGTTTTATCTTCTTTTCTTTCTATCCTTGTCTCCTTGGCAAAATTAGAGTAGAATTTTGAGTTAAACCTCTACAAATTTCATGCATACATCTGATCAGAGGAGTAGAGGAACCAACCTTTAATCTAGAGAGTTTTTTCCCATTTTTGCAAGTCCCACACTTGGGGAAAAGATTCCATGTTGTGCAATCACACTAAATGACCCAATTCTCACTTAGAATCTGAAGGTCATTTAGGGGTGCTGCTGATTTGCACTAATAGTTTTGGCACACCTGGTGGGACCTTAGAGGTCTTCATCTTCATTACAACAAAGTTGATGTGCATTTTTGTAAGTTTCTTGCTTAAAAAGAGCCTTGATTTGCACATCTAGCGACTCCAAAGAGATAAAATCAACTGGTTTCAGCAGTCCAAGTCTGAAGATTCATGAGAAGGATCCAAACAAGGTCAAGGGATAGAGAAGAGGGATTTTTGAGTATCTGCAATTATCCCCAGGAAGAAGAGAGAGGGGAAGAAGAATTCAAAGGTCTCCATCTCCACCAAACAAAACTCTATCAACTCCTCCACAGTAGACCTTTCACCCAATCAACAAGGGTTCTCAGGCCAATCAGAATGGCACAACACAACCCTTATGTCAACTTCATTGGCAGCAGCCCACTTGCTCTCAATGCACAAAACCCAGTTCTAGTTGCAGCATTGAAGAACATCCCATACTTTCTTGGGAAAATCAGACCACTCTGGTGATCATTGATCATGTCAAAGACATTGCTAATGTTTGTGCAATCCATGAGATTGTTGAGATGCAAATTACTGTCAAATTGTTGGCATCTTCATTCAAAGGGAAAGCCTTGCAATGGTTCAGGAGCCTTGGGCAAGCTCTATCCAAAATTGGAACCAGTTGTGCATAGCTCTCCATGAGCAGTTTGGAGAAAAGGGAGATAATTTGTCTCTATTGGAACAACTGACAACTATCAAGAGAGCTCCCAATGAGTAGCTAATAGACTTCAATTTCAGATTTCAAAGGACATGGGATAGAATCCCAGTGACAGTAAGGCCAACAACTGAAGGTGCTTTCTTATACTATCTCAAAGCTTTAAATTTTGATATTTCTATGTTAATCCAATCCATGGGAGGTGCAAATATACTTACAGCTTATAGCATTGCCATTAGGGCTGAGAATTGTTTGATCCAAGCTGGTAAACTGGCACCTAGGCCTCCTATGCCCTTATATCCAAACTTGGAAAGCCCAAGCACTAGTCAAGCACCTACTTTAGCTCCTATTCCCACTCCTAGAAATCAAAGTTCAAATGAAACTTCTACTTCATCCTCTAGTGCCTCAAATGAACTTCAAGAAGTCATGAAACAATTACAAAATTTAGGAAATGAGCTAGTTACACTCAAGAGGCAGCAAGCCCAAAGTTTTAGACCTTCTTATCAGTCTCAAACTCAGCCTAATAGGAAACCATATCAGCCTAATAGGCCACCCAATCCAACTACAAATCAAAATCAAGTAAGGCCTCCTGCCAATAGACCATTTCAGCCCTATAACCCCAATGTTGCATCTACCTCTAAAGCCTTAGTGCCAGTGAAAAATAATATAGCTCAAGAGTATGATTGGTGTTTCCCATGCAATGAACCTCATAACTAGTCTATGTGCTTCAATGGTGCTTTGAACCAAGCTTTGATGGTGACAACAATTGGCATAGAGAGTGAGGTGAGTCAAGAAACAAACCAACAACAAGGAACATCTCAACAAAATACAACTCCAAATGAGACTACACTTGTGAATTGGCAGGCTGAAGATTTTTGTGGTATGAATCAAACAATTTCTCAGAATGTAGTAGCTAACACATGGTCAAAGAAGAGGAATATTGGTGAAGGGCAGTCATTAGCTCCAGGTGATCCACAACCTTCCATCACTCCACAAAGTGTTGGCAAGCAAAATGTAGTTCCAAATGTGCAAGGACAGCCCAAGCCACCTTCTAGACCAGCTCAAATGCTAGTTATTACAGCCCATGTACAAGAAAAGAATGTGTAGGCTAAGGGGCAAAAAGATGTTTCATCCCCATTTAGCATCATTGAACAAATGAAGAAGACAAATGTGAATATATCTATGTGGGAATCACTATCCATCCCAGGCCAAAGGGATCTACTACAAGCTACCATGAAGAATTGGTCAACTTCAAATCAACAAGCTCATATGCAAGAGAAGGTACTCACAAATGCTTGCTCAGCTTGAGGGGAAGCTTGGAGGACAACAAGGTAAAGTTTTGAAGCCCCCTCCATTCTATGTTTCATTGATCATTGGGGATAAACTAGTACACAATTGTATGATTGATTATGGGGCAAGTAGTTATGTGATGCCCAAGCAAATAGCTGATCAACTGGGCCTCCAATATGAAGTCATATCCAAAGGGTGGTGCAAACTGGATGGGACAATAATAACAATAGTAGGGGTAATTAAATATTTGAGCCTCACTTTGCATGCATGCCCCAATGTCATTGTTTTGTAAGATGTGTCAGTGATAGATTTACCACCACTTTTTGCCCTATGTTTGTCAAGGGATTTCACAGCTAGAATTGGAGGCTATTTATCTGCTGATTGGTCACACATGTTGTTTAGACCAGATATGGAACTAAGGCCACAATCAGGTCTGAACCTATTGCAAACTTTCACATTGAGCCTCATACTCCAAGCCCAATCAATGCCAATTGTTCAGCATTTGATCAAGAGGATTATCCAGCACCGATGAAGCTGACACCAAAGTTAGAAGCATCCTAGATTTGAATCTTGATGAATGGGCAAGCAAGGTACATGCTTTTGATCCCTACAAGGAAATAGAGGAATCTGAACTAGGAGTTTATTACATGCATGAAGAAAATCAGCCTATTCCTAGCATCACCAAGCCAGACCATAAAGATGACAATGAGGTATGGCAACTATTCTTTGATGGATCAAGAAGTAGACAAGGTGCGGGGGGAGCTATGCTTGTTTCACCTCAAGGCATTAAGTATTATTCAGCTTTTAGATTTCAGTTTGCATGTTCTAACAACACTTGCTGAATATGAAGCTTTGATACATGAGGATTGCATTGGTCAAGAAAGAGAGGTATCAAAAACTTACAAGTCTTTGGTGACAGTGAGCTGATTGTTAATCAAGTTAAAGGACAACATGCTGCAAAAAATGACTTGCTCAAGAGTTATAAGAATAGGGTGTGGGACCTCATTGAGGATTTTGAAGGCTTTGGCATCAACTCCATCCCTAGGAAAGAAAACCAAGCTATTAATAGGCTTGCAGCAGTTGGAGCAGCCTTTGATGTTGTGGAGAGTATCAAGGAAGATAAAGTGCAGCCAAACATTCATGTGATTGTAAGGCCATCAGTTCCAGAACAATAATGTAAGTTGGCAAGTGTTTGAAAGTGACCAAAAATCATCAATTTCTTGCAAGAAGAAGCTGAGTTCTCAGCCAAAAATCAGGAAAAGTTAGAACAACAATATGGTGATCAAGTGGTACAGCTGAGAACCAACAAACTACCAAAAGGACTTGTCACTTTGGAGTCCATATTTAATCCTAATGATCAATTTAGGAAGGAGAAAGCAAACATCCAAGTCAAGGGAGAAGATTTAGTGCCCATCTCGGTGGGAGAAGGAAAATCACTTCAAATTGGTAAAGTGGCAACCAAGCAAGAAAGGTATGAGTTCATGCAACTTTGCCAAGAGTTCCCGATATATTTTCTTGGAGCTATGAAGACTTGAGAGGTTTCAATCCCAAGCTAGCTCAACACATAATTGAATTAGATCCAAGTGCTAAACCCATCAAGAAAAAAAAAAGACCGGTCAATCCACACATGGAGCCTCTCATGAAGAAGGAATTGAATAAGTTAATAGAGGCAAGTATCATATTTCCCATCAAGCATTCAAGCTAGGTTGCAAACTTGGTTCCAGTTAGAAAGAAGAGTGGAGAAATCAGATTGTGTGTAGACTTTAGAGATTTGAATAGAGCATCCCTCAAGGATCATTACCCACTTCCTTCTATGGAGCAGATTTTGCAAGTTGTTGCTGGCTCTGAGAGGTTTTCATTGCTAGATGGTTATTCAGGGTATAATCAGATCATGGTAAAGGAGGATGATCAGTTCAAAACAACCTTCACCACCAAATGGGGAACCTATGCATATAGGAAAATGCCATTTGGGTTGTCTAACGCCGGAGCTACCTTCCAAAGGGCAATGGATATGGCATTCAAGGGATTGATCAACAAAATAGTGCTGATATACCTAGATGATATTACTATATTTTCTAAAAGTGCAGCAGATCATCTCTTTCATTTGAGACAAGTGTTCCAAAGATGTAGAAGATTTGGGGTATCCTTGAATCCCAAAAAATGTATTTTCCTAGCTCATGAAGGAAAGCTCCTAGGCCACATTGTTTCCAAAGAGGGATTAGCAATTGATCCAGAGAGGGTTGAAGCAATAAAAGCACTACCATTACCAAGTCACAAGAAGGCCCTTCAAAGTTTCTTGGGAAGAATCAATTTTGTTCGAAGGTTTGTTCCAGACTTTGCAGCCCTTGTCAAGCCAATAACTATGATGTTGAAGAAAAGTATGGCTTTCAAATGGACAGATTGAAGGTAAGGCAAGTTTTGAGGCAATCAAAGAGGCTATCTCACAAGCTCCAACTCTCATTAACCCAGATTTCTCTAAGGATTTTATCCTTTATGCATTTGGAGGTGATGATACATTTCTACAATTTTAGTACAACAAAACAAAGAAAATGCAGCAACCAATTGCCTTCTTTAGCCAAAGCTTGGAGGACTATGAAGTGAGGTATTCCTTTATTGAGAAGCATGTTCTTCCAGTGATTAGGAGCTTGAAGAAATTTAAGCATCTAGTTTCAAACAACAAGGTTCAACTGCTGATTTCTCATGTGGGAGTTAAAGACTTCCTCCTCAAAAAGTACCTAAATGAAAAATGTGCAGGGTGGATTACTCGTGTCATGGAGTATGACATTGAGATCAAAGTCACCAAGCTGGTCTAAGGAAAGGGATTGTGTGAGCAATGGTCTTGAGCAAATCAATGGAAGAAAACAATGGGAAGGATGTTGTTTTGGCGTTGCAAGACAACCAAGAACAAAGAGGTGTTCAAGAAGAGAATGGTGGTATGCTCACTCCTTGCTGGACCCAAGACATAATGCACTTCTTACAAACAGGCCTATGCCCTCCAGAGATGAACAAAACCAAGAGAAGACACTTTAGATTGTAGGCTATTCCATATGCACTTGTTGATGGTGTCTTGTTCAAAAAGGATATAAATGGAGTGCTACTGAGATGCATTGGGACAAATCAAATTAAGAGAATGTTAGAAGAGTTCCATGGTGGATCAGTTGGGGTCATTTTTCTCCAAGAGTGATAGCCCTCAAGATTATGAAGGTTGGCTATTATTGGCCCAAGGTGTTTAGTGATTGTTATGCATGTGGATCAAGAGGTGTAAAAATTGTGCATTCTTCACAGGCAAGGAAAGATTAGCAGCCCTTCCATTGCACCCAATTTCAGTTGACCAGCCATTCATGCAATGGGGTTTGGACTTCATTGGAGTCATTAACCCAAACTCAAGCCAAGGACACAAGTGGATTCTAACAGCAACATACTACTTCACCAAATGGACTGAGGTGGTGGCACTCAAAGAGGCAAATGAATCTAGCATTCTAGACTTCTATGAGGGGATAGTAACTAGATTTGGTATACTTACCACTATAATATCAGATAATGCATTGGCATTCATAGGATCAAAGGTAACTGAATGGGTTGTTAAGAATGGGATCTATCTGAGCACTTCATCAAATTATTACCCTCAAGGTAATGGCCAAGCTGAGTCTACCAACAAGAACCTATTAAAGATCATCAAGAGGACTCTTGATGAAAATAAGAGGACTTGGCACACTAAACTTAAATCAGCCTTATGGGCTGATAGGATAACTCCCAAGAGATCCACCAGTAACTCTCCATTCAGACTTGTTTATGGAAGAGAGGCAATCTTGCCTATGTCACTTGAGTTACCAACATTGGAACTCATGAAGCAATTGGAATTGTTGGAGTTTGAACCCATGGAGGTTAGATATGCAAAATTGATGGAACTCCAAGAAATCAGAGAGCATGCAGCCCAAACAATGGAGAAGGACCAAGCCTTGATCAAGAGAACCTTTGATAGGAAAGCTAAGGCTAGAACCTTCCAAGTTGGAGATTTAGTGTTGAAATGGGATGCAAAACGAGAAAATCTAGGAAGGCATTCAAAGTTTGATGCCATTTGGAGTGGCCCCTACATGGTCACAAAATGTAAGAACAACAATGCCTTCCAATTGTCTACATTGGATGGTGAAGAACTACAGATTCCAGTTAATGGAATCCATCTAAAGCATTGCTACTAGAAGGAAACTCCTCACCTTGTACATATTAGCTTAGATTTTCATTCCTCCAAGTGCTTGTGCACATTTTTTTGTTGTAGCTTAGTTTTTATTTCCCTAAGTGCTTTGGCACAAGCTTTGTTGTCCCAAGGATGCATCTTTGCAGGCCATGTTCATGATCAAGTGATGTTCTACTCTCACAATCTTCTTTCTAGAAATTTTCTAATGAGTTGAGAGTACCAAGCAGTTAAGTTGACAACTCCATTTCCCAATGGATTGCTTCAGGCAGCTGGTCACTTCATCCAGGAGGCAAATGACCCTCTGAGTCACCAAAATTGTTATCCAAAATAAGCCCCTTGCTTATTTTTACTAACTTTATTTCATTCCTTCCTTCCTTGTGCCTCAGTCAATTTTTTTCACTTTTTAGGCACTCAAAATTATCTAGAAATGGCTTCATCAGATAGAGAATTTTCTCACCTTTCCAGAAAGGTAAAATTTTCCTTCTAACTCCTTGTATTTTGCAAGTTATGGCTCAACGGAGTTTTTGAGGGAAATTTTCCCTGGAAGGTCCGCAACCAATAGGAATGTGCCACGTGGTGGTGGAATGGTGGGTCAGCGGAGGTAAGTTGGGAAAAATTTTTCCAAGGAGTGTGTGGGCGCAAAGGAAAAAAAAAAATTTTTCCCGAAGGCCCGAGAAAAAAAGTTGGTTAACTGTCGTAACCAATAGGAATGTGCCATATGTCCATGGGTCGAGAGTTGGAGGGGCGGAGTAAATTTTGGCTTTTTGCCAAAACAACAAAAAGGGTGAAAAGGAAAAAACCGGCCCGTAGGCCCACCAAGGAAAAGGAAAAGAAATTTGTGAAGGCCCGCGAGACTAATGGAGGATTTGACACGTGTCCAGTCAATTTGGTGAGGGTCGGAGGCGTGGAAAGATTTGGTGAAATTTTCCAAAGTATTTAAAATGGTGCAAAGGAAAATTTTTCCCACGGGCCCGCAGAGGAAAGAAAGTTGATTAAGGCCCGCATTAAATCGAGTGTGCCACGTGGCAGCGGAGCGGCGGGCGCGGAGAAATTTTGGAATTTTTCCAAAATTCAAAAAAGTAAAATGGCCATTTGAACCCACGGATGAATGAGGAAGTGCCATGTGGAAGCGAGCAATGGGGCATGGAAATTTTTGGGGAAATTTTCCCAAATTCAAAAAAGGGGAAAAATTTTAGGTTTCGGCCCACTGACCCGATTTTTGCCCTAGTTTTGCCCTAAATCTTCATAGGGGCATATCTTTTGATCTAGAGCTCAATTTTTCTCGATTTTGGTGTCATTGGAAATATATTGAAGTCCTCTACATGATGGAATATTAAATTTTGTTTTTGGTGGATTTTAGTGAGAGAAAAATGAAAAAAATCCTTTGGCATGGGAAAAGAGCATAACCAACATTCAACCACCATTTTTAATGCAGTATGGCTTCCATTCTTCTCCAGCATGGTCAAAAATCTTGGGGAATGAAATTTTAAGGGTACCCATGCTATTTTGATGGATTTGGTTAGTGGTTGAATTATTCATTTCAATTTTCCCGTTTTCTCCTTCCTGAACTCGGTTTTCATTGTTAAAAGCCAGATTTGGCTCATTTGTAAAGGGTTGGACGTTTTTATGTTCTGCAGGCTCCCTCCTTCACCATGGCAAGTGAATTTGTGGAATATCAAACCTTTTTAGGACTGCAACATGTTTTCTACCTCTTTTCTATTGTAATGCACTGTATTTAAAAATGGAAATGACAATGCAAGCTCTATGAATGAATTTTCAATCCTTTCTTGTGTTGTTTGCTCTCTATCTACGATCCTTCATTACAATTTTAGCAATTTGTGCATGATTTTTGTTGCATTTTTATAATCATGTCAATCTGTAGAAATAGATGTTCACCACTCCTTTGGTGTATCACCTTTTCAGTTTAGTTTTATCTTCTTTTCTTTCTATCCTTGTCTCCTTGGCAGAATTAGAGTAGAATTTTGAGTTAAACCTCTGCAAATTTCATGCATACATATGATCAGAGGAGTAAAGGAACCAACCTTCAATCTAGAGAGTCTTTTCCCATTTTTGCAAGTCCCACACTTGGGGAAAAGATTCCATGTTGTGCAATCACACTAAATGACCCAATTCTCACTTACAAATGTGAAGGTAATTTAGGGGGTGCTGTTGATTTACACTAACAGGAGCTATTATAGATTTTGTGCTTGCTTCCATATGACCTAACTTGAATCCATCATTTCACATTCCCTTCCAAATGACCTAACTTGGAAGCCATCATTTTGTGTTCACTTTCACATGACCTAACTTAGAAGCCATCACATTGTGGTGACACCTGTTGAGTGGGGGCATGAGTACCTTTCTTATACCAATCCTATATGGGTCAAATGTTTGATCGAAATTATCCGGATCCAAAAGCACAAATATTTAACCCGATTCCATCTACAAAGGCTAGATCTTGAGGATATAGTTAAAGATGGAATATTAACACTCTTTTCTCCCTACACTCTTCCTCTCGGCGATGACGCCCAAATCCTCTGGTTGATTGTTCATATACACATGTTCGGGTCGAACCGATCACTCCCTACCCCATCTCGTCGTCATCATACAAATTTCAAAATCATCACATTTAACAATTCTATCTCATTTAGTGCATTTCATCATGACATTACGCTTTTTACTATGTTGCATGGATCAATGCGTTGATACATGGTTTGACACAGTATATAGTTCTTTCGACATGCTTTTACTACCACATATGTGCATTCTACTATAACATGGGATTCTTTTGATTTCTCTCAGGTACGCATCTCTATCTACTTTACCAAGCTTTCTGCTCACCAATATAAAGTAGGGGAAAATATAGTCACAAAATCACTCACTTACTATTACATTTATACCAAAATTATGTTGTTTTTTTATATATGGATCTCATATAAGAAGAGTATTCACTAATGATTCATCCCCAGCCCTTTCGTTAGTTAGTTGGTCATCATCATCATTTGTCTTATAGTTATTTGCATAGTTTTGGTCATCTCCCAGGGAGTCTTAGGTGTCGTTATTTGGTCATTTTTGTCTCTAGTATTTGACTAGGGTACCTAGGGTAGTATTGGGGCACCCGTGGGTGTCTTGTTCCTTATTTTAGGTGCCCTGTCCCTAAACACTTGCGTCTAATTTAGAGTTTCAAGGTCGGTCTTTGTATTTTTCCCTCTCATTCCCCTAGGTACTATTCAGCATGTCGGGTCATTAGTGTTGAAATTTGAGCAAGAGATCCCTATATAAACACAACATACACACTACTCTAAGGGTAGAATATGTACTATTAAGGGATAATTATCTACTAAGACAAGGAATTGCATTTGGGCAACATTGCATCACACACAATGTATAGGAAAGGTTGTATTCATTTTATTCCATCCACCATTTACATTTTACATCTAGATATTGCCCATATCTATACACCATTGGTGCTACAAAACCCTAGGAACATAATTGCACACACAAGCACATAAAAATATATTGGTTCTAGAATGTAGTGCAACACTTAGTTATAAGTCCACCATTGTGGCAACTAAGGTCAATCTGACCCCTTCATATGCATCTATTTTTTTAGGGATTTGATGTTTTGTATGAGGTTTTGCAAGTAGATATTCATCACAGGTTTATGACGACATAAGCGAAGTTACTACGAAAATCACATGACAAAGATAAAGATATTACGAAGATCTAGGGACATTGCGAGTTCGAGGTCCCGAGCTTCTCTGTAGATCGAGCACCCATAATGTAGACCATGGCACCCATAGGTGCCTCAGTCCTCTTCCAGGTGCCCCATTCTGGGTAAATCTTTGTCTACTGCAATTTTCTAGGTCGTGCCATCATACTTTTCTTCGTATGCACATCATCTTGTTTAGTCTTAGATCACAGTGAGGTAAGTCATTTTTAGGTTAGTACCTTATCCCTCCTATTTCAATTATTTCATTTCAATTAAACATAAAATAAAATAATTTAGCATTCCTACTTCATTTATACTATCTATTTCATTTACTAGTTTAGATTAACTTAGAATATAGAACATTCACATATTTTCATATTTTAGTTAATTAGAGGGTAACATGAACACAAGCTTTATGAAGAACATGAGTGAGGATGTCCTAGAAGTTATGCGACTCTTTGAATAGTTCCATTAGATATATATGTGCGTGTGTGGTTGTTAATTGTTTTATGAGGTCATACTGACCAAAAGTAGAAGATTTAGCATTATAGGTTGACTTATGGTTTGAGGGAGGTGTGGGTTTAGACAACTGAATGATCTGTAGAAGACGTAGACAATTGATTTTACGTGGGAACCCATATTTTATTTTGACATGTGGTTATGAAATTATTTGGAGGTTTGAATTTTATGGTGGCAAACTTAGGAGGAACTTCCTCAAGAAATGAAATAATTGATTTGAAATCAACGTTATTGGAGGAGTGACCTTTATCAATGTTTTTTTATCAAAGGCACCATGTTTGAGGAAAGGGTTTCAAAACAATTTGATATTTTCATTTGGTGTGTTTTTATGAAGGTTCTTCAATGGTAAAATCCTCTATATCAATGACGTCTTAGAAATACTTGATGTAAACGTACACAACTATTGGTTTGGTGACAATCGATGCAATGAAAGTCAAAATAATTGTCGAATTTATACGAAGTGGGTTTAGGTTCTCCTTGACCCAAGGTCTCATTATAGGATACGCCACCATGTTGGTGTTGAAAGGTTATTGTAGGAAATTTGAGAGAGATTATCCTAAAGGATTGAAAGCAGTGTTGTTTGGATTTGCGAGATGAGGAAGCCTCTTTAGTTGAAACAACGAGAGGTTGTTTGGTTTTGTCGGGCTTAGCTTTGATTGGTTTGAATGTTTTGCACATTTTAGTTATCTATGACACCATCATTAACAATGTTGCGGTTTTGATTAAAATTTTTGGATTTATCATGGTGAGAGATATTTTTATTGTTTTTGTGGTGCCCCTATCCTTTAGGTGAGGTTTGATCAAACCTTTTGTGACAAGGAATTTTTCAATTTGTGATCCTTTCTCGATAACTTCCTCAAAAGTATTGAGGCAGTGAATTTGCATGTGAAAGGATAGTTCACCAGTGAGATTTGGAATAAAAATACTCACTAGTTGTTTTTCAGGAATTGAGCATGGGAATCAGCTTGCGATTCCATGCCATCTTTGTAAGAACTGTGCAAAGGTTTTGTTAGAACATTGTTTAGCATTGCACAAGTCCATCATGGTTATTTCAGAGTCTATATTGAATGATAAATGTTTAACAAACTTCTTTGAGAGGTCTGCAAAAGTATGGATAAAGCCCTTGGGGAGGTGTAAAAACCAGTCCAAGGCTTGTCCCCTAGACTACATGGAAAGAGACACAATAGGAAAATATCACTGTATGCCACTTCTTGAAAGCCATGTAAAATTCCTTGATGTGCTCTCTTGGGTCATTATTTCCCTTGTCTTTATTAAACTTGGGTGTTTCAAATGATTTAGGAAAGGGTACGTGTAATATGTCCTTATCAAATGGGTAAGGACATAATTCATCAAAGTTGAATTGTTTACGTTGGGTTTGCATACTTGAGATAATGTATTTCATTAGTTTTTATTCGTGAGAAAATAATGAGTCATTTTGTAAGATAGATTATGAACCATTATTCTTCTCTTTGTTGGGTGTAGTACGGCTCTTAGATGTGTCGTCACTAGTTTTCTTGGATTCTCGGTCATTTGTGCCCCTAGCGAGTTTTGAAGATAAAAGGGAAAGTTATTTCAATCATTGCGTTGATTTGATAAACTAAGGATTTGCTAAGATTGATGTTTGAATCATTATTTTTTCCTTTATTCCCAAAATTTGATTTTTTTGGGCCCAATCTGTCGTCATTGTCATTGTTTGAGGTGGACTTACCTTTATCCTCATTATTTGATTTGTTAGGGCTAGACCCATCATTATTTTTATTTGACATGAATGAGTTACCATTTTTGGTTTTAGTTTTCCAAGTAATGTCCGTAAAATTCCTCATTGAATTCAAAGGGTAAATTTCTCCCATCTCAAGGAGACGAAGAAAAAATTGGTCTTTTTTCATGCGTAAGATATTTTCAATGTGGGCATGTTCTTCAAGAGATATATCATTTTGAACATCCTCTTCATTTTGGTCATCTTCACTATCGAATGTCCAAAAGGATTGCAAAATTTTTCATTTATTCTAAAATGACTATAGTCTCTGCGTCTTGTTCCCTCCATTTTTAAAAGAGGGGGAGAAAAAGATATGTGAAAGATAACTCAACCCGTAACAACGTGAATGCTACAATGGAAGAGAATGTTGCAATTAGGTTTGATGATAACCTATCCCTTAACAAAGTGAATGCTAAGATGGCCAAGGTGTTTGAAATATTTAGATTATGTGACCCTTAACAAATTGAATGTCAAGGTAGAAGTGTGCAAAAGTGATGATAAACTCAACCCTTGGAAAAGTGAATGCCAAGATGGAAGAGGGGTCTCGATGTGATTGAAAGATCTCATCCTTTAGCAAAGTGAATGCTAGATGAGAGGAGGATTATAACTATGAAGGTTCAATCATGCTCAACCTCTAATAATGTGAATGCTAGAATGGAGGGACAAGGATAGAAAAATTACGAATGTACTCTACCTATAGCAAAGTGAATGCTAGACGGGAAGAGGATTTAACGATTAAGATTTTATCATGCTCAACCTATAATAATGTGAATACTAGAATGGGGGAGAAAGGATAGAAAAATGATTCAAATCTTATGATCTATGTTCAACCCTCAACAAGAAAAAGTTAAGAAGGAAGAGGTTTTAGCAATGAAAGGATAAGAATCAAGTGTCAATAACTTGATTTTTTTGAGAAAAAGATAATGAAGATGTCTAAAATTTAACAAAGGGGTTGTCAAATTAAATACGCGAGATAAAAAATGTCTAACATGTATAGTTCAATAAGGATGGTGTTAAACTAAAGGATGTAAGAGGATGATGGAAATATTGAATCTTGATGAAAGATAAGATGGGAAGGAATTTATCAAGACAAGGTAGATGTAACAATGTCAAGATGTAAGTCGTGAAATGAAAAAGCGTGAGCGAGGACTTGGATATCCAAAACTCAAGACTTGATGCAAAAAGGAGAATGAAAACTTAAACTTTGTAATACTGATCCAAATGTTTAAGAATATAATGAAATAGGGATAAACTCAAGATGAGATAAATCCAAAAGATAGGAAAATTGAATGATTTTGAAAAAAAGAAGACTCAAATGGGAAAATGAGAATTCAAAGGGAATGAAAAGAAATCAAATAAAAGAAGTGAAAGAAAATTTCCAAATGAGAAGTATTTGAGAATGAGTGAGAATAACGAGAAATCCAAAGAAGGAAAATATAAGGATTTGCTAGAAGAAATGAAAGAAAAGACCCAAATAAAGAATTATTTTGAGACTAAAGGGAAGACGATCATAGACCCAAATAAGGAATATTTTGGAAATATGATGAAAAATGGGGAGTGATTCCAAATAAAGGAAAATATTGAAGTGATGGAAAAGAGAAAAGATTTGAAAAGAGGATTTTATAGAGTTAAAAGAGAGGTAGTGAATGAATGAATGCGAATGAAGAAAAAGGATGATAAGAAAATAGGTGAACAACAAGTCCAAATAAGGAAAAAATTGGAGATTGGGAAAAGAGACGATAATGAGCCCAAATAAGGAGTATTTGGGGTAGTGAAAAAGAGATGAAAAATATTCCAAATAAGGAGTATTTGGAAAAATTAAAGAGGTATAAAAGATGAATCCAAAAAAGGAGTGTTTGGAAAAAGTGAAAAGATACAAAAGTGAGAACATAGATATGAGTGTGGAACACTACTACGAAAAGAAAGAAAAAAAAAAAACAAAAAGTTTTTGTTTATGGTTTGTTTTGGCCTCTACCTTAGTTTGGCTTGGACATTGTGTGGCCTCCTAGGTGGTTATCTCAACTAGGTGTTAATCTGTATATCCTAGTGAATGTGGTACTATTGCTAGTTTCGACTTTACATTAACACCTTTGAAACCTTGAGCAAAGATCTTGCTCAAAATGAATCACACTGGGGTCGCCACTACTGGATATCCATGAATTTAATCTCACAAGGTTTTACTAGTCAGGTAGGATGGGGTACCCATTTCGTCATCCAATTCCCTCAATGTGCCAACTACTTTGGGGTTCCTTTGGTACTCCTCAAATGAGTTTTATGGCTTATGCCAAAGCACTTCCCACAATTATGGTAGTTGGGAAATAACCTTGTCAACCGCACCTTATAAATACAATGTGAATTGTTTATTTTATCTTGATTAAAAGATGAGATTGTTTTAACCACCGGTATTTGCAGAGAGATAACTGCGGTTAGTAGTAAACTGTTTAAAAGAACATTGAAGGAAACATGCGGTTAGTAGTTTAATAAAGGCCTCAAGTAGAATTGGTCCTACAATCAAGAGTTAGAACATTTTTCTTGAGGTAGAGGACAAGACGAAAGAAGCAAGCCCACATTTCTTATTTACAAGATCGCTTAAAAGCATGTGGAAAGAACATGCACGCGAATGAGATTTGATTAATAAAAAAAATGTTAGTTCCTTTAAACAAAAAAAAATTTAAAAGTGAAGATCACGTTTCTGATTTCCAAGATCGCTTAAAAGCGCACAGAAAGAGCATACATGTGATTTCACAATGATTAAGGAAGATCACGTTTCTAGTTTCCTCTATTAATGCTTAAAAATATCTTCAAAAATAGAGTGAAATGATTAAAACACACGCTATATTTGGTAAAAAAACTAGAAAAATAAGAAAAAGTGAAAAACACAGTGGTAACTATGCTATGCATGCTGCAGTGCAAATATGCTAAAGACGTGGACTTTGAGTGCGTCAAGCATTGAGATGACAGCTAATGCATGCAAATGATCGAATTTTTAAATAGTTACAAATACCTATAAAAAGTGTTAAACAAGAGTAAATAAGAAGGAATGTTGACACACAATATAATGTTAGCATAAGGATGAGTGATGCTAGCGTGTACTTGGATGAAAATGTGTGAAGCGTTGATGTAGGGTGTTAAATTTGATGGAAACACATGCGGTGTTGATGGTAGTGTGTGCACTTGTATGCTTAGCATAAACACTTTAACGCTAGGGCAAGATTAGGAATGCTAGCACGTGTAGTTCGGAAAATAAAAAAATGTTGAAATACATGACCATGAAGCTTGTTTTTTTGAGTTTTTAGCTTGTGTGCTCCACTAAGAACTTAAAATTTTGACATTAAGGTTAAATGAAGACAATAAACCCACAAATGAAGTTAAATCACAAAATGATAAATTAAATGAAAAAAATAACATGACAAGTCCCACAGGCATGCCAAAATGTATGCAAGGAAAATTAATAGAATGAAAGAAGATAAATGAAATGAAAGAAATATTATACCTTCATCAGTAGATATCTTACAAACCGCAAGTAAGATTGTAGATGCTTATAAACTTGTTTGATCTTGTTGAAGATTGGATCGTGGATGCTCTTTGTTATTACTCTCCAAAGGAATTTGCAAATGCTACGAACAAATTTCATAAGGATGCAAATGTAAAATTGATGTGCTCTTTGATATTACTCTCAAATTTGAAAAGTTGATGCAATTTGCTCAAAGCTCCAGGGATGAGTTTACAAAGGAAATGGCTTGCTTTTCTAGGCGAGGGCGAGCCATGAAATGTGGATGAAATTGATTGACTAAGCTCCAGGTTAGTGGTTGAATCACCTAGGTTAGCAAGTAGACTTGACTTGCAAGTAGTAGTTACAAATTTATAAGGGCAATGGACATTTGGAATAACATGAAGTTACATCTGGTAATTTGAATTACACGTTTAACATTACGCTATAGCCCCCTCATTTATAGGAATCTAGTAGTGGAGTTCAAGTTGAGTTGACTAGGTAGAAGAATTAATTAAATATCTAATTTAATTAGTATTTAATTGTGAGTGAATAATTAACCATTTATTTAGTTAAATGTTTAATTATATTAGCTAGGAGGGTGTATGAATTAATTCCAAAGACATAGTAGAATTAAATTATTTAATTCCAGCGTAGGGAATATCACTTAGGCAATAACATTAATTTAATTAATTCTAAAAAAGCGTATTTAAATGATGGAATTAATTTAGTTCCAATGGGGTGTATTATGAACGATATAATTAATTTGATTAATTCTAGTTAGACAGTGGACTAGAAATATAGATGTATTTTTAGGGTGTCTACAAAAATGTTGAGTTGTGGATCTCAATTACTTTAGATTAGCATGTAATGTGAAACTTGTTGGAAAACACGATGATCGGTCATCGGTTATGAGGGACCGGTCACCGGTCATGACCGACATTGGTTAGGAAAGGAGGAACTAATCGGTTAGGGCTATCTATTGATTGTAATTACATGGCTAAGTGCCCTAAGTTTGTATACACCTATATAAGCATGAAAGATAGGGTTTAGAAGTAAGAATTAAGAAGAACTTGCAAAAAGTTGATGATTATTGTGAGAATAATTGTGAGAGAGAGAATTCTTGGAGAAGAAGCAAAAAGCTTGAGAGAAAGAAAGTATTGTACATCTGAGAGGTGTGGAAGATTGTAAATCTTCAATTGTATATCTTGTCAAAGCTTTGGATAATAGATTGGCTTGTTTCTTGGTGGACGTAGCCCACACTGGGTGAACCACGTTAAATCTGGTGTTGATTTATATCTCTTGTTTTGTATATTTCTTCTAGTAGAATATCCACTTTTATTTGCATGTATGCTTAGATCTGATATATTATCTATACAACCGGTGTGCTAACCCCAACAATATCAGAGCTTTGTTTGAGGGTTTTGTGTGTTGACATATTTACTCACAAAGGGTTTTCTGATTGAGTGGGAGCTACAACAATGGCGAAGAAAAAACAAATACAAGGTAGAGAAGTTTGACGACCGAAATTATCAATTATGGAAGATGCAGATTGAGGATTATCTATATCAAAGAGATTTGTATTTACCGTTGGATGAGAAGTCTAGACCTACGAAGATGACTGATGAAGAATGGAATATTCTTGATATAAAAAGGCTTTGGGATCTATAAGATTGAGCCTGACAACATCCATGGCTTCCAATATTACAGAAGTGACTTCTACGGTAGGGTTAATGAAATCTCTTGCTAATTTATATGAAAAACCTAGTGCTTCAAATAAAGTTTATTTGATGAAGAAACTATTTAGTTCTAAGATGCATGAAGGTGGATCTGCATCTAGTCATTTGAATGATTTCAGATCTATTGTAAATCAGTTAAAATCGGTTGATATACCATTTGATGATGAAGTGAAAGCACTTTTATTCTTATGTTCTTTTCCTGATAGTTGGGATAACTTGGTAATGGTTGTTAGTAATACAACATCTACTAATAATATTTTGAAGTTTGATGATGTGGTTAGTATAATCTTGAATGAAGAAATTCATAGGAAGAGTACAGAGGAATCATCATCAGGAATGCTTTGAATGTAGAAAGTAGGGGCAGGCAAAAGGAGAGATCCAAGAGTAAGAGTAATGGGAAATCAAAGTCAAGGGATAACAGATCTAAATCCAGAAGTAAGGGAATTACTTGTTGGAAATGTGGAAAGAAAGGACATGCAAAGAAAGATTGTTGGTCAAAGGATAAAGAGAACCAACAACTAGACAAAGGTAAAGAAGAAAATCTTGTTGCATCAGAGGTAATGCAAGATGCTCTTATTCTTTCTTTAGATAATAGAATTGAATCATGGGTTTTAGATTTAGGAGCTTCTTTCCATGCAACCCCTAATAAGGGTTATTTTAGAAATTATGTCCAGGGAAATTTTGGGCATGTTTATTTGGGTGATGATGAACCTTGCAGTATTACTAGTAAAGGGAAGTTCATCTAAAATTGTAGAATGGAAATACATGGGTATTGAAAGATGTGAGGCATGTGCCAAGCCTCAGAGAGGAATCTTATTTCTGCAGGGCAACTAGGTGAATCTGGTTGCATGGTTACTTTTACAGGAGACTCTTGGAAAGTCACCAAGGGTGCTTTTGTTGTGGCAAGAGGTAAGAAGGTAGGAACATTATATTTATCTACCTATGTTATTGATTCCTTTTCTACATTATCTACTTCAGATTCAGATGCATGCATGTGGCATAATCGGTTGGGCCATATGAGTCAAAAAGGAATGCAAATCTTAAAGGCTAAGGGTAAGTTATCATATTTGAAAGATTTAGATCTTGATTTCTATGAGCATTGTGTCTTTGGAAAGCAAAAGAGAGTGAGATTTCTCAAAGTTGGGGCAACTAAGAAGGAGCAAAAATTGGAGCTTGTACACTCAGATGTGTGGGGACCAGCTCAGGTAGCTTCTCATGGAGGATCCCAGTATTATGTTACTTTCATTGATGATGCTACAAGAAAGGTATGGGTTTATTGTATTAAACATAAATATGATGTTTTTGAGACTTTTAAAAGATGGAAAGCCCTTGTTGAGAATGAATCAAATTCAAAGTTAAAGTGCCTTAGATCTAAAATGGTGGTGAATATTGTAGCAAGGCTTTTAATGATTATTGTTCAATGAATGGGATACGTAGAGAAAGAATGGTTCCAAGAACACCACAAGAGAATGGTGTTGCAAAAAGAATGAACAAGACAATCATGGAATGTGCTAGAAGTATGAGGATACATTCTGGATTGCCCTTGCAGTTTTGGGTAGAAGCAGTTGATATAAGGTTTATTTGATTAACCATGGGCCTTCAAGTTCACTAGATGGAGGAATACCAGAGGAAGCTTGGACCGAAAAAGAGGTAGATCTTTCTTTTCTTAAAGTTTTTGGTTCAGAAGCTTTTGTGCATATTGATAAGGAAAATAGGAAAAAGTTGGATGCAAAATCCAAGAGATGCACTTTCATTGGTTATGGATCTGGTGATTTCATGGATTCCATTTTTGGGATTTAGAGAATTCTAAAATTATTAGGAGTCGTGATGTTGAATGGAATGAAAAGAGAATGTACATGGGGATCAAATTTTGGTACCCAAGGATGAACCGGTTGAGAAGTTTGTGAATGAAAATGAACTCTCGGATTTAAAAGTAATACTACATTAGGTTACACAATAACCGGTGTCGATTGACCCCTGACCGACATCGGTCATCAGAACTCGATATCGGTTACAGAAGATCCAAACCAACATCGGTTAGCAAGAATCGACACGATTACAGTTACAGGTGACCAGTGTCGGTCACTAACATATTTGGATACAAATGTCCAGAGGTCCAGAATGAGCCTCTGGTACCCCAAACTCTGTGAGAAGGTCACAAAGGGTAAGTAAACCTCCAGAAATATTTACACCTTCTCTATTTTATTTATTATTGAATGATAATGGTGAACCAAAAAGTTTTGAAGAAGCAATGCAGATAAGACCCACGTCTAGTGGGAGCATGACATGGATGAGGAGATGGACTCCTTGGAATAGAACCAACTTGGGATTTGGTTAAGTTGTCAGCAAGTAAGAGGACATTGCAGAACAAGTGGGTTTATAGATCAAGGAAGAAGAGGGTGGATAGAAAAGGTACAAGGCAAGGCTTGTAGTAAAGGGATTTACACAAAAAGGTATTGACTTTGGTGAAATATTTTCTCTTGTTGTAAAGATGACTTCTATTTATATTGTATTGAGTTTAGTTGCAGTAGAGATTTGCATTTAGAGAAACTAGATGTGAAGATGAATTTCCTTCATGGTGATTTGGATGAAGAGATTTATATGCAATAACCACTTGGGTATGAAGTCAAGGGTAAGGAGAAATTAGTGTGCAGGTTGAAAAAGAGCCTATATGGGCTCAAGCAAGCTCCAAGGCAATGGTACATGAGGTTTGATAGTTTTATGCATGAGCATGGTTACTTGAGATGTGAATTTGACCATTGTGTTTATTTCAAGAAGCTTGAAAATGGGAGCTATATTATTTTGTTATTATATGTGGATGATATGCTTATTACAGGATCTAGTATGCAGGACATTGGTGAGCTTAAGGAAAGCTAGCTCACACATTTTCTATGAAGGATTTAGGAGCTGCAAAAAGAATCCTTGGCATGCAAATACACAGAGACATGAAAAACAAGAAATTGTATTTGTCTCAGGAGGATTATATCTACAGGTGTTAGAAAGGTTCAAGATGCAAAATGCAAAACCTATTAGTACACCTATGGTTGGACACTTCAAATTGAGCAAAGATCAGTGTCCATCATCACATGAGGAGGTCAAATACATGACACGAGTGCCATATGCTTTAGCAGTTGGGAGTCTCATGTATGCTATGGTTTGTACTAGACCAGACATTACACATGTAGTGGGAGTTGTGAGTAGATATATGGCCAATCTAGGTAAAGAGCATTGGAAAGTAGTCCAATGGATACTCAGGTATTTGAAAGGGACATCTAGCATGTAGTTATGCTATGGAGGTTCGATATTTCATTATGTGGCTATGTTGATTCGGATATGGCTGGAGATCTGGATGGTAGGAGGAGCACTACTAGATATATTTTCACAGTAGGTGGGATGACAAGTTAGCTAGATTTCAAGATTGTAGAAGGTTGTGGCTTTGTCTACTACAGAGGTAGAGTATGTTGCAGCTACATAGAGGCTAGCAAGGAGATGATATGGATGAGTAGGTTCATGAAAGAGTTGGGAAAGGAGCAAGATGATTGTAAATTGTTCAATGATAGTCAGAGTGTAATTCATTTGGCAAAGAACTCAACATTTCATTCGAGAATGAAACACATTCAGTTGAGGTATCACTTCATATGGTAGGTATTGGAGGATGGGAAGTTGAATCTGGAAAAGATTCATACGAGTGAGAACCCTGTGGATATGCTAACAAAGCCATTAGCAAAGGAGAAGTTGGAGCTACACTCCACTTCTGTTGGTCTTCGAGTTTGAGACTTGAAGAGGAAGAAACAAAGCTAAGGAAGGATCCAAGAATGATGTTGTATAGGTATGGTGCAGTAATTAATCTCCAAGTGGGAGATTGTTGAGTTGTGGAGCTCAATTACTTCAGATTAGCATGTAATGTGAAACTTGTTGGAAAACACAGTAACCAACATCGGTTATGGAGGGACCGACATCGGTCACCTATGACCAACATCGGTCAGGCAAGGAGGAACCAACATCGGTTAGGGCTAACCGACATCGGTTACCTGTGTGTGGAGTGTTTTAATTAACTCTCGGGAATTAGATCTATTTTTAGCATTAAAGCAGATCTATTGATTGTAATTACATGGCTAAGTGCCCTAAGTTTGTATACACCTATATAAGCATGAAAGCTAGGGTTTAGAAGTAAGAATTAAGAAGAACTTGCAAAAGTTGATGATTATTGTGAGAATAATTGTGAGAGAGAGAAAATTCTTGGAGAAGAAGCAAAAAGCTTGAGAGAAAGAAATTGTATTGTACATACATCGAGAGAGGTGTGGAAGATTGTAAATCTTCAATTGTATATCTTGTCAAAGCTTTGGATAATAGATTGGCTTGTTTCTTGGTGGATCATTTAGCCCACCCATATTGGGTGAACCACATTAAATCTATCATGATTTGTTTCTCACTAACATAATGATTGATTAGTAACTACGGGATATATATTTTGTTGCCTTGCTCTCCAAGTCAAATATACCTCTTTAGTATATCTTGGAATTATTTGGACAACTCTCAAAATATCTCCATATTTTATTTATCATTGATATAAATATTACACCTACTTTTGATACAAGTGCAATAATTTTAGTTTATTTTTCTATTTTAAAATCATATTAATTTCAACATTTTTTTATTAGAGGTAAAAAGGGTTGAGGGGACTGTATGATGGAAAAGTGACAAGCGAGCGTGGGAATCTACAAGCAACTCTTCCTCACACCCGACCTCCCGAGGTCGTGCTTAGAGACAGTGGTGGGGATGGAATATGTATGGGATGCGAGACAAACTAGTTAGGAAATCTAATGTCTTCAATACTAAGGCAAAGAAGGCCCTCCTAACTCCGAATGGTGTGATAGATCGATTAGCAAGGATGACTGCTCAAGGCTCCAATCAATATCGAGCTCTAGTGTGATTCGATTTATGGGTTGTGGAATACGTGGAAAATGACATGGGATAGTTTCATGTATGTCTCCTGGATAAGGTCATATGGTGGATGGTAAATATAGTTGACTCTATGGATGATTCTCTGGCCTAGTCCAGAACTCTCTAGCCTTGTTAGTTGTTGTATCTAGTAAGGATAACTGTTCGATGATGATAGGTGGAAGTGGAGTGGATCTGAATACTAGTGTGTGTAGGCCGATTCTATGTCGATTGATTTACGATTCGTTGGGTTGTGGGATTTGTGGATCACAACCGTAGACTCTTGGTTGTTGTGGTCTTGCTATGGTCATGCGTAGAATTAGTTCCTAATCCCTAGTATCCAATAATCATATGCTTTCTCAGCCTCTATATTCAAAATTAATAGCTGTGCGATCTTCTCGGGTACCTCACAGGCGTTCTTGCAACCTAAATTCTTAGGCTGGTATCTATATCCATGAGAATGTCTCCTGCGTCTGGCTGTGGGACCAAAGGATCACAACCGAACGTTTGCTCTCTTTCAAGCCCTTCTACAGTCATATGGATGTTACCTAGGGTAATCTGTAGTTTGGTTGATTTGACCAAAATGTGTGCGCTTGGTCGTCTTCTATGTTTAACCCACTTAACTGGGAACTAGTCTGTTGTAAGTCTGTTGTTGTTTGGAAGACTTGGATTCTAAGATTCTGGTCTATGTCAACAATTGCTGTGACGAGATTGGGTTGAGGCACGATTGGCTCGAATACGTATTCTCTGGGCTCCCTAGGTCCCGTGATTGTCATACAAAAGCAATAATGTAAATTAACTACGGCAAAGTGAAATTTAACTACTTTGAATATATCTATAGCATATATGATTTCTCTATTTTTGTATTTTCTGATGAACTATTTGAATGAATTTAACAACTAATTTAATACATCTAGAAATTGACAGCTAAGATAACAATTTAAAACAAACAAGATAACCGAGTATAGCTATTTGTCTGTGCAATTTGTAGAGCTATTCTAAACAATGAAATAATTGATCTAATCTATTTGTAAGGCCCTCGATCCTACCTCAGAAGTGAGGAGTGAATCATAGTTTCTCAGAAACTATCAATCCCCACAGCTTCCCTGGCAATATCGAGAGTAGAATTGACTGAAATAAAGTGATTGGCTACTTTATTTGATATGCTACTAACTAGAACTTTGAAAGCTAGAACCTGGATTCTGCTAACAGTGGCGAATCCGATGGTGTGTGTGATCTTGTCCCCTCAGTGTGATCTCCTCGTTCCTTCATGTTCACGTGGATCCAAAAAAGCGTGTAATGCTAGCATCAACATAAGTAGATATTGGGACAAAGGCAGCTCAAGATACAGATTGAATACAATGCGAGTAGGAGAGGGATAGCGCAAGAGTACAGAGCTTAGCTTATGCAATTCCTAGCGAGATTTATTGCGAGTCATGCAACATGAAATGTCCAGAACCTGAAACTATCCTGTTTGAAGAACAAAACTTGCAACTTTAATGGCTTCCTATTGGTAAATAGACTATCCTATTCCAATGGATTGGATGAAATAACAACAGTACTTGCACAAGATGGATATGTGGCTTACTAAGAGTAAAACAATGCTAACTAAGCATGCAATGAAAGAAACTAAGCATTCTAAGAAAAATGAAAACTAAATCTATTGCGAAGAGAAATCAGAGGCAAATTTGACCAGGCCATTTTCTTGAGCACAAGCCATCTATTTATAGCATTTGCATTTACCCAAGGTAAAAACCAAATAGAACTCTTAAACTATAAACAATGGCAAAACACTATTCCAGGGAACCAGAATCATAAATGCAAGCTTATGGCGGTGAAAGAAAGTTGGTAAAACGTTGAAATTATGTGAGTTGTGTTAAAAGAGCTTTCTGGAAAACGCGTAAAGGACCGCCGCCCTGATCAGGGCGGTGGTTCTGAGACAGACCGCCGCCGCCTGTTCGGGGCGGTCAGTCACGAGACCGCCGCCTTGCGGGGTGGCGGTTTCGTCACTGAAGAGCAAAATGCCAAGAAAAGAGGGGAAAAGGGAAAAACAAAGTACGCGGGGGCTAAGTGGGGCATGCGGATGTTAGCGCACACTTGGAGATCTTTTCCGGATCCCGAACACCTTGCGAGGAGACCTGTATCATCATTGGGGCACATGTCACGTTATTTTGGCAGTACAGTACCTTACAATTTTGGGTACGTACAGGACCCTACCCCATACAAATTGTTACCAGTTCCTTACAAAGAGGTCAATGGATTACCATTGAAGCCCAACCAAAAACCCAAAGCATCACAAAACAAACAACAAAGAGATACAACCATAAAGGAAAGTATCCAAACAACAGATAAACAATGAAATAAACAACAACAATACAAAGAAACTAACAACAACAAACCAATATCCCATTTTCTTCATCACTCTTTTATTAGGTCCCCATTCAATTCATACAACCATTCCATTCTTTGACAAGGGAGTCGATGGTAGCTTTCCAATACTTGTAGTTAGGCTCAGGAATCTCCACTTTGGGGCCTTTTCCTTCTTTTTCTCTTTCCTTAGCAAGTTCCATAGAATGAATCATCTCTGCTAATAGCTTGAGATGGTGGATGGTGCTTTTAACATTGAGGAGATGGACATCATGAATCTGGAAAAAACTTCTTTCATCTTCAACATATCCTTTGCCATCTCCAGGATTCTCTCATTTGCATTCTTGAGTTGTTCACTAAGAACCAAAGAAGATAACTTTTCCACTTTATCAGTTAGTTCCCTCAGATCCATGGAAACCATACTAATCTTATGTCTATTAATATCAGTATCAAGCCTGCAATGCTCAAATTCCTACATGAAAGTATGAGACTTGACAACAGAGTTACGGTGGTAAACAATTTTGTTTGGGCAGTTTTAAGAGCATGCAGGATTTCAATGGCCTCCTCCGAGTTCTTTGAATGCTTATCTTCTGAAGTGTCTAGAGATTTCTCGCTCACCATCTCCTCACTATTATCCCCTTTAGTAGCTTCCTTATCCTTACTAGAAACCGAAAAGTTTGGGTTCCCTTCTTGGTTCTCGCCTGAATCTAAGATTGTCTCCACTTCCTCAACCATCTTAGGAGCCTCCTCTTCCCTGCTTCATTTCTTGACGCCACCTTGACTCAGGTTGGATCTAGTTCTTTTAGCCACTGGTTTGCCAAATAGATCCTCACTAAAACTTTCCTCCTTGGGCACCAAACATTTAGCGGCAGAAGCCCCAAATTTATCATTTTTTCCCAAAAGGGGAGTTCCTAGCCTGAGAAGGGATTTGATGAGGCCTTGGTGCAAAGGTAAGGGGAAGGTACCTTTCTCGACCATGACAATATATTTCGCATGAGGAAGTATACAGAAGAAAGGGAAATTATAGGGCTTAGCATTATGGACATGGTTCAACATAGGGAAGTGATATCCATATATCACTTTATATCGCCCTTCTAAGGTAATGTAGACATAAAAAACTGAGCAATTTCATCAAAAGGATGGGGAAAATTGCCCCAGCATAACCATTATGAAGAGAGACATGCACTCCCTTACCTTGCATAAAGCATTCAATCTCCAGGTTGTAGTCTGACTTAGGTTTGTAGATGCATCTTCCTTCCAAAGCTAAACCCGAAACTTTGGCAATAAGCTTTGGGAAATGGTAAAGGAGAAGTTACCAACCCAAACATGGCCTTCTTTCTAGGTTTTCACCACAACTTCACTCAGATTTTCATCGTAGCCATCAAAGATATTGAAAAGGGTAACATACCCGCCTTTTCAAGCAGGGTCTCAGCCTCTATGGACATCTCCTGCCTCTTGCTAGGTTCAGTTCTCACTAAGTCACCCCCATGCTTCTAAACCTATTCTTCTTTCTGTTATGCAAATAGTTACCTTCCCCGATCTTATCGTCCCACTTCCAGAAAACAAAAAGATCCGACCTGCCCCTGTGAGGATTAGAAAGGAGATTTTGCACGAGTTTGGGAATCATGAAAAAGAGATGTCACGAGTCTGAAGAATTAATGCCTCCTCATTTGTAGGAGTATTATTAGTTATACCTTCCCTTTTCATGATTTCAATAAATTTGTCTTGCATCTTATTAGGATCCTCTACCACCTTAAGACCCCTTGCATTCACCCCCAAATTGGCCATAAAATCAGCTAGAGAGTTTCCTTCACAATACACATGATGCAAGGATATGACCTCAAAATAGGATACTCATATTAATTTGAAATCATATTAATTTCAACTTTATAATGCCATTTGATCCCATCAGTCAACAATTTAAAAATACAATGTGCACTCCATGCAACATTGTTCATACATGTGGAAATGGACACCTCTTTTACGATGATTTTGTTTCTTATCTGTTTGGAGTTGAGAGTGCTTTTTCCTCAACGTTATGGAGTGGCAAGAACTTGGATTGACATGGACCCAATTTTAAGTGCCCTTGTTTTTGAACCCTCTTCAAAATATTTTTTTAATCTTTTATAGAGCTTGAATTTAAAACTTACCTTTGAATGATCATGATCCACTTCTCGGGCATGTTTGCAACTTCTACTTGATAGTGCCTTTGTTTTTCTAGGGAAATGTTTTTGTACTTTAGAAGGCTCGACCTAGTTTGAATTTTGTTGTTCTAGGCTCGACCTAGCTTGTTCATGTTTTTGGGGCATGCTCTCATACTACCCGCTTTTTGTTGAAATTTGTCTTGTATCTTATTGCATTAATATAATATAAGTTCCTTTTCATAAAAATTAACCACTTCCATCCACATGTAATTATTTCATCCAAAATTATAACAAAATGAAAATAACCCAGTTTTTCTAAATAAGGTTCAATCAATATTCAAATCGTGGGAAAACAAAAGAACAAAAAAGGAGGCACATGAATGGGATGGAATACATTAACATCTATTTCAACCGTATGCCCTCGCCTTCATCATACTTTCTATCCACCTTAAATTGGTTATCTAGTTTTGTTAATTGAATGGTTATTTGAATGGTTTGTTGATCTTTACACAAATGATGAGGATATACAAATGTAATGTGTGACCATCAAATATTCAGTGAGTGAGCATGATTATTTGGTTGGTAGCACAAGGAATTTGTCCATAGCACAAGGACACACAAAAAGTGGGTTAGCTAAAATTTAACGGGTTTACACTAGATGTGTAAGTTCTTAAAGAACTCCATAACTAAGTTTTCTTGCATGGGAGTCCTTGGGAAACCTATGTGGTGAATGCGTATTAGTGTCCATGTCATTACTCTATGTGAACTCCTAGAGTTATTAGACCACAACTCCTCTTGAGATTAAAAATCAAAATTAGAAAAAAATTGTACTCTTGTTTTCTTGCATGCATATGCATTTGACACTAAGTGACACAAATGTGCTTAGGGATCCCAATTAAGATCCACCTTAGATGAAATAACCCTCAAATATTCACACATATTCAAAAATTAGAATTAAACATCATAAACCCAACAATTGTTTCATTGATTTAGTTAAGAGGAATATAAATATATATGAAATGATCATCAATGATATAGCCCCTTAAATATCAAAAGTGATATCACATATAACAAAAGGGATCTTCCTAACTTATCGATTCAAATCTTGCTTTACCTCTTTCTCAACTATTGAGCTCTACCCTAGCTCTTTCTCTTTTGTTTTCTTGCTAAGGTATTATGGGCTTGTTTATATGGGAAAGAAAGACACCCAAATGCTCCATTGAACTACATGATACCCATGAAATCTTAAACCATGTGTCATTATGAAGATAAGGCTTAAAGGACCATATAAAACTCGAGACATAACCTTTAAGCTCAATCAACAATTCTATGGTATCAATGCAGCTTCAAGGATTCACACACATCCTCTACTATTTTTGGCTTTCCTTTGTGTTGTGTAGATTCCTTTAGTCTTGTATGCGATCTTGTAGACTTGTGTGGATTGAGTAATCGTACATGTCCTTGTAGACTTGAACAAATTAAGTATGCTTTCTCGAACTCAAAATCAAATGAAAAACAACAATCAATAACATAAGTATCCAATTTAATCTAGCTTTTTGTTGATATATGATTTCATATGAACCTAGATGCTTCTGAACAATACACCTCACAAAATTTAAAAATATGAGCTCTTCTTTCAATATTCTATGTCTAACAACATTTGGTGCACTCATCCAAGTCGAATCTTCAATCTGTATTCCTTTCCATTTCACCAAGCACACCTTATGTTCCCTATTTCACATTTATTGATTCTAGTGTCAATTGCCCTTTCTGCTTCCTTGTGCAAATTTTCTAGCATCTATTGTCTCCAATCAACCATTTAACCTCATATGCTATAATCCTTGCATTTTCATGTCCTTTGTAGTATGGATATAAAATATCCACCGTGAATATGTTTGAGATGTCAATACCTTCAAGCAACTCAATAACATATGCACTCTTTGCAAATTTCCTCAATATTTTACATGTACCTATTTTCTTCCACTTCATCTTATTAGAAGTTCCCTTAGGAAATATATCTCTCCATAAATGAGCTAATATCAAATATCCAACTTGAAATTGATCTTCCCTTGATGCACATCTACACACTACTTGTCTTTGTGCATTCAAATTTTATAAGTATTTTCACACTTGTGGGTACACTTATCCCATACACTTACAAAATTCTCTTCTTTTGTATGTTCCTTTCTTCTTTGTGCAGTAAGACTTGTAATTTCATGATTCCTATTTGGCTAGTCTTGCGACGATACGAGAATGGTGCTTTCTTTGTGTTCCTATTTATTGATTTTTAATTATAAGTTAATTCCTCTTCTAATAGCGCCACTTTTCATATTTATGTCTTATCTCCTACTAAGAATGTGAGAAAAATTCCTAAAAATCTATTTACTACCTCCATTTTAACATTGATCTATGAATGATGTGTTGGACTAAATTGTATCTCGGTATTTAACTTCTTCTATAATGTCCTCTAAATGACCAACAAACTTTGTATCCCTTTCGACACGATGTTACATGGAAATCAATGCAACCTTATAATATATTTGAAGAATATAGGTTTCTAGTATGATTTGCATCATTGTAGTCTTCCTACAAGTGAAAAATGTGCCATATTAAAAAACATCTACCACAACATAAATAGAATCGGATATGCATGGGTTGGGTAAACCTAAGACAAAATCCATATGTATATCCACCTAAGGATTCTATGGATTGGGAAAAATTTGTCACAACCCTATGTTCTAATTTCCCCTAGTGAATTAACATACTTTTCATTCTTGCACAATATTACACACATACATATTCATCCTCTACCAAAATTAACTCTTATAAATAACTACAAAAATATTGTTCACCCCAAACATGTCAATCTACCACTATGCTTATCTCTCACCAATATTTCCTGCATTTATCATATGGGAATGCATAACTATTTACCCTTGAACAATAGGTCTTCCTATACAAAATAATCTATCCAAGGTGTCCTATCAACATTTTGGATTTGTGTATTCCTTCCATGCTTCACTTTGAAGTCTTCATTTTCCCCATACAACACCTTTCATGGACTCAAAACCTGATAATTCTACTTTCAAATCAAACAAAATAATACTACACCTACTCAATGCATCATCAAATTTGTACTCATGTACTTCAACACAAATGTGTATACCTATAGGTACTCTACCCACTTTGTGTGTCTCTAATTTAGCTTCCCTAACTATTTATGAACAACAATGCTTGATGATAAGTAAACAAAATAAACTCTTATATAAGAAGATATACCTCCACTTCTTGAATTCTTATATAACTACATATTTCATGCTTATAGAAGGACAATTTTTTCTGCATCTTTACCCTAAAAAAATCCTACCTATCTATTTGAATGGAATATGTGATAGGCACACATGTTCCGCTTAAATTCGTGATGAAAATGTAGTAAAATTTTATTAAGCCATGGAAGCTTCACACTTCAAAATCATTTTGATGTGTTTGACACTCTACCATCACTTGCACCTTCTTAAGATCCATCTTCAAACATGTACGAGAAATATCAAAACCCATGTATATAATCTCTTCTTGCATAAAACTACACTTCTTAAGATTGACCAAAAAATTTTCTTCTCGCAATCAACTGCAACACTTATCTCAAAAGAACAAAATGTTATTCTCATGTCCAATTGAATATTAGAATGTCCTCTAAAATGGCATCGAGGCTTCATTCACTAACTTCATAAAAGTAATCAATGGGTTTCTCAACCCAAATGGCATCACAATCACATCATACAAACCTTCTTGTGTCGAAAAAAATATTCCATTCATCCCCTTATTTTATATGAAGATGATGATATTTTATCTTTAAATAAATATTTGTGAACTATCTTTCTCCACTAAAAAAATTCATGATGTCATTTATGTGTGACAATTCAAACCTGTAATTTATGATGATCTTATTGATTTTTATAGAATCTATACACATATGTCATCTAAAATTCTTATCTACTAGAACCATTGGTATTGTGCATGGGCTCAAAATCTCTATAATCAATCCCTATCCAATAGATCATGTCTTGGTCTCGTATCTTTGCATTTTATTGCAAGGTCACCTTATATGTAGTTGTGTTTAGTAAACTTGATCCTTGCATCAAATCCATGTGGTGACTTATGTTCCTCATAAATAGTAACCATTTTAGAAACTCTCTTGATACTATCTCCATAAACTCTCCCAACATGTTTTTCACCTCCCATAGTATTGTCATTCCTACAAATTCCCTTTTTTTGGGCCTTATCATAAATGCATAACATGTATCATCTTTCTTCAACTTACTTAATAATTGTTTTCCCAAAATCATAAAAGTCTTTAGACCTAGTTACACTTTTGCACTCCTCTCTCACATATGATTCATATTGTACTCTATTCCGTCTTTTATTACCTTATAGGTGTTTTTGTGACCATAATGATACACCTTATGATTTAAATTTTTACGTCCTTTCCAATATCCCATGACATGTTTCCATGGGCATGATGTGGTACATGAATTCACCTTCATAAGTCCCATATGAAATTTGACCAAAATTTCTCAGTCACCAAAAATGATGTCCCTTTTGTAAGCATGACACCTTCTAGGGAAAATGAAGTACAATCCTCTGCAACCCAAAATTTTATACCATCTCCCATATAACCATGCTATCAATGTTTCCACTATCCATTATCAAATTGAAAAAATTACCTCTTGATTCACATGTGGTCCTAAATACATTATTATTTTGTACTAGAAATACTTTCTCTTTGTCTCTTTTTAATTATATGTGTTTGAAAATTAGTTCTTGTCCCATATTTGGTTCCTCTCTATTTCCTGTTTCCACATCATCTTACTCAACTTGTGTAATGTGTACACTTTTGTTGTTCCACTTACCTCTACCGTCATTGTATGTGTGCAAGCACTCATAATATCTATACTCGAGTCACCCTAAACCTATAACATGTGCCACTAAATCCATAACCTTTTCCATTTCTAACACAAAATAGAATTTTCCTCACTCCCTTATGTAAAACTTTCTCTACCGCCACATTGTCCATACCCTTTCATGGATTTCCCTTTCCCTTATGTAATTTTTTTTTGTTTGCACGAAAAATTCTACTCTTCCTCCAAAGACATAATGACAAGATTCATCCATGGACCATACTTGAATAATCCCAAACTCATCATGTGTCAAGATTTTAAACCTCTTCATGTAATGTGATACCTTCTTAGTATTATCTTCCACATACCTTATTTTGATGGTGAGTCGATATAATTCTTCACTCTATTCCTTCATAGTGATATTTTTCTGATTATATTTTTGTAACTTATTGAAAAATTCAGTTGGTATTATTTGGGTAATAGTTTCACCTTAAGCTTTACCACTAGTCTATCCAAGTATTGATATTTGGTTTTATCTTCGTATTTTTTTCAACTATATATGCTCCCACAAAAGAGATACATGTTCTTTTATCTTGTCATGGGATAACTTGAATCTTTAGGGATATTTAATTTCTTCATACTCAAAATAATTCTTGCATTTTTGTTCAATCAATGAGTTACTCTTGTTGCATATTTTGAACTTCCTTTTGTTGTGCAACTTCCTTTAGTCTTACACGACCTTGTAGACTTGTGAAACTTGAATAATATTGCATGGAATTTCAAACTTGTACAACTTGAGTAAGCTTTCTCGACCTCGAGAATAAAATGTAAAACAACAAAAAGAACACACATATATAATTTACTCTAGATTTTGGTAGACATGTGATTTCCTGTGAACCCAAATACTCTTGCACCTTACACTTTAGGTAATTTAAAATCACGAGCTCCTACTCATGCAAGATATCATTCTAATGTTTCATGTCTATCAATATTCGGTGCACTCATCCAAGTTGAATCTTTAATCTCACTTCCTTCCTATTTCACCAAGAACTCATTATGTTCTCTGTTGCAAATTTTATTGAATCTCTTTGTCAAATTACCTTTTTGCTTATTCATGTAATGTTTTTGACATTTTTGTGTATAATCAACCCTTTCACCTATGATTATATAATCCCTTGAATTTTCACCTCCTTCATGGTATGGATACAAAATATTCCCAATGAATATGTTCGATATGTCAATACCTTCAAGCAACTTACTATCATATGCAACCTTTACAAATTTACTCAATACTTTATATGGCCCTATTTTATTTCAGATTCAACTTATTATAAGTCCCCTTAGGAAATATCTCTCTCCATAAATGAGCTAAGAACAAATCTTGATCTTGAAATTGAGCTTCCCTTTAATGCATATTTACAAACTCTTTGTACTTTTCATTCATCTTTTCCAACTATTTACACATTTATTGGTGAATTTATCTCATATACTCAATAAAATCATCTTCTACGCTCCTTTCTTATTTACACAGAAAGTGTTGTAACTCCACAACTCCTCTTTGGATAATCCTATATAGATAATATGGAATGGTTTTTGTTTTTGGTCCTATTTATTGAGCTATTTTTTCACACGTGTCTTATCTCCTACTAGACGTGTGTGAAAAAACGTCCCAAACTTTTGTTACATTTATCCATTGATATGTGAATGATATGTTTAACTAGATTATATCTTGGTATTCAAATTATTCCATAATGTCATCCATAAATGACCAATTAACTATGTATCCTGCTTGACACAATATTACATGATAACCCATGCAACCTTACAATATCCTTTAAGAAGATGTTTCTAATATGATTCACATTCCTCTAGTCTTCAAATAAAAAAAAATGTGCCATATGAAAATAAATTTACCACAACATATATGGAATCAAATATTTGTGTCTTAGGATTACCTAAGACACAAATATATTTATATCCTCGTAAGGATTATCTAGAATGGGAAAAAGTTGGTGAACCTTGCATTTTAAGTTCTCCCCTTTGTGATTTGGCATACTTTTCATTCTTGCACAAGATTTCACACATCGATATTCATCAATTGCTAAAAGGAAATCTCAGTCAACTATGCCAAACTCTTACCCGCCCCAAAGTGTCATGTCAATACACCAATGTGCTTCTCTCTCACCAAATTTTTGTGCATTAATGCTATATGAATGTTTACATATTTACCCTTGAACAATAGGCCTTCTTACAAAAAAAAATCCAATTAAGATATCCTATAAATTATTTTTGGCTTTGTGTATGCCTTTCATTCTTCATTTTCCCCATACAACTCCATGGATTCAAAACCCAATAATTTTAATTTCAAATCAATCAACAAAATATTTTACCTACTCAATGCATCATAAATTTTTTTAGACTTACTACTCATGTACTTCAACATAAATGTGTATACCTATAGTTACTCTACCCACTTTCTATTTCTCTAATTCAACTTCTCATAACTATTTATGAACTGCAATGCTTGATGATAAGTCAACCAAATAAACCCTTTTTGCAACAAGGAATAACTCCACTTCTTGAGTGCTAGCGCAGCTACATATAAATCTCCATCATACACACTTTGATTACTATAATTTTTTAGCTTATCACTAAAATAATATATTGGTATTCCTTATTGACTCAATAATGTGCCAATGGCTATACCACTAAGATCACAATCTACTTGAAATACCCTAAAAAAATTAGGTAACACCAATATCGGTTGTTTAGTCACCAACCTATTTATATTTTCAAAGAAAAATTCTGCATCTTTAATTAAAACAAAATCATTCCTATTTATTTGCACCACCTTTGTGATAGGTACATGCATTACCCTAAAATTCATGATGAAATTACACTAAAAAAATTACTAAGTGATGAAATATTCAAACATCAAAATCATTTTATGGTAATAGGCAGTCTACCATCACTTGCACCTTCTTAGGATCCATCTTCAAACTTGCATGAGAAATAAAAAATATCAAGTATATAATATCTTCTGTATAAAACTACACTTTATAAGATTGATCAAAAATGTTTTTGTTGCAACCACTGCAAGACTTGTCTCAAAAGCACAAAATTTTATTCTTATGTCTTACTTAATATAAAAAATCCTCTAAATGGAATTGGGACTTCATTTCTCAACCCAAATAATATTACAATCCAAACATACAAACCTTCATGTGTCAAATGAAATTTTCCATTCATCCCTTTATTTTATGTGAATTTGAAGATATTTTATCATCAAATAAATATTTGTGAACTATCGTGTTCCAATCAAATAATTTATGATGTCATCTATGTGTGACATTGAAACCTATAATTGATGTTGGTATTTTTGATTTCTATAGAAGCTATACACATGTGCCACTACAACCTTCTTAGGTGTTAGAACTGTTGGGATTGCACATGGGATCAAAATTTCTCTAATCAACCCCTATCAAACATATCATGTATTGGTATCTGTATCTTCACAATTTCTTGTAAGGTCATCTTGTTTGTAGCTTTGTTTTGTAAACTCAATCCTTGGATCAAATCCATATAATGAATTATGTTCCTCATAAACAATAACCCTAATGGAAAATCTCTTGAGATTATCTTTGTAAACTCTCCCAACATGTATTTCACCTCACATAGAGGTGTTTCAACATTCTCTATTGTCATTCCTACACTTTTCCTTTTTTTTGAGCCTTACCATCAATGTAAAACAGTAGATCATCTTGATTCAACTCACTCATGAATTGTTTTCCCAAAAGCATCAAAGTCTTTGGACCTAGTTCCACTTATTCTCTTGTCTCTCACACATGATTCATATTGTAATCTATTCCATCTTTTGTTGCCTTTATAGGTGTTTTTTTGACCATAATGATGCACCTTCCAATCAAACTTCCATGTCCATTCCAATAATAAATTACGTGTGTCCGTGGGCATTGATGTCAAACATAAATTCATGTTCATACGTCCCCATATGAAATTTGACCAAAAATTCTCGATTCTGAAAAGTTGGTGTCACTTTTGTAAGCATGAGACCTTATAAATAAAAGGATGTACAATACTATACAAACCTAACTTGTCTACCATCTCCTGTACAACAAATTTATCAATGTTTCCATTATTTACTATCAACTTAAAATATCACCTCCTAATTTGCATGCGGTCTTAAAAATATTCTTCTTTTTAATAGACCTACTTTCGCTTTGGATCATTTTGATTATATTTTTTTGAACATTAGTTATTCTCCCATGTATGTGTCCAATATATATTATGTTGGAACATAATCTTCCTCAACTTGTGTTCTAGGAACACATGCATTATTCTACTTATCTCTACCATCATTGTATGTGTGCATGTAATAAAAATTTATATACTCAATCACTCTGCACTTATAAAATGTGACACTAAATGCATAACCTTTTTGTGTTCAAAGAATATTCTTCCCCTAAATTAATTTCCTCTCTCTTTCTATTCCTTTATTACAAAGTATAGTATATACCTCACTCACTTGTGTAAAACTTCCTCTTCCACCACCTTTAGTCCATGACCTTGCATAAATTTCCTTTTCCCTCGCACCGCACTTTTTAGCTACTTGACAACTTATCCTCTTCCCCCGATGCATACTAATAGGATTCCTCCATGGATCGCACTTGAATCACACCAAACTCATATTGGCTCAAGATCTCATGTAGCCCCTTATGAAATAAGAGACATTTTCAATATCATATTCCACATGAATTTATTTAATGGCATGTCTATATAATTCTTCAATGTTTCCTTCACAATAATAAATTGAAGAATTATATGACATACCATCAATTATTTCACCTTCAAATTTGGCACTATTCTATCCTATGTCTTGAGTTTTGGTTTTTTTCTTTGCATTTTTGCAACTAGATATGCTCCCAAAAAGAGATACACGGCCTTTCATATTTTTCAGGGAGAACTTAAATCATTTGGGATCTTTAATTTCTTCATACTCAAAATACTTCTCGAGTTCCATTGTCCAATCAACGGGTTCCTCTAGCTTCATATTTTGAAATAATTTAGCGTATCCAATCTTGTCTTACTCCCTATCCTTCTAATTTTTCATATGAGTCTATCCTTTTACCCATAAAAATGTGATTCTTATTCCTCCTATACGATATGCGCCCTTAGCTCTAAAAGTGTTCCCTCATCATCAATGTCATCTTCTATAATATCATATCTATATTACATAACCTCACGTAGCCTACAAATAGGCTTACATTTTCCTCATCAACTAAATGAAGTCCTTAAGTTTTGTGCCTCATTATACTTGACCTCTGTATTCATTTTCCATCTAGTTCACAATCTATGTTTCTTCTAAATCAAAAGATATATGATTTTCATAATTCCACACACATTATACCCAAAAATTATCTTTCTAGAAGATGTTTGTTATGATTTTCTACTCACACTCATAAATTTGGAAAGTTATTAATATCCTTTGTGCTGCAATCATAACAAATGATAATCTTGTTCTACTAATAATTGATAAAAACATAGTTAGGCATCCCATAAAGAGCCATCCTGAATTGAATAACAAAAAAAAACAATCATTTCATTGATTTAGTTAAGAGAAACACAAAAATGCATGGATTGCTCACCAATTATATAGCCTCTATAATCTAAAAATATATACTACATTAAGAACAAAGGTGCTTCCTAACTTCTCTAGCCAATGCTCTTTACCTCTTACTCATTATCAAAATTTGATCTATCTCTCTCTTATACTATCTTGTCAAGTCATTATGAGCTTATTTATGTGTTCATGCAAACCATCCAAAAAATCCATCGAACTTAGGTTACACTAGCCACAAAATCCTAAAACTATGGATAGTTACAAAGATAAGGCCCTATAAGATTCTATGCATAGTTTGTTAGATTAATAAAAAATCTAACAACAATGATACCGCTTCACGAGTGATTTGTGGCAGCCTAAATTCTTTTTTGGTCTTCATCGATTATTGTGCATATTTATTTAGTATTTTGTTGCATTTCCTAGTGTTATGTGGCCTTGTACACTTGTGCATCTTGATTAATATTAAACAACCTCGGTAGACTTATGAAACATTAGTAGAATTATATGGCTTGAGTATGTTATGCATCCTTGTAGACTCGTATGGCTTGAGTAAACTTGTGCGACCTCAAGCTCAAATGAAAAACAACAAAAAGAACACAAATCCATAATCTAATCTAGCTTTTAGGTTATATAGGATTACACATGAGCTAGGATGATCCTACATCATTACATATTTAATTTAAAAAAATCCTAGTTGGCTATGTTATCTAGGCATCAAATTTGGCATCGAGCATGATTTCAACATCAATAACTTCACGAGTTATATGTTTTGGACATGATTTGTTTTTATATAAATATAAATTTTCTCTTATACATGTGTGTGATGAAATGTAGAGTAAGGAATACATATAAATCCATATATTAGTGGCCATCAATAATTCCTTCATAGAAGAGGACATTTTAGACCCCATCCGAGAGGAGGTGGAACATGCCATCTATTTTAGAGATGGCAAAGAACACTGCAGAGAAAGCACACTTTAATTCCATGTGGGAAAACAAGTCATATGAAAGGCACGAATGGATAGGGAGAACACGTGTGCACAAAAGTTCATTGGGACTTAGCTATTTTGGAGGATTGGATACACAAGCACTTTGCATGGACACACATTGGATATTTTTGGAGGAATAGATCTGCTGAACTTTTGGAAATAGATCGATTAGCTTAGTAGTAGTAATCTATTGTTAGCGCACTTGCATGTGTGGCTAGTTTTGTAAAGGCGCGTGGTTAAGAATAACATGTGACCTATTATTGGAAAGGATAAGTGGTGAAGGGAAAGTCCCCACCCTTATATATATATAGTAGTATGTGTAATAGATATATATATAGAGGAGATCGTGACAGAGAGGTGATGATCGAGACATACAGTGTTATGCTGCTACGTGCATATACTTTTGATATTGTAATGAAGCTTCTGTAACTTAATGCATTGAATATAATGGAGGATATTGACTGAATCTAAGTATTAGTTCTATGAGTATCTAAATCTAGTATGCTTTTGATCTCATCATGGTTAGTACTTAGTTATGTTTTCCTTGGATATAGATCTGGTATGCTCTGTAGAATGATGTGTTAGTAATAGAACTATATATGTTAAGTCTTCATCATGCTAACATCCTACTATAACAACCCTAAAGAGGGACCTGGTACCATTACACTTTGGGTGAGCACTCAGTCTAGGATGAGTGATGTGCCAGTGCACATAGGGTTTCATTGGGTTTGTGTCACTGAATTCTAGGCTACATCATTGGTTCCATTGTTTGGGACCTCTTTTTCATTGTTTTTTGGATGGTTCACAATGAAGAAGACATATCGGTTGACCTTAGCAAGTATTGAAGAATGGATACGTGATCTGGAAGAAGAATACACATGGTGGTTCAACATTGGATCTGAGTTTACACACACACTTGGGTAGAATAAAATCTGTATGATAGTTTATATGAGAGCTTTTTCACTATCTTTCCAGTAGAATTGTACGAATGGCTGGTTGCTTATGCATCTAAATGGAATTGGAGGTATCACACACTTGTCTAGATGCAGGAAGAATTCTAGGCCCTTTATGATGCTGATCTGATTTGGACTCGAGCCATGGAAATACGTGGTTTCATGGTGTCTTGAACAGTTATATCTTGGAATACTCAATTTCCACTTATTCGTGTCCAGAGGTAGCTGAATTCTAGTTCTTACGACATCCATGGGGAGCTTATCTACAAGGCATTCCATTGGAAATCAAGATCTGATGGTAACTTTGAACTTGGAGAGTAAACCAATGGCTAACTAAACCCCACCACGCATGGGGGGGGGACAAGATTGGTGAAGGATGGCGGACTTAGCAGCGGCAAGGAAAAGAGAAGAAAGGTGGCTTAAGTATAATGAGGCACACGAGAGGGAGATAGAGAAGCAGTGTGATGTTGCAGCATGGATGGAGTTGAGGAGAGAGATGGCTCATGTGAAGGATTTGGAGCTCACGTAGAAGATGTGGAGCCAAAGCATCAGGAACTCCCCATCTGGGAAAGCATGACAGGGAACCCTCCTCGGCCTCACAAGGAAGCACACTCAGAGAGATGACCTGGGCCATGGGTGTGCACATCTGAATCCACCTAGTAACCTAGCCCTTGCACTTGGTTTTCTAGTATCTAGTATGACAAGTAATCAACAAGAAGTTTGGGAAGTAAGAGAGAAAGTACATCAATGGTAGGACAAATGAATTCATTGCTATTTGGAGGTGTGTTTTTAGGTGCATCATCCACACAGAATATGAGCACACCAAATGTTGGATTCACTTCTAGAGTGGAACTACTTCACAAACCGTAGGGGTTCATATAGTACTACTTGTCGAGCACGGGAGTAGTGTCTACTAGGACCTATTCCAGCTATAGGTTTGGGATCAGGAGGCATGGGAAGTTCTAGTTCAGGTGGATCTTGGAGGTTCTGGAGGTAGGGGAAACACTTGGAGGGTTCTGGATCAGGTGGGCAAGGTCCACCCCAACCCCAAAATATTTATATGGAAATGTCTCTACATCTTCCAGAGTATAGGGGCATAGAAGATGTTGTTGAACATGTGCATATGTGTGAAATATTGTGGCACAAAAAGGAATCACAACTTTTGAGCGTAGGGCAAGCCAATTTGCTACTACGTTACAAGGGCGTGCACACACAGTTGGTACATGAAGTTTGACCCTGATCAGACTTGCATGGATTATGCAACATTTAAGGATGTGTTCTTAAAAGAGTTTCATATCCCTGAGTTTGAGCAGAAGAGTATAAGTGCCCTCAAGGATATTAAGCAAGGCACTACTTGAAAGTGTTAGAGAGTATGATGCATGGTTTAAAATGTTGTTATCAAAGCTTTCTTATGACATACACACAAGCCAACATGCACAATGGTTTGTTGGGGGATTGATTACACCATTTAGGAGGGTGTTGTCACATAAGACATATACTGATCCACGTGAGGCATTGGAAGCAACCCTACGTGTTGAGGTAGTTGGGAGTATTGACACTAGCATTAGCCCATTCTTAGAGGCACATATTACAGCTATGGAAAAACAACTAGAGAAATTATCAGTGAATTCAGCCCATGAAACATGCTCAGGAATTTGGTGTATAGATTGTGAAGTAGAGGGTCACACAAAGGATAGTTGTCCTCACAGAAATAGTACGCTCATTGCTTGATGGATTGTGAGATATGCCACTTAAACCATGATGCTAGCCACTTTGCCCATTATTACAACACATGATAAGGAAGAATGTTTCAAGCTACTATAAAATCTGCAGGTCCACAACACATGACATGGAGGAGCTAGCTGATTGGACAGATCCATGATGCTATTGATATTGGTGTACGGAAGACAGGAGTTTTAGATAACTCTAAGGGAAAGAATGAGCATCAGGACCAGGAGCACAATCAGGCGTGCTATGATCGGAATGAGGGGCATTTTGAAGGCAGTCATGGCAGAGGTCGAGGATACCATGGTGGATTCGGAGGATGAGGCCGTGGTGGTGGTGGAAGAAGTGAGTTTCCTCATGTGGAACATGTTATACATGTGGATCTCCTGACCACTATAGGCATGAGTGTCCTCAAAATATTGCATGTTCTTTTTTCTATGGGAAGAACCATAGCTATGAAGAGTGCCCGGACTTATATGAGCACCTGAGTAAGCAACATAAACAAGAAAAAAAAGGCGCATGGATGGTTAGGATACAACGTGTTGTGGACAATCAATCAATGGATGCCCAAGATGGGAGTAGAATCTGAGGCACTACAAGTGAAGATCATGACTCACGCTGAGGCAACACGTGTCAGGGAGGCATTACATAGCAAAAACCTACCATCACTAAGGATGAGGTTCTTCATGCATGGTACCCAGATCCTTCCTATCAGAAGGAGGTTTATCAAGATACCATGGAAGTGCTAAGGAATCTTCAGGGTGAGATACAATATTTAAAGGAGTAGAAGAAAGCATCGAGATGGTCCAAACTGATATAGATGACTTGAGAGAAGTGTGCAAAATGTTGCACCAGGAGAACATCATTCCACTTATTAGGAAGTTGGTTAAAAGGGAACACTCCACGTGTAAGTATTGAGACTAGATGATAGATCTTGCATGCAAATCTCCCTCCTCATAGCCTAGATTATGACAAGGAAATTACTCTAAATGTTGTTGTGGATGGGTGGTTGTTGAGTAATATATTGATTGATATAGGGTGAAAGTCAATGTTCTTACCTTGGATGCATGGGTACAAATGGGGAGACCCCCATTGCAGCCATCCTCTAATGTATTATTCATGGCTAATCGGACTAAGGCCACTCCCATAGGAGTTTTAAAATGCATCCATTACCATACAAGGAGCAAAGTTCACTGGAGACTTTGAAGTTTTAGCGTTGGCAGAATCAGATAGTTTCCCAGCTCTATTAGGGCATCCTTGGTGCTATGCAAATAATGTTGATCTTCGGTTCAACAAGGGCTATATCAGTTTTGAAAATAAAGAGGAAAGGGTCATTATCCCTTTAACAGATGGAAATTCCATGCCCTATGTTGAGCCCTTAAGTGAAGAAGATCTAATAGGATTTATGTACGTGCCATCCGAGATCCAGAGATGATTGAACCAACCAAAGAAGGACTAATTCAATGGGAGGATGCATAGTCTATTAGTGATACTACAAGTGTTGCTTGTGATAATTGGGCTCACAACACTTATGAGTTGGTAGGGCATGAAGTAAAGAGCATATTCCTCGAGGCACTAAACCATGTTATGTAAGGAGGATAGGTAACAACTCGGTACCTTGTTACACAGGAGAAGGGGATCCCATGGTATTCCTACGCGCCATGGAAGAAAAATGGATAGACCCACTTGGAGAGGAGAAATATGCTAGCATATACACTACGTGGGACAACAACACACTGGTGGGTGGTCCACAGGGATAATCTGGTCAAATGGAATGAAATTGGGGTTGCTCTTGCTACTAGGTTCTTTAGGAGTAATGCACCTACACAAATATGCAATTATCATGGTGATCAACCTATTCAACACCATGTTCGAAGTGTGAGAGACTCTAGATAGAAGGGCAGGAAGCTTTACCACCTTCACTATGGGTGCACCGGTTTTATTCCACTTTACAAGGTTGCGCACGTGCTTTGGTATGTATATGTAGAAACTCCATAGAGAAACTAGAAATTGGCATAATTTAGTTGCAGGAATGGCACATACGTTTGACTTCTTCTCTACAAAACCTCGGTAGAAGAAGCATTGAAAGTTATCAAGTGCTTAACTATGGGGGATAGTGCCAAGGTTGAAGAACTCCTCCAGAATTATTAGATAAAGAGGACTCAGGAGTGCATCTTGATAAAGAACTAGAGGCCGATGCAATATTACTTCAACGTGCTTGCCTTGAGAAAGAGAAAGGAAAAATGGTCTACTTAGTAGATGATGAAGAAGTAGATAATCTGGATGTAAACCATTCAACAGGAAGGCGTGAGGTATTGGATAGTGTGGATAAGACCACACGCACCTATCATGAACCTATGAAGACAAAGTGAGTGAATATTGGAACAGATATTGAGCCTAAGGAAGCTATAATTGGAGATTATTGGTCAGACTCTGAAGTGGAAAAAATCATTGAGTTATTAAGGGACTACTAGGACCTATTTCCTAGGGGGTACCATGAACTTAAAGGCATGCATGAGTCGTTAGGGGAGATGAAGATAAAGCTTAAAGAGGGGTGTGCCCAGTTAGGAAAAGGCCTTACAGAATGAACCCCAATTTGCGTGAAAAGGTCAAAGAAGAGATTGATAACATGTTGAAATATGGAATTATCAAGCCCCTTGATGAGTCAGAATGGGTTAGTCCAATGGTGATCAATATCAAGAAGGATGGATGAATTAGAATATGTGTGGACTACGGGAGCTGAATGTTGCATGTGTAACAGATCCATTCCCTACACCATTTACTTGAGGAAATACTAGAAGGAGTTGCAGGGCGCGAAATATATTCTTTTACAGATGGGTTCTCTAGGTATCATCAGGTTAGGATTGCCCAGGAGGATCAGGAAAAGACTACATTTACTACTGAATGGGGTAGCTTCACCTATATTGTCATGCCTTTTGGTCTAAAAAATGTGCTTGTTATATTTTTAGCACATAGTCATCCAAGCATTCAAAGAATTTATTCACAACTTCTTACAGGTATATTTAGATGATTGGATGGTGTATGGATTAGTTAAGGACCACTGTGACAATCTTGCACTTAATGTTTGAATGGTGTAGACAGTTGAGTATATCTTTGAACATCAAGAAGTGCATATTTGCTACACCATTTGGGATACTTTTAGGACACATAATCTGCAAGGAGGGTTTGTTGGTTGACCCAACAAAGGTTGCAGTCATTATAGGCCTAGGGGAGCCTACCAGTCAAAGTGAGGTGCATGGATTTTTGGGACATACAGGATATTACAAAAAATTTATCAAAGGCTATGCTAAAGTTGTTGCACCTTTAGAAGAGTTACTAAAAGGGAAAGGTACGTTCTCTGGGGTGAACAACAACAACATGCATTCGAGACATTGAAGGAGAAACTTACTACCATGCCCATTCTTGTTTTCCTTCATGGGAAAAACCATTCCATGTACATGTTGACGCCTCTGGCATGGCCATTGGCGTGGTGTTGGCTCAACTTGGAGAAGGTATTGTAGATCATCCTATCTATTTTTGCTAGTAGAAAGTGACTCCTGCAGAACAAAATTACACAACTACAGAGCGCGAAGCTTTGTCCATGATCTATGTGTTGCATAAATTTTTCAATACCTACTAGCTACACCATTCATCTTTTATACAGATCACATGGCATTGAAGTATTTGGTAAATAAGCCTGTTTTACAAGGGCACATATGTCGATGGGTGCTCTATTTCAAGAGTTTGATTTCACAGTTGTGGTAAAACCAGGAAAAAGTAATTCTGGACCAGACCATCTATCAAGAATACAGTCAGGAGAAGAAGCACAGGCAATTGAGGATACCATGCTAGATGCACAATTATACAAGTTACAATGCATGCCATCATAGAACTAGAGGACATTGCTATCTTTTTACGCATAAGGATGGCACCAGAAGGAATGAAATCCTTGGAGAAGAAACAACTTGCTATATACGTGTTGCACCTTATATGTTAATTAGTGGTGACTTGTACAAAATGGGTCGGGATGAAATATTGCATTGTGTATTGGAACATGAGCGCATGGGCATTATGGAAGAAGCTCATGGTGGAATTGCAGGAGGCCACTATGCAGGTGATGCCACAATGCACAAAAAATTCTTCTCATTGGATTATGGTGGGAGACCCTCTATAAAGATTGTAAGGAATTTTGTAAGGCATGTGATCATTGTCAACATCTTGGAAGACCAGGTCAATGAGATGAAATGCCTCTTAGACCTATTACCAGCATGCAGAACCATTTGAGAAATGGGCTATAGATTTTGTGGGTCCTATTTCCCATTGCATGCGCAAAAACTAGATCACGCTATATTATAACTTGCATAGACTATCTGACAAGGTGGGTAAAGCAACACACCTACCAAGGACTATACATTGGCTACAACAATAACTCGGTTTCTATGGGAACATATTATTACAAGGTATGGATGTCCTTTGAGTTTGACCAATGATAGGGGCACACATTTTCTTAATGAGACAATCAAATTTTATTGGATGAGTTCATGATTGCACACCATAAGACTACACCCTATCATCCTCAGGAAAATGGGACTGCTGAGGCTTTCAACAAAATTTTGGGCCAGACATTAACAAAAATATGTGATGTTGGAAGAAAGGATTGGGATGATAAAGTATCTGTAGTACTTTGGGCATATCGAACAACATATAAAAGGTTGAACAAAGCCACACCATTTCAGTTAGTGTTTGGCACATAAGAAGTCATTCTTCCTATGGAGTTTATGTTACCTTCTTTGTGTATTGCACATGTTGGAGGTCTAGCTGATGAACAAGCTTTAGAAGAATGGATTGAGAAGATAATTCAGCTAGATGAGTGATGAGCCATAGCACGTTGGAGTCGAAGCAAGAAAAGGCCAGGTAGAAAAGCATGGCATGATAAAAACATAAGGGATAAGAAATTTGAGATTGGAAAAATGGTACTTCTTTATGACTCTAAGTTCTTGCACCATCCAGGAAAACTTAAGGTACATTGGTTGGGGCCATATGTTATCACTTACATCCTTGAAATAGGTGCACTTTCCCAGTTAGAAGCACTTGATGGAACACGGCTACCCGGTTACTTCAACGGGAGTAGGTTGAAGCCCTACTATAAATAAGTCTTCTTGGTGTTTGTAATAAGGTAGTATTGCCATTTAGATTAGGTTTTCAATTTTGTATTTCCTTAATGTGTTTCCTTCTTTGTCATTATGCTTTTTCAATTTAGTTGGTGTGTGTGAAATAAGCGCGCTTGCGCATGAAGCTAATTACTACATGAAGCATGTTTATGCATGAGAGGACTACACATCCTTTTAGTGTGGGGTGGTTGTTGATATCTAGGTACAAGATTGTGGGAATTGAAAGGTGAAAAGAATAAGCTTTATGGTGTTCTTCAAGTCAAAGGATTGCTTCTAAAAAGTGACCAAAGATGAAGATAAATGAAGAAATAATATAACGCGAGGTAAGTAGAGGCCATAACAACTACCAGTAGAAGGTGCAGTGATGAGGTACTCGGGTGCAAGGAAGCACGTTGAAGAGAAGTCTATGACCAGAGGGTAGGAAGGCACAGCTAGAAGGTTATAGCTGAGGCGAGGATGTAACATGTGAAAGGATGGAATTGGTCAATTAATGAGAGGATATTTGGTAGGTGAAGGAGCAATGAATGCATCAAAAATTTGAAAATCTATATAAGGATGGGATGCGAGTTCATTTTTACCATTGCGATTAAGAGTATTTGAAAAGGAGCCAAGTGCGAAAGACCGAGTGATCGTATTAAGGTGTGAGAGGTGTGTAACCAGTCGTGACAAGAGATCTATGTGTGTAGAAAAGAGCTTGTGTCCCCAGTGGTGAAGGGTTTGAGTGAAGCAAGGTGACAGAGAGGAGCTAGGGCACATGATTTCACCTAGGGCATGTTGAATCAAGCTAGGGTTTGCTTCACACATTTCAGAATTCAAGAGGCAAGGATCTACAAAGGATTGCAAGGTAGAAATGGCACCCAAGAAAGTAGTTGCAGCAGGAGTGAAGGGAAAGAAGAAGGTGGTAGAAGAAGAAGAAGAGATGGCTCTTAAAGTAAAATTTTTTTGAGATGTAATATCCAGAAGGGGTTATCATCGGCCAGGAGTGGGATTCTCACATAAGGAAAAGTAAGGTGAGTGAGTACAATCACCATACCATAGAGAATAAGAAGGAGCTTGACGCGTTGTTGAACACAAAGACAAATAAATGCATGATGGAAGACATGCCGGTGTATGATGATGTTGTGAGAAGCTCTTGCAGAAGATAGGAGTTTACCAACTATATGAGCTCCCTTACTTTGGGAAATATGAGCCCTTGTACCAATGGCTCATGAGCAGAGTGCACGAGGATTTTTTCTACTTTGCAGGTCACAGAGTCAAAATTTTAGCCATGCGCTCATCTCCATGGTAATGGGGTTGAAAGGCACATAGAGAGATGATTTGTGAGATGATCTAATAGACAAAAACCACAATATTGGAGACCAGAAAGGAGTTGGGGTACACAAAGGGTCCACGCGTGTGGTATGGACATCGACAAACTAAAGAAGTATCCAGTTGTGCAAGTGGCCGCACATCTTGTTACAAAGCTAAATGACTAGGAAAGGTGGTCACAAGTGAACACCATGTGGCTACACATTGCCAAAAATATGTCTGAAGGAGTAGTCTACAACATTTCATGTTATATTGTAGAAAAATCATTGAGGAAGCACACACAGGAGGAAAGATCAGCTTTGGAGCTGTTTTATTATCACTGGTGTTCATGGAGATCGAGTACCTGATGGACCAAGGAGAAGGTATGGGAGTATCCAATGGAACACAAATCACCTATAGAATGCTTCAAGAAGTACTTGTGTGAGGGATCCATGATAGAGCAGGTTAAGAAAAGGGTGAGAAGTGGTATGATAGGCTCCGTGTGGCTTTTGAGGAAGAATGGCACATCCCAAAGACTTTCCTTCGGTGGTTGGAAAGGCGGTCTAGTTTGTTGTATACCAACATTTATATATAGTATGGTTCACCATGAAGGATGGAGCATGGAGTCCTTGGTGTAAATTTCCATATGCCTTCACAACAAGGTACTTCTAGGCATCAGTACACAGGTTCACAGACGCGTGGTGACTGACATTCAATGCGGATAAGGTAGATTGCGACTACCACACACTAAGGAAGAAATATGTGTATCCAGGGTGGGGTGCATATGTTGAAAGACTCATTTCAGATGTATTGAGCATTAAACCAATAAGTTTGGCTTGTGGAGATATTGGAGCAGCATTGGTGTATCTTCAACTAAAACCCAAGATGGAGAATAACAAGTATGTGGAAGATGAGTTAGCACTTCCAGCACCACCAAAGGGTAAGCACACATGGAGAACATCCCAATGCCTAAGCCCATAGAGCCAATTGAAGTGGAGGATGAGGAGGATGAGCACGAAGATAGTGGTGGTTTGGAGCATAGAGGTAGAAGACATCCTACGAATAAGGATGAAGTTGAGCGCGCCACTACACCACCTCAGCCACAAGAGGGGATGATGAGGACTTGAATGCAGTCCAAGGAGAGCACATATTTAAGAGGGTGTTCAGGAGAACAAGGACCCAAGGTGCTACTCCACAAATAGTGCATAGATCACCCAGACTCTCTCCATAGAAGGAGACAACCACACAAAGAAGGAGGAAACTAAAGTTGAATGAGGAGGTGGAAGAGTCAGAGGAAAGCATGCCTAATTCTCCTACACTTCCAGAGAACATAGAAGAACAAAAAGGATGAGGAATCAAGGAAAGAGAGAGAGGAGGAGGAAAAGGGAATGGAGGAGATAGATGCAGAGACTTCTCAGGACATGGAGACACAAGTCCCAAATTTGGAAGCTAAAGTTCCTAAGCAGCAAATGGTCTAGAAGAATGAGTGGAGAGCACATTCCACTAGCCATGGGTTATGTAGAGGACACAGGTAAAATTGTCCACACCCATTTCTAGAGCACACTGACACAAAAAGACTTATATGGTTGGGAGCTCATGGATGAAGATATGGCCATAATGCACACGAGGAAGCAATTGTCATGGTCCATGCACACACACATGGATGAGCCAGATTTTGATGTATGTGAGGAGTCATGCATATCAAGGAGGTTGAAGAAGATGCCTCAGGCTAGACACATGACAGTAAAGCCTACTGTCATGTCGGATGAACAAGGTGAGTAATGCATTGGTCAAAGTCTCAACAGAGGTGGCAAGGTGGAATATGGACAAGGCTGCCACAATTAGGGCACTCAGGGAGGAGATTAAAACTAAGGATGGAGAAATAGCACACCTAACGCAAGAGAGGGACTTAGCAGAAGAAGAATGTTGTATTTATCAGCATCATAGAGGAATTGGAGACAATGTCATAAGAGCTAGGCCACACTTGGAGCCAAAAGTACCACAGATGTTTCCATCAACAATACATTATGTAGGAAAGTTGGTGGACCTAGTACTTGAAGATGAGCCTCTGTGCATGCCAGCGCCAAAGGATCCAACAAAAGAGGTAGAAATGAGAGAAGGCTTCAGTGATGTGGAAGATTACATCCTATGAAGGATTGCTACAAGCGCTACAAGAAGAATTGAAGAAAGCAGACCAAGCCTTGAACATCTGCACATAGCTCCAGAGGTGTTTATCAATGTAAAGACCCTGGAAGAGAACAATGAGGTCTAGAGAGAAATGAAGGATGAAACATTGGGCCACGTAAAAAGATTATCAATGGTTAAGCAGAAGCGTGAGGCCCTAACAACAACACAAGAACCACACAAGACTCGGTTGGAAGAGCTTGGGAAGCTCATTGCGTAGAAGATGGATTTACTAGAGGGAAGAATGACCTCAATGTCCAGCATTGTGTTAGTCTTGCAAAATGAAAAAGGGGAGATTGCGAGGGATGAATTGGAGTCCATTGTTGTGGACATTCCAGAAAAAGTAGAGGAAGCACTCATTGAATGGCAAACCTTGGAGGCTGAAATAAAATAGGAATATCCTGAATTAGTTGTTCAGGATGAAGAAGAGACTACAGGGTAAAACATTCTTTCATACATTCTTTCATTCTTTCCATTCTTTCCATTCTTCTATTCTTTACTTTAGTTGTTGAGATGACCATTGTCGGGTGACAATGAAATTAGTGTGGGGTAATGTTGATCAAAGAACACTTGATAGAAAACACACAAGAAGTCCACGTGGGAAAGCAAGTCATACACAAAGGCACAAATGGATAGGAAGAACATGCACGCAGAACAAAAGTTTAGTTTTCGGGACTTAGCCATTTTCACTCATAAAGGTCTATTTTTAGAGATGGCGTGCAAAGCACACAAATGAGGTAGAGATGTGCGCACACACATTTGGCTATTTTGGAGGATTGGATATGAAGCACTTTGCATGGACATATGCTATAAAATAGATCTGTTATTGTCAGTTAGCTAGTAGTAATCTATTGTTAGCGCACTTGCATGTGTGGCTAGTTTTGTAAAGGCGCGTGGTTAAGAATAGCATGCGACCTATTATTGGAAAGGATAAGCGGTGAAGGGAAAGTCCCCACCCTTATATATATAGTAGACTATGTAATAGATATAAGATATATAGAGGAGATCATGACAGAGAGGTGATGAGATCGAGACATACATAGTGTTATGTTTTACACATACATACTTTTGATATTGTAATGAAGCTTCGTAACTTAATGCATTGAATATAATGGAGGATATTGAGTCTAAGTATTTTTTTATGAGTATCTGAATCTAGTATGTTTTTGATCCCATCATGGAATCTAATCTAAGTATTAGTTCTATGAGTATATATGAATCTAGTATGCCCTTATCTCATCATGGTTAGTACTTAGGGTTTCATTGGGTTTGTGTCATTGATATAGATCTAGGTATGCATCAAGGTGATGTCTTGTCCTATAATAAACTATATATGTTAAGTTGGGAAGATCAATTTTTATCTCCCTTACTTTAGAGAGGGTTATGAAAAATACCTATTTTGTTGAGGAAACCATGGGAAACTACAAGATGGAAAAGATATTCTTAAAACCATGGTACATACTCAACATAATGTGAGGGCCTAGGGTTAAAAACATTCACATCTTGGTGGATTCTAAATATCACCTAGGCCTTAATAAAAACATTAACAACAAAACCATTATCCACCACAGTCAAGATAGTGAGAGAAAGGATGAGGGTTTAAGCACCAATTATAGGAACTATCATAATGATCAATTAAAGTTTATATAAAACATGAGGGATTAGCATTATATCAAGGTAGGACCCATAAAATTTAGTGGTATAGTGACTCAAAGGTAGAGTGGTGCCCATTAATGGAATGGTAAACTTAGAGGGGCATGTTTTCTATGTGTTATCTTACACCACTTTACCCGTGAGTTCCCTTAGAGAGAGTTACAGGTAATACATGATAGAGGCCCCTAATTTGGATTATAAAATTGGAGATGTGGGACAAGAAAAGAAGATCTATGTAATAATTGAAAATGGCTAAGATGAACATTAGGTGACTATTAATAAGATGGTAGGTAATTTTGGAGGAATTTATGTATCAATTTTTTTGACCTAGATACTTCTAGGTCCATTAATTTTCCAGTGCTAGTGGATTGATATAGGTTGGTGTCTTATAGGAAGGAAAGGTGTTGGGATGTCAAGATGTATTTTGGAGTGAAGCATGCAGATTGGATCTATTATGATCTTGAGTTGCAATAAGTGTAATGTTCCCTTTTCCAAACTAGTTAAATTGGAAGACTTTAAGCCCATTCCACTTCCTGTGGGCAAGAAGGAATTGAGAAAGGGAAGTAATTATAATGTTTTTTAGTTATTTTCATGAGCATTGCATTATTTTTTAGTAGTTTTCCATAAAATGTCAGTTTGGCTAGGTTAAGAAGATGAAAATCCAAAGGAAAAATAGATAAGTATCCTTATGAGGTTGGTCCTAGTTTGGAAGCATTATAATTGGTTTTCACACCACACCAAGGTATAAAGAGGATTATCTTGGCTCATTTGTTCATCAGCATCATCATCATCATCATCATCATCATCATCATCATCATCATCATCATCATCATCATCATCTAAAATTAATATTACATGGTTTTTGGGATGATTTCTCAATAATTCCACTTAAGGGAGAAAATCCTTTGGTGTGGCCAACAAGGAGGAAAAAAACCTTCATTTTTTGACTGAGGAATGAAAAATATTCAATTCATTGAGGATTATCCATCATGGGGTTTCCCAATATCTTCAAGAAGATTGATTTGATAGATTTTCAACTAGGGTTTAATTCTACAATGATTTTCATCCCTTTTCCTAGGGGAGTGACCCACCTTGTGAGGAGTTAGGGGTTTCTAGGGAACGATGCCATCCAACTCAAACATCATTACATTCCTTATATTTTTAGTGGCCAAAATCTATATTTGGAATTCACTTTTGGGTTTGAAATCATTCATTTCCAGCCAATTTTGTAAGGATTATTTTTGTTATTTAATTTAAATAAATAATTTCCAGTCGAGGTTTGAAGGCTGATTTCTTGGTTAATATTGGTTCTAAAATATTTCTAAGTATCCCTACATGTTTTGGATGGTGTGAATGATGCATTTTTAAAGAATTATTGCATTCTCCTTGTTGTTTTTATAAAAAAATCAAAATTTTGTTCACTATTGTCATATTTTTTAGTTGGCTATTATAAAATTCAGTTTACTATCTATTGGGGTTTGCATTATTTTCCTTTATTTTCAGATAGATCCATAAAAGGAATATTATAGTGGTAGTAGAGCATTGATCTTCCCAACTTGAGGCTATTCATGCAAGATAGTGACAAAAGGGTACATCTACTATCAAAGGAGAGAGAAGAAGAAACAAAATCAAGTATTTGAAGAGCCTAACATGGCCAACTAGGGTTCCTAAGAGACCAAGATTGATAGAATAATTGAAGGGAAAAAAGGTTAGTGGACACAATGGATTTTCTATCTCTAAATATACAAAAATTCATGAGCCAAGGCTTCACAATGGTGAGGGTAGTTCATCGTGGATTCACAATGCAAAGTAGCCCCAAGGGTCGATTTGTGGATTAACTACTAGGCCTACTTTCCTCCCAAGGGAAGAATCCATTTCAAAAATGGATACTTGACATTTAGTAGGGCACAATATTACGACCATCTATGAGGAATATAGGGATCTTTCGAGTGAGATCTATGAGGCTATTTCACTTACCGAATTCATAGTGGTAAGTAAGGGAAGGTTAAGGCCAAAACATAGACCTCATGTGCCACAAAGGTAGATTCAAAATGATTTGGAGAAGGTGGAAATATCCACATTTCATGGATCCAATAGGGAAAATCCTGGCTTGGATACAAAATTTGGATACCTATCTATCATTGAGGCCTATGATAGAGGATGAAGCAATCAAATTTACAACCCTTCATCTTGAAGGAATTGCACATGAGTGGTGGTTCCATGAATTGGTCATACAAGGAAACAATCTCATCCACTCATATGATGAGTTTTGTAGGAGGCTCATTGGGAGATTTGATAGGGTTGATCAAGAAGTTCACTTTCGAGAGCTAGCACAGTTAAAACAACAAGGCACGATGGAAGACTATGTCACTGAATTTTAGAGGCTTTCAATGATGATTACGGATGTGACAAAGAGGAGGCTCATTGTTTTTTTCATTGAGGGTTTGCATGAACCACTCAAGGGTTTGGTGAGATCATTTGACCCTTTGTCACTTTAAGAGGAAATAAAGAAATCGTTGGATCTAGAAGGTGTTTCTTCAAGAAAAAAGTGATCAATGGGCCATAAGGGCATCTGGAATGGTGGGAAGCCAAAGGTACATTTGGGACAACCAAGAACCACATCTTTAGACCAACCAAAGAGTCCTTTTCAGCGAGCACCAATCATACCCAAGGAGTTATCTAAAATAAGCAAAGAAGGGGAGTCAAGGAATGAGCTAAAAAGGAAGAACTTGTACTTCTCTTGTAAGGATCCATGGCCTCCTAGTCATCATTACCTAGGTAAGAGTCATGTGCATTATATTGAGGTATTTTTAGATTGTGAAGAACAAGAAGAAGTAGGTGTTGAAGAGGAAAAACAAAATCATGATCCAGAAGAAGATCCAAAAAGTTTGGACAACACTCTTGCCACCTTGTCTAGTGCTCCTATATATCATCCATTTTGGATGAGAGGAGACATATAAGGGAAAAGAGTCATGGTCTTGATTGATAGTGGAGCTACTCACAATTTCATTGATGAGAGCTTGGTGAAAATCTTAAAGTTGAGGGATGAAAATTTTAAGGGTTTCAATATTAGGGTAGCGGATGGCTTCTCCATCCCTCACATGCATAAGAAGGATATCACAACTCATGCTCTCTTTGGGAAGACACTTAGTGAAGGATGATTTCTATATCATTGGAATTGGCAAAATCTATTTGGTGTTAGGGGTTTAATGGCTACATTCATTGGGTGAATTTACCCAAAAATAACAAAACATGGAGTTGAAACTCAAGGTGGGTGACAAGGAGGTTGTGCTACAAGGTATGAAGAGTGTAACTCCTTAAATTGTGACAACCAAGAACATGGGGAGAACCTTTAAGAGAGGGCACATAATATGGCCATCTCATTGTTTGGTAAGGTCTACTTATTCTATTGCAATACACCAATCTTATCATGAGGATATTTAACCCATAACTGATAGGCATGCTAAAGTTTTCAACATGTTATTGACTTAGACTAGGTACCAAACCAGTAATAACTACTCTTTACCTCTACCCAAGGGTTTACAAGGAAAAAATTGAAAGGAAAATGAAAGAATTGGTGGAAATGGGACTCATTAGGGCTAGTTCCATACCATTTGCTTCTTTTTTAGTACTTGAACATTAAGAATAAGGTTGGTACATTGAGGATGTGTGTGGAATATCTGTTGTTGAACAAAAGGAAAATCAATAAAAGGTGCCCGATTATAATGATTGATGAGTTAATTGATGAATTATATGGGGCAATTTATTTCTCCAAGATTGATTTAAGGTTCGGTATCATCAAATCCGAGTAAGAGATGAGGATGTTCACAAGACAACCTTTAGGTGTCATTTTGGGCACTTTGAGTTTCTTGTCATGCCATTTGGGTTAACCAATGCCTCGACCACTTTCCAATCATGCATGAATCATGTTTTTGGTAAGAATTTAAGAAAGTTTGTGCTAGTGTTCTTTGATGATATTTTGGTGTATAGTAAAACATGGGAGGAACACCTCCAACACTTGGATAAGGTGCTGGAAATTTTGGAACAACAATCCTTTTATGCAAAAGAATCCAAGTGTGAGTTTGGGTTGACTGAAATTTTGTATTTGGGACATGTTGTGAATGCACAAGGGGTTCATGTGGATCAACAAAAAATTCAGGCCATCTTGGATTGGCCACCACCAACCAATATATCACAGTTGAGAGGATTTTTGGGTTTGTGTTGTTATTATAGGAGATTTGTGAAAGGGTTTTCACAACTTGTTATTCCTTTGACTAATTTAACTAGGAAGGGAGCTTTTAGCTGGTCAAAAATAACCCAAATAGCATTTGATAAGCTCAAAAAGGTGATGAGTTCTTGCCCAATACTTGTTATTCCAGATTTTTCTATTCCATTTGTACTTGAATGTGATGCTTCAGGTGAAGGTATAGGGTTGTTTTGATGCAAAATAAGCATCCCATTGCATATGAGAGCCAGAAACTCAAGGAGCATGAGAAGAATTTCTCCATCTATGACAAGGAAATGTTGGCCATCATGCATGCATTGGTCAAATTCGGAAATACTTGGTTTGTGGTCAAACTGACCATAATAGTTTTGTTAGGAATATTATGTTAGTGCTCCTTGGATTATTTATATGTGTTAATGTGAGTAATTATATTATCTACGAAAATATAATATTGTATTGTTAGTGAGGTTGTTTATGGGATTATAACAACCCATGTAAATATGTTTGAAGGAATATCAGGTAGAATAGTGTGTTGGAGAAATTTGTGGAGTTTGTTCTCCTTGAATGTAGGATAAAATTCACCTATATAATTGTATGATTTGCATGGATGAATTAATTCGAAACATCAAATATTATTTTATGGGTGTTTAATCGATTGTAAAAGATCATACCTGTCTCTAATCCTAAGGACTGATAGGTGCAATCATTAAGTCCTTCGCCCCTGAGAATGACAGTAATCTGTTCAAAGTTAGAGTGATAGATCAATAAGCTAGTGTATTTGAAGCTTACGCAGTTATTATGGTTGTTTAGAAATAGTCAAGCAAACTGCAGAGTTGTGGATCTTATCACAATTCTTTTGTGCACTATTGATTACAACTTACCAAGATTGGAGATTGGCGTCACCTGGTCTATCAATGCCTTATCTTTGATTTGTTCTTCATGCATTTATAGCAGCATTCATGAATTTTGTAGACTTGCATATATAGCCGATCAAATAACCATTATTTAACTTTGGACCAGCCGGTTATTGCGTGGAGGAGACGTGTTTTATTTCTTGAGCCTTGACTGTTAAATTTTCCTGTGTACATCTCTGCTGTAACCTATATGTCTGTGTAATAATATTTTCATTGATTGTCTGGACCGAATCTCTTCACGTGGATGGTGGGTCAGTTAATAAATCTTTGATCGCTCGAATCTCCACTCATATGCAACATTCTGAATTGATGGTCTTGTTGTATATATTTCCCCCCCTTTTTGCGACACCGGGAGGAAGAACAACACGGCGCGAGAGACAGCAGGAAGCCAGGCATGGCGGAAGGGTTGAGAAGCCCGACACCAGGGCAAAATCGCGGAAACCATGCGGAAGGAGGAGTCGGATAAACAAGGAACGAATACATGTCGAAGGTTTTTTAAAACCCGACAGCAAAGGATTCGGGTTTCCGGGTCGGGCAAGCATTTCGGGTTTCCATGGCGCGAATGCAATCGGGAAAACGAGTCGGGCGAACAGCAAAGGAAAACATGTCGGGGTTTCTTCCAAACCCGACAAAGGAGAAATGTGTCGGGAGCCCACCAAAACCCGACACCAAAGGACATGCCGGAGGGGTTAAAAAATCCGACGCACAATGCAATTCGGGTTTCGGGGGCGGGAAAACACGCCGAGGAAGCATGGCAGAGAAACAACAAAGAAAATATGTTTTCGGGTCGCCAAAACCCGACGCACAAAGGAAATCGGGTTTCATAGTCGGGTTAACAAGTCGGAAAAACACGGATCAGGGGCATGTCGAGCAGTCCTCTATACCCGATGCAAATGCACAAGGGAGTTCCGAACCCGACAGGCGTTGGGGATCTCACCTACCACCATGGTTGTTGAAGAATTAAGTGCAGTCTTGGAGGTGGTTGGGGCAGTTCGAATTCCTCTCTTCTCCCTCTCTTTTCTCCATATAAAATGTAAGGAGGGGGCTGTTTTTTAAAGGTCGAACATTTTTGTTTTGTGCCTCCTCCCTTCTTCTCTTTGGCAGGTGGAGTTGTGGAGCTCAAACCTCCCATTTGAAACTGTAATGCACCTTTGCCTCTGGGCATTTTTTGCAGTGTATTGTATCAACCTTCGGAGCAAATAAATGCATGACTGTGGATGTTTCTCAACCCTCTATGTGTTTCATTTTGCATCCTCCTGATCTTTCACTGTGAATATGTTTATCTGTGCATGATATTGCATTGCATTTCTGTGGTCTGTGTTTAATTGGCAAAACATATGTTCTTCATTCCTCGGTGCATCACCTCCTTAGCTTAGGTTTATTTTTCATGCATTTCTCTCTCCCTGTCTCCTTGGTAGTTAGATTAGGTTTTTGGGGTAAACCTCTGCGTTTTATTGGTGCATCTGAACAGAGGAATAGGAGCCGGCCTTCATCCGGAGAGCTTTTCCGATTTCGCAAGGTCCCACACTTGGGAAAAGCTCCATGTTGTGCAATCGCACTGGGAGTCTCAAACGATCGCGTTGCGGAGTCCCAGGGGTGCTGCGTTTCGACACCAACAGTCTCTGTCGATTCACTCTAAACTGCTATCTAATAACAAACTGCGTGTGAAGTATCCGGATCCGCAACAATCTTGTCACAGCTTCATTGTTTGGAGAATGTAAAGGGAAGAAGCACCATTTTGGTGTGCATGAACAATCGAGATCTTTCATCATTTTCCTAATCGGTGCCATTTGTGATAATCACTTGGAGCTTGATTTTGTAACATTAGCGTGTCTCTCTATATTTTCTTGATCTTGATCGGCAACCCACCATGCCGAAGGAACTGCATTTCCTTTTGACACATGCAAAGCGATCGAGGGCCTTTGTTGTTTGGTCGTTCACGCATTTAATGTGAACAGTAAAACTTTAATGTAGCTTGTCCGCGTGGAGTGAAGCGATGACGTTGCGATCGGCGGGGCACCATGCCAGGAAGTGATCAAATTTGAAAGTCTCCTATATTTTAATTTGAAGGGTTAGGTTAAGTTTGACCCTTCGTAAGTGACAGATTAAACAATACATTGCCCTTTAATTGAAAAAAGAAAATCTTAATTACCTTTCAATATATATTTGATTATTTTATATAAAATAAATATGAAAAAGAAAAAATTATTAAATATTGAAAAATCAACTAAAAATCTTGAAAGGTAGTTAAATTAAATAATCAAGATTCAAAAAAGTAATTACATGTTCAACTTGCATCACTCAAAGGAAGAGGTATGTGAGATTTCATTATTTTCCATTCCTCATATACCTCATTCTAATATACTATATCCAACTTTTGAGGTGTAGAAAGAGATAAAAAATATTAACATGTCTAATGTATTCAAGCAAAGTCTAGACCTCTCAATAGTTTAAATGTGATTTAACTTGAAAATATTCACTCACACACTGATGTACTTGTTGGAAGTGTGAGAACTATTTTCCATAGTTTCATTAAATTAGGGAATGAATATTTCCACATTACATCTTCACCACATTAATCTCAGGCCTTGAAAAAAGTCTTCTTCGGATGTTATGTAGATTCACAACAAAACTCATATTTTACGTCTCATATATTTTTCGGTCTTAATTTTTTTTTCAGGGCTATAAATAAAATGTCCTTTGGCATTCAATGCCAAATTGTTGGTATAACAAATATAAGATTCCAAAAAGAAACAAACTCTTTGTTATTTGTGAATAAGATTTGTTAGACAATTTAAAGCGATCAAAGAAATTGTAATTTTCTAAAGCCTATTAAGGCTATAATAATAATCACAAGATATTTATTACATACAAAACAAATGTAAAACATATGAATTTTTCAGACTTCAAAAATTAAATGTGGTTTAATATTACATACCTTAATCTATCTCGAATACAAGAGTAATTTAGAGCATGGAGGAATCCTTAAATAATCCAGCTATCCATTGATTACACAATATTGAAGTTAAAAGCATAACAATTAGCATAACAATCAACATTATTATCTTAACAACAATCAATACAAAATTCGAAAAACAACTAATATTTAAGAACCCAATTTTTAAAATAAAATAAGAACATTCGAATAAAATCCCCAAATTGATTTAGTGGCTAGAAAAAACTAAAAACTAATATTGCTCTTATGAAAATAGAAACACTCAACTAATTGCTTATTTAGTGGTGATTCATCTTCTCCCTAGATTTTGTGCATGATTTATGTAAAGTGAAAGTAGATTTATTTTAACATAGAAAATAGAAAGTAAGTATGAGTTATACAATGCTACAATTATTCATTTAATAATTAATTTATTAAAATGAATCCAATATTTATAAAAATTAACATAACATTTAATATTTGTATGAAAAGTGATTTTTAGTTGGCCCTTCTAATAAAAAATTAACATATTCATTTAAAAAGTAATTTATTAAAATGACTCCAATATTTATAAAAATTAACGTAACATTTAATATTTGTATTAAAAGTGATTTTTAGCTAGCCCTTCTAATAAAAAATTAACATAAGTGTAACTTTAAATTTTGAATTTGTTTTTGAAGTGTAAACTTTTAAATACCTTTCTATGACAACTTGAAATACATTTGAAAAGCATTGACAACTTCAAATTTGATCCATGAATTTCCAGGCTACTCAGTTTCGTCCGGACTTTGCATTTAAATCTTCTCCATATTGGCTGCTTTCGTCGGCCATTTCGACGCAGAATCCATGTCGAGCAAGGCATTAATGCAGATCTTTATGGCGATGTCGCCTGTCGCTAACAATGAGCCGTCCGCACTAAAATCGACGGAGCTGATGGCGTTGAAAGCTTGATTGTCGAGGGACGTCACCAATGTAGCCGCTCGAAACAACGGGCCTATACAACCGCCCAGAACGACAGAGCCTATCTGTCACGCACGTTCATAATGGACGACACCAAAATAGAACCCATGACCATTGCGCCACTAATTTGGCTACCCACCACTGCGCCACGCTTAATTTTAGTGATTGAAAGTAAAAAAACTTTATTTACCATTGAATACTAACATGCGTGATCTTTAGGGTGAACGACCTGAAACACTGATTGGGCCACATTAACCATCGTTGCATTTCGTCTTTGGTCTACAACTATAATTATCCTCCTCCTATTTATATAGAGCATGCAAAGATTGATCCACATCTGTTGAGTCCTCGCCATCTTGAATTAAACATGAACACAACCTCAATGGAATTCATGATCCTAACAAGATAATGATTGATATGTAATGAATACTCCTCCTGTTAACAAACAAACAAAAATTGAATGTGTCCTAAGAAAGATATTATTGCAATTATAAAAGTTTGTGGCGTTGCCTATTTCTTCAGTGGGCATTTGGGGAGACTGTAAGTACAATCGGTCATGGTAAAACCATAACCAAAGCCTATATCAGTGTGAGAAACACACAACTCTCCATATAAGTAGTTTTTTTCAGTACCATTTGGACCCTAAGGGTGTTTTGTATATTTAGTGCTATTTTAAAGTAAGGTAGTGATGTCTGTGACACCAGGTGATGATTGTTGCTTGACATAGTTTACAAATCCAGAGTCATTGACACATTAACAATGTTTTGTTTGAATGTTTGGATTTATGATGTGGTTTTTGGTAGTATGTTTGCACAAATTTGTAGTAGTATTCCCATTCTGATTGGAAAGGTTGTTTTCTGAAGGCACCTCTAGGCCTGATATTTGGTTGGTTGCAATTTTTTCTGTTTCATGAAACAGTTGGTACTGAATACGTTGAAAGTGGAGTCCGAAAATGCACAGCTTGAATGCAGTGTTGCAGATGAGCAGAAAAAGATGCTTTCCTCTGAAGTGATTGGTCTAGAAGAAAAGGTTATCACTTACCTATTTGATTTTATTTTTTTGTTTACTTATGATTGGATTTTCTTGGTGAGTTGTTAGGCATACCATTCAATCATGATAGGAGACAAATGACTTCTATTTGTAATCAGGAAAAAATTCACCATATGATAATTACATCCTCATTATTAATGCAGTACCGAAAGGTTAATACTTATTAGTTTGATGTTTCAATTACTATTATTTGTGAATATTCAATAGTATATCTTTTAGATTCGTAAGATAACGATACAAACGTAGCTCAGATTTGCTCAAACTCGACCTTTTGCTATTATGCTCGAGGTCCGACCCTAGGTTTCCACAACTTGATGCTAGGTCGAGGTAACAGTATGGTCACATGAGCAAGGAGCTAGCATAATAATACTTTGAAGATTAGAGCAGGTGGCTTGGTCACATGAAAGCGAGAAACTGGCTACCTTGCGTGAAATTGTGGCTCACCAGGGGTGGTCTCAAATCCGTGGTTTTGATTGTGGAAACTTTTGGATTTTCCCCATTTTTAATTTGGCTCCTTAAAGTGTAAATTGCACTCACATGAAAAATGGGAGCGAGATCAAGAAATAAAGTGGAACCAAATACAAGATATTATTTGGGTGTTACAATTTGAGACGTGGAAAAGGTGTGGTACATGTAGGTATTAAATTTTCACTTTTTTATGTCCAACATTCCATTGATGCCTTCGTCTTGTCTACCAAATCAAACACAATCTATTTGAAAACCTTCTTGATCTAATAAAATAAAATCAAAAATAGATAAGTTTGATTGATAGATAAAATATACATGTCACTCATATGACTAATCACTGGAGGGGCTCAATTATCAATGATTGTTCACACATCACCTATTTTCCTACAATTACTCTTGCATTTACTCAAGTTTAAAACAGAAAGACAACCTACAAAGGGAAACATGAAGAAAGAAAAGCGGTTGGGTTTCGACCATGGAACCTATCAGAATTTCACCTTTTTTAATTTTGACCCCTTTAAGCTCAAATTGCACTCATGTGAATAATCGAGTCTCAGTCTAAAACTTCTTCTCCCTAGACATGTATGACCAACCACTGGAGGGACTCAATTATCAATGGTTGTTCATGCATCTCCCTTTTTCCTACAATTACTCAAACTTAAAATTGAAAAGGGTGGCTATAAAGTGCTACAAAAAGCAAACATTTCGGTTGTGTTTCAAACCTGGAACCTATTGGATGTCCCCAGTTTTTAGTTTGTTCCCTTTAAGTGAAAATTGGACTCATCTATAAATATTCAAGTGAGATAGAGACAATAAAGTGGAATAACTATTGGATATTATTTGGGTGTTAGAGTTTGTTCCATGGAAAAGGTGTGGTACATGCATGTATTTAATTTTCAATTTTTATTTCCAACTTTCCATTGATGTCTTCATCTTATCTAACAAATCAAGCATATGCCAAATGAAAACCTTGACACTGTATTTTTTTAAATAACAAGGCTTTATTAGTAGATACTATCTCCATGTGACTTATATGACATGCTTGTTTGAGCATCCCTTGTTTTCCCACAATTTCTTGAGCTTAAACTAGAGAGGATCATTTAATAATGATTGTTATAATGTGAGCGAGAACGAGACAATAAAGTGGAATACATGTGGGACATGACGACCATTTGTTGGACAAGCTCAAGTATTGATGATCATTTGTGCATCTCCTTCTTCCCTGCAAACTTGAGCTTAAAAATGAAAAGGGGGCCTACAAAGTTTTACAAGAAGCAAGTGGTGTGGTTGGGTTTTATACCTTTTACCTTTTGGATTTTCCTCTTTTTATCCCTTAAAGCACCAATCACACTGATGTGAATAATGCAAGTGAGATTGAAATGATAAAGTGAAGCACATATAGAAGATATTATTTATATAGGAACAATCTAAGTCATGGAGTAGGTGCGGTACATGTTATAGGGATTTAGTTCCCATATTTTTAATTCCATATTCCATTAACGTCTTTGCCTTATATGACAAATTAAACACCACCTAATCGAAACCCTTGACAATAAAAATAAAATATACCAAAGCAAAATTTATGGTAGTCCTCGTGTTTCTGGTGCTAGACACGCCTTGACACATGCCATTTTTTTTTATCAAATCTTGTCGATCACATCTTTCACAAAATGTTAACCATCATCTCTTTGTTATGTGTTAGGAATGAACATAGGGTTTCAACTTTCCATTTAAAGTTATTTTATATTGTTGCTTTTCTTTATCATGTTCAATCCCAAGTATTTAATTCCTACCTATTTATTTCCAACTTTCCTTTCATGTCCTCATCAAGTATCTAATAAAATTTAATGGTGTCCAATCAAAAACCTTAAATTTTCAACCTCAATCAACATATATTTTTGACCTACCCAAAAACTACAAGAGTTGAAATTGCAAACAATTTTTCACTTCAACAATATTTTTGTAGACACCAAAATTGGGTCATACTCCCTTTAAACCCCATTAATTAAATTAACCATATCCTACCTATTCATATCCCATAGTGCACATGTTAATTAAATTAATTAATATCCTCACTTAACCACCTCACCTAGCCACCTCACTCAATGACCTACTCAAACCTCATTAATGACCTAAGACGAGTCTAAACCTATCCTAACTAACTAGGACTTAGTCTAAAACCTAGACTTAACTCCTATTAACAAACCTAAAAGGAATCCCACTTATCTTGCCATGATCTATCACTCGAGACTTGGTAGAAGGTTGGAGATCACGCCAAAATAGCAATAATCTGGCTATTTTTGGCCAACCTAGATATTCTTGCCTTGACCGACACCGGTTATATCTCAACCGATGTCGGTCACCTAACCATTTCCGGTTAGGTTAAATACGTTTCCAAAAATCCTTTTCCCAGGTTGGTCAATTGATTCAGGATCTCATTTCTTCTAGAGACTTGGAGCACTCAATTTCTTTAGCACTTAGGTAAAAGAAGACACACGGGAGCACTACCAACATCGGTCACCATTCATCATCCTCTTCACGATCACATATTCACAACAGAGAGGCACGAAGGTCTGAACTGCCATGACACGAATACAATGGCTCTTCTCTCTGGATCTCTACTATCACCATCTTCATCACCTACATCCTCCAATCTATTTTCCAGTAAGTATTCAACATCTCCTCATTGAATCTCTAGTTTCTTTGTGTAGATTTGTTTATTCATCTCTCTAGTTTATTTCTCTCCACACCCATATACTTCCTCCCTTCCATCAACCCATCACCTGATCATACCTGGACTTTCCACCCATTTTCACCCTCTCCTGATCATCTCTGAGTCTTTAGAATCATTTTATGACCCCACCCTCACCATTTCCAACCTCTATGCAATCACAGGGAGTCTGGAAAACCAATTCTAGCAACTTTATGATAATTTCCCCTACCGACGCTGGTTAGCCAACCGAAGTCACCACACTACCTAACCGTCATCATCAACTGGTGACACCGGTTATAGTGCCTTTCTCGGTGTATCATCTCGCATAGAATTCAAGCACGCATATTTTTGGACTATCTTCTTGGAGTAGTAATCCTTCACAGACTATCGAGGTACAATTTAGTACTATTGTCGAGACATAGGGAAGTACATCTTTTGGTCCAAACCTAGCTACACGTTTAGGATCAGGAGGTATAGGTAGCTCTAGCTTAGGTGGATCTAGTGGTTTTGGAGGTAGAGGAAACACATGAGGTTCTAGGATCAGGTGGGCAAGGTCCACACCAACCCCAAAATATTTACATGGAGATGTCTCTTCATCTTCCAGAGTATAGGGGCATAAAATATGCTGCTAAACACATACATATGTGTGAAATACTATGGTGCGCAAAGGAATCACGACTTCTTAGCGTAGGGCAAGCCAATTTGCTACTACGTTACAAGGGCGTGCACACAATTTGGTACAAAAAGTTTGACCTTGATCAGACTTGCGTAGACTATACAACTTTGAAAGATGCATTCCTTAAAGAGTTTCACATCCTTGAGTTTGAATAGAAGAGTATAAGTGCACTCAAAGATATTAAGAAAGGCACTACTAAAAGTGTCAGAGAGTATGATGCCCATTTTAAAACATTGTTATCTAAGCTCTCTTATGATATTCATGCAAGCTAGCATGCACAATGGTTCGTTGGAGGCCTGATTACACCTTTTAGGAGGGCGCTATCACATAAAACATATACTAATCTATGTGAAACACTTGAAGAATTCTTACGCACTAAGGCAATTGGAAGTTTAGACGTTGGGGTGAGCCCATTTTTAGAAGCACAGATCACAACTATGACAAAGCAATTGGAGAAACTATCGGAAAATTCAACACATGAGACGTGCACAGGGATTTGGTGCACAAATTATGAAGTGGAAGGTCACACAAAGGATAGTTGTCCCCACAGATCAGTGCGCTCATTGCTGTTGGATTGTGAGATATGCCATTTAAACCATGATGCTAGCCGCTACCCATTACTACAATGCACAATAAGGAAGAACGTCTCATGTTACTGTAAAATCTGTAGGTCCACGACTCATGACACGGAAGACTGCCGATGATTGGTCAGATCCATGATGTTATAGATATTGGTGTACGACAGACATGAGTTTTAGATAACTCTAAAGGCAAGAACGAGCATCGATTGGGATCGAGAGTCGGGCGTGTTATGATCCAAAGGCATTTTGAAGGTGGTTGGGGCAGAGGTCAAGGATACTATGGTGGATTCAGAGGATGAGGCCGTGGTGGTGGAAGAAGTGAGTTCCCTCGCGGAACATGTTATACATGCGGATCTCCTGACCACTACAGCGTGAATGTCCTCAGAATATTACATATTATTTCTGTGGAAAGAATCATAACTATGAGGAATACCTGGACACTCAAGGGACATCTTAGAAAGAAACATAAACAAGAAAAAAAATGTGCATGGATGGTTAGGATACAACACACTGTGAAAATCAGTGGATGCCTAGGTTGAAAGTAGAGTCCGAGGCATTACAAGTAAAGATCACGACCCGTGCTGAGGTGGCACACACCAAAGAAGCATTGTAGTAGAAGCCTACCATCACTAAGGAGGAGGTTCTTCATACACGGTACCCAGATCCTGCCCATCAGAAGGAGGTTTACTAGGAAACCATGGAGGTACTCATGAATCTTCAAGGTGAGATACAATATTTAAAAGAGAAATCACGGAAGATGGAGCAATAGAAAGCATCAGAGACAATCCAAAATGATATGGATGACTTGAGAGAAGTGTGCAAATTGTTGCACCAGAAAATATCATTCCACTATTAGGGAATTGGTTAAAAGGAAACACCCCGCACACAAGTATTGAGACTAGATGAAAAATCTTGCATGCAAATCTCCCCCTCATAGCCTAGATTATGATAAGGAAATCACTTTGAATGTTGTTGTGGATGGGTGGCTATTGAGTAATCTATTTATTGATACAGCACGAAAGTCAATGTTCTTACCTTAGATGCATGGGTACAAATGGGGAGACCTCCATTGCAGCCATCCTCTAATGTATTGTTCATGGCTAATCGGACTAAGGCTACTCCCATCGGAGTTTTGAAAGATGCATCCATTACCATACAAGGAGCCAAGTCCACTAGAGATTTTGAGATTTTAGCTTTGCAAAGTCATATAGCTTCCCATCTCTATTATGGCGTCCTTGGCGTTATGTAAATAATGCTGATCTTCAGTTCAACAAGGGTTATATCATCTTTGAAAACAAGGAAGAAAGATTTATTATCCCTTTAACAGATGGCAAATATGTGCCCTATGTTGGGCCCTTGAGTGAAGAAGACTTGAATAGGATTTATGTATGCGTCATCCGGGATCCAGAGGTGCTTCAACCGTGTAAAGAATTAATCCTTCAGTGGGAGGATGTACAATCTATTAGCGATACTACAAGTGTTGCTTGTGATAATTGGGCTCATATCACTTATGAGTTGGTAGGGCGCCTAGTAAAGAGCATAATTCCTAAGGCGCGTAAAACCACGTTATGTCGGGAGGATAGGTAACAAATCGCACCTTGTTAAATCGAGAAGGATATCCTATGGTATTCCTATGCACCATGGAGGAACAAAGTGGATAGACCACTGGAGAGAAGGAATATGCTAGCATATACCATACACGGGACAACAACGTCTTTGGTGGGTGGCCCACGAGGATAATCTTGTAAGATGGAATGAAATTAGAATTGCTCTTGCCACTAGGTTCTTCGGAGCAATGTACCTACTCAAATATGCACTTACCACGGTAATCAACCTTTTCAACACCACGTTTAGAAGTGTTAGAGACATTAGGAGAGGGGTAGGAAGCTTTACCACCTTTGCTTTGGGTGCACAAGTTTTATTCCAATTTACAAGGTCAGTGCACGTGCTTGGTATGTCTATGTAGAAATCTATAGAGAGAATGGAAATTGGTGGAATTTAATTGAAGGAATGACTCAGACATTTGACTTCTTCTCTAACAAGCCTCCGGTGGAAGAAGCATTAAAAGTCATAAAGTGCTTAACTATGGGAGATAGTGCCAAGGCTAAAGAACTCCTTCAAGAGTTATTGGATAAACGAACGTCAGGAGTGCATCTTGTTGAAGAGACAGAGGCCGACACCACACTACTTTAGAGTGCTTACCTTAAAAGAAAAAGGAAAAATGGTCTACTTAATGGATGATGACGAAGTAGAAAATCTTGATGTAAACCATTTAACAAGTAGGCGTGAGGTGTTGATAGTCCAGATAAGACCACACGCGCCATGATGAACCTATGAAGAAAAGAAAGTAAATATTGGATCGGATACTAAGCCTAAAGAGGCCATACATGGAGACTATTGGTCGACTTTGTAGTGGCAAAAATCATAGAGCTACTACGGGACTATCGTAACTTATCCCCTCGAGGGTACCATGAGCTTAAAGCCATGCATGAATCATTAGGAGAGATGTGGATAAATCTTAAGGAGGGTGTGCACCCAGTTAGAAAGAGACCCTACAAGATGAACCCCAACTTGCGTGAAAAGGTCAAAGAAGAGATTGACAAAATGTTGAAGTCTGGGATTATCAAGCCCCTTGACAAGTCGAATGGGTTAGTCCAATGGTGATTAGTATCAAGAAGGATGGTCGATTAGGATCTGTGTGGACTATAGGGAGTTGAATGCTACATGTGTGACTGATCCCTTTCCTATGCCATTCACTGAAGAAATACTAGAAGGCATTGTAGGGCACGAAATCTATTCGTTTATAGATGGGTTCTCTGGGTATCATCAGGTTAGGATTGCCCTAGAGGATTAGGAAAAGAATACTTTTACTACTGAATGGGGTAGCTTCGCCTATACTGTGATGCCTTTTGGTCTAAAAATGCACCTGATGTATTTTCATGCATAGTTGTTCAAGCGTTCAAGGAGTTTATTCACAACTTCTTACAGGTTTATTTGGATGATTGGACGGTGTATGGATTAGTTAAGGATCATTGTGACAATCATGTTTAATGTTTGAAAGATGTAGATAGTTGAGTATCTCTTTGAACATCAAAAAGTGCATATTTGCTACACCATTTGGGATACTGTTAGGACACATAATCTGCAAGGAAGGTTTGTTGGTTGATCCAACTAAGGTTGCAGTCATTATAGGCCTAAAAGAGCCTACCAATTAGAGTGAGGTGCACGGATTTTTGGGTCATACAGATATTACAGAAGTTTATTAAAGGATATGCCAAAGTTGCTTTGCACTGTTGGAGGAGTTACTAAAAGGGAAAGGTACATTCTACCATGGGAGAACCGCAGCAGGGCACATTCGATACATTAAAGGAGAAACTTACTACCGCGCCTATCCTGCATTTTCCTTCATGGACCAACCATTTCATGTACATGTGGATTCCTCCACCACCATTGGCATAATATTGGCTCGGCTGAGAAGGTATTATAGATCATCCTATCTATTTTTCTAGTAGAAAGTTAACTCCTGCATAACAAAACTACACAACTACAGAGCACGAAGCTTTGTCAATGATCTATGTGCTACATAAATTGCATAGGTTTCACTAGCTTACTACACCATTTGTCTTTTATACATATCACATGGCATTGAAGTATTTGGTAAACAAGCCCGTTTTACAAGGGCAAATATGTAAATGTTTACTCTTATTTCAAGAATTTGATTTCACAAATGTTGTGGTAAAACTAGGGAAAAGTAATTATGGAGTAGACCATTTATCCGAGATACGGTCGGGAGAAGAAGGAGAAAGGGAGGAAGATGAGATAGTGACCGAGACTGCTCGGTGGTACAACAGAACAAGCTCTGAATCTTGAAGCCCAAGTTCATAAGGGGCCAAGATCAAAGAAAAAGTGGGGAATATGTTCCACCGATCATGGGCTATCTTTGAGGACACAGTAAAATTGTTTGCGCCTATTTTCAAAGCACAAAGACAAAAATGAGTTGTATGGCAAGGAGCTAATGGATGAACATATGAAAACCATGCACACAAGGAAGAAACTGTCATGTGGCTGATGCACTCGCACATGGACAAACCAGAATTTGATGTATGCGAAGAGTCATGTGTATCAAGGAGGTTGAAGAAGACTCCTCGTGCCGGACACATAAACAAGAAAGCCTACTATTATGTCGGGTGAACAAGTGAGCAATGCTTTGGTAAAGGTCTCACAGAGGTGGCACGACAAAATATGGATAAGGCTGCAACAATTAGGGCGCTGAGGAGGAGATCAAGACTAAGGATGCGAAATAGTGCACCTAAAGCAAGAAAAAGACTTGGCACAAAATAAGAACGTTGTTTTCATCAGCATGGAAGAGGAAGTTAGGGACAATATCATGAAAGCAAAGCCACACTTAGAGCCAAAGGTACCCAAAATGTTTCCTTCAAAGAATGCATTATGTAAGTACCTTGGTGGACTTAGTGCTTGAAGATGAACCTCTGCGCATGCCAGAACCAAAGGATCCAACACAGGAAGCAGAGTGGGAAAAGGCTTCAGTGATGAGAAAGATTGCATCATATGAGGGGTTACTTCAGAGCTTGCAGGAGGAACTAAAGAAAGTAGATCAAGCGCTTAATATTTGTACATCCCCAGAAGTCGTTATAAGAACCAGACCATTTTGGAAGACAATGAAGTCCTAAAGGCCATGAAAGATGAGACCTTACGCTCGCGAACGATTATCACTAGTCAAGAAAAAGTGCGAGGCCCTTACAGGAGCTCAAGAACCACACAAGGAAACAATGTATGAGCTTGGGAAAATCATCGCGTAAAAGATGGACTTATTAGAAGGAATGATGACTGCCATGTCCAACATTGTGTTGGTCTTGCATAATAAGAAGGGAGAGATTGCTAAGGATGAATTGGAGTCAATTACAGTGGATATTCCAGAGAAGGAAGAGGCTGCACTCAATGATTGGCATAATTTAGAGGCATAAATAAAAGAAGAATATCTAGAACTAATTCTTCAGGTTGAAGCAGAAGACACTACAGGGTAAAGACATTCTTTTATTCATCAAAATTCTTTCTATCTCTTTATTCACATTATTTGATTCATTTTGGAGACAACCATTACCGGGGTGGTAATGCAACTAGTGTGGGGTAATGTTGATCAGACAAAATATGTCACTTACCGTAAAAATAGACGTAAGGTTTGCGTGGAAGAGCAGAGCGCATTCAAAAGTGTGGTACGATCGGAAAGGAATCACATGTCTTTGGGAACAGAGATAGATTCAGGACTTAGCCATTTTCATGATGAGGATCTATTTTTGAAGATGGCGTGTGGAGCATACAAACCGTAAATCCAAAATCCTCTAATGAAGGCACATGTGCGTACTCCTGGGAGATCATCTTCCTGGCTACTCCAAATGGATCGAAGTTCAGTCGTTCCAGAAGAAATCTTGCTGATACTCGATAACATTTCCGCTTCCAATCCTCGGGCCTTATGAATGCTCTAGCAGCTATAATGTCCCACAGTGATCGGGAAGAAGCCCGTAGACTTGTGCCATTTTGACTGAAGGTCATGTATCTCCACAAGTTGTCTGCTCAGCTCCATGGTGATCAATCTATCATTCAAATATCTGGGCAGCTTAACCGGTTCTCTAGAAAAGCTAGTAACCCTGAGGTATGTGAAATCTACAAACTGAATGAATAGATTGCCGATTTTGGATTCAGCTTCCCACACTTCCTTGCTCACCTTGTTGGCCTTTAGGTCCCTGTCTAGCCTGTAAATGAATTCGTAGAAGAATCCATCATTGACCACTTTGAAATCTTTCTCGCATGCAGGTACAATAAGTTGTGGGTAGCACTCGAAAATGGGGTCCTTAGAAAGAATGCCACATCTATCCAGCTTGGAGAAGATGCCTTGTGAAGTTATAGCGTACACCAAGTAGGAAGTCATTTTGAAGCTAAAAGTATGCTTCACGTTCCGGAGTTGCTCACCAATGTTGTCACTAATGATTTCCAACCAATTGATTATGGAATCAACCTTTTTGACTTCAATGGTCCTAATGAAAGCATACATCCATGTACGAAAGTGTGAGCATTCGCCTCACCATTAATCCTGCATAACAATTTGGCAATATCATCTACCTCCTACACCAAATTGGACCATGGAAGAGTTCTTGGGAACTTAGAAGGAGATCTGGGCTTCTTCATGTATCTATTGTTCATTATGTTCACGCAAATCAACTCTATGCTTCTCTCACTGGCCGATGGCATTCGAATGCTAATGGAAGTCACCACCTTTCGGGCCGGAATATTCAAGTAATAATTGATGAACTCTATGTCCAACCGAATTATTGTTTTCCCCATAGCATCTCGCACTGATTTGGATGAAGGATGGTAAGACCTAGCACACTCCATAACGAACTCTAGCAACTAGGTGTATGGAAAGGTTGCAGCTTGAATAATTCCACTGCTTTTAACTGCACACATGAGTGAAGTCTTTCCTGCTCTGGATCTATCAATCAATTCGGAAAGAGGTTCCGGACCTAGATCTGTGTCTCCTATGTCTGCAAATTTGGAAGTGATGCATGAATTCGTTGTGCTTTCTTTTTCATCCCTCTTTGCCATGGCTTTGTCTATCTTTGTCTAAACAATTCTTTTTCTTCTTATTTGTTCGAATTCTTCAAAACTGGTGTAGATCTGGATAATTCTTCAGATTCGAGAGGATATATTCAATGTATTGGACATTGATTAAAGCTCCTTTTCTTTTGTAAAGTGTCTATAATGAATTCCTCGTAATTAATTCAAACAAAGATGGCAACCGGAACATGAACAAAGGATTTTAATCGTAAAAATCTGTATTTTTCAAGCCTGCTGCCCCAAAAATGATGTTTTATTTGCAGGGAAAAGCGAGCATGAATTTTTCCAACTTCACCTGAGCACATGTATCACTTATGCAAACAATTATCCAGACACAAATCAACTCCCTTCAACCTGTGCGCCAAAATTGGAAGCTTTTAGCCTTGATTTCACCTTCTTTTGAGCAAAAATCCTCTTCAAATGGGGCGCACTTTTCCTCTAGGCTGCACTTCTTTACCTGTGAATTAATTAATTCATCCTTATGGCAGCCCCTACTTATATAACCCTTGTGATTCTATAATTAATTAATGCCTTTGCTATTACTAGCAATTAATTAATTAATTAATGAGCTTCACTCTTCAAATGAGGCACCTATTTTGTGCATGTTTGTGGTTGCCATTAAATAAAATAAATTTATTTAATTTTAGACTTCTGCTTCCACTTAACTCAAGCCTCACAGTATGCTTTGACCTTAGCCACTGAAAATAGGAATTAATTTAATCATTTAATACTTTAAAAAGTATTATCTTTCTCCCAAAAGGGGCACACTTTTTGACATGAAGGGGCTGCCATTAAATAAATTAATTTATTTAATTTTAGAACAATCTATTTTCAACCACCTTTTGTCCTTTGCCTTTGTTGACTTTTCCACAAGCCTAGGCGCCTATTTTGGGTGAATAATTAATTAAATTAATCAATTTAAAGGTTGCCTTTACTTCTCCAAAGGGGGCACTTTTTGACATAAAGAATTCTATTTTTAAGAATCACATGACAATGGGATTATTTACCCTACAAGGCAACCCTGAAAATCCCATGATTCACTTAAGTCACTTGTCTTTCATAATGAGAATTTTTACCTTGCAAGGCAAGCAAAAAATTCCTGCCTGCCTGTTGCCTCTAATTTTCCCATTGTCACTTAAGTGGCGTTGCTTTCATGGGAAAAAGTACCCTGCTAGGCAGGTACAAAATTCCCACTTTCCTGCTGCTTCTAATTTTCCCATGATTCACTTCAATTCTTCTTTTTCCAAAAATGCGGCCAACCCAAAAGAGGCTTTTTGGTGCACGATTTCGTCTTTTCCCAATGAACCAAACCTCCGATGGTGACTTCCTTCTGGCACAATGTGTGTATGTGATCCCTAGTTACTCCAGGATAAGAATCAGGCCAAACCGAAAAGGAATTAATCTAGAGAAATTTCACAGAAAACGAAACAGAAAACACAAAAACACAAAAAGTTGCCAAAAGTCACAAATAAAGTGCAAAACTCATTCCTAGTTAAAACCCTTCTGGTATATAGGAATAATGATATGTTCGATCACAATAGGGTTAAATTGGAGCACAAATTGCCTCAAACGGGGCTCAAAATAATTAAATACAAATTTCTCGCAGACAAATCCCGACGACAGAATATAACAATTTTGGGCATCTGGGTATTTGACGAAAATGGCTAATATGGCTCTTTGGGAATATCTTGATACAATACAAGAACTTTCTGGTAATAAAAACACAAAACGACCCATTATTTTAAAAGTATGATTTTTTTTTTGGATAGGGTACTCACAGATTTCAGGATGAAATCTGCGTACACCAAGTCTTCATATGTATCATGAGTTGGAAAGAAATCTTGAATCATGCTCAAGTTTTCATTTGACGCTTTAAAGATGATTTTCTCAAATATGTTTAATTTATGATTGAACTAACAAAAGAACATCTGGAGGAGAGATTGATTGGTTTATAAATGTTTTACCCTTATCGTGTTGATCTCGTTGAGTTTTATTTTGTAAATAATTTTGGACAACGTTCAACTCTTCATTATAATTTGCGGTAGATGACGTGTTTTTCATTTTCGATAGCTTTGTCATCAATTTATATTTCAATGACTTAGTCATCAATTAAGTCTTGGTCATAATGGCGAGTTACACACATTTATATGTAGAGTGGCCTTTGATGCAGTGGTATTCACAATAGTCCGATTCTTTATACCACTTGGGCTTAGGTTCTCCTTCATAGAAGGGTATTGTGATTGGATATTTTATCATCTTAGCCTTTTCTAATTGATGAAAGAAACTAGAGAGACTTTCTCCGAGGGGTGTAAAATGACATTTGACTTTGCGTGGAGTAGTGTCTTCGCTAGGTTGTATGATTGGATTTTTGGTTGATTTCTCACTAAATTGGGAAACCATATGAGAGAGTTGTCTTGTCATCTCAATTAATTGTTCTAGTAACTTGTCATGTAATGTCTTGCGTGAACCCACCATTTTTGAAAGAGGGGAGGAAAAAAGAAGAGATCAAATGAGCTTCTCAACCCTTAGAAAAGTGAATGCTAAAATGGAAGAGACTTGACAAGATTGGATAAGTTATGCAACCCTTAGCAAAGTGAATGCTACTACGAAAGAATGTGGGAACCACGATTGATGGGCTCAACTCTTAGGAAAATGAAGGTTAAGATAGAAGAGGTTTAGCAATGAAAAGGGAACACTCAAATATCAACAATGTGAATGTTGAAATAAGAGGTGTAGAAATGATGATGCCTAAAATTTAACAAAGTGAATGTTAAATTTATAGACGTAAGATGAGCGAGTGCTTAGATTTTAACAATTTCTATGTTAAAGAAAAAGATGAAGTAAAATGATAAGATCTTGATTATGCTTGATCATGATAAAGTAGATATGCCAAGACTTAGGTTGTAAATGACAATGCTCAAGTGAGGACGTGGGTATCCACAACTCAAGGCTTAACTTTGATGAAGAAGTTGCTTAAACTTTGGGAAAGGAATCCAAAGATTTAAGACTAAGGTAAGATAAAATGAATTTGAGATGAAAAATCCAAATGAAGGAATTTGACAATTTTGACAAGAGATGATGAGAAATCCAAATGAAGGGTATTTGGAGGTTTCAAAAAAGGGATGATAGAAAATCCAAATGAATGATGTTTGGAAGATGCAAAAGAGATGGTGAAAAATCCAAATGAAGGATATTTGGAAGATGCAAAAGAGATGGTGAAAAATCCAAATGAAGGATATTTGGAAGATTCGAAAAGATATGAATGAAAATCCAAATGAAGGGTATTTGGAAGATTCAAAAGAGATGAATGATGTAGAGTGTACGATATGAGTGTGGAACAAAAACTCACTAACACGTAAAAAATAAACGAAAATTATGTTTATGGAAGGAGGGCCTCTAACTTAGATTGAATCGGTCAATGTGTGGTTTCCTAGAATTAAATTCTCTCCCTAAACATAAAAAAACTACCCGAGAAAGTGTGGTAGTATTTTTAGTTGTCGATTTACTTTACCCCCTTAATACAATAAGCCAAATTTTACTCCGCTCAAAGGATCAAACTAGGGTCACCACTATGGATATCTTTGAATCTAATCTCTCACAAAAGGAGTACTAGTCAGTTGGGTGGGGGTTCTTATTTCATTAGCCAGTTCACTCAAGGCGTCGACTACTTTGGGGTTCTTGTGGTACTCCTCAATCAAGAGTTTTTGGCCCCTAGCCATGCACTTCCCACAATTACAATGATATCGGGAATAATCTCATCTCCAAAAATAAATTGAAACATTTTTATAAAAATTATAATAAAAGGGGTGATAAAGGGGTTTGCTTGAATCAATGACCAATGGCAACCTGCAATTAGTAGTTTTAAGAATAATCCTTATAAGAATGGTCCTACAAACAAAGAGTTCAAATTTTTCCCTCGAAGAAAACAAAAGAGAAAACAATGAGAAACAAAATCATGTTTTTGATTCTCAAGATCACTTATAAAAGTGTGAGAGAAGAGCATACATGTGAAGTTGTTATGTTTAGACAAAAATGGAAGCTAATAATAAAATAAGTACTTAAATTAATTAATTACAACAAACTTGCAAGAAATGAGTTAAAAATAACCCTAAAACAGAGAGAACATAAGAAAATAACTTGCTAGAAAATACATTTTTTTAAAAAGTGAGGGCATGGTAGCACATGCACTAGAGTGTGCTAGCATTCACATGTAACACTAGCACGTGCATATGGACATAAGCGCATACACTAGAACGTAAACACATGCAATAAAATAGAAGTATGTGCAATGTAAATTTCTTTATAACTCTAGCACATGGATAAACATGTTAGCACACACAGAGTGACATAAATGCGTGCATAAATACATAGCTTCACTTAAGCATACATTACAAATTGACTGGGTTTCACAATGACCGCATCGGTCCAGGAAGTGACCAACATCAATCAAACAATGATCGGCATCGGTCGTGCAAGAATCGACACCGATCGGGTAACTAGCCCCGCTTACATGTGTGTGAAAGTTTATATTTAACTCACGGGAATTAGATCTAACTTTGTTATAAAGTTTATCTAAAGGTTGTAAATGCATAGCTAAGGTGCCCTAAGTTTGTAGATGCTTATATAAGCATGAAAACTAGGGTTAGAAGGTTAATTGGACAAGGATTGCGTTAGATCCTTGATTCTCCTAGATTGAGATGATGAAGAAGAAGAGAAAGAAAGAATAGGTTACATGAAGACAAAGCTTCCATGGAGAGAAGTTGGACATAAGGAAATATTAGGTACATCTCAATGGTAAGAAGAGGGTAACATCTTCTACTGTATTTCCTTTGTATAGTTATTGTCTCATTGTATTGGCTTGCATAGTATGTAAAACACATATAGTTTCTTCTAGTATATCCACATGTTGCTTTGAGATATTTTATTGTAGATCCATGAGATCATGATGCATTGTTGATCCATGTAGATCTAGTATTATATTGTTAGATCCAAAGGTTGTTGTGAGATCTTGTATTCATATATCCATGAGATCATGTTGTATTGTTGATCCATGTAGATCTAGATATTATAGAGGAGGTTGTCTTCATGTTTGCATAGGTTGATGCAGTGATGGAGAGACAAAATTACTTCTTGGTGCATAGTTATAGTTGCACATATGGTAGACCCATGCGAGAGGTATTGTTATAGATCCACAAAGAACTTGGTAGAAATTCAGAGATGCAGTAGTTCCTAGTTATGTGAGATCTGCTAGTGGTGGTTTGGAGGCACGGTTGTAGTGCACTCATGGAGATTCGTTTAGAGATCTAGAGGAGAGGAGATACTCTTGAAGAGTTGGTTTATACTCTTGTTATATTATATATATGAGATATCTATCTTTGGTGGACGTAGCCCGCATTGGGTGAACCACGGTACATGATGTGTTATGTGTGTGTACTTTTTTTTATTTGGATTATTCTAGTTTATACTTCCACTGTTGTAGATTTTGGGGAATTGTTTAGATCATGTGTGCATGATTTTGTTTGTTATTAAATCATAACACTATTCCAAAGTCTTGAATTCCCAAAAATGGTGTCATAGCCTAGTTTTTATCTTATCTGATACCAACAACTGGTATCAAAGCTTGGTTATTTCAGAGCAAGGGTTTGCTTTATGGTTTTGTTAGTGGTTATTATTGACATGTATGAGAGCATGGTTTTTTTTTCCTAATGTGAAATTCACAGAAGAGATTTAAATCTCAAGTGGAAGCTAGAAATGTGAGGTTGTTGGAGAATACAATGAATGATGTCACCTAGGTTGAAACCGACATCGATAGGGTGACCGTGGTCGATTCTGTGGTAACTGTGTGTCATTCTTGGGTGACCGTGGTCGGTTACTGAGAAACCTGGTTTTAAACAAAACTCACAGATCTGGAGAATTAAGAAGATGCATGGAATGTATCTTGTTTGCTGAGGTGTCCCTAGGTTCTTGGAGGCACAAGCATGTTGGTCAGATTACATATCCGGGTTACAGAGGTATGGTTTTATCTTGGTATTGCAGTGCTTGTATGTTTTGGTTGCACATGCATGGTTTGGGATTACATATATGAGTATGAGATAGAGGAGTAGTTATGCATCCTTGGTGCAATTAGATGCACAAGGCTTTGGTAGAGAGGTAATAGCACATAACGAAGGCGGGGCTTCCATCAGAGAAGCATGTTCTTTAGTTGAAGATGTGGTTGAGTATCTTAGTGTTGGTAAGGTGATGTATTTCATCTTGGTGCAATTTATTTGCATGTATTATTGTTGTTAAGTTTTTGTACAAGATTTGGGTGCTTCTTGAAATGACTGGCTCAACACAACTATCGGCTTTGGTCAAAGTAGGAACCTGGTTTGGTGTACTATGCCAATTTTGTGGTGTTGTGTTTGTTCCAAAGAAGACCAACGCTTGTCACAAAGGAACCGCACCGGTCGAGACGATTGAGTGAGGTCGGTCTTTGTGGCGTTGAATCTATACTAGGTTTTTACAAAGAGAGGACATGGATGGTTTGGTTTCTGTTTTGGAGGATCGAGTTTCTTGCACAGAGTGTACATGGCAGAAACAAAGTAGATCACTTCAATGTTTGGATCAGAAAGAGGACAGAGCTAGCTCGATGAGTCTAGTGAGACTTGGGTGAAATTCAAGTATCTTTATATGGTTCATGCTTTTATTTTTTCATTTGAAGCAACTAGTATTATGTTTGAATTATGTGCATGAGTAAAATTTACACCATGGATATTTGGTGAGCTTGACTTTTATTTCCGAGATATGTTGGAATCTTGAGGATAAGGATATCTAGTCTAAGGATGGGATCCTTAATGAAAATTCATGTTTAAACACAATTGTAGGTAACAAAAAGATGTTAAGTAAACAAGATGAAAAGAAGTTGATTCACCTACTTCACAAGAAGTCCAAAATTTTGTGATGTAGAAGTATTCTTTGATAAGAAGGGAATCAATTTATATTTCTTTCATCTGTTTTATTTCTCACTGACATATATAGCTTTTGAGCTTGGTGATTAGAAGCAGTGCAGGGGAGTTCAAGTTAAGTGGGAGCAAGCCATGGTTGTTGGCATTGCAAGTTGGACACATATGCACATGCAGAGTGAGAGGAGGATTTTACTATTCAGAGTAGCATGAGGCACAAGTTGTTTTAGAGGACAGTCACGGTTTTGCAAGTATTTTGAGTTTATTGCATGATGATGTCACTTCTATTTTTTATTTATAGTGTCTGGATATTCCTTAAGGAAGGAAGTTGATGGTTTATTCAACTGGTTTTAGATGATAGAGCAATTTTTCGAGTTTGAAGGGTGAAAAATGAGAAAATATGCTAGTTATAGAGACCGGTGTCGGTTAGGGATATATGTGGTTGGTCATTTGGTAATCGTAGTCAGTCAGGTAGTGATCGGGGTCGGTTAGGAAACCATGGTCGGTTTGGTCACAGGTTTGACAACATTGCTTATTTACCATTTTTAGATGGTGCCCTTGTTTTTCTTTCATCTTGGTTGATTGTACAGAGTATGTTGATGACATGTTTGCTGGTATTTGCACTTGGTATTAGTGGCATGGTTTAGCATGGATGTTTGTTATTGACATTGATGAGCACAAGATTCATATTCAGCTTTGGAGTTAGTTAGTGTAGAATTGGAGCTTTTGGAGAGCCTAGTGATATGGATGGATGTACATGGTGAGTTTGTACATGTGGATAGATTTTGTTTTATGAGTCTATGATGATGCAAATATTTGTTTTGCACATGGATGCCTATGAGCATGGTTTAGATGCCTTGAGCATGAGTAGGGGATGTTTGTATTTCCTCTTATTACTATGTTACTCCTTGATAGATATGTTATCTATGGATGGTTGTCTTGGACATGCTAGTTGTTTATGCAGGGTTGGATTTGCAGAATGTAGTATTTGGATTCTTTGAGTTGTGCAGGTGTTGTGGAGTAATTAACCATAGGTTGCATGTAGAACTCATTTGGGTTGTCTTGACCCAAGATCTTATTTTGCTTACGCATATTCCAATTTTGACTTGTCTTTGGTCAGTTGCATTGGTGGTTGCATAGAGACATGGATAGATGGTTGGAGAACATGGTTGGTGGCTATGGTTGCGATTAAAGCTCAATATTTTAGTTTGAGTGGGAGCTCTTGCAGGTGTGTTAGTCATGGTGGCTTAGTTGCATGAGAGGATTGGAGTTATGATTCAGTGGGAGCTTGATGTATGGATAACTCGTGTATCACGGATCAATTGTAGCTTCATGCAGGTATATGGTAAGTCACGAGTTTGTTATCTTCTTGGTTTTAGAAGATGGTTTAATCTTCTTGATTTCATTTTGAGAGAATTGTTGATTTAAAGAACAAATGCTCTTCACGGTATGTAGAGGATGGTGATGTACATGTACATGTACAAAGGTTCAACGATTTATATCCAAGTGGGAGATTTTTAGGTTGTGGAGATAAATATCTTCACTAGAGCATGCATTACAAAGTGAATGGGTTTCAAAGTGTCTGGTTTCACAAAGGACCGACATCGGTCGTGCAATAACCAACATCGGTCGGGTAACCGACACACGGTTATCTGTGCGTGAAAGTTTATATTTAACTCATGGGAATTAGATTTAACTTTGTTATAAAATTGATCTAAAGGTTGTAAATGCATAGCTAAGGTGCCCTAAGTTTGTATATGCTTATATAAGCATGAAATCTAGGGTTAGAAGGTTAATTAGACAAGGATTGAGTTAGATCCTTGATTCTCCTAGATTGAGAGGATGAAGAAGAAGAGAAAGAAAGAACAGTTACATGAAGACAAAGCTTCCATGGAGAGAAGCTAGACAAAAGGAAATAACATGTACAACTATGGAAGGTACATCTCAATGGTGAGAAGAGGGTAACATCTTCTACTGTATTTCCTTTGTATAGTTATTGTTTCATTGTAATGGCTTGCATAGTATGCAAATCACATAGAGTTTCTTCTTGTAGATCCACATATTGGTGAGATCTTGTATTGTAGATCCATGAGATCATGATGTATTGTTGATCCATGTAGATCTAGTATTATATTGTTAGATCAAAAGGTTGTTGTGAGATCTTGTATTCATAGATCCATGAGATCATTTTGTATTGTTGATCCATGTAGATCTAGATATTGTAGAGGAGGTTGTCTTCATGTTTGTATAGGTTGATGCATGGAAAAAATAGTAACCGGTTGTTTGGGTTAGCACACCGGTTGTACAAAAAAATATATCATATCTAAGCATACATGCAAATAAAAGTGGATATTCTACTAGAAGAAATATACAAAACAAGAGAAATAAATCAACACCAGATTTAACGTGGTTCACCTAGTGTGGGCTACGTCCACTAAGAAACAAACCAATCTATTATCCAAATCTTTGACAAGATATACAATAAAGATTTACAATCTTCCACACCTCGAGATGTTCAATAATTTCTTTCTATCAAGCTTTTGCTTCATCACCAAAAATTCTCTCTCACCAACCTTTTTTTGGTTCTTTCTAATTCTTGTTTTAACATTACTTCTAAACCTTATATTTTGTGCTTATATAGTCGTTTATAGACTTAGGGCACTTAGCCATGCAATTACAATCTATAAATATATTTTAATGCTAAAAATAGATATTATTCTCGAGAGTTAATTAAAGCTTCATCGCACAGGTAATCGACACGGTTATGCCTAACCGTTGTCGGTTCCTTATTTGCTTGACCGATGCCAGTCATACCTGACCGATGCCGGTCTTGGGTGACTAATGCCAATTCCCCATTAACCGATGTCAGTTACTGTATTTTCCAGCAAGTTTCTATTACATGCTAAACTGAAGTAATTGAGCTCCACAAATCAACAATCTCCCACTTAGAGATTAATTACCGCACCATACCTGTACAGCGTCATTCTTGGATCCTTCCTTAGCTTTGTTTCTTCCTCTTCAAGTCTCAAACTTGAAGACCAATAGAAGTGGAGTGTAGCTCCAACTTCTCCTTTGCTAATGTCTTCGTTAGCATATCCGCAGGGTTCTTGCTTGTATGAATCTTTTCCAGATTCAACTGTCCATCCTCCAATACCGCACGTATGAAGTGATACCTTAACTGAATGTGTTTCGTTCTCGAATGAAATGTTGAGTTCAATTCTACTATCTAAAGAAAGAATAATAGCATCTTGCATTACCTCTGACGCAACAAGATTTACTTCTTTACCTTTATCTAGTTGTTGGTTCTCTTTATCCTTAGACCAACAATATTTCTTTGCATGTCCTTTCTTTCCACATTTCTAACAAGTAATTCCCTTACTTCTAGATTTAGATCTGCTATCCATTGAATTTGATTTCCCATTACTCTTACTTTTGGATCTCTCCTTCTCGCTTGCCCTCCATGTCTACATTCAAAGCATTTCCAGATGATGATTCTGTTGTTGCAGACTCACAGCACCCCTGGATGCAGATCAGGCTTCTAGGTTGATCACTCTAGCATCCAGTGTGATTGCACAACATGGAAACCTCTCTCCAAGTGTGGGGACTTGTGAAACTGAGAGAGGAATCTCTAGATTAGAGGCTGGTTCCTCAAACTCCTCTGATTTAGATCTATATTTTGTAAAACTACAGAGGTTTGAAACCTAATCCTACTCTAAAATCCAAGGAGACAGAGATAGAAAGTGCAAAAAATGAAACTAAACTAACAGGTGATACACCAAAGGAGGAGTGGTGAACACTTCTTGTTCTGCAGATAGACACAGATCATAAAAATGCAACATAAAACATCATGCACAAGCTGATAAGATGTAATCAGAGGTCTGAAATGAAACAAGCAACACAAACAGAGGACTGAAAACTGATCACAGAGCCTGTATTGTCATTTCCACTGTCAAAATCCTTGTATTACAACATCAAAAAGGCAAAAAAACTCACAATTTTAGAAGAGGTCCGATACTTGCAAAAATCACTTGTTCCAGGTGATTTTAGAAGCTTGCTATCCAAAGAAAATGTTCCCCCTTTAGAAATGAGCCAAATCTAGCTTTTTCATTGCATGGGTCGAGCCCAGGGGACAGAAAACGTACAAAAACATGAGAGCCCATCCCTTCTTGACTGCAGGTGCATTAAAACGGCATGGGGGACCTTACAAACCCATACCCTATCATTTTGACCGGATTACAGGAGAATGCGACCCATTCTGCATTAAATCTGGTCGTTGGAATGTCACTTCTGGCCATGAACACGCGTCAGATCTGTTTCTCAATTTTCTCTCTCTAGACTACACCAAAACTCAAGATTAACCCCGAAATCATGTAGATAATTTCACAAGATTTCCGTTGATATAAAGAACGTGCAAATCCGAGCTCTGGATCGAAAGATATGTCGATCTGAAGATTTAGGGCACAAAACAGGCAAAAATGCGTTTTGAAAATTTTCCCGCTCTGCCACCTGGATGACACGTGGCACGCACTGATTGGATATGTAATTCTCTCTCCTTCCCTGCTTCATTGGACATGTGTCCTCTTTTTATTGGCTTGGGTCAGTGCTTGAAACCTCGCTCTTTGACTTTTGGACCTTATCCCTTGTGACACGTGTCGCGATTTGATTGGTCCGCGGGTCTGCCAGCTTTTCGTGCCCTTCGCGTCATTTTGTCCCAGATGTCCCAGTGCTGTCTGGGACATAAACTTCCGATCCGCCCGAAATGGGCTTCCCTGTCCCTCATTTGGCCAATGACACGTGGCGTGATCTGATTGGCTTTTGGCTCCTTCGGCTATCCGCGTCCGCGTGTCCCGGCGGCCCGGTTGTCCTTTGGCGAAAATTTTCCTTTTCAATCGAACCGGCCGGTTCGCACCCTTCGCGTCCTCGCGGCCTAGATGTCCCAACCGCAAGCGGGCCGCCCTTTGGAGGCTTTTCGACCGATCCGTGCCTTGATGTCCCAACTGTCCCAAAGGCGGCCTGGAGTAGGACTTAGCCAATTTCGCGATTTTTTCCTGAATCGACCTACTTGCTTGGAACTGAAAACTCTGATGCATGTTATCGAAATTTACCACAGGGGTGAAATTTGGATAACAGATTCCTCTATACTCTTCCTGCAAATTTCTTTATTCAAGATTATACTAACCACATCATCAAACTTCAAAATATTATTAGCAGATGTTGTATTACTAACATCCATTACCAAGTTGTCCCAACTATTAGGCAAAGAACATAAGAATAAAAGTTCTTTTACTTCATCATCAAATGGTATAGCAACCGATTTTAACTGATTTACAATAGATCGAAATCATTCAAATGACTAGAGGAAGATTCACCTTCATGCATCTTAGAACTAAATAGTTTATTCATCAAATAAACTTTATTTGAAGCACTAGGTTTTTCATATAAATTAGCAAGAGATTTCATTAACTCTACCGTAGAAGCCGCTTCTGTAATATTGGAAGCCACAAATGCTACTAGACTCAATCTTATAGATCCCAAAGCCTTTCTATCAAGAATCTTCTATTCTTCATCAGTCATCTTCATAGGTCTAGACTTCTCATCCAACGGTAAATACAAATATCTTTGATACAGATAATCCTCAATCTGCATCTTCCATAATTGATAATTTCGGCCAAACTTCTCTACCTTGTATTTTTTTCTTCTGCCATTGTTGTAGCTCCCACTCAATCAAAAAATCCTCTATGAGTAAATCAGTCAACACACAAAACCCTCAAACAAAGCTCTGATACTAGTTGTTGGGGTTAGCACATTGGTTGTATAGACAATATATCAGATCTAAGCATACATGCAAATAAAAGCGGATATTCTACCAGAAGAAATATACAAAATAAGACACATAAATCAACACCAAATTTAACGTGGTACACCTAGTGTGGGCTACGTCCACCAAGAAACAAACAAATCTATTATCCAAAGCTTTAACAAGATATATAATGAAGATTTACAATCTTCCACACCTCTGAGATGTTCAATACTTTCTTTCTATCAAAATTTTGCTTCATCACCAAGAATTTTCTCTCACCAACCTTTTTTCGGTTCTTTCTAATTCTTGTTTTATCATTACTTCTAAACCTTAGCTTTTGTGCTTATATAGTCATTTATAGACATAGGGCACTTAGCCATGCAATTACAATCAATAAATCTATTTTAGTGCTAAAAATAGATATTATTCTCGAGAGCTAATTAAAAATTCGTCATGCACAAGTAATTACGCCTGTTATACCTAACCACCGTCGGTTCCTTATATACTTGATTGATGCGGGTCATACCGACCGATGCGATGTCTGCATCTTGGGTGACCGATGCGGTTCCCCCTTAACGATGTTGGTTATTGTATTTTCCAACAATTTTCTATCGCATGCTAAATGAAGTAATGGAGCTCCACACCAAGAGTCAAGAGTTGTTGATCCATGTAGATCTAATATTAAATTGTTAGATCCACGGTGGTTGTGAGATCTTGTATTCATAAATCCATGAGATCATGTTGTATTGTTGATCCATGTAGATCTAGATATTGTAGAGGAGGTTGTCTTCATGTTTGTATAGGTTGATGTAGTGATGGAGAGACAAACTTACTTCTTGGTGCATAGTTATAGTTGCACATATGGTAGACCCATGTGAGAGGTCTTGTTGCAGATCCACAGAGAACTTGGTAGCAAGTTCGAGATGCAATAGTTCCCGGTTATGTGAGATCTATTGGTGGTGGTTTGGAGGCACAACAGTAGTGCACTCATGGAGATCCATTTAGAAATCTGGGAGGAGAGGACATACTCTTGAAGAGTTGGTTTATACTCTTGTTATATATATATATATATATATATATATATATATATATATATATATATATATATATATATATATATGAGATATCTATCTTTGGTGGGCGTAGCTCGCATTGGGTGAACCACAATACATGATGTGTGTGTACTTTGTTTTGATTTGGATTATTTTAGTCTATACTTCCACCGCTTTGTAGATTTTGGGAAATTGTTTAGATCATGTGTGCATGATTTTGTTTTTTTATTAAATCGTAGCACTATTTCACATCCCGAATTCCCAACAAAAATAACCCTAAAACAAAGGTTAGAAGAAAATAACTTGTTAGAAAATACATTTTTGTTTTAAAAGTGAGGGCATGGCAATGCTTGCACTAGAGTGCGCTAGCGTTCACAGTAACACTAGCAAGTGCACATGGACGTAAGCACATAAACTAGAACATGAACACGTGCAATAAAATAGAAGTACGTGCAATGCAAATTTCTTTGTCACTCTAGCACATGGATAAACATGCTAGCGCACACAGAGAGACATAAATGCGTGTACGGATATGCTAGCACACACACATGCATAGTAGTATAAAGCTCGTGAAACGCTAGTGCAAGGAATCGAAACGATCAAATTTAGCAAAAATGGCCGAAACCCGGTGTTTTTGGTTTTTCCTCCTTTCTTTGCTACACTGAAACCCGAAACTTGAACAACAAGGTTATAAACAAACAAGAAAAACACAAAAATGATTAGATTACTAAAATATAAGATAAAAATGATTAATTAAGTGTGGGAGTCCCACAGTATTTCGAGAATGTGAGCAATGAAAAACTCAATAGATTTGAAAGATAAACAAAAATGAAATAATATACCTCTCTCCAAGATTTTCCTTGCAAACCTCAAGTAAGATTGTGGAAGTCTTCAACTTGTTGAATCTTGTTTTTAAAGGATTGTGGATGCTCTTGAATTGTTCTCCAAATGTAGATTTGCAAATGATATGAGCGGATTTTAGACACAAGGATGTGGATGGAAACTTTGGTAGAAGTTGGCTACAAATTACACAAAGCTTCCAAGGATGATTTACAAAGGAATGACCTACTTTTTATAGTCGAGGGTGAGGCCATGAATATTGGATCAAGGTTTGAATTGGTTATATGTTCATAATTATAATTTCTGAAATAACAAGAGGATTTGGTCTCATGCAACAGCTTTGCGAGGCAATACATTTTTGGATTTTGTGAGGAAGATGGTTGTACGTGCAACTTTACTTTGTCCCCACCATTATAGGGTTCTAGAAGTGGAGTGGAGTGGAGTGTGACTAGATAAATAAGATTATTTAAATAGCTAATTTAATTAGTTATAAATTGTGAGAGGATAATTAACCATTTAATTAAATAAATGTTTAATTAAATTATCTTAAGAGTGTGGGAATTAATTTAATTAATTATAAAGGTATTTTTCTTTAATAGGATATAATTAATTTAATTAATTCTAATGGGATGTTTCTTTAGTAGGATAGAATTAATATAATTAACCCCAAAGGGATGCAAATAGGATATGAATAATCCAAGGATAAACTAGAAATACATATGTATTTTTAGGGTGTCTACACATCTAAAGGAACACAATTAATAGTCTTACACATAAAAGGATACATAATGTAGTCATGTCCACTATAGGATCACACATGTAAGGGATCAATCTCCTTAATAAATGCCTCTTGTACAAATAACTAGATGATGACATGAGAAAATCCAAAGGTTTTCTCATGTGGTTTACTTAGTCATAACACACAACCGATGGGAAGATGACGTATTTAAGAGGTTTAAGGGAATACTTTCCATTTAATATTTTACCTTTCTATCTTTCATTATGTAATATTCACAAAATAGCTATAAAATAATCAAGATAATCAATTGATTAGGTTCGGATAATTCGTAAAGTTCAATATCCATTTACAATTATATGTTCATTACAACTTTATAAATGATATAGACAAACCCCTTCTTTCAAAAGTTACAATGGCATAATTAATCATTTCTAAAAACGTAACAATTCGATTACTCCTTTCAATAACATATACAAGGTATGAATTTAGTACAATACGAGTCTAAAGATAACATCTTTCGTTACCATTTCGCCACCTTTCTTGTAACCTATAATGTCATGGGTTAGCACAAGAGTCGGCATGAAATCATCCCTACCCAATCCAGTTATGAAATCATTCATCATAAAATTCATGTCCCCAAACATTCTCAATCATTTTAATCAATCAAAATACGAGAGGGTAAAAGGATAAATGCTATTGTCACATATTTTCACATTTGCATTTTATTCCATGTTCTAGAGAGAGAAAATGGAATAGATATAAATCATAAACTCATGCAATGTCACATACCCATTGTTTTTCATTGTTCTAAAGAGAGATAGGGAGAAAGAGAAGTCTTCATTTCTATGACATGTCACATTTCCTTTATATTTCAATTTTAGAGAGATAATAGAGAGAGAAAGTAATAGAGCATATTTCATGTTCACATGTTTATCACTTCTAATAATGTTCAAAGGGAGTTAATAATGTGTAACAAAGTTTTACAAAATAACATACTATTCTATTTTGAAAGGTTTAATGGGAGGAGTGAAGAAACGACCAATAGAAAAAACTATGATACAACTCAAACACCCTAAACATGACACAAAATGGTCTCGAAAAAGGGTGATAAATACATGGAAAAGGAAATGACCACACTTTACCGTTTGTGATGTATACATAGATCACTAAGGAGCTAATGGTGAAAAATATTTGATGAACAACACGTATTTTAGAGGCACCACTATTTGAAAAACATCATAGTTTAACAACTACACTATAGTCCAAAGTAACTCAACCGGCCAAAAACGACCTTACAAAGGGGCATTGGGTGACCAATGTAATATTTGACACTTTGGATCCATTATCCCATATAATGAGAATGCAAGGAAACATACAAAATATGAATTCAACATGCGGGACACGTTTTGGAGGTTCCATTTTAGAGGGAATTATCAAAACATTGACAATTTATATTTGCACTGGTATGCCAAAATGGCCCTAAAACGGGGTGGAAAAAGTGCTACCCAAAGGATACGCTGTAGTAATTACGTCTCATAATTCTTAGTACAACAAAGAAGGGGTTTGAGGTGGTAAATAGTGTCTTTGCGAGCCAAGATTCATTTTTCGAGAGGGTGATTCCAAATCACTTTCACAATAAAAATGCGGACATCTCCTACATCCAACATTTTCATGGAGTTAGGAACGCATGCCATAACAAAATCCAAACAAGGAGTGAGTATTGATTATAGGTTAAATATTTATTTCATTGTCCTAGGAAACATTGACGAGATGAAAACAACTACTTATGATTGGTATATCGTTACACATTTAACCAAGAAACATAACAAAATTTGATCATGTATAATGATAGGAATAAAATGATGAATGAAGTTGGAGCGAGAACGAGAGGAGTCCATGCTTGCTAAGCAAAACATTGGTGCACAAACTCTGTGGGGTCCACGCACGCATTCAATGAGACCCCAAATCTTTTGCTATTAACCAATCAATTTCCATGCTTTGTGATTTATTTCACATTTCTCAAAAAATTACGTCTAGGCATTCTGACAAACTGTTAACCTGCATATTTTTTTTTTTGCTGGGGATGACTCATGCCCAAATAAAACCAATTTGTTCTTATCCTGCCAACACTATAGTCCACCACACCACAACTCATTGAGACGTTTTGTCAAATAAAAAACCCAAGCGTTTAAACTTGCTAATAGGTAACATTTGCATAAAATTTTCAACACCTCTGATGTGCATTTCGAGCAATCTGGAATCCCCAAGGAGAAGCCCACCTAACATGAGTGGGGTGAGAGGAAAACATTTTAGAGATAAATCTTGGAGGAGTATAGTGAATGAAATCGTGTTTTTATGGGCATTTCAGCAGATCTATAACATTAATAATGTGCCTTCCTCTCACGATCCAACTAGATACTTAACAAGTGCCTCCCTCCTCTCACTAGAACAACATCCCAGATGCCCTCCTTCATACCATGGCCATTGGCGATCACCAAACAAAGAAATGTACAAAAAGGAAATGTAAAATCCAAAAGAAGGCAAAAAGATACCTAAACGCCTTTGATTATTATTATTATTATTTCTTTCTTTCAAATTCATCAAGTTCCACTCACTTCCATATTCCAAAGATGGCACATGGAGGTAGGATGGGTGTTTCCCATTTTCCAAACGAAGTTACACACCCCACATGGCCTCTTGGCCTAGAACAAACAAATCACAAGCTTACCATCATTTCATTCCCAATTATTATTTATTTATTTTATTTTAATATTTTAAATATTATGCCTATTTTAAGTATTATCCAACATTTTATTATGATCATTATTAACAATATTTTGCATTCTTGAAATAAAATGATTGTGGTTCAAAATGCTCACCGTCCGAGGCCCAAAGCATACGATGACTCGCAAGAAAATAAGTAATGGCTAGTGTGGTGTTCACAATTCCGAGTTACACGATGAAAACCTCACAATGAGGTCTCGAAAACCAAACATTGTGTTGGCTAGATTTTCTGCATAGCTAAAAACCTAGGCAGTCATGAGATAAATCTCCCTCATTTACCGGTGAGGCTCCTGTGTAAGATGTTTATCAATATGATAAGTATGAATTCTAATAACTATTTGCAAGGGGTTTTACTTTAATTACAAAGCTCATGAACCATAGCTTGACAATTACTCGCAACAAGTAAGCAACTATTTATGAAATATTTTGCGAAGGGAGAAATAATGAAATTTGGGAAAAAGAAAGGAAGATATGTAATTCAACCAATAGTTTACGAGTTGGTCTCATACACATAAATTAAATAAATAAGTAGATCTCACAATATTCAGAAGTAAAGGAAAATGAAGCTTCTAATCTAAATATCGGATAACAAAAAGTTTATCTAAAAATCCACACAAAAGTAAGAAGCAAATGCACCGTGGACACAAAGTTCTTCGGAAATCCGCCTTTATTCAATTCCCCATCTTTCAAATAAATGACATCAAGGGTTACAACGAAAAGTCTGGAACTCAAGAATGTTGATTAACAAATTGTGATCCTTTAACTCGTAGGCTCTTCCTCCATTTATAGTGCATAGAGGACAATTACAAATAGGAAGCTTTCAATGAATTGCCGCATGTGGAAGCTATGAAAAAGGGAAGCAATGGGTAGTATTTTTCCCTAGAATTTCTCATTGCATGACATGCATGCTTTACAACTGAAAATAAAACTTTCTATTTTGCATGTCTGCCACCTATTTCCAAGTAATTGACTTCTTCCAGTAACTTGAAGCAACAAATTTTAAAGCCAATTACCTAAGTTTTACAATTTTAATTGATTACTCAATTACTTTGTCGGAGAAAATAAGAGAAAGAAGAAGAAAGAGGAGAAGAAATTAGAAGAAAGTTGCAATACTCTCAGTCTTGTTCTTCTTCCATACTCTGCATGTTGATCCAACTTGTATTGCACTTCTGCCTCATGAATGATTTGGATGATATCTCTGCCTTGAATCTGAGGTGCTTTTTCTCCTGCATGCGGTTGACTCTTTGCCTTTGATTCTCACCAAACTAGATCTGGAAGCAGTTGACTGTGATTTGTTTGTGAGTGTTGCCTCTGACCTGTCTTCTCCTTTTATCCTTGAAGCTTTTCCAGCTTCTTCTCTAATACATGTACCAAGAAAAATGCTTTCCGTAAAAATTCGACAAAACTCGTCATGTTTTATTTTTAATCGCATATGAGAAATTTTTACTTCTGGAAAGCACTCCGGGTGAAGTAAAATATAAGTAAATCCAATGAAGGCCTCAACTGGAAGATTGGGAGCACATGCACAAGCTTCTAAAAGGGATTTTGCATGCAATGACTTCCTCCCTATCTTTGGTGCCAACACTTGCCAAAAATAATTAAATTAAATCCCTTTTAAAGCATGCAGCAATGCCAAAGTAAGTCGCCATTTTTGGCTAGGAATTGTGTGAAACACACAAGTAACAAGGAGTGTGTAATTCCACTTTGACAGAAGGTCCAAGTTTCACACTTTCCACTTAAGTGATTTGTGTTAAACGTGTTGGTGCTCAAATTTGTCTCACCCCATTTGTCATTGAAATTCTTGATTGTGGCCTTTGTTATGTTTTTTGTCTCCTCGGGCTCAAATGGTGGTTGTCCTGCATTTTACGGTTTGACGGGTGTAATTTCCCGGTCAAAATTACTTCTTGGCATCAGTTGAAAAGTGGCCCTTTCTGGTTGGATGTGGCTCTGCGGGGCACTTTAAAAATTCTAAGGCTCACTTCAACACAAAACATGTCCACGTGGAGGCTTCATTGGGCCTTCCCGTACTTAGAATTTTCACGCAACTTCCTAAAGGGGCCTGGGACACGTGGAGGGACCGCGCATGTTTGGGGACCGGCCCTTGAGTTTTATTTTGAAGAAGCGCCAGGAGGACACTTGGAGACTCTGCCGGACTAAGACACGTGTTGGGCCCGCGCTTGTTTGGGGTCTCTACTTTTCTGGACCATCTCAAAGTGTGCCATTGAGACATGTAGCAAGCGGGAAATAGAGGTGTGGGCCAAGGGGAAAATATGGAACTTTTTCCTTTTTGGAAAATAGGGATAAAATTTGTAAGTTGAAGTGTAGGTCCGCTGGGACCCACATTGGGACACATTTCAAGCCCGTTTTTCTGAGGGCGGAGGGGCAGAGAAAATTTTTAACATTTTACTTTTTTCCAAAAAATTGTAAAATGTCAAAAGGTGCCCCCAAACCCATTTCCAATCACATTTTGCCATGTGGAGGGCTCAAATAAAAGTTGAAATGTAGGATCAACGGTAGCTATGCATTTCATTTGATTTTTCCACCACCGAAGCTCCAGGATGTTTGGAGATGCATTTTTGCATCATTCTTCATCAATTTTTGGAAAATTTGTGTCATTTGGGTCTGCAAAGTTTAATTGAATCAATTTGGGATCTCAATTTGTAGTTCTGAAGTACTCTTAAAGTGGATTTTTGCTCGGACTCATGCAAAAACACAATATGCCGATCCATAAGTTGTAGAGTAAAATTTTAGAGGGAAAAGGGTTGAAATGATTAAGGGTACATGCGCAAAAGGTGAAAAAGCATGCCTCGAGAACAAAAAGGGATGACCTGTCGAGTCCAGCTATGCAGAGGCTCCGAAAAATGATTAAAAAGGGGATTTATCGCATGACAGAATCAGAATGATTAAAGGGACTCCCAAAAAGTTGTGGCATGACATCCTAGTCAGTAGTTGAGGGCCCAAGAAACGTGATTTGTTCACAGTTGGTCCACCTAGCAGATTTCGGATCTGAATTTGTTAAATGTCTCTATCTGAAACAAATTGGTAACAAGCAAAGGTCCCTCGAATATTCTTCTCTTTTGAGGGAAAAGGTGCTGTAGGTGCCAAGGATGAAGAATATGCCTCCAGTTAGAACAATGATGCAAATATTTGCAATGATTCACCTTTTTGAAAACACCTAGAATTTTTTTGTGAATCATTGAATGTCACTTTCTGCAAATCATGATCCGATATGTGCAACAAAGGTGCTTTGAATATTCCTCTTTTTTTTTTTTTTTGGGGGGAATTGGATGTAAAGGGTGTATTATAAATGCAATGAGATTACTCTTGCAAATGGTCGGAGTTCATTTTCACGAGAAAATTTTGAGAAAAGCTCATCCTCTGAGAAACCAAGTTAACTTCCTCTATGTTAGATTTTCATTCATGTTGAGTTGGTTACAAGTGTATAGCCATCAACAAGCTCTGAGATTGTTTAAATAACTCTCCCTTGTTGATGAATATGATAAACTTTGAGTTAATTTGTGTTAAATCTCTGGCAAATTTTGTGTTTATTTCACTTTCAGAATGTCTGCAAGTAGTTTTTCTTGTTCCTATTGCAATCTTATATCAAAATCTCTTTGAATCACACAGATCTCAATCCTTGTGATAGTTTAGTGGCATTTGCAATTTCATTTTTTAGAAGAGCTTTCATCTGGGAATGAAATAAATGATTTAAAATCAATTTTCTTTGATATGTTGATAGAGATTGTTTGTAAGCCTCTGGGTGTACCTCAGGCGTGACTGATCTTAAATTTTGATGTTTTATTGGGTCTTCTAACTCGAGCCTTCGTGCTAGAATCTCAAATATTGTGTGAAAAAGTGCATGTCTGGGCCTCCATTGATGCACACCTTCTGGTTGAAGGAATGTTTTAACTATTTTGAAGCTTTTTGTTATTGAGTTCTCCATTTGTTGTGAAGTTTCTCAAGGATCTGGCAAAGTCCAATCTATCTTGTTGATCTCCCACCAAAAATTATTCAAATAACCAATCCTACCCCGAACTACCCTGTTTTGCTCTGTATATCCACAAAAGAACAAAATCCATTTGCTAAAGTATGTAGAACAGATCAGGATTCCAAATGTCTTCAGTAACCTTAGCCTTGTGTTGAAAATATCTCCATAATCTGGAAGTGACAACTCGTGAGAGTCAGATTTGGTGTGTTGATCATATTTTCCCCAAGGTCTTCTCTATAAAATTTGTGCAAAAGAAAGGTATCTGTGTCTCCTTCAATAACAAAGGTTACAAAATAGGTTCTCTTACCTTGGTTGAAAGGCACAACCTAAAATAGTTAGGATAAGATCACATCCTTTTAAGGTGCTACCCACTTCTTTCAAAGCCTGAGTGCTAAAAATTTAGATAGATTGCTTCCCCAGCTACAAAAGCTGTCAAAGGCGACTCATAACTGATTGTCAAAAAAATTAGAAAATTGTATGCTACTAAAAATCAGAGAATGAAACAATACAAGCATGCAGTTTGGGATTTGATTGAAATGTTCGACTCATTTAATATTGTGCATCATGATAGAAAGTTCAATGTTGTTGCAAAAACCAACTTGCGAGTCTTAGGATCTCGGTTTGATGTTTGTTTAATGTCCCCTAATTGTGAATATAATGTTAAATTACTAACAAGACCATCCGCCTGACAACATGAAAAATTGGCAAGTATTTGATGATGATGCCCAGGTGAAACGGTTTCGCAAAACAAAGGGGAGTTTATTGATCAGTGTATTGATTGGGAGCCAATGGTGTGTGCAGAAGAGGGAAAATAAACTTTGTTTGGCAAAGATATCATCCAATTGAAAACTAATACCATTCCTAGAGGGTTGGTTGCTCTTGAATCAAACTTTGATAATACTAATTGCATTATTAACAGACATGTAGTAGCCTCAAGGGATGTTGAAGAGCATGACCTTGGCACAAAGGAAAAACCAAGGAAGATCTGGTTGGGAAGCAATCTGAACAAAGAAGAGAAACAGTCCTATGTCTAATTGTTAAAGAGATACCAAGACCGCCTTGCTTGCTTGGTCCTATTTTGAACTGAAATCATATAGAGAGGACTTGTTTCAACATGAGATCCCTTTAGAATCTAATGCAAAACCATTCAGACAAAAGGAGAGGCCGATTAATCCACTCCTCTCCATGAAAATGCAAGATGAATTGAAGAAGCTAAGAGATGGAGGGATCATTCAGCCAACAAGGTATTCTTCTTGGGTTGCAAACTTAGTGCTAGTTAGAAAAAAGAATGGTGATATCAGGGTATGCGTGGATTTTAGAAATCTGAATAGAGCATCAATGAAAGATAATTACCCTCTGCCAAACATGGAAAATATGTTGCAATTAGTAGTTTGGATCTCGAGTTACTTTCTACTTTGGATGGTTTCTCTAGATACAATCAAGTTATTATGAAGGATTCGAGAAAGAATAAAGACTGCCTTTACCACTCCATGGGGCACATATGTTTCTGTCAGATTCCATTCATCTAATGAATCTTTGGAGCTACCTTAAAAAGAAATGGATGTTGCTTTTGCTTGGTTACATTAATGATTTTATTGTTGTTTACTAGGATGATGTGACCGTGTTTTCCGAGAAGAGAAGTGATCACTTGCAGCACTGGAAAAATGCTTGATAAGATGCGAGAGAGTATGGCATTTCACTCAATCCAAAGAAGTTCCATTTTGGAGTGCAAAAGGCCAAGTTGCTTGGTCACATTGTATCAAAGGATGGTGTCATGATTGATCCTAAAAGGGTAGAGGCTATCGATGAAGGTTCCAATTCCAAGAACCAAGAAGGGAATCCAATCCTTCTTTGGTCGATCAATTTCATTAGAAGATTTGTGTCTAACTTTGCTGAGTTGACCCTCCCCATCACTTGCATGTTGAAGAAAGACCAGATTATCAAGTGGGAAGAAGCAGCCATTCAGGATTTTGATGGGATCAAAGAAGCACTAAAGCATGCCCCTGTTTTGGCAGCCCCAAATTACAAGAAACCTTTTCAAGTATTTTCTTTTGCTTTAGAAAACACCATTGCCTCTGTTTTGTTACAGAAGGATGATGAAGGGGCTGAGAGACCAATTTCCTTTTTCAGTAAGGCATTGCAGGGAGTTGAGTTAAAATACACCATCATGGAGAAGCGGTGTTTGCCTTGGTGAAAGAAAAAAGGTTTTAAACCCTACATCTTGAGTTCTAAAGTTGTTGCTTATGTTCCCCACACCATGGTGAAAGAAATCTTATCAGAGATGGAGGTCTCAAGTAAAAGATGTAGATGGGTGAACAAGTTGTAGGAGTATGACATGGATATCCAAACCACGAAATTGGTAAGAGGTTTGGGCCTAGCTAAGCTTATGGCTGAGAGCAACCTGCAAACTATTGAAGTAAATGAAGAAGGAGAAAGGGTGGATGTCCTTGAAAAGTTGGTAAGTCTTGCATGGTACAAAGATATAATCTTTTATCTCGTACATCTATCTTGCCTTGAAAATTTGAGCAAAAATCGAAAAAGAGCTCTTAAGTTAGCCTCTCAGAAATATGTCATTATTGATTTTGGGTTAGCTTAGAAGAACCCCGAGGGAGTGCTCTTGAGATGCATTACTAAAAATGAGGCCCCCAAAATAATTGTTGATCTCCATAGAGGGGTTTGTGGGGAAATTTTGCTGGAAGAGTTACAACACATAAAATCTTGAGGGCTAGGTTATTGGTGGCCAACTCTCTTCAAGGATACAACTCTAGTGGTGAGAAATGTGAAAATTGCAAGCATTTTTCTAGAAGAATGAAGGCTTCAGGCTCCCTTCCTTTGCAGCCTATGTCGGTTGAAGCCCCATTCAGACAATGGGTAATGGATTTCATAGGGAAATTTATGATCCTTCCAGGTCTGGTCATAAATAGATTCTTGTAGCCACTTGATTATTTCACTAAGTGGGTAGAAGCAATCCCCACAAGGAAGGCAACACACCAAGTGGTCATGGACTTCATGTTGAATCAAATGATATGCGATTTGGAGTGCCACTAAAATTGTTGCTGATAATGTCATGAGTTTTAGAGCCAAACCTTTGGTGGCAATGTGCAAAGAGTATGGCATCAATTTGACATATGCTTCTAACTACAATCCCCAAGGAAATGGACAAGTGAGTCTAGTAATAAAAACTTGTTGAAGATCTTTAGAAGAACCTTAGAGCTGAAAAAAGGAGGTGGGGTGGGCAGTGAAGTTTGTTGTTTGGGTGGCAGAATCACCACAAAAGAGCTACTTGGTAAAAGCCTCATTTGAATTGGTATATGGAACTCAAGCTTTGCTGCCCCTCCATTTGCAATTGTCTTCATTTCATTTTGTTCAACAGATTAAAGACCAAGAAGTTAGTTCATATGATGCTCGAATCAATCAGATTATTGAGTTGGATGAAGAGAGAAGGGAATCCCATCAGTGGCATGTGAAGTTCAGAGAAAAGTTGAAGAGGCTATTTGACAAAAAGGTGACACCCAGAGCTTTTAGCATTGGGGATCTTGTGCTTTTATGGGATAACAAACATGAAGATAAGGAAAGCATGGTAAATTTGATGCATTGTGGATGGGCCCTTATTCAATTGATATTCGAATTGGTGAAAATACATTCTTCCTAAAATACCTAGACGGGGAACTACTTGAATTGCCTGTTAATGGCAGGCATTTGAAGCATTTCCTTGATTGATTGCTCAGAATCAAGGTATATTCCATTTGTACAGTGTATAGTTCTTTGTTCTTGTCTACTTTTTTGTTTTTGTTTTGTTCTTATCCTTGGTGACCTGGTTTTACTTGGTTTCTCAGTTCATTTTTAGAGGATGGTTGTGGTTGTTCTGCTCTACAGGCTTATTCTTTGACTCTGTTGCCCAATGGTATGTTTTTGGCACTTGTTTTGCTATTTGTTCTTGTGGCACTCACAAGGAGTGCCCATCCCCAGTCAGAGCTTGTGTTGGTGCTCAAATTTGTCTCACCCCATTTTTCATTGAAATTCTTCGATTGTGCCTTTGTTATGTTTTCTGTCTCCTTGGGCTCAAATGGTGGTTGTCCTACATTTTACGGTTTGACGGGTGTAATTTCCCGGTCAAAATTACTTCTTGGCATTAGTTGAAAAGTGGCCCTTTCTGGTTGGATGCGGCTCTGCGGGGCACTTTAAAAATTCTAAGGCTCACTTCAACACAAAACATGTCCACGTGGAGGCTTCCGCCGGCCTTCCTGTACTTAGACTTTTCACGCAACTTCCTAAAGGGGCCTGGGACACGTGGAGGGACCATGCATGTTTGGGGACCGGCCCTTGAGTTTTATTTTGAAGAAGCACCAGGAGGACACTTGGAGACTCTGCTGAGACTAAGACATGTGTTGGGCCCGCGCTTGTTTGGGGTCTCTACTTTTCGGGACCATCTCAAAGTGTGCCATTGAGACACGTAGCAGGTGGGGAAATAGAGGTGCGGGCCCATGGGAAAATATGGAACTTTTTCCTTTTTGGAAAATAGGGATAAAATTTGTAAGTTGAATTGCATGTCCACTTTGGGACCCACATTGGGACACATGTCAAGCCCGTTTTTCGAGGGTGGAGGGGTGGAGAAAATGTTAACATTTTACTTTTTCCAAAAAATTATAAAATGTCAAAAGGTGCCCCCATACCCGTTTCCAATCGCATTTTGCCATATGGAGGGCTCAGATTAAAAGTTGAAACACAAGATCAACGATAGTTTGTGCATTTCATTTGATTTTTCCACCACTGAAGCTCCATGATGTTTGGAGATGTATTTTTGCATCATTCTTCATCAAATTTTTGGCAAATTTGTGTCGTTTGGGTCTGCAAAGTTTAATTGAATCAATTTGGGAGCTCAATTTGTAGATCTGAAGTACTCTTGAAGTGGATTTTTGCTCGGGCTCATGTAGAAACGCAATATGCTAGATCCAGAAGTTGCAGAGTAAAATTTTAGAGGGAAAAGGGATGAAATGATTAAAGGTACAGTGTAAAAGGTGAAAAAGGCGTGCCTCGAGAATAAAAAGGGATGACCTGTCGAGTCCAGCTATGCAGAGGCTCCGAAAAATGATTAAAAAGGGGATTTCTTGCATGACAGAATCAGAATGATTAAAGGGACTCCCGAAAAGTTGTGGCATGGCATCCTAGTCAGTAGTCGAGGGCCCAAGAAACGTGATCTGTTCACAGTTGGTCCACCTGGTAGATTTCGGATCTGAATTTGTTAAATGTCTCTCTAAAACAAATTGGTAACAAGCAAAGGTCCCTCGAATATTCTTCTCTTTTGAGGGGAAAAGGTGTTACAGGTGCCAATGATGAAGCATATGCCTCCAGTTAGAGCCATGATGCAAATATTTGCAATGATTCACCTTTTTGAAAACACTTGACAACCTTTTTGTGAATATGTTGAATGTCACTTTCTATAAATCATGATCCGATATGTGCAACAAAGGTCTTCAATATTCCTTTTTGGGGGCGCAATTGGATGTAAAGGGTGTATTATAAATGCAATGAAATTACTCTTGCAAATGGTTGGAGTTCATTTTCACGATAAATTTTTGAGAAAAGCTCATCCTCTGAGAAAACTTTTTGTGAAACTAGGTTAACTTCCTTTGTGTTATATTTTCATTCATGTTGAGTTGGTTACAAGTGTATAGCCATCAAAAAGCTCTGAGATTGTTTAAATAACTCTCCTATTGATGAATCTAATAAAATTTGAGTTAATTTGTGTTAAATCTCTGGCAAATTTTGTGTTTATTTCACTTTTAGAATGTCTGCAAGTAGTTTTTCCTATTCCTATTGCAATCTTGTATCAAAATCTCTTTGAATCACACAGATCTCAATCCTTGTGATAGTTTAGTGGCATTTGCAATTTAATTTTTAGAAGATCTTTCATCTGGGAATGAAATAAATGATTTAAAATCACTTTTCTTTCATCTGTTGACAGAGATTGTTTGTAAGGGTGTACCTCAGGCGTGACTGATATTAGATTTTAATGTTTTATTGGGTATTCTAACTCGAGCCTTCATGCTAGAATCTCAAAGATTGTGTGAAAAAGTGCATGTCTGGGCCTCCATTGATGCACACCTTCTGGTTGAAGGAATGTTTTAACTATTTTTAAGCTTTCTATTATTGAGTTCTCCATTTGTTGTGAAGTTTCTGAAGGATCTAACAAAGTCCAATCTATCTTGTTGATCTCCCACCAAAAATTATTCAAATAACTAATCCTACCCTGAACTACCCCTGTTTTGCTCTGTATATCCACAAAAGAACAAAATCTATTTGCTAAAGTATGCAGAACATATCGGATTCCAAACGTCTTGATAACCTTAGCCTTGTGTTGAAAATATCTCCATAATCTGGAAGTGACAACTCGTGAGAGTTAGATTTGGTGTGTTGATCATATTTTCCCAAGGTCTTCTCTATAAAATTTGTGCAAAAGAAAGGTATCTGCATCTCCTTCAATAACAGAGGTTACAAAATAGGTTCTCTTACCTTGGTTGAAAGGCACAACCTAAAATAGTTAGGATAAGATCACATCCTTTTAAGGTGCTACCCACTTCTTTCAAAGCTTGAGTGCTAAAAAGTCAGATAGATTGCTTCCCCGGCTACAAAACGACATACATAATCATCTATCTACCTCTGAGTGTCTTGTCAAATCCATGATGTTGCTCGACCTTTGAAGAAGAGTAAATTTGGGTACCAACAATATGCTGACCCAACATGCGGAAAAAAGTGCGACTTGTTAAGGTGAATACTTTTTCTTTTGTGTGAAACACACAAGCAAAAGATAGTGTTAAAATTCACCTGCTAGGACAAATGACTTCTAATTCTACACCTTCCACTTAAGTGATTGTGTTAAACTCCACCATGCCAGGCAAAGTCTAAGTTTCACACTTCCCACTTAAGTTATTTGTGTTAAATGTTGACCCAATAGGCAGACAAAAAGTGCAACTTGTTTGGGTGAATCAATTTTCTTTTGTGTGAAACACATAAGTAACAGTCAGTGTTAAAATTCACCCTGCTTGACAACTTCTAATTCCACACCTTCCACTTAAGTGATTGTGTTAAACTCCACCTTGTTAAGCAGGTCTAGTTTTCCCACTTTCCATTTAAATTATTTGTGTTAAATGCTGACCCAACAAGCAAGCAAAAAGTGTGACTTGTTTTGGAATTAAATAATTTTTTTATGTGAAACACACAAGCAACAAGTAATGTGAAATTCCTCCCTACTAGGTAGGTCCAAGTTTCTCACCTTCCACTTAAGTCGTCATGTTAAACTCTAACCCAACATGAAGCTTCAGAAAAATGTGACTTGCACTTGGAATTAACTTCCCAAAATTGGCATGGAAATCATGACTTATGCTTTTAAAATTGGCATGGAAATCCAAGGTGGAAGGCAGCGTTAAAATCCAACTGCGGGGCAGCTCTAATTTCCACGTTTTGGTCTAAGAAGCATTTCTTTCCATTTTTGGATTTTCGGTGAAGAAAACACAAGTACAGAATAAAATTTTCCATTTTTGGAAAGGGTCCAGGAAGATGTAGCAATAAAACTAACAAGTGCCAAACTTTCATCTGCGTGGCTCCATTTTAGGTGTCATTTTTTTTCTAAAAGTGCATATTTTCTCGATCTCTATGCATTGGCGGCAACGTTTTTCTTATTTTCATACAATCCATTATCGCACCTTTTTGGACCAGGAAAATTCTTGCAATCTCTTGAAGGCATCCTGAGCAAATCAACACAAGACAAAAAGACCAAAATTTTAAAGGGGTATCCTAAAAAATTCCAAGTGAAATTTTTGGGGACACCAGTTGGCTTCTATCTATGGACATCTTTATTTCTACCAGAATGGAAGAAATGAAGATGAGATCCCAACATCTCTGGTTTCGTGTCTTGTCCATTGGGCTATGGAGTCAAGTTTAACCTTGATATTTCCCTGTGAGGACCTACCTCCCGAATCTGTGACAAACTTGGCACTAGTCTGGAACTACCCGATGACTACTAACTGAAATTAACTGTTGAGCTCTTAATAAAGCTTAGAAATTGCTCCAACTATTCGATCCGATCTTGAAGAGAACCGAACACGGCACCGAAACTATATAAAAACATGTAAAATCATACATGTCCCAAGTGGAAACATGTAGAGTGTGCACAAGCACTTATTTTTTTGAAAACAAAACTACCTACTCTACTTTAGCTAGAGGCAAAGGAAGCTCAAATGAATCTTGCATAGGCAAGGAGAAATAATTGCCTTTCCTCACAAACTTAGACCACGTAATTGATTTTGCATTGAACATGGTTTTTAGCAAGAGCGAAAAATTGTTCTAAAGTTGGTTCTCCACCCTTCTTACAAAAGTATCAACAAATAAAATAAATACCTCCTTTAGTTGTTCTGTATTTGGATTTGAGAGGTACTGTGGTTGATCTTTGGTGCATTGTGGCTCATCCTCATGCTCTGAAATAAGCACGACTGGTTTCAACTTCTTAGGTGGCTCTAAATTAGCCAGATATCTTATTGGGCAAGGCCTACTCCTCATGATTTGTTCGTTCCTTTGAAGCTCATCCTCGTGAATGAGGACATTCCATAGACTTTCCTTTCCATGAATAAAGTTGCCTGCAAGTTGATCTGATCCTTGTTCCGCTTCCACATAAAAATCTGCAAAAGACTGCCTTTTCCAACATGACTTTTGGTTCTACAATTGTTTCATCATGGCTCTCCTCATGCAAAATGATTTGAGCAATAGGCTCTTCTTTGACTATTTCCTCCATGATTGGTTTGTGGGAGTTCTCTGTAGCAAGAGGCTTTTGGTATTGGAAGATAGATGATGAAAATGCATAAGCAATGAATTATGTGGCTTCTTCTTCTATGCAATCTTCCAGATCTGATAAGAAATCAACCTCATTTTCTAATTCATAATCTAAGTAGCCAATGTTGGAGTCACCAACAGGATCTACAAAATCATAATCTTGCACTAATTGCTTCTTTATCTGCAACATATCATTTGCTTCTTACTTTTGTGTAGATCTTTAGATGGACAAGCCTACAAACTTTGGGCGTACCTCATACTCTTCACAAGGACCGTATCAAGTTGATGAAAAATAGATAAGAACATACAACATGGTAGAATCAACTCATCTAAACAATGAATAACCAAGTGACATCAAAATCCTTAAAGCTCGAGTCTTGAGAAAAACCAAAGCAAGGAAATCTTGGCAATCAAGAAAAAATGGATAAATAGCCATGTTCAAACTACAAAAATATCTTAAAAGGAAATAGAGGGATTCGATGCTTAACAATAATTCAATTACAATTTTTGGTTCTAAGTACAATCGAGTATACAAATAAAATACATATGAAACAATTCATATCACAAAGCACTATGTAGCCTCAAAAGGGCCACTCACCAGGTACTATATCATTGAGCATGTGTATCAACATCGAGAATATATCGAATATAAGCATACTAAGCCGATCAAATGGTGTAACTACCATAGTCTCTGTTTAAATAATCATCTCCAACTCCTACAAGTATTACCATTTTCGTAACTACATAAGGTTCGTCCCCTAAGACAACCAATTAAGGAGAGAGAGAAAGGGTACACATTGCTATTTATTGAGTCTAAGGTGTGCGTGCAACACAATATATATGAAACTCATTGAGAAAATGTCATACACACTAAACATACGAAGTGGGGTTTCAATCTACACAAGACTCCACTTCTATCTAATACTCATTTCGAGTAAAAATGAACTACTCAACGATCCTAATTTCTCACTCCACACTTGCACCTTGATACTAACCATAAGGATTTTCGGTGTAAGGTAACACAACATAACATAGAACTACATCACTAACTCAACAATTTAGTACATAACACAATAAAAACATCATATGCATAGGTATACATACATAATATAATGTTACCATATGTTCATGTCCCAACAACATGACACATTTTCCACATAATGTACTAATAGTGCAAGTACAATATAACATGGAGTTAGAATATCACCATATGCCTTCCAATTCACAAGGGAAAATTTATCACATAAATACATATACAAGTGTACAATGAAACAAGGTGATTTAACATCATGACACACCCACATTTCACTAGGAACACTTTTATTATACGACACATTGTATGTACATGTATGAAATGATTGGGTGATACAACATTACAACACATTCATTGTGCATGAGTAACTTTGGTTTACACATAACAAGATGGCAGCACAAGTGTGATACATGTTGAATTCATGAGATATTACTCTCATCATGAAACACATAAACAACTCAACAAATCCACACTAAGTGGTAAACACAACAAGTACATTCACAACATAACAAATACATAGTTGTTAATAACAAAACATAATACAATATAACTCTTCTATCTCCTCCAAAATCATCATCAACTATGACAACACCAAACTGTCCTAGAGGTTCCAGTGTTTGAACATCCACTCTAATGCCATATGTATCACCCACAAATGCAATACCGAAACACAAGTCAAAAATCAAGATCAAGTTTATTTTTTTCCTTTCACAACATCCTTTGGGATCACTTTTCATGACTCAACAACACAAGACACACTTACAAAACATGGGCCCACTCATACAACGAGATAATAAATATACTTAACACCAAATGCATAGAAAAATTACACTCCCAAGTCTACCCATGAGACTTGCAGATGGGGATATCACCATTGCAACTACCACTTATAACTCCACTAAGGAATCCTGGCTAGCCTTTGGTTCCTCCAAATACAAACATGCAATATAATATATCAATATACACTTATACATCCACTTGAAACATCACTTATACCTCCACTAATACTAGGAATGAATTCCCTTGGTTCCCGCAAGCAACAACACACACAATCCCCTTATTCCTCCCTTCATTAACGAAACCTTATCCCTCCAATAAAAATGATGTAATATCACCTCAACATAAGGCAACTTACACACAAGCATGACAACACAATACAATTCCGAGAGAGAGAGAGAGAGAGAGAGAGAGAGAGAGAGAGAGAGAGAGAGAGAGAGAGAGAGAGAGAGAGAGAGAGAGAGAGAGAGAGAGAGAGAGAGTACTATAGTTTTTAAAACATTAAAATTAACCATAAGTTTATACCCTATCAGTCGCTTTCCTATATCCTTAGTGGCCTATGTATGTTTTTAAATATTTAAAAACTACATCTAACCTATCTAGCACAGAGGAAGAGTGAAATAGACAAATATTTCAGAGATATAAGTGGGATAGCAAGAAAGTGCACTTTCAATGTCTTAATCAATACAACTACTCGAAATAAAAGATAAAGAGCAGAAAAATGAAGTGGTAGCCGTCGTCTACCATGAGAATGTTGTTGTAAAGGTTATAATGCACGTAGCACATGTGCTCTTAAGCGAAGAAGCATAACCAATACAACTAGACATTATGCTTGAATGAAGCGTTTGTTAATCCTCAATCTTTTTTTTGCATAATCCAAAACAATCAACGCATACAACAAACAAAACAACGACAAACAATAGTTTCCTTTTGTCGAGATCCGAGGGTTAAACACATTAACCATTAAATAAGATTCAATATTAATTAAATTAATATAGAAAACATTATAACAACATTGTAACAAATGCAATAAAATAAAATAACACAAACACAAATTTAACATGGAAAACCCCAAGGGTAAAAAATCACGAAAAGAGATAATTCCATTATGTGAGAAACAAATTACAGTCCATATCTCCTTCCTCACTTCTCTCCACCAATCCACCATCCCGAATTAAATGACCACGCCACATGATCGTATTTATTTGAATCCACGGGTCACGAACCAATTAAGTGACAAGATGTGACTTATAAAAAGGAACCCCAATTTAAATATTGATTAATAATAATCAATTAAACATAAACAAACTTAGTTTATATTAAATAATGAAGAATATAAATATTCTTAATTATTTAATTATAAACTAAAGTGTATAGGCACTTAATATTACGTTCTAATATTCCCCCTTAATATTAAGTAGGGAACATATGTCAACATTGTTTGTTTATACAACATGATTTACAAATCCATAAACCGTAGTGAAGGTTTAGGCTAGCATATCAGATTTGAATGATTTATACAACTTCATCATGCTCATCTTACCTTTTGGTACAAAAGGATTTGGAATCCATAAATTAGTAGTGAATGATTTAGGCTAAGCATGATTTGTGAGACTAAATCTCACATTTTCTCATGGAAAAAATATCAACAAGCATCTTTGGGAGTCTTTTATAACACAAGGATATCCTTTACAAATATATGCAACACACTAGAATGTACACTATAAACTTAGAGTGACAAGTTTACAAATATCATAAGGATATTTTTACAATGCTTTACAATTGGAGCAAGTATATAAAGAGAATGAGATATCACACAACCAACAATTAGGAGGTGAAATTGTCATGCACACTCCCCTCAATAGAAACACTTTGAAAGGCCAAACATTGCACAAAAAAAATTTATAGAACTTTCTGACAAACATACACCTCTTGATGGCTTCATAAACATATCATACTATGGCATTCTCTTGAATAAAATGCATATGAACTTCTATATGCTTCGTTCTCTGACGCTAAATTAGAGTCCTAGCAAGAAAAATAAAACTCGGCTACCACATAGAAGATGAGTACTTCCTTTAGATTCCATGTGTATCTCTTTCAAAATCCACTTTAGCCATATGAATTCTTTCGTTGCTTCCATCCATTGCACTTCTATACTCTGCCTCAATAGTAAGAAATGGAGACTATTGGTTGTTTTTACTGTTCTAAGTAATGGCACATGTACCAAAAACTTGAACACATATCCAATATATTTTATATCTAACACAACATCAACATGGTTAGAATCACAATATCCATATAAACATCATAATAAGCATAATATAAATCATTAATGATTTCACTTTTAACCATCTATAAATCGTACATTGATAGGTTAAACACAATTTGTATACCAACTTAAATAATAATATGCTTAACAACTAACCATGTTATATTACCAATATGTTGAATAATTTCAACATATTAATCTTGTAAAATATATATTAGATGCAATCAGTATTGGACGTCTCCAATACAAACACAAAGGCGTCCCCAAGTGTCATTTGATATGCATATAATACTATTTTTAGTAATCACATACTAATATACTCAACTAGATCTTGATTTCAAATCCATTAACTAGTCATTAACAAGACTTATATTTGATAATTGGTTAAAATTACTTATAATAAGTAAGTAATTTACATAACTAAACAAGATTTGAGAATACTCAAATTGATGATGATCTTTCCATCTTTATCAAGGAGATTATGAAGTCATGGGATTTTCACAAACATAAGTAGGTATAAATTCTCATGTGTCCCCATTTTAAAAAACATTAAATTAAACATATATTAATCCATGATCTATCCTTTATAGGTTTGTTCCCCATACATATTTTATGTATTATACATTCCTTTAAAGACAATGTAACATAATGGAGAAACTTTATTGCGATATCATACTATGTATGATTTAAATTCTTAGTCATAAGCAATAATGAATAGAAAGTCATGGTGAGAGACTATATGGTACAAATTTAAACATTAATTTACACATTTTTATAAATACACACATAGGAAAACTTGAAGCAAATAAGAAGTTGTCACATGTCGACTTGTTGTTCCTCCCGAGATGCACAACTTTAAATGGCCATAACTTTCTCTCCACAACTCCAAATTAGGAAAATTTGGTCTCGTTGAAAGGTCTTCTTCGAGCCCTTCAATGTGGAATTATCAGATTCAAGAATTGATGTCATTTTTATGATAAAAAGAGAAAAAAATTCAGGTATTAAAAACGTAGTTCCAGACTCCCAAACATCGGATTAAATTTATTTGAAACCTTTTGAACCTGCTCTGATATCATGTCAAACCCGAGGGGTTAAACACATTAACCATTAAATAATATTCAATATTAATTAAATAAATATAGAAAACATTATAAAAACGTTGTAAAAAATGCAATAAAATAAAATAACACGACAAAGATTTAACGTGGAAAAACCCCAAGGAGTAAAAAACCACAAAAAGAGATAAATTCATTATGTGAGAAACAAATTACAAACCAGATCTCCTTCCTCACTTCTCTCCACCAATCCACCATCGTGAATTAAATGATCATGCCACATGATCATATTTATTTGACCCCACGGGTCACAAACCAATTAAGTGACGGGATGTGACTTTATAAAAAGCATCCCGATTTAAATATTGATTAATAATAATCAATTAAACATAAACAAACTTAGTTTATATTAAATAATGAAGAATATACATATTCTTAATTATTTAATTATAAACTAAGGTTTATAGGCACTTAATATTACGTTCTAACACCTTTCCTCTTAGAGACAATTGAACCCGCTTGATACATATACAAATCCAGATCAATCAATTTGTATATAGTAAAATGAGGAGATATTAGGGTTATAGATTTATCTCGTGTAGGGCTGCTTTAACCCATAATGGTATTGATTTTAGGATGGCTATTAGCGAGAGCTCCATTTAGCACAGTTCCTTGTAAAGTTTTGTTTATTTAATTATGAGAGAACAAAACCTACTTTACCATTGTTAGTAAAGAAGAGATCCGACTTCTGCACTCACTACAACTATCCAATTATTGCTAAATTTACAAAATTAACTGGGATTCAGCGTGGTTAATGCCTTTGGATCTCAAATAAAGTGCTTGTACTATTATGCAAGGAAAATGACAGTCTCAAAAGGTTGTTTAAGATGTGTTGTGCTTTGGGTTTTGAAGAGCGCTTAACCCGGTTGGCATGTTTGTTTGACATGGGTCTATTTTTCCCACTCAAATTTTATTTTGTTGTTAAACACATGGAGAAACAAACAACAAATACGATACTTTTGAAGCTATATGATTAATATCATATCTTTTCAACCAAAATCTTGTCAATCTAAGGAATTATAATTCCCTTTATAATTTTTCTTAAGGAACCTTTTGTCCCACTTTGTGGACGACATGAGATAAAATAGGCTTTATAAGCCCCCAAGCCTCCAAAGTCCAATGTGGCTTCATGGCCACGCTTTGTCTCCTTTTTGCTTAGAGGTGGGTGAGTTTGCTAGGCAAGTTTGTGGTGAGTTGGTGTATTCACGTCTCAACGACTCGACATACCCACAAGATGTTTAAAATGATAACCCAACTCGCCGAGGAGTTAAGTGTATAGCTTGACCAAATTGACATGTGCCTATGTTCCTAACCTAATTAAGGAGCTTACTCTCTACCAAAGTTTTTATAAAGACATTATAATTTTTTATTTTTTAAATTTAATATTAAAATTCAAATTATTTTTGATATAGTGAGGAATTTTTGTTTTCTGTAGATTGACAATTAACGTTTTCTAGTTTATTTTCTAAACAAGAAATATTTATACTTGATTTGACGATGATTAAGTATCTTTTGAAAAATAAAATAAAAGCGTTTACATTTCAATTGAATATATGAAATTTATAGTCATATTAATATATGTTGTACAAGTATTTTTTGACAGGTCTATTTTAGCATAGAAGAGGTCAATTTCAATGTGAAAAAGGGAAAAATCATCGAAATATGACCCACATATTCACTTAAAAATGACAGGGGGACTTCCTAAAACTCAATTGGTAAAGCAAACTGATATAAGGCAAGGTATAAGTAACACGACATTAATAACCTTGTATGTAAGTGTACCTTATTTTTTCTGAAAAGGGAATGGTTATTCATTGATAATTGAGGAAAATATGATTTATAGAAGATTGATTTTTTCTCACAAAGTGTTGATTTTGTCAATTTCAAAGGAGTACGTTATAAATTATGCTTGGTGTTGGGGCGTGCCCGACCCCATCTGTATCGCGACAGGAGCATGCCAGGGCGTTGCCCTGGACCCTCCAAGGGGCGCTTCCTCGATCCCGTTGGGGGTTTTCGCCCAGAACTCCTCTCGATCATGATCATGTGTTTGGTATCTTATGTGAACAAAACTTCACCTTATTGTATACAAGAAGTATCAACATATGATGTTATATTGAATTGTTCATTGAGGCAGAAAGTCTTTATAGAAAGCATATATGAATTATATATTCTCTTTTAATTTGATTAAATTAATCTTTAATTACTAAAAATATTATTATATGCATATCAAATGACACTTGGGGATGCCTTTGTGTTTGTATTGAGACGCGTCTATTACCGATTGCATCTACTATATATTCTATAAGATTAAAATGTTGAAATTGTTCAACATATTGGTAGTATAACATGGTTAGTTGTTAAGCATATTGTTATTTAAGTTATACAACTTATGTTTAACCTATCAATGTAATTTTTATAGATGGTTAAAAGTGAAATCAATAATGATTTATATTATGCTTATTATGATGTCTATATAGATATTATGACTCTAACCATATTGATGTTATATTAGATATAAAATATACAATTGGATATGTGTTCAATTTTTTTGGTACATGTGCAATTACTTGGAGTAGTAAAAAGTAGCCGACAGTTTCCATATCTTCTAAGGTAGAATATAAAAGTGCAATGGAAGCAACGAAAGAATCCATGTGGCTAAAGTGGCTTTTGGAAGAGATACACATAGAAGCGAAATGAAGAACTCCTCTATGTGATAATCGAGTTACATTACTTTGGTTAAGAATTCACTTCAACATTAGAGAACGAAGCATACAAAGATTCATATGCATTTTATCCAAGAGAAGGTTCTCTACAATGATATAGATATCCAGATGATTGCTGATCAAGATCAAGTTGCAGATATGTTTACGAAACCATTGTGTGTTGTAAATTTTTGCAAGTTTTGTGTAATGCTTGGCATTTCAGAGTTGCCATTGAGGGGGAGTGTGCATGGCAATGTCACCTCCTAATGGTTGATCAATTGATATCTCCTTCTCCTCTATACTTCTTCTCTAATTGCAAAGCATTGTAAAAAGATCCCTATGATCTTTGTAAATTTGTCACTCTAAGTTTACGGTGTACAATCCAGTGTGTTGCATCTATTTGTAAAGGAGGTGCTTCTATTATAAAAGACTCCTAGAGATGTTGGTTGAGATTTTTTTCATGATAAACTATGAAATGTAGTCTCACAAATCATGTTTAACCTAAATCATTCATTAATGATTTATGAATTAAAAATATTTTTGTACCAAAAGGTAATTTGAGCATGATGGTGGTGTATAAATCCTTCAAATGTGATATGCTAGCCTAAACCTTCACTATGGTTTATGGATTTGTAAATCTTGTTGTATAAACAGGTAATGTTGGCATATGGTTCCCCACTTAATATTAAGGGGGAGTGTTAAAACGTAATATTAAGTGCATATAAACCTTAGTTTATAATTAAATAATTAAGAATAGTTATATTCTTAATTATTTAATATAAACTTAGTTGTTTATGTTTAATTGGTTATTAATTAATCAATTTATATTAAATCGGGTGTTATTAATTTCACCCCTAGTTAGTGACCTGTGGGGTCAAATAAATATGATTGTGGGTCATATTGGTTATTCACACTTGGGTGAATTTGATCGGTAGAGAAGTGAGGGAAGAAGATTTACTGGATTGTACTATGTTTCTCAATTAATGGAAAATTTCTCTTTGACTGTGGTTTTTACCCCTTGGGGTGTTTCAATGTAATATCTATGTTCATTGTGTAATTTATTTTTATCCTCTAATGTGTCATGCATTTAATTTAATTTAATGTTCTTTCATGGTTATATAGTGTTTAATCATTTAGTCCTAACACGTCTTTAATGCAAGAGTGGAAGGGTATCTATCATATGACTTTGGTATTACATGTGTTTAAACACCGATATGGTAGCAAAACCACCATCAAACTTAAGCCTATTTCCCAATTTCATGTTGAAACCTTTAACCCAAGGCCCATTGAGTTGAATTGTGCCATAACATATGAGATTGAGGATGAAGATTCTAATCTGAACCACATGAGATAAAAATAATACCCCGATGAGCAACTGGATGAATGGGCAAAGGAGAGATGGAATTTTGACCCTTATGACACCTTTGAAGAAACTGGTTTGGGCACCTATTTCATACAAGATGAGGACAAATCCATTCCTATCTTGTTGAAATCAAACCAAGACTTGGAGGGCATATGGAAGGTGTATTTCGATGGTTTGAAGTGTAAGGTTGGGGCTCATGTACAAGACTATTTTTCAAGTATCTGAAGCATCAAGCAAATAAAGTGCAAAGATCTATGAGGATAGTGCCCAGATGAATGAATGACTCGAGGACGTGAAAATAGATTAAGGGTCAAAACATGCACAAGTAAAAAATATTAGATGCATTCAAAAAAAGTTTATGCAAGTAAAATGTACAAGAAAACTAGAAGACTCAATGAGTTAGAAGAGGATACAAATTGAGTTTCACACAAGGAAAGGATAGATCAGTGCAAATGTCACATGTATAGGGCAAGGAACACCATGAATATTACTATTTGAATATGAGAATTGGTTTAGGGAGAATAATATTTGAACCATTAAGATGGTCAACATAATCGTATATGCGATGCGTAGCTCAAGAATTTGTGGAAACCTTTGAACTCTATCATATGTTAGGAGACTGAATCACTATTCTTTGTGGGATACACTCACAAAGTTGTATGATTTTCATATGATGTGACAAATTGTATATCATATACTAAACTTGAGAAGGTTTTCAATAATGCATTTCCATATATTGTGGTAACCAAATATTTTGTAGTTACACCAAGGTGATGGTTTGTCTTTAGATTGGGATTCAAATCGATTTTGGATGTTACACTTGTGTGTGCTATATAATAGATTGTTGTGGAATCACGTGATGGAATTCCTCTGGATGAATGCGGTAATCACAGAGAACCCCTCAATTTTAACAACCTTTTTGTTGTAGACAAATTTCAAGCATCAATGTAACGAAGATGGGATCACATGTATTTTGTGTATCCATGGTCACCCTAATAACATGCCAAATATTCTCGCATAATTCCTTCAAGGGTGTTTTGATGTTTACCATAAAATCCTTTTTCTATGTCCATCATATCAACCAAGTCTCTCTATGTATTTTCACTTTCCATGTTGCCCACCATAACACTTTGTATGGGTTGTGATTTAATGAAAGTGTGTATGAAGAAAATCACATTAGAAGAATCACCTTCAATAATCTCACAAATATCATCAAACGTAATCATAGGTCATTGTTTGGCTCATTGATGATTGTACCAATAAATGCATCTATGCATACTCCTCTTTATATTTAGAAGCACAAGAAGTCGGTGGAGGATGTGCATTATAAGTCCTATGAACCTTAGGGGTAGTTTTAGTTTCATGTGATGCATGGTTAGGAAATGGATTGGTGAATATATTGAGCTTTGCATTTAGTTGTGTCGGTAAATCATTGGTACATTCATTTTGTTATTAAGCTCGATAGTGTTGTTCTCAACCGGATCTTGGTCTCCCACTTTAAGAAAAAACATATATGTTAGTTTAATGCATTATGTACATATGCCAATCACAATATGCATTTCTATCAAAGTTATTAGGTTGTGGCTTAGTCATGTCAAAATCTCCATAGGTGGAGAAAGAGATATGAGGGCGCACTCAAGTAATCTTTGTAAGACCTTTTGAAGAGGTTTCGATGTTCATGTAAACTATCTACTTTGAAAAGGGGATAGAATTAGTTTGTTAGTCGTTTGTGAAATCCTATTGATTGTTTCCTTAGCCTCATTCTTATTATCAATAGCCTTATCTTTGAAAGGCGCTTTGTTTTAAAACTTGATATTAGAAAATGTGGACGACTTACACCTATACTTCAATGTGTTCATCGCAATAAGTGTAACCTCAAAGTCTTTGACTATATGGCACATGTCATTGACAAATTAAGTGTTTGAATGCAATAGATCATGGAGTGGTGGAAGCAAGCTTCGTTTGAAAATATAAAAAAATCCATGTTAAGAAAGTTCAAATTTGTTTACATCGTGTTGGTCCCAACCAACCAATATCCTTCAACCATCCATATTTCGCATCAAAGGCATCGAGGAGTTGGAAAAACGTGATGGTTCAACATCCTCATGGAAAATCCTCATTTTTGAATTGAAGCTCCACCAACTTTGTAGCATTATGACACCTTGTACGCAATGAATTGTTATGGTTCAATCGTATAAGTTACACCCATGGTAAATTTTTTTGTGTGAGTTACAAGTTGCATCAATGGCATGCACATATATTGAATCAAGATGAAGCACATGGCAACGATTGAAGTAACAAAGTCCACCTTTAATTGGAGTCATTGCTTCACAAGAATATTTTGAACAATAGCTAGCTAGAGAAGCATATGTCCTACAACAACATAACATATTAGGAATCTCAAAATAACATCATGAATCAATTTCCATGCAATAAAGTTGGTGTGGCTGATTGATTGTTTCTAAACTATTTCTATAACATATACAATTCAATGTGGTATATAAAAATTGTTAACAATATAACTAGCATATGAAATACTAATTTTGGAATCCAAAATTCCCATATCCAAATCCAATAGATATAAATTGAAACCAATAATTTCAATATTGGTATCCAATATGTGCTGATATAAAATAATGATCGTGCAAGCATAAAAAAATGCTAATTTTACTATATCAAAATTCTTAGAGTAATAAACAAACTGGTAATTGGATGTTTAGATATTCAATCCACAACTAATGATTCTACACACTAGCTCCTATCATTGGTTTCCAAATCAATGGATGCTAACTATTGTTAGAGATTTGAGATGTTATTCGCAATTTGATAACATTGTAGATCAATTTCTAAATATAATTGTCCAATCAAGTTTAGTTCGCATGTTTCAATTCCACTAGTGGTCCCACCATAAGAGAGAAGGCTGAAAGTAAAAAAACTATTACATGGTCATATCTAGGAACTGATCCGCTAATGGTTATTGTTCTCTCTTTAAGAGAGAAAAAAACAAGCTACTTGTTTCAAATCAAAGGTAGGACAAAATCATCAAAAGTTTCACCAATGATCATTTACTTGGCACCATAAAAGTCAAATGATTATAAATATTATAACAAGAATGAAATTGTTTCATCAAATTTGCTTTCATAACTATCTTGTCACTATCAGTAAATATAAGATGTTATTCGAATTTTCAAACAAATTTGTTCCTGAAAAAGTTTTCCCCTTTATGGAGATTTACTGGTAATGGAGATTTCCCAATGTGAAAACTAGACGTTGAAGTCTCTTGGACACTGTTAGCAGAAAGCAACCCAATGGTAGAGCAATTTTTTCTGAGTTTACTAGTAGTGTCCTTGAAGTGTAGAAAGTGGATTTAAGGTATGGAGAATATTTGTCTAGGATTGTAAGGTGTCCTTGTATAGACTAAGTTAATCTTAAATAGATACGACCAACACATAAAGGTGGCCAAGACAAAAGGTGGGAAGACTGATAAAGGGAAAGTGTGCTCTAGAATCAGATATATATGATTTTTCAAGTTTGTCTAAGTATGCCAAAGTTGATGTTGCCAAAGCCCAAATTTAGGTGTCTACACAAACTTACTTTCACTTTTTCCATGTTAAGAAAGTTCAAATTTGTTTACACTGTGTTGATCCCAACAAACAAATACCTTCGACCGTGGATATTTCGCATGAAAAAGCGACGAGTTGAAAAAGTGAAGTTTTAACATCCTCATGAAAAATCCTCATTCTAAAGAAAAATCCACCAACTTCGCAACATTATGATACCTTATACATTATAAGTGTTATGGTACTTGTTCAATTGTATAAGTTATACCCATGGAAAAAAATTGTGTAAGTTACAAGTTGCATCAAGGTCATCACAAAGATTGAATCAAGACAAGGAATGTCGCGATGATTAAAGTAACAATGCACCTCTTCTTGGAGTTGTTGCTTCAAAAGAATATTTTGATCAATAGCTAGCTAGAGAAGCATAGGCCTTGCATCAATAGAGCATGTTAGGAATCTCAAAATAATGACTTGAATCAAATGCCATGCAATGAGGTCGTTGTGGTTATTATTGATTGTTTCGGGCCATGTCTCAGTAACATATACAATTTGATGTGCAATACTAATTTTGGAAACCAATATTCCCATATCCAAATCTAATACATATAAATTGGAAACCAATCATTTCAATAATGGTATCCAATATGTGCTAATATAAAAAATTATCAAACAAGCGTTAGAAAACACTAATTTTACTCGATCAAAATTTGTAGACTAAAATAGCAAAGTGATAAATGAATGTTTAGATTTTCAATCCACAACTAATGATTCTACACGTTAGCTCTTATCATCGATTTCCCAATCATTGTATGCTAATGGTGATTGGAGACTTGAGGTTGTTTTTGCGGTGTGATAAAATTGTAGATCAATTTCTAGATATGATTTCCCAATGGTTTTTAGTTCGGATGTTTCAAGTCCAAGTAGTGGTCCCATCATCACAGAGAAGGCTTAAAGTAAAAACTATTACATAGCCATATCTAGGAACTGATCTGCTAATCGTTATTAATCTCTTTAAGAAAGAAAAAACAAGATGCACTTGTTTTAAATCAAAGATTGGAAGAAAACATCAAAAGTTTCACTATGACCATTTACTTGGCACCTTATAAATCAAATGATTATAAACACAATCACAAGAATGAAATTGTTTCATCAAATTTGCTCTCATAATCTTGTCACTATTGTTGACTATGAGATGTTATTGGAATTTTGAAGCAAATTTGTTCCAAATAAAATTTGCTCTTATGTTGAGATTAAAACATCATGGTGATGTTTTGTTTTGTTTAATATAATTCTTTCAAATTCAAGTTAAAAACAATATTTCATTTTCTGCAAAACAACTTTGTTTAGAAGAACATACGAACATTAAACACCCATTGCTCAAAGTTGGATAAGGGCTACTTATACATGGAGAGAATTATAATAAGATTGTTCAATATAGAAATTATCCCGAGTGTATGTAAACAATATATTAAAGTAAGGTTGTGTTAATATGGGTGTATAATAAGTATTTTATTTATATGGAAGAAGTGCCCCTATGAATACTTCAAAATGCCAATTCTAATGCATCGGTATAAATGCCCTCATGGTGTATCCTTGGAGAGTGCTTTTCCATTTCACTTGTGAATAGCATGAAGTACAAGAGATACTCTTCCCCATTACAGATGATATAGATTGTATGCCTTTAAACCCAATCGAATTGCTTGAATTCAGGCAATCTTTGCACCACTACCTGCAAAATAGGATATCATATGTAACTAATGAAAATCATATCCATTACAAAGCATGATTACAATCTTGCACAATGAATTAACTTGGATCATTTTGCTTCAAAATGACCAGAAAAAAAAAAACTTGAAAAAAACACGAGTGACATTTCCATTTGGAAATCAATATGGATGTGGCCCAATATACACTAGAACTAATGATTAAAGAACCTATACAAAAACACGAAGAAAAAAAGAAATTATATATAAAAAAATCTATTAGGTGAGGATATTGATTATTTACGAAATCTTTAGGGAAATTTTAAAAAGATTTAAAAAGAAAAATATAAAATTCTTCAAAAATTTTAGCTATGAAACTTGTTAACCATTGTGAGATGCAAGTTTCTTACCATGAAGGATATGAAGGTATAATTTTCTCATCGAGTGATGATTTGAGGAATATAAGCATATTGTGATGGGTTAAAAATAATTATGGATTCATATCATGATTTTCTAATACGAACAACACAAAGTCTTTGCAAATGCTTGACAGAGGTTGGATAATTGTTCATTTCATGGCATTTTGATCCAAGTGGCAGCTTCAATTTCACGGTCCATGTCAACATCGACAACATTGTCTTCTAACAGAAATCCACTTATCCAACCATCGGGATTAGTGCAAATGCCAACACACACATGTCAATGGACGCAGATGGTTCCAACACCCAATAATGGCACCAAGAAAACAAAATGGTAGAAGATGGAGCATTTTTCCTTCCACAATGGTTTCCCTTATTTCACAACGAGAATTGTATAAATTTGTATCATATGAATTGTGGAGAATTGGACATCTAATCTCCAAATATCATATTTTAATTACAAATTTCAAGTGCTTTAATGGAAACTCGTATAGAACCATGAAGTAATACAAATCCGAATTACAATTACATGTTCTTGAGTTCATATAAATGAGAGACATTGTTCTTTATTTCTAAATTCAATTTTTATTTTGTTCACTTTTGCCTATGTATTCAGATTGTTATTCATAAGTAACAACATAATCCACTTCCATCAATAATACATCATCTTTCCACCAAATAAAGTATGTTTTCCTCGCCCCATGACCCCACTCCCCTCAAAATTGCCGCTGGAATTTACATCAATGGTATTTGAGTAGTATTTCTTGTCTATCCTTGTATCTCTATGTCTTGTTATGTGATATTAGGGCACACAAATCTCAATCTCAAAACCCATGACCCTTCAAATTACCTTGTTTTAGATGATCCCAAATGGAAGACAAAGAAAGCATAGACACAAAGGACACTTTATGGGATCATATAAGTGGCACTCCAAAGGTAGAGAGATGACATGGTCGATCAATTGTAGAGGCTAAAATGGCACATACTAGACCAATTTTCTCAAATTATTTAGTGTGTGACATCCTTTACAAAATATTCCACATCTATTACGAATTTTGATGTTATAGGCCATTCGAGGTACAAGCAATCTCAAGCTCCCTATTTGAAGTTAGAATTGATGCAGGTAGAATAGATAACTTGGTTGAAACAATCAAAAGTCCTACTTTCCAATTCATACTTTCTCATAAAATGAGAAGCACTTTTGTAGAGTTGAAAGTGGAGTCACATTTGCACTCTTGGACTAATTTTTTTGTTTCTCTAAACATGCATTACAACCCTCTTTACAATTATGATGTCTGGTATATCAGTTGTAGCAGTTGCACCAAGGATATGATCATTCAGTGCAGTAATACACCATAGTACGGTGGTCACTTAGTAAAACATGTGCACTTGTTTTTAGAATTTACCACTAGTACTTTCTCTTATTTTGAACCCCCTTTGACACTACTACCCATTTTTTCCCATTATACTAGTACATATATAAACAAAAATATTGTTTGTATAGTCACATGTTCCATTTACCATGTCCATCATATAGGTCCTCAATGCCAGTCTCAACAAAAACCTGCAATGATAAAGAAAATATCCCCCAAAGAAATGTAAAAACCAAAGTTTGGTAAATGTTGTAGCATTCATAAGACAAACAATCACTCAAATAAAGAATGTCATGCCAAAAAATCATTGATGGACTACATGCAAACATTAGTGCCATCAAAATATAGAGGTGACAAAGTCCTCCAGTGCAAAGGCCATTGCTACTTGTAGGCAACCACATATGTAACACATTCATATGTTAATCTTGAAGAAGAAAATAGCATCTTTTTCATTTCCAATTGTGAAAGCCTAGGCAAGCTGTGTTTTATTGTGGATATTGGTGACTAATAAAACTTGAAATCCCCAAATGTTTTAAGAAGCTCAAACTCTAATGCCTCACCCAGCCATATATCATTGGATGTTTGAGTTAGGGAAGAGAGATGTCACCGAGCAATGCTACCTCTTATACACATTAAAGCCTTTCAAAGATAAGGTCATTTTCCATATAGTGCCATTGGAAGTTTGTGATGTTTTACTTTGATATCTCTTCATGTGGGAGTGTCACGATGGGTATCAAGCAAGACATTGAAGCAACATTATCATAGTTGGAGAAAAACACTACAAGTTTTTTTCTCAAATAGCATCAAATATTGCCACGAGTTTAAAAGTCATTGTAGGATTTTCATTCTCCAAATGATTAGGTTAGGAGGAAAGAATGTTGTTGCATAACCCCCATCCTCAATTGCCCAATAATTGTTGTAAAAGAATATGGCTGAAACGATGAATAGTATATTGAAATTTTGATGTTACCACCAAGTCTACCACTTCCTAGTCCAATGAAACATTTTATAGATGTCATTGCAATATCTAATTTTCCTGATGCTCCTTTGTATCATCACTCTCTTTTGGAGAATGATAAGATCAAGCATCATACCCGAGGCACCTACAAGAGTTGCCACAAAAAAACATTCGACCTAGTGGTTTACCTTGTAGCAATTAATTGTGCAAGCACCAAAGAAGGATAGCACATGGAGACTCTACTAACTATAGAGATCCAAACAAGATGATTGTAAAGGATGTGTATTCAAACCCTCTTAATGAAGGCTTGCTGGACCAACTATAAGTTGACAAGTTCTTTACCATGATTGGCCTCAAATCAGGTTATTGATATTAGTTACTAATGTTTAAATATTTTCTTGAAGTAAAACTATAGCTTTTAATGGTTGGTCATGAACTTTGGTTTGTCAATGGCCCTAAAAATTTGAGGACAATGATAAGAGCGTGCACATCAAAAATTCTCTTGTTGTTTGTTAGGATGATTATTGATTTTTCGCAAGACGTGGAAGCAAGCTTGAACCATGTTCACCTTGCTCTACAAACATTGCCCCACCATAAGCTATATGCCAATTTTGATAGTGGTTCCATGAGGGTGGGGACACGTTGGTAAGGTGGTACATATCATGTGCAATCATATAAGGGCTATTAGTATTTACAATTTTTGCACCGCTATACCCATAAAAATAAGGGTATTAGTGAATACAATGGACACATTTTCGATAAAACTAAAAACTAAAAATAGGGTGGGAAATATTGAAAAACGTGATACTCTTAAATGATGTGGCACAAGCAGCCTTATCAATATTGGTAATGGACCAAATGCTGATTTTTAAATGTAAATATATCTTGCCAAAATATATAAATTACATATATAGTTCAACTTTTAGCACAAGTCTATCTTGGGAGTGCACTTCATATCACGCCCTTTGTCTGTTCCCAAAATTACAATCAATTCATCAAACCTATTTATCCATGGATGCCTTTTTAATCATTTATTTTTTCATTTGCAAGATCACTAAGAAAACCTATACCACATTTAAATGGCTTCAAAATTTGAAAAGGACCTAAATTTAGAGGTTATATAAAAGATGAATAAAGTGCATTAGACATTCCTGAAAAATTACTAGTCCTTGGCATATGTCAAGATGATTGGTTCTCGTCAGATGCAGACCCTACTCTTGGAATTCTCAATGTGAATCAAAGCACCAAAGTAGCCATAACAAGGGCAACCCACAACCAATAAGGTGGTCTACCAATTGCACCTTGCAAAAATGTGATAGAGAAAATCACTATATGTTGAGGTGTGTTTTTCTGTATGGTCAAGAAATAATATGTAAGAATGATTCATACACGATTTCAGATTATGATATTAATAAATATCACTTATCGGATGGATTATTAAATTAATGGTTTTAATTTTCGTCTTATTTTGATTTTAAGTTTTTAAGATTTATTTGTATATTTTAATAGTTATATATTATTTTAACAGCCGCCCACAAATTTTGAGAATTTTTGCCATTCTGAAACCATGTCCCCACTTCCCTCTGTCCCTGAGACTTAGGTAACTATGATTTTTAGCAAGACTTGGGAAGCACTCATGAACCAGATTCATCATGTAATACAAACATTGCCCTGCCAGAAGCTATATGCCAATATTGACAATTGTTCCTTTGCCATGAAGAAGATTTAATATTTGGGGTACATTACTGATGACGGAGTTTATAGTCATTCGGAAAATATTTGAATGCTTCAAGATTGGTCAACACCTGGGAGTCTGATATAGCTCCATGGATTTTTGTGCATAGACAACTTTTACAAATTTATGTCGGGATTTTCTCATATGGCGTCGCCTCTAAACCAAGCATATAAAGGTAATGCCAAGGAATTGTTTACTTGCTAGACAAACAACGTGTTATTTGAATAAATAAACCATCAACTCTATTCCACACTATACTTTCCCTGTCAAGCCTGTAAATAACATTTGAGATAGCTAATGCTTTGGAATATGCATGTTGGTGCAATCCTAATTCAGCGTGGGAATCCTATCGCCTATCATAGTGAGGCATTCATTGATGTAGTAAGGAGATACCCAAGATATGACAAAGTTGTATGTCATAGTTAAAGAATGCAAGCAGTGCAAAGGAAAAATCATCCATACAAATCATAAGCCTTTGCAATTCCTGCAAGCACATAATAATGTGCAGAGTGAGAATAATAGAAAATGGTCAACATACGTGTAGCAATTTCAACATCAAGCATAAATGTGAAATTGGTAAACTAGTTGTTGACAATTTGAGTCATCCTTGAATGACAATGCTTCTCACTATTGTTTACTCCCGTGGCCATGAAAGTGCAACACAATTAAAATTGTATGTAGATTCAGATTTTGTTGATACACACTAGATCTTGAAACTTGGTAAGTTAGTTCCTAATTTCTACTTGCATATGGCTTACTCTACCACCTTAGATGCTTTGTACCATCAATTAGAAACTAATTTGGGAAGGAGATTTCAATAAAGTAGCCGGATGAGTAGAAAAGATAATGCCTGCCTTATAGAATATTTTTACTGGCACCACTTATAGAAGATGTTAATAGGTACACAAGGTCTTGTATAATGTGCACAATAGCTAAACTGGATAACACATATAAAAAAAAATGTTCGTACACTCCTTTGTCAATGCTTAACAAATCTTGGGAGTTAGCCTGGACATAGACTTACTTTTAGGTTTTCTCTGTACTAAGCACGGTCATAATTATATATTTGCAAGATACAAAAGGTCTTGTATAATGTGCACAATATCTAAACTGGATATAAAATATAAAAAAGGTTTGTAAACTCCTTTGTCGATGCTTACCAAACCTAGGGAGTTAGTTTGGACATAGACTTACTTTTAGGTTTAGTCTAGACATATACTTTTTTTTTAGGTTTTCTCTGTACTAAGCACGGTCATAATATGGTGGATATATTTTCAAATATGGATTTCTTAGCCCCTTGTTCGAAAGCAGTCACTGCTAATTTCTAAAAGCTTTTCTTTTAGCACGCAAGGATCCACTTTGGTTTTCTTGCAACCATTGTTTCAAACTAATATATAAATTCCAATGTTCATTTTGGAAAATCCTTTGGTCCATGATGGATACATAGTTGACCATGTCAACAACTTTCTATTCTTTTGAGAGAAAAAGAAAAAAGATATATATTTTATATTAGAAAGAGGTGTTACTACAAAGGATACAAAAGAGACCCAATCATCACGATCAGACGAGAGGGGAAATTTACAAATTTGGTCAAGACAAAAACTACCATCGAGAAGCTTTCACAAGATTCATATTTACATGACCAGTATCAACAACAACATCATAGTACCTAAGAAGAAATCAGTTATGATTAGCAATGTTAAACATGAAATTTTCCTTGTAGAAAGAGCGAGCAGCCCATGCTTTTCTTGAAGAGGAGGCCTGTTATGTGAGATTTGGTGAGCCCCAAGCAGTTTCCTTGTTCTTGTCTTCGTTGTAGACCCTGGAAGTTGTGTCTTGCCTCTTCGAAGAGGAGTGGGTTGTTCTATCTCAGATATTCTTGCTTCAATTCTGCATTTTGCAATTTCAGTGAGCATTATAGCATTGACAGCATCCATTGTTTTCCCACAATCTTGCTCAAATGTTCCACACAGCTTTGAAGAGTGCCGATTCTTTCATGTTGTTCAAGGGTGATTTGAGTCAACCTAGAGAGAAAAGTTCCCATTTCAGGATTATGCACTCCTTTGGCCTCTATGATTTGCCCAAGGTTTCTAATTTTTTCAGAAATATTCAGCAAAGATTTTCCTCGTCTTGTGGTTTGAGAGAGGTAGAAGAAATGGATTGAGACAACAAATGTTCCTCAGTATGGCTGAAAATAAATCAGTTTCTTTGGACATGAGTAGGGGAAGGTTTGAAAGCAAAGCCTTCAAGGATATAGTGAGATAACTTATGATGTGGAAGCCTGTGAGCAAGTGCTGCCAAGTGAACAGGGTTATGAATATTAACAAAATCAGGGCTGAGGTCAAGCATCCTAAAAGATGGATTAAGAGATGGAGATTTATGCAGTCTTTGATTTAAAATTTCTCCTGAAGGAACTTGAGCAACTTGAGATGTTTTGGAAGGAGCGGGTGGTTTTTCACATAATAAAAATCTCTAGAGGAATGGGGGAATTCCACTACCTTAGTCAAATCCATTTCTTGTTGCTAGGTGCAATGAATATAAAAATAAGAGTCCTTCTAAGAGTTGTCCTTTTGTAAGTCTTCATGTATGCAGGTGACTTGATCGTCATCCACTTGAATAGGCATTTGTTAAGTTTTTTTTCATGCTTGGAGCCTGCTGCTGAGAATTCTGCTGTGAATTTGTTGGAGCTAGTTTTCTTTCCCTCCTCCTCTCTCTTTTGTAGACTCTAAGGTCTCTATTAATGGATTTGATTGCCCCATTCTTTGCACATCACTTGCCATTATTTATAAGTCTAAAGGACAACCTTTTCCTGGTTCCAGTTTTGCTGACAGTAAAAATATAGAGACGAGTTTATGAGTTTTGAGATTGATTTGATTGAAGAAGATCATAGAGGTTTTAGAAAATTTCTGAAACCATCATATCAGAATTTAATGCAGCTATGAGAATCGCACAATGGACGGGTTGTTTTGCACTTGTGTTTTGAAGGGCTGCAGGAGAGAAAATAGTTAAAGAAAGTTTCAGACCTTTGCCTTTGTTATGGATGTGTTGCTTTTTACCAACTCCTCTTTTAATGAGCAGATCGTCTTTTTACTAGACTCCTACTCCTCCCAATGTTCCATATCACCTCCTTGGGAGATTTTGATTTTCTTTTGAGGAGTGAAATCTTTGTCAATGGGGATATGATATCCTGAATATTGTAAACATTCTTATATTGAAACATCTGATACAAGTGTCTTTTTCTTTTGTTACAGTCATTGTGCATGCACCAGGCAAAATGCGAATGAAGCATAGAGAGAAGGGCCGATGCCAAGTGTACTTGTAGTACCTAAAATATGGTCCAAGCACTTGGCAATATGGCATTCGTTACTTATCTTGATATTAATCCATTTATACACAAATGACCAATTAAGGCACCCTCATGCTCTTTCCTTTGTCCCAATTCCACTAGACCACGGCTATTCTCCAGCTCAGCTCCTCAGAAATCACTGCACCTGCTACAAAACACATCTACAGACTTATACTTGTCTCAAAACTGATTCCTTGCACACCCTGGACAGGTTTGTAGGTCCAAGACAGGTTCGCCCACAAACCCATCCCACCTTCCACGAACCTATCATTTTCACTTCTAATGATCATCTTTTCAAATGCACAACTTAGCTTAGTTGGCCTAGGTGGTACTTTTGGGTTGGTTGAGCGGGAAATTCGAATGGTCACATATATAAACACATCCACCCTAAGCTATTAAAGGCATCTAGGGATCTTTTATTTCACCCTCTCTACAAAGCTCAAGAACAAGCATTGGAGCATCCAATTCCTTAACGCATTATCACAACAACAAGCTACTAAAATTCTAAATAAATCTATATTTCTGCCCTAGATCAACCATGAGCCAAAACTGAAGTATCAAGTGCGTGTTGCCAAGTGTGAGGGCCAGATCAAGGGCTCCATCTTCTATTGTTTTATTCTATATCACATGCGTCTCATCATAGGGTTGGGAAAACTACATGTGGCTTGATCCTTCTTCAGAATAGTGGTATGTAGCACAATGATCATCACATTAGTGAGGGTGTTGTGAGGTAGTCTAACCCTATCGTTATTAACCCCCTTTTAGGGTTCCAAGCAAGGAGAAGCTTTATCACAACATACCACAGTGATCGCATAGAAACAAGCCCAAAAATCAGACCTTTAGAGACTGACAAACAAGATCCCATCATTCAAATCGATTGTGCAAGTACAGAGGACAAGTTCATAGCCCTAGGGGACAAGTTTGGGCACGAAGATGTCCAAGCACCCATGAACCCATCTTATGTTGGATTTCAGACCTTGATATTTTACAAACAACTTGACGACACCCTAATATAATTATGTGCACATTTTGAGTAGTCTATCACACCATTTGAACATAATAGAATTGTTCCTCTCTCAGTAACCCTAACGTCTAATTGTACTTTCATTGATTATCATTGGTAAATATATTGGAAAATGAAAGAGTAGCATAATTTATGATTGTTTGAATTGTTTATTCTAGTTCAATTATCATTATTGCACAATATATTAAATTAGAATAAGACACTAATTTTGTATTATAGTACCCTTGGTTATTGGGCACTATTGATCCTAAAAATGATCTTGGACATTGTGTGGAGGCTTGAAGAGGGTCTATTAAAAGAGAGTGGGATATTAGATATGGAATGACAATGTTCATAGCCTCATAGAGTCATGGACCATAGTGACATAATCATCAATGCACCGAATATACTAATAGAAAATATCAAACCATCTCTAAAGACTGTATCGCTTTGTTGCCCCGAAATGGAAGGAAAAATTCCTCCTTTACAACACATCATCTCGCTAAGATATTATTTTCATCCTCCTCAACCCCTATTGATGCCTTTGCTACCCCAAATGTTATTGTTTTGTTTGTGTCCCTCTCCAAAGTTGCGAATCTCCTTTGTAGTAAACATGGCTCCTCATCATCACCAATCCAATCAGCATGTGGATCGATATCATCCAAGTCAATTGCCTCAAGCCTCGCAATCCCTCCGCCTAGCTCACACGAAAACAAAGATTGAATCACACAAAACTAAGGTCATTGAGGCGTGGTGATGTCAACCTGTTTTGCTTATTTGATTGATCAACTTCAAGCATGCTCCAATTATTTTAACACCCAAAAGATGTATACGATTGGGAAAAAATGCAAACGGCTAGACTCTAAAGATTTGGTGTTTTTAAACCATAATTTTCCCACCAAAAATAGGACATATATAATTTTGTAAGTCAGCCAGGCTTGAATAAATGAAAAAGTTGTAATGTCCCCTAAATGGGACATAATGAGAATTGCATTCATATTTCTTCTAGTTCCCATTATGTCTTTGTTTGAGTCAATATTGGCTCAATGGATGATGAATTCTACTTGATGTAATGGCGTAAAAGTATTTTTAAATACTTTTAATGGCGAGTTGGGCATGAAGGCCTCTTATTTGGTTCAAATACTTTTAATCCTTATGGGTTGGCCTTGATTGGAGAGCCTACATAGAGGTTAATGAAGAAATAGAATTACTTAAAGGTCGGCCTATGCTTTGGGCTTCTATTTTGATGTTGGCGCCACTTGAGGATATATAAAGACATGAAGGATCATTTGAAAAGGTTATGCATGTTTATTCTAAAGATTGATATCTTGAGTTTGTGCACAGTGTGCCCTACTCTCCACTAAAGACAAAATCTTTAGTGTTAAAATATAAGAGCATTATATAGTGTTCCTGATCGGTTATGCAGTTATACCTGCCTCTAACTACCAATTGTTTGTAACCACCTCTCTCTAAATAAATATACCCTGTTGCATCCATTCTGGATAGTGTGCAGATTTGCCTTCTCTGATTTCTTTCTTCTTGCATATGCCAACATTGGTATCAGAGCATTAAAGGTCGCTCAAGGTCACAGTTCAAGGAAGCCTCCAAGAGGCACAAATTGGAAATTCGAGGAAGCCCTAATAGGGCACAAATTTGAAAATACGTGAAGGTATTTGGAGAAAATACAGTCGCAATCAGGAAATACAGAGCCCGAGGAAGCCCTTGAAGGGTACGGGAGTCAACAAGAGTTTGAGGAAGCCCTGCTAGGGCACAAACTTAAGTCATTGTCGTGTTCACTCGCTGTAGAAGATTTTTACGAATTCGTATATGGTCACGAGGGCACATACAAAGCAGATAAACGTTTTTTCCACAGTCGGAATTACAAAGAGAAAGGTCGTTTTTAGTTTTCTATATCAGCAAAATTACAAGTCTTCCTTGGGTCATTCTTTACAGTCGCAATAAGCAATCACGATTTCTTGCAATCTTGGCAAGTCACAAAGATTTTACTATTAGCAACTGATTTTTGAGGGAGGTTAGGGCATTCAAGGGCAAGAAAACTGATCTTCGAGTCGTTTCGACGACAAAGACTGTTCATTTGTAGTCACGACTTTTATCTTCCTGTTCGTTGTTGTCTTTTTGTTTGCTAAACATTGCTCAAGTCGTGATCATTGTCTACAGTAAATCCTAGGAAAACTTCATGGGAAGTCTGCAGTCGTGAGGGAGAGGAATATTGAAAGTCGTGGTTGTTCCTCATTACTGCAATAATAAATTCCTCCATTTGTTGGAGGGTTGTTCATTATTTATCCAAAGACATTTTGTGGAAAGTAATAAATGGAAAATATTTCAAACTTGATTCTGCCAGACTTGCAAAAGTTAACATGCACAAATTTCAATGTATGGAGCCATAAAATTCTACACTTGCAGAATTTCAAGATTGTGATAAGATAATCATGAGTAGCGAAGGTAGACCTACGACGAACTTCACTGATTATGATAAATGTCATAAGGAGGCTCTATTACTTCTCAAGTTGTCGGTGTCGGATGATATGATACCGAAGTGCGGAATGCTACTATGGAAAGCACGTTGTGGACCAATCTGAGGGATAAATATCAGACGTCGAAAAGAGTCGGGTTTTATACCTAAAGAATATGCTCTTTTCCATAAAGTTACAAGAAGGTGGATCGCTATCTGAGCACCTACTTTGGATGAAAGACCTCCGAGACCAGTTATCTTCCATCAACAAAAAGGTGGACGACGATGATATGGTGGCTCTAGTTCTAAACAACTTACCTTCTTCGTATGAGTCATTTGTGGAGGCACTCCATTTAATGGCTGAAAGTCAAACTCTCACGTTTGACAAGGTGAGTTCCTACCTGTTGCAAAAGGAGTGGAGACAAATTCAAGCAGAATCTAATTGTGACCAATTAGAGAGTGCTCTTGTCACACAGTCAAAAGGAAAGTGGAGACGTCATTCTTGGTGAGTCCTCCACTCGGTATCGATCACATGCTATTATTCTTCACAAGGTTGGGCACCTTAAGAAGGATTGTTGAAGTGGAAGTATGATCTTTCACAACAGAACAAAAATCCATGTGATGAGGAACATGTGGCAGCAGTTGCAAAAGAACGAGATTCGGATGATGGGCATGCTCTTTATTGTCTTACGACATCATGCTCGCATGACAATGGTACTAGTTGTTGGATCATTGACTCTGGTGCATCCGCACACTTTTCATGTCGCAGGGACTGGTATGTTTCATTTATCTAAAATATATGTTTTGAATCAGTAGTACTAGCTGATGGAGAATCACTTGCAATAGAAGGGATAGGAGATATATGCATTGTATTGAATAATGCTCATAAATTGTTGGTACAAAATGTTAGATATGTACCTTCTTTACAAAAGAATCTTCTATCTATTCGTCAATTAACTAAAATCCCAATATTTTGTGGATTTCTGTGGGAAGAAGTGTGTTGTTTCTGATGTGAAACAGAGATACCGATGATTGCCCTTGGTATTGGGCAAGGTGGCCAATATCGGCTTGTTGATCCTGCTACGATCAACATGAATGCATGTGTGGAGGACAACTCCACCATACAGATGTACGGGAGGCTGACATGCCTTGGGAGGATGGATTTCCTCATTCTGAAGAATAATTTGTTGTGGATGGAGACTCCACTATTCCAGATGCATTGAAGGTGCATGGTGAGATGGCATGCCAAGCCACTCACTTAGAGGTACTTGCTCGAAGGACAATAGAGCATGAACAATTTGCTCATTGTGTTGTGAAAGATCTTTCCCAACAAAGGGGGATAAATGAGCAAATAGATGAGACGGAGGAGTTGGTTCTCACTCCTACCACTGCGGAGATGGTTATTTCTCCCACTTCTTGAGATGGAGATGTTTGTTTCTCCTACTATTTCGGAGTTGGTTCTAACTTCCACTACACAATGGTCACATTTCTCTTCCTAAAAAGGTTGGATGAGCACTACATGGTGTTGCAAGGACATGGTCGAGGTGACTTTGATTGCAGGCTAACTGAGTCTCTTGTATAGACTCCAACAAGCTACACAAGCCTGAACAGATTTCTCAATCCACCTCTCCGAATTTCAATTCCAACACTCTGGAGATGGGGCTGACACTCTCAGCCATTGATGATTCATCATTGGTCAATGAATCACATAACAAAGAATTAGTGGACCACTTGCCATATCCTTTGTTCACACGACTGATTCTTGTTTTGCGGTTCTTCTCCATTCGACAACCGCAACACAACAATGGACTGCTGATTTCGAAGTACCACCTATGGCACAATCTATAGATCTAATGACTAAACATATGGGCTTTAGAACATTTGTAAAATTTTGGGACAAACTTGGTATTGTTTCCGGTTTAGTCATTAAGAGGGGGTGTTAAAATATAAGAGCATTATATAGTGTTCCTGATCGGTTATGCAGTTATACCTGCCTCTAACTACCAACTGTTTGTAACCACCACCTCTCTCTAAATAAATATACCCTGCTGCATCCATTCTGGATAGTGTGCAGATTTGCCTTCTCTGATTTCTTTCTTCTTGCATATGCCAACATTTAGTGTGGCTCAACTTTGGGATCACTTCTGAACCACCATCATTGGAAGATTTGAGGAACGAAACTCCTCAAGCTTGAGGGGAATCCCATGTAGGGGTTTCCAAAGTGTTTCAAAGCGGTTTATTGCTGAATTTCCCCTTTCTTACCCTAGGCGACTTGCATGGGTGGAAGGTTTGATATGTTCTAGGGCTGTTTTCACTGTTTTTGTTTGATATTTTTGTTTGGCATAATTTATAAGGCCATAATTTGAACTTTGGAGAATTTATGTGAGGATTTGCTATTTTTTCTAGTCCTTGGTTTGGGCTCAACTACTGCTGCCATAAATATTTAATTCCAGCTGTGTTTATCAGATATTTCTTCATCTTTCTGCCGTCTGTTGGTTTGGAATTTATATTGATGTATTTGTGATGCATAAATATTGTCGTGGCTAGATAAATTATTTCGTGGCATTCTACATTGATTTACATAGTGAAAAGTGGACTCAAATCTCATAAGAAGTTCGCTTCCTAGAGACTGCAGATTTTGTATTGGTTAATCATTCTAAGATATTTTCAGCTATTTTCAGTTTGTTGTGTGTGTACTTGAAGGTGTTTTCAGATCAGATCTATATGGATAGCCAGTAAACCTTTATTCTCCGTTTTCAGCCCTAAAAGGGACATTACAAAAGTCTACAAGTAATTTGAAACTAAAAACAAATGATTCAATTGCTTTTATCTATCTAAGTGGTATTTATTTTTCTAATGTAGAGAGTGAAGAAAAGAGCGTCCCTCTCTACACTCTTGCAAATTGTGTTCTCTAGTTTTTTTGTTTCGAGTTCATCCTCTCTATGCCCGTATTGAGGCCATTGATAACCTTCTCATTGGCCTTAAATGAATGAAATAGAAAAACTTAGGGTTCAAGTAGTAGGCTATTGCATGTATATGTCTGGAGTGGCTTGGTCTATCTCTAATCAATTATGCACCAAATGGATTCATATTTTCTTTGATTTTTCCCATAATAATTTGCTATGGCCTTCTTGATCACATTTTTTTCGCTCATCTACAATACATAGCTTGCATATGTTTTACTGGAATCCTCCCACAATGGGCCACTCAAATCATTAGTAGGATCCTTAAATACTTTCCTGACAATGGTCAATGCATTTACCAAATCCTCCCAATATGGGTTTATCACCACATTGTATGGGTTGTTATTATCATACCAAAAGTTTGTCACAACTATCCTTGATTCATAGTACAATTCCCGGCCCAATTAGTACCTTTGAGCAAAGAGTGTTACTTTGAAGAACAAAAAGAGAACTTGATTCTCCAATAGATAACCCCCATCCCCATCCCCATCCCCATTCCCATCCCTTTGGAGTTGGGAAAAAAAAGAGGCTTCCATATCATACTCATTGGAATCATCCTTGCTAACCTCCTCACTATTGTTGCAATTTCTTCAACTTTCCTATTCCTATTTTTCTCTGCATAAGCCGCAAGGTAAGCATCCATCTCTCTTTGAGCCTCAGATGGCACTTGTTTGCATAATTGCACATCCTTTCATGCGAGGTGGTATTTGAGGTGATTGACACCTCCACTCATCTTCAACCCACAATTGTGTTTGTTTTTCCTCTAGAGACCAGTTCATGCTTCCAAGAAGGTTCATTAGACTTAGGCTTGCTACGGGTAGTCATAACACCAATGCCATTCTTGTAATGTATATAGTAGTGGTGTCCCCGAGATTACCCAAATCACAACCCCTTTTAAAAAAAAAAAGAACTCTAATCCCTTCGAGTTGTTTTGTGTTTGTTTTGCCTGCAATTGTTTTCATCGCTCTAAGGTAACCCCAGAGTCATAAAAACCAAATTTGTTAAAACTACTCTATCCCTTCACCAAGTTTATTTTATTTATTTATTAAATAAATAAAGTTCTTTTAAAAATAGATTGAGCTAAAATTGGAGGATTTAGGTTATATAAAGCACTTCACCCCATCATTATTACCACAAAACATTCACTCGGGGAAGAATTTTTGCAGATCAACTAATTGGAGAAATTTTTCGAGCAATTGCCCGCAACTTTTTTTTGTTTTGTTTTATTTCTTTTTGTCTCATTTTGGTTTGTTTTCTCCGGCAATTCCCGTAGCCTATTCATTCTTCTTGCCAGATCTTTCCCCAGGCCTAGGGTTTTGAAAAGCTATCCAATTTTTTTAATTACTAATCTGTCTAAAGGTGATCAGAGCTCAGATTCTTTCAGAAGATTGCAAGAAGTTGCTTGGTCCAAAAAGGTGCAAAAATGGATTTTATGAAAATAAGAAAAATATTGCCATCAATGTGTAGAGCTCGAGAAAATATGCACTTTTAGAGAAAACGACACCTAAAACAGAGCCACGGAATGAAAGTTATGGCACATGCAAGTTTTTGCTGCTACATCTTCTCGGACCCTTTCCAAAAATGGAAAATTTTATTCTATACTTGTGTTTTCTTCACCAAAAATCCAAAAAAGGAAAGAAATGTTGTTTTCATGTCAGTCACAATTTTCAAGGCTGCCTTCCACGTCCAATTTCCACGCTGCCTTCAGAAATTTTCAAATTTTAAAGGCAGAAGTCACAATGCAAGTCACACTTTTGGAAAAGAGCTATCTTTCATGCAAGTCACACTTTTTGGAAGGAAGACTTTAAGTTGCCAATGGGAATTTTGGTAGTGGCAGGCAAGCGGGAATTTCTTGCCTACCTAGCAGGTTACTTTTTCCTATCAAGTCAAATCACTTAAGTGACAATGGGAATTTTGGAGGTGGCGGGTAGATGAATTTTTCTTACCTTGCCTAGGGGTGAAAATTCCCATTATGAAAGTAAAGTCACTTAAGTGAAAGTGAAAAGGGGAATTTCTTGCCTGCCTAGTAGGGTGAAAATTCCCATTATGAAAGTAAAGTCACTTAAGTGAAAAGTGGAATTTCTTGCACCCATTATGAAAGTAAAGTTGTTAGGTTTTTTTGCTTCAAAAAATTCCCATTATGAAAGTAAAGTCACTTAAGTGAAAAGCGGGAATTTCTTGCTTGCCTTGCAGGTGAAAATTCCCATTGCTTTGACTTTTATTTTTAACATGACTTCTAGCCAAAAAGTGCGACCCATTTTGGCATAGCTAAATGTCTAAAAGCTGATTTTTTTAATTGTCGGGAAGCATCCAGTTTTGGCGCCTAGGGTTGGAGAAGCTTTCTTTTTATTATTCAGAGCATCTGCATGTTGATGTGAGTGCACAAGTGAATAAAATAATATTTTTAGCTTGCTTGGCATGCAAACAAAGTCTAAAAATAGAGGGCAACAGGCTTTATAAGCAGATTTTGGTGATGAAAATTGAGTATTCATGCCATGGACTCCATATTTGTCTGAATCAATTGTAGGTATTCATCACAGATGCCCATATTGGTGAAGAAAGCAAAAGTCAATATCTGATACATTGAATATATCTTCAGAATCAGAGGAGAAATAGATCCAGATCTCATAATTGCAAAGGCTTCCAAAAAATTCATCCTCTTGTTTCTAATGCAACCCAAGTAGAAGTCATTGCATGGAAAATTCCTTCCAGAGATCTTGTGCATGTGCTCCCAATCTTCCAGTTGAAGCCTTCATTGAATTTACTTGTATTTTCCTTCACCCAGTGCTTTCTAGAATTTAAAATTGCTCATATGCAATTAAAAATAAAAGATGATGAGTTTTGTCTAAATTATTTACGGCAAACATTGCACTGGTGCATATACTGGAGAAGAATTGCAAAAGCTTCAAGGATAAAAGGGAAGACATGTCGAGGTAGGCAACACCCAGTAGAAAAATCACGATCAATCAGCTTTCTTCCAGATCCATTTGGTGAGAATCAAAGGAAAAAGAGTCAACCACATGCAGAATATGGAAAAAAGAACAAGACTGGGAGTGTAGCAGCTTTCTTCTAATTTCTTCTCTTTCTTTTTTCTTTTTCTCTTATTTTCTCCGACAAAGTAATTGAGTAATCAATTAAATTGTAAAACTTAAGTGATTGGTTTAAAAGTCGTTACTTCAAGTTACTGGAAGAAGTCAATTACTTGGAAATAGGTGGCAGACATGCAAAATAGAAGGTTCTATTTTCAGTTATAAATTATGCATGTCATGCAAAGAGGAATTCCAGGAGGAAGATTGTCATTGCTTCCCTTTTTCATAGCTTCCACATGTGGCAATTCATTAAAAAAGCTTCCTATTTGTAATTGCCCTCTATACACTATAAATAGAGGAAGAACCTACGGGTTAAAGGATCGAATTTGTAATCAACATTCTTGTGTTCCAGACTTTGAGCTAAAACCCTTGATATCTTTTAAAAGCTAGGAATAGAGAGAGGCATTTCCGAGAGAACTTTGTGTCAACGGTGCATTTGTTTCTTATTTCTTTTTGTAGATCTTTGCATAAACTTTGTGTTATCTTAGATCTAGATCTGAAACTTTCCTTTGCTTTAAATTTGCATTTCAAGATCTATTTGTTTTATCTATGTGCATGTGATCAACTCTGTCAACTATTGGTTAGGTTGCACATCTTCTTTCCTTTCTTCTTGTATTTATTATTTCCCTTTTTCATGAGCTCTGCAAATTAACATAAAACCAACAGATAGATATTAAGAAATATAATTGACAAAATCTTATGGGAGCCTCACTTAAATGAGGGAGATTTATTCTCATGCCGCTAGGTTTTCAGCTATGCATAAAATCTAGCCAACAAGTAAACCCTAAAAACAAAGAAATTGATTAAAATCCCATTTTGTTATTTCCTCCAGAATACATTAAATGAAATGGGAAAACAAACAAAAAAATCTAAAATAAAGCAATTACCAAAAAAAAAATCAAATAAGTTAACAAAAATATATCTCATTGACCCCAAAAAATCTTACAAGGCAGAAAATCACTATCAATCATCTCGGAAACATGAAATGATAAAATGACCTAGAGATTTAAATACACAAAAACTACAGCTGTCTTAGTCTACAACAACCGTGTTTTCTGCATGAATCAACAAGTTTTTGGTGGAAATTAGGCCATTTTCCAGCCTTGATACGGAAGCTAAGTAGAGTGGTGGTTTCTCAATTAGTAAGAGTGCGACGTGAACTTGCAAGTACTTGTTGATTTTTTCCGTGTTTCTAATCTATAGGACCAACAAATCACTTGGTTTTGCAGAGAGAATACAAATAATCAAGGCAATGAGCTCTAAGCAGTTCCTATATATATGTTGCCTCTCATTCCTCATCCCATTCACGTAGAACATCAGTCAACCAAATTTTCAAGAACTTTCTATGGCAAGGGAAACAAGATAGAATCAAACATCCTTCGGGTGTAAACTGATAACAATGGATAAAAACATGGAGGATTGACCAATAACAATACAAATTGTGTAATCAAGCATGAGCCATGAACGCAACATGAGGCTACTTCAAGTACAAGAAATTCCTCTAAACAATCTCATCAATAAATACCAAATCTCTTTAATTCTTGGCATCCACAACTACAACCTCCAAAGAGAATTTCAGCTACATCTTGGCATCTATATGAAGACCTTCAAAATCTCCATCCTTATTTGAGTCATGGCATATTGAAATGGAGCAACAACTAAGTTCTAGAATTCTAGTTGGAATGGATATCCTCCTCCATCCAATAACTTTGATCAATCATTCCGGCCTCTTCTTTATGAATAGGTATTTACTCAAGTTCTAAAATGGACGGACTATTGTATGGTGGATCAACATGGCAACAAAGTGAAAGGGCTATTCCTTATTTTGTAAATCATGCAACCACTTTTCAAACACAAGAAACACAATCAAGAGGAGCATTACTATGTAATGTCCCCTTCTCAATGCTAGTTCTCTATGAAGACCTTGGGTCCCTTCCACTTTCCGGGCTGAAAAGGATTGAGCAAGGGAAGTTAATGTCATGATTTTTAGTTGTTTTTGTGAGCTTTGCATTATTTTAAAGTAATTTTCTAAGTATAGTCAAGTCGGCTGGGAAAAAGGAGAAAAGTCAATTGAAAAATAAAAGAAAAAGAACTATTATGTCTCCAAGGAGGTCGGTCCTCTTTAGGAGGATTCTATTTGGTTTTGGTGCCACCTCTAGCTATTTAAAGGGGTCGCTTGGCTTGGAAGATGTTTATGCATGCTTTGGAATTTATTCTCTTAGAGTTGGAGCATGTTTTGCTTTCTCTCTCATCCATTGAGGACGAAAACCCTCTTGGAAGACCTATTGAGAACGAAACCTCTCAATAGTGAGCTAGTTTGAGGACGAAACCCCTCAAACTTGCAAAGGGTGATCTCATACATAGATTGCATTGCGTTGAATTTAGTTTTGAAGGCGTTTCCAACCCTTCCCCAAAGGTGGAAACCTGCCCTAAGGTGAAGTTTGGGGTGTTCTAGGGCACAAAACTTCAAATTCAATCATCATTATGTTCCTCCTATTTTTAGCAGAGTAAATCTTCATTTGTACTTGAGTTTGGGCTTGGAATTCTTCATTTCCAGCCATATTTGTAAACAATATTTGTTAATTAATTTCTAGTTGATATTAAATTGGTAAAACAAGTATCTTCTCTCGGTATTTTTCCTCAATTAATTCTTGCTTTAAAGAATAATAATTTGAAGGGTTTCTATAAGTTTTGTGACTAATTGCTATCATAAAAAAATATATTTACAGCCTGCTGCTAGGGTTTGAGAATTTAATTTTAGTTTACTATTTGGTTCTCAGTGCAAGTTCCTTTGTAGTTCGATTCAGCCCAAAAGGGGTATTACAGGTATCAAATAAAATATCTTCCCATCCCGAGGGATTCATACAAAGACAGTGACAAAGAATACATCCACTATTAAAGGAGAGAAAAGAAGAAATCAGATCAGTTGCTTGAAGGGCCTAACATGGCCAACAAGGGTTCCGAAGAGGCCAAGATCGATAGACTCATTGAAGGGCAAGAAAGGTTGGCGGGCACGATGGATTTGCTAGCCATAACCTTGCAAAAAATTCATGAGCCAAGACTTCACAATGATGAGGGCAGTTCGTTAGGTGCTCACAATGCAAGGCAACCCCAAGGGTCAAATTTTGGATTTGCTGCTAGGCCTTTTTAGCCTACCTTCCTCCCAAGGGAAGAAGTCATTCCGAGGTTGATACACGACATTCAATAGGGCACAATATTGCGTCTAGCTATGAAGAATATAGGGCTCTTCCAAATGAGATTTGTGATGTTATTTCACTTGCAAATTCATAGGAGTAAGCAAGGGTAGGTCAAGGCCGGAGCCTAGACCTCAAGCGCCATAGAGGGATCTTCAACATGCTTTGGGGAAAGTGACACTCTCCACATTTGATGGTTCCAACAAGGGGACAGCCTGTGCTTGGATACAAAAGTTGGATACTTATCTATCATTGAGGCCTATGACGAAAGATGAAGCAATCAAGTTTGCAACCCTTCATCTTGAAGGAATTGCACACGAATGGTGGTACCATGGATTGGTCACACAAGGGCACAATCTCATCCACTCATATGATGAGTTTTGTAGGAGGATCATTGAGAGATTTGATAGGATTGATCCGGAGATTCGTTTTGGGAGCTAAATATGCAATTAAGACAAGGCACGATGGAAGACTATGTCGCTGAATTTCAGAGACTTTCAATGATGATTTCGGATGTGACAAAGAGGAGACTCATTGTTTTGTTCATTGAGGGTTGGTTGAACCACTCAAGGGTTTGTGTAATATCCCTTTCAAGGGTTGAAACTGAAAAAGAAGGAAACCATGTAAATCCAAGTGAAGTATAATCTGATTTTTATAACAGCAATGTAATATTCCTTAAACCCTAACAACGAATCTTGATAGGGACTGGATATTCCATAAAACCATGCACAATTACTTCTAAATAATTATTTCAATTACGGCAACCAATATCCATCCAATTTGCAATAAATGGAGAAAATCAGCTGATGATACACTGCTGTAATTAAATTTATGACAGCAACATGGTAGCCATAAACAAGGGCTGAAAACAATAGATAAACCTCTCCAAAAATAGCCAAATTATGGATTCCGGCCTTATAAATTATGGAGAATCAGAATATAAAATCAGATATGGATTATGTGCCCTAGAAAGCACCGAACCAACACCAAACCCTAGTCTCCCCCTAGGGAAGAGCTCCAAAAATCATGCAAAGCTTTTGTAATCCTTCTTCTTGATGTCTTTGATCCAAATCAACAAGCAAGTCTTCAAGAGATGTCTTTAATGAACCACCATGGAGAGTTTTTCGTTCTCCACCAAGCCACAAGGAAGGTTTCCGTCCTCCTTGGATGCCACACAAGAGGGTTTTTCGTCCTCAAGTGGAATGGTATTGAGCAACTAGCTCAACAAACCAAATGTAGATGTAATATACGCCAAAGATGGTTTGCAAATGAAGTCACACAATCCCTTTTATACTCCTTACTTAGCGCCAAAGGACAATTACAAGAGGACAGACCTCTTAAGCTTCACTTTATCTTTTAATTGCCTCTTTAATTCCTCCAAACCCAGCCAACCTGCCTCCTAAAGGAAAACACTAAAAGAAAACATTAAATCTAATAAAAAAACTGAAACAAAGTGCAATTCCTTCCCTTGTTCACTTATTCTTCTTCGCCACGGAAAGGGAATGGCAAGAAGTCTTCATTAAGCCTTAATTCAAAAAAATAGGGGACATCATAGTTTGGTAAGAACATTTGATCCTTTGTCTCTCCAAGAGGCAATAAAGAAATATTTGGATCTAGAAGGTGTTGCTCCAGGACAGCAGCGATTAGCGGGCAACCAAGGGCATCTTGAAATGGTGGACAGCCAAAAGGATATTTAGGACAGCCATTGACTGGCCAAAGAGGCCTTTTCACTGAGCAACAATCATACCCAAGGAGCTGTCCAAAACAAGCAAAGAAGAGAGTCACGGAATGAGCTAAGAAGGAAAAACTTGTGCTTCTCTTGCAAGGATCCATGGTCTCCATGGTCATCATTGCCTAGGTAAGGGACATGTGCATTATATTGAGGTATTTTCAGATTGTGAAGAAGAAGAGGAAGTGGAAGTTGAAGAGGCAACACAAAATCATAATTTGGAAGAGGACCTAGAAACTTAGACAACACTCTTGCCACTTTGTCCGGTGCTCCTAGATATCATCCATTCCGTGAGAGGAGACCTACAAGGGCAAAGAGTCACGATATTGATTGATAGTGGAGCTACTCACAATTTCATTGATGAGAGCTTGGTGACAAGATTGAAGTTGAGGGCTGAAGATTTCAAGGGTTTCAATGTTACGGTAGCAGATGGCTTCTCCATCCCATGCACTAGAAGGATACCGCAGCTCATGCTCTCTTTGGGAAGGCACGAAGTAAAGGATGATTTCTATGTCATCGGAATTGGTGAAACTGATTTGGTGCTAGGGGTTCAATGGCTACATTCATTGGGTGAATTTACCCAAAACTACCAAAGCATGGAGCTGAAATTCAAGGTGGGTGACAAGGAGGTTGTGCTACAAGGTATGAAGAGTGGAACTCCTCAAATTGTGACAGCTAAGAGCATGGAGAGAGCCTTCAAGAGGGGGCAGGTCGCATGGGCAGCACATTTCTTAGTGTTGGCGAAATAATTTGTCGTGTTGCGAATTATTGAGTTTTCACCAACAGTAGGGCTAAGCCCCTCCTTCTTGTGTATGGGAGGTTCCCATTATTGAATGTAAACTATCTAAACTATCTAAAATTTGTGGGGTGGCCAATAGGTCAGGGGATCACACAGGAACACTCCATTGAACCTGAGGCAAATGCTTGTATGAAGTACAAGGGAGGAATTTGCAGCGAAGAGAGGTAAAGGGGAGTTGGGAAAATAAGGAGAGAGAGGGTTACTGTTGTGAGTAGGCACTAGTAGAGTTCACATACAATAACCAGAGTAAGTCCACATCCAATTAGAAGAACACAACAATGTAAACCATGATAAGACATAACAAATCATAGACATAGACTTCCATTGATTCATTTATCAAAGGCATAGACACCTTTCTTGGTTTTACAAGATTATCATATATGCAAAGTTGGAAAGAGAGTAGAGGAACATAAGCAGAAAATAGAAGAATTGCAACTTTTATTGCTTGATGTAGAAGTGGTAACCTCAACAACATACATTCAATCAACAATTTCCAACCCTTGGAATGGAGAAGCCATTCCAATTTATAACATTACAAACTATCCTCATCTACCCCCACATGACTCTTCACCTATCCTCATCACTTGTGACCTTTCATATTCCTAGGAAGTGAGTTTTTTTCTTATTATTGGAAAAATGACTCTTACAATGTTTAGCTAAGGGTCACTTAAGTGAATAGGACGAAATAGCAAAAGTACATTTTTAATGAGAAATTAGAATCTAGAGAGAGGAAGAAAGAAGAGAGAATGGTTGACTGATCTGATGAATAGAAGCTTTGTTGATGAAGAACTTGCTGATTTGAAGCATGATAATCACAATTTCCTTCTTTTGCAAGATGCACAAATACTCCAGATTGCTGAATGAGTGTTTAGAAACACTATTGGTAAAGCATTCCAATGTGAGCCTGAGATGACTATGGGCATCACTCATGATGGTTCCTTCTTGATCTCACAGTGAGAGTGAGGATCACTTTCTTGCTCCTTAGGCTTTCACAAATGGCTCCAATGATCATGAGAGACAACTCCATGATGCTCAAACCTCTTGATTTTTATCCTTTATTCACCGAAATAGATCCTCACTTTGCAGATAGAGGATTGCTTCCCAAATGAGATTCTTGAGAAGCGGCCACCGGTTGGAATGGAATGAGATGACAACAATGTCTCTCCTTAAGATATGCTCACACTACAATGCCTTAGGTGAGTGTTTAAGAACACTACGTGGTTTTATGTCATCGCAAACACGATTCAAACTGGGTGGCAACAAATGAAGCAAAGATGATTTCCCATTCTTGCACACACAATGCTTTGAATGAAGATCATTACCTTCTTACCTTTCCTAGCTCCAAAATCTGTTTATACACCTCCTATTCACATGTTTTTCATGGGAAGGTTTCCCATCGAGAAAGATACACTTGGATGCTCTTGAAGAGAAGGAGGCTGCAATGGATCGCTCTTGCTTGACTCAAAAATCTTTGTGGGATCTACGATGAGCTTTACCTTCTTATGAATCCTCCTGGAATATAGAACCACTTGTGCGTTCTCTTCTCATTATCTTCTTCTTTAAAGGCTCTTGTTTAATGGTTCTTGGCTGCACCGAAGTGAGATTCAATTTCAATGTTTCATCCTTTGAGGATTGACCACACTACCATGTGTTTGAATGAGCGTTCAAGAACACCGTTGCAAATGTCATGTCATTAATCAAGCCTGGATGATTTCTCGTTCTTACATATAAGGCGCCCCAAGTAAAGATCACTTATCAAATTTTTTTTGACTTAGAGTATCTTTGGAATGAAATCAAATGCAGGGATGCTTTCATACCTCATTTTTCATGTGTCTCCCATAGGAAAGGATGAGCTCTTGATTCCTCACACAGGATGACTTAAACACCTAGATGACTTAACTAGCTCATTTGACTTGCCCCTTGATAGGTGATGATGGATTTAGGACCTGATGTTCCTCATCTTGCTCAAGAGTTTATCATTTCACTCATAGTAGGAAAACTGCTTGCCAAAACTTGCCAAAAAAACAAGCAAAACGAGTAAACCGCTGAAAGACTCGCCAAAATAGGCAAAAAAAAACTCGCCGAGCATAGTTGGAATACTCGCCAAAACTCGCCGAGTTATAGTTGGAAAACTCGCCGAGCATAGTTGGAAAACTCGCCAAAGACAACATTTCTTTCCTTTTTTGGCATTTCTTTCCTTTTTTGGATTTTTGGTGAAGAAAACACAAGAATAGAATAAAATTTGCCATTTTTGGAAAGGGTCCGGGAAGATGTAGCAGCAAAAACTTGCATGTGCCATAACTTTCATTCTGTGGCTCCGTTTCAGGTGCCGTTTTCTCTAGAAGTGCATATTTTCTCGAGCTCTACGCATTGATGGCAATATTTTCTTATTTTCATAAAATCCATTTTTGCACCTTTTTGGACCAAGCAACTTCTTGCAATCTTCTGAAAGAATCATGAGCTTTGATCGCCTATAGACAAATTAGTAATTAAAAATACTGGATAGCTTTCCAAAACTCGGCGAGTACTCACCAAAACTCGACGAGTATTCTCCCGTGCTCGGACTAATCGTCCCACCTGCCAGCTTGGTCGCAACCTGCTTATTCAAATGTTGACTTCACATATCAACAGATGCGTAGGTTTTTTTTTTATTTTAAGAGTTTTTTTGTTCAATGATAATCACACGAAGAAGCGCAACAAATTGACTCAAAAAAGGCTCAACGACTTGGTTTTTGTGCAATACAATCTCCGGCTTCGCACAAAAAAAGTTGAGGCCACATCAGAGGAGCTCATTGATTTGGATGAGATAGATCCATACAGTGAGTGGACTGGGCAAGAAGAGGAAAACCCTGCGTTCACAGTGGACGAGATTGCTTCTTTTAAGAGGGAGGCTATGGAGGGAGAAGCACTAGCAGGACTCCGAGGAGATATTGGATTGGATGAAATCTTTGGAGGTGATCTCCAACATGCAACAGAGGAGCCACCAGCACCACCATCTAGTTCCATGATCGAGCCAGATTCGCAGCCTTCTAGGAGGAGCGTGGAGACGCAGCCAAGTGTGGGGACTAGTAGAGGCACTAGACCCTCTCCCCAATATTTCTCTAGATTGGGGAAGAGGAAAATGTAATTTATTGTATATTGTAACTTGCATAGATATGAAATTTATGATGATATTTTTCAATGTCAATCATCATAAATTCATATTACTTATCAGTCGGTTGTTGTATTCGCATGATGATGCGATTTTGTATTGTATTTGTATTCAAATCTAATAGAAAACACTTCTCCAACATTTTATGGGCTCATTTGATACATTTTGTAGCTATGTGTTGCTTAAAATTTATGTTTTTTAAAGAAATTTGAGTATTTTTAAGTTGTCGAGTATTCCCGAGTATTGGCCGAATATTGGCGAGTTTTTGCCGAGTTTTTTTTGGGGTCTGGCGAGTATTTGGATTTGGCGAGTTTTCCTACTATGATTTCACTTATGATCATGATGACACCCTTTGATGAATCTCGAATTCCAATGGGGCCCTTGAATCTTTTCAAATGCTTTGTCAAACTTGAATGATGATTTTCACCTACCGCGCCGCAATATGCTCTATCATGCTCCCTGACACGAATGTGACAAGAATGATGTTCTATGATCCTTGTGGAGAGTTATTTTCCTCATTTGAGCTACACGACAAGACGACAACCTCATGATCATGTCAAGATGGAAAAGAGCAGCGAAATGAGTGAAAACGGAGCCAACAACTTTTTGCACTGAAAACTGAAACTTTCTATTTTTGGCAGGTGGGATCAAGAGTTGCTATTTTGGGAATTTTTTGCCTTTTTGCTCAAATTTTGTTTTCCGAAGCTCCTAACACAATTAGATTACCTCCGTTGATGATATTTTATCATTTTTAGAAAGTTTATAGTTTTAGCAAGTTGCTTTTTGAGAAGCTACTATTTTGGGGAAATTCCCTGCTTACCCTAATTGCTATCTTGCACCGTTTTTGGATGTTCTGAGTGATGGGAGCTTGTTGTTTTAAGGGACTTACTATTTTTAGTAAGTCACTTTATAAAGAATGTTTTATTTTTAGAAAGCTCACTTTCCAGTGTGTCGGTTTGCAATGAAAACACCATTGTTGGATTCGCTCTTCTCAAGCGTCCCGTACATGCTACAATTTTCATCAGAATCCTTCATGCTAGAACTCTCTTGCAAATCAAAAAGGAAACTTTTGGATAAAGGGTTTCAAGTTTCTGCTGCTGTAAATAACCAGGGAATCAGCTGGTATGAAGCTTCAAAGTGATCACAAAGGACACAAAGGAGCCTGAGAGTAGAGAAATCTTCTGAAATCTTAGTGCAATAATAGGGTTTGTGGTTACTGAGTTATGAGAAAATCATGTTTTTAGACGCCATGGCTGCTATGGAACGTATTGGGCAGCACCGCTGTTGTATTTTGATGTTATTTGAAGTTTTACCAACATCGAAAATGGTGGATGGGCTTAACTATGTAGAGAAAACCACCTTAAAACAAGTTATGTTATGTCTTCCTTGTTAACCACGCTTTTGTCCATGGTTGAATGACAGGTAAGTGTGGGTTAAAAGCTGGGTTTAATGGCTGGTGGGGGCGCTAATTTTTGTCCCCTTTGTCCCCTCGGCAAAGGGATACAAATGGGCGCTTGGAGAGATTAAGATTGTGCCAAGTGTCACAACTGGTGCCTTTAATGGGGATGATGGGGAAAGCTAGGACAAGCACTTGAGAGCTGAAAGTTGATCGCATGGAAAACCACAAAGGGGGTTGGTGGGGGCACTCATTTTTGTCCCCTCTATTCCCTTTGATGCAAAGGGACAAAAATGAGCGCTTGGATCAAGATGCTGCCAAGTGGCACAATTGATGGATCTAGTGTGAGGAAAATCAATTTAGCTAGTTAATCCCTGTGGAGTTGGAGAGGGGTATATGAGGGACCAGAGAGGGGCTAGTTGGGGCGCGGTCATTTTTTGTCCCCTTTGTCCCCTTGGTAAAGGGAAAAGAGGGACAAAAAGGAGCGCGTTGGGAGTGAAATCATGACATGAGGCAGTGAGAAAATTGTCCAAGTATGGGATCAACACACTCTGCACTAGTGAAGACATGAAAACCATGTTCCTAGAGCTTTGAGAGGTCTTTTCAAGTGAAATTCTATATGAATCTAACTCCAAGGAATCTTCCAAGATCAATGTCATAGGTTTCAGAACCTAATTCTGCCTGAAACTCCAAAAAATGACCCTATTTTGATCAGGACAACGAGGTGTGTCTGCAGAAGTTGAGATGCCTTGAGAAATCCTTAGGTCTTGTGCAAAATCTGATTCTTCCACCATGAAGAGGATTCTATCAGATTTCCAATGCCTATTTTTTTTTACCTTATAAATCCATACGGAGCTCCTAATCATTTGGGGGAACCTCAAGTTCAGATTTTGACCATTCATTCCTTGCACCTAAAAACCCGCTTTTACACAAATGTTTGTCCCTAAACCATCAAATATTCCCTAAACTTTCTTAAATCACTTCCAAAACCTTCTTGGCTCTTCAATACCACCTCCGGATGATTATGAGCTTTTGGAACCTTCCCGAGGATGTACACCTGCCTTGAAATGGCCAAAATTGGCCTTTCTAGGCCTATCAAGAAATAGTCTTCATTAGACTTTGCTTGAATGGAAGAGTTGATCTTGTCACACCATTTCAAACACTTGCACATGCTTGTTCTCGTATTGAAGTACCTGCAAAGTCAATATGATCATGACACAGAAAACAAATTGACCGGAGAGGGATTCAGGAAGCATTTGAGGCAAGTTTTCACATTTGGCTTAGTTGTCATGGCTCAAGTTTTGAATTTTGGGCTTGCAAAAATGCATGACAACACTTGGTAAGGTCTACTTCTTCATTTGCAATTACAACAATCTTACCATGAGGATATTTAGCCCATTATTGATAGGCATGCTAAAGTCTTCAATAACCTACCTCATGGGCTGCCACCGGATAGGGATTTCAGCATGTTATTGAGTTAGAACCGAGTACCAAACCAGTAATAACTACTCCTTACCGCCACCCAAGAGTCTACAAGGAAGAAATTGAAAGAACAATCAAAGAATTGCTGGAAATGGGACTCATTAGGCCTAGTTCCAACCCTTTTGCTTCTTCAGTAGTACTTGTGAAGAAAAAGGATGGTACCTTGAGGATGTGTGTGGACTATCGGTTGTTGAACAAGAAGACAATCAAGAATAGGTACCCAATTCCAAGGATTGATGAGCTGATTGATGAATTACATGGAGCGGTTTTCTTCTCCAAGATTGATTTAAGGTCCGGTACCATCAAATCCAAGTAAGAGAGGAGGATATCCACAAGACAACTTTTTAGGTGTCATTTTGGGCACTTCGAGTTTCTTGTCATGCCATTTGGGTTAACCAATGCCCTGGCTACTTTCCAATCATGCATGAACCATGTTTTTGGTAAGCATTTAAGAAAGTTTGTTCTAGTGTTCTTTGATGATATTTTGGTGTATAGTAAAACATGGGAAGAACACTTGAGACACTTGGATATGGTGCTGGAAATTCTGGAACAGCAGGCTCTCTTTGCAAAGAAATCCAAGTGCGAGTTTGGAATGGATGAAATTTTGTATCTAGGACATGTCATCAATGCCCAAGGTGTCCATGTGGATCAACAAAAGGTCCAAAACATATTGGATTGGCCTCCTCCTACCACCATCACACAATTGAGAGGGTTCATTGGTCTTTGTAGTTACTACTGAAGATTTGTCAAGGGTTTCTCACAACTTGCTGCCCCCTTGACTGATTTAACGAAGAAAGGAGCATTCAGCTGGTCGGAATCAGCCCATACATCATTTGAAAGGCTTAAGGAAGCCATAAGCTCATGCCCGATACTTGTTCCAAACTTTTCTATTCCCTTTGTGCTAGAATGTGATGCATCCAGGGAAGGAGTAGGGGCTGTTTTGATGCAAAATAAGCATCCCATTGCTTTTGAGAGCCGGAAACTAAAAGAACATGAGCGAAATCTTTCCATCTATGATAAAGAAATGTTGGCCATTATGCATGCTTTGGCCAAATTCTGGCAATACTTAGTTTGTGGTCAAAACCAATCATAATAGCTTGAGGTTCTTTCTTCATCAAAAGGACTTGAATGACTGGCAACAAAAATGGGTGAGCAAAATACAAGCATATGATTTTGACATTGAATATGTCAAAGGGGAGAATAATCAATAATGTGGTTGCGGATGCTCTATCTAGAAAGCCAACTCTTTGTTCGTTGGATGGTGCAAAGATTCAAGAAGTTTCACTAGAAGACGCGGAAATTTCAGATCAGCCAAACTTGCAATTGCTTGAGGACAAACAATTTTCGGAGGGGAAATACCCTTCTCAGCCGCCTGCCCAAAATTGTTATATTCTTGTCCCAGTTTTCATTTGTCTACCCTATCCGAAAAAATTTGTATTTAATTATTTTGAGCCCCGCTTGAGGCAATTTCATATTAGCCATTTTCGCCAAATACCCAGATTTAACTTGTTATGATCGTCGTCATATCATTATTCCTATATACCAATTAGTGCTCTGGGTTTTAACCAGAATGAGTTTTAACCAGGGCTTTATTTATTTGTGACTTTTGGCAACGTTTTGTGTTTTTGTGTTTTCCCGTTTCGTTTTCTGTGAAATTTCTCTAGATCAATTCCTTTGCCGGTTTGGCCTGATTCTTGGCCTGGAGTAACTGGAGATCATATACGCACGTTATGCCAGAAGGAAGTCGCCATCGAGGTCTGGTTCACTGGGAAAAGACGAAGTCGTGCACCAAAAAGCCTCTTTTAGGCTGGCCGCATTTTTGGAAAAAGAAGAATTGAAGTGGATCATGGGAAAATTAGAAGCAAAGCAGTGTGGAATTTTGTACTTGCCTAGCAAGGTACTTTTTCCCATGGAAGCAACGCCACTTAAGTGACAATGGGAAAATTAGAGGCAAGAGTGCAGGGAATTTTTACTTGCCTCACAGGGTAAAATTCTCATCAGGAATAAAAGAAATATCACTTAAGTGAATCATGGGATTTTATTGCACACTTGTAGGTAAATAATCCCATTATGAAAGTCAAATGACTTAAGTGAATCATGGGATTTTTAGGGCTACCATGCAGGTAAATAATCCCATTGTCATGTGATTCTTAAAAATAGAATTCTTTATATCAAAAAGTGCGCCCCTTCGAGAAGTAAAGGCAGCCTTTAAATTGATTAATTTAATTAATTATTCACCCAAAATAGGCACCCAGGCTTGTGGAAAAGTCAACAAAGTTAAATGACAAAAGGTGGATGAAAATAGATCGTTCTAAAATTAAATAAATTTATTTATTTAATGGCAGCCCCTTTATGTCAAAAAGTGCGCCCTTTTGGGAGAGAGAAATAATACTTTTAAAGTATTAAATGATTAAATTAATTCCTATTTTCAAAGGCTAAGGTCAAAGCATACTGTGAGGCTTGAGTTAACTCGAAGCTAAGTCTCTAAAATTAAATAAATTTAATTTATTTAATGGCAGCCATAAGCATGCACAAAATAGGCGCCCATTTGAAGAGTGAAGCTTATTAATTAATTAATTAATTGCCAGTAATAGCAAAGGCATTAATTAATTATAGAATCACAAGGGTTATATAAGCAGGGGCTGCCATAAGGATGAATTAATTAATTCACAGGTAAAGAAGTGCAGCCCAGAGGAAAAGTGCGCCCAATTTGAAGAGGATTTTTGCTCAAAAGAAGGTGAAATCAATGCTAAAAGCTTCCAATTTTGGCGCATGTGTCAAGGAGTTGATTTGTGTCCTGATAATTGTTTGCATAAGTGATACAGTGCTCAGTGTGAAGTTGGAAAATTCATGCTCACTTTGCATGCAAACAAAACATCAATTTTTGGGGCAGCAGTTTGAATTATGCAGATTTTTATGATTAAAATTCACTGCTCATGTTCCGCCATCTTTGTCTCAATTAATTGCAGAATTCACATAGTGCTTTACAAAAGAAAAGGAGCTTTAATCAATGTCCAATACATTGAATATATCCTCCGAATCTGAAGAATTATCCAGATCTGCACCAATTTTGAAGAATTCTGACCGAATAAGAAGAAAAAGAATTGTTTAGACAAAGATAGACAAAGCCATGGCAAAGAGGGATGAAAAAGAAAGCACAACGGAGTCATGCATCACTTCCAAATTGCAGACATAGGAGACACAGATCTAGGTCCGAACCTCTTCCGAATTGATTGATAGATCCAGAGCAGAAAGACTTCACTCATGCGTGTAGTTAAAAGCAGTGGAATTATTCGAGTCCGTAGCCTTTCCATACACAAACCAATTGCCAAGCAAAGTTCATATGAGTGTGCTAGGTCTTACCATCCTTCATCCAGATCAATGCGAGATGCTACGGGAAAACAATAATTTGGTTGGACGCAGAGTTCATCAATTATTGTTTGAAGATTCCGGCGCGAAAGGTGGTGACTTCCATTAGCATTCAGGATGCCACAAGAGGGGAGAAGCATAGAGTTGATCGTGAAACATAATGAACAACATATACATGAAGAAGCCCAATCTCCTTCTAAGTTCCCAAGAACTCTTCCACGGTCCAATCTGGTGCAGGAGGTAGATGATATTGCCAAATTGTTATGCAAGATTAATGGCGAGGCGAATGCTCACACTTTCCGTACATGGATGTATGCTTTCATCAGGACCATCAAGTCAACAAGATTGATTCCATAATCAATTGGTCGGAAATCATTAATGCGATAACATCAGTGAGCAACTCCTAACGTGAAGCGTACTTTCATAACTTCAAAATGACTTCCTACTTGGTATACGCTGCAGCTTCACAAGGCATCTTCTCCAAGTTGGATAGATGTGGCGTTCTTTCTAAGGACCCCATTTTCGAGTGCTACCCACACTTACCCTGCATGCAAGAAAGATTTCAAAGTGGTCAATGATGGATTCTTCTACGAATTCATTTACAGGCTGACAGACCTAAAGGCCAACAGGTGAGCAAGGAAGCATGGGAAGTCAGATCCAAATTGGCTAACTATTCATTCAGTTTGCAGATTTCACATACCTCAGGGTTACTGGATTTTTCGAGAACCGGTTAAGCTGCCCAGATATCCGAATGATAGATCGATCACCATGGAGTCGAAGCATAACTTGTGGAGATACACGACCTTCAAATAAACGACACAAGTCTACGGGCTTCTTCCCGATCACTGTGGGACATTATAGCTGCCAGAGCATTCATAGAGCTCGAGGGATGGAGACGGAGATGTTATCCGAGTATGAGCAAGAGTTCTTCCCGGCACGGCTGAACTTCGATCCATTTGGAGTAGCCAGGAAGACGATCTCCCAGGAGTACGCACATGTGCCTTCATTAGAGGATTTCTGGATGAAGTGCAAAAGTGAGTACGAGGTTAGAAAGAAGGATTTCAAGCAGGCTATCAACGCACGGCAAGTGTTCGACTTTGGACTAGCGGATACCTGCGGATCTTAAAGATGATGGGAATGTGTTACTTGACACTTACCATCAAATGGGAGGAGATAGAGCCGTACTTCAGGATAACGTAGGGGGCTACCATACGATTGAGGAAAGGTCTGGCGCTGTTCTGGTGAATACTTCAAACTCAGTCATTGACGAAGGGATACTACCTTGATGAAGCATCGATGAATCAAGTCACGGCAACTTCGGCACAGAGATTCCCTCAAGAGAAGCACGAGGAGAAAGCAAAGCAGAAGGTCCGAGAAGTGAAAGTACACAAAAGATCTCAATCAAAGGAGAAGATCACTTCCACGGCTATGACTTTAGTTCCGCTTCTCCAAAGATCCAAGATTTCACCGACTGCAGCACTCAAAGCAGACACTTCCATGCCTCCACCGAATCCGCAACATTCATCTTCTCTCCTCACCACTCCGCTCAAAGCACCTATTCCGTAAGAGACGCTGGAGCCGCAGATGGCAGAGTTCGAAAGAGCTTTATCCTCGATGATTCAAGATGGCAGCCATAACACTCGTAGCACTTTCCGATGGAGAGGAAACAGAGCGGAGATAAGAGTGCACTCAAACGAATTCTCATTCTCCGAGAAGTAACTTCTCGTAATGGTTGGCTTCAGCAGCTGGTTCCGTAAACTAGAGTGGAAATGAACTTGGAGGAACACGACTTGCAGCCTACTCCGAGTCTAGGCGAAAAAGACAAAGACCTAAAGTTGCTAAGGTAACTTCAAGGTTGATCATCGAGGAGTCGGGCGTAAGTTTGCCGAGATGTCAGCTTCCTAGGAAGGAAAGAAGGATGAGCTCACTACAAAAGATGTAATAAGAACTGCAGAGTACCCATCGGCCAAGCCACCACAGTATGATCAAGCAGACACGCAGATATCGATAGATGCTCTATTCCTTAGGCTTGACAGAGAAAAAGGCGAGAAAGACGAGCTTCGTAAGGTGTATCTCAACAGTGCGAGATCATAGCCAAGGTTGCTAAATCTTCCACTCACCCATTTCATTTCAGAGCAGTGAGTGATCATCTTATGCAGAGATGGAGGATGCAAGCAATCAGTGAAAGCTATCGACGAATGGAAGAATCGATTATTCGTCAAGCTTCAGACAACTCGAGAGGTGCCACCCCCCTACTGGTTATGAATGATGCAAAAAATCAGTCAAGCAACCGGTGACGAGCATAGTAGATATGAACATAGTTGTTGAAAGTAACTGAGTACTTTGGCCGAAATCAACAAGTCACCGGAGAAGTATTGGTCAGAGCAAATTGTACTGACGGATCAATCGAGAAGGGGAAGCAATGGAGTTTGCAGATCTTTCCGCTTGAGATCTGCAGAGTTTTGTCAAGAGGATGCATGCACTCGAGAGTAAGACATCGTCCTTACTGCAGACATATCATTTTTTTTCACCGAGGAGGAAGTGGTCGGAAATGTTACTTCATACGTACGGATCGTTCCTAACAAAGTGCCTAATTCCCTGGAAGGGTCTCTTCTGATGGTACAAAAGAGAATTGATGGAGCTACTAAACCTTTCACGATGAATTCCATTAGCAGATCGGGGCACCGCAGCGGATATCACAGGTTCGGGCCGAGCTTGAGGATGTGGAAGCGTGTATCAAGGTGTCAACGAAGGATTGCCGCAGTTCAGATGAAAAGGAAGCGGTGGCTAAAACAGATGGGAAGATGCTGAATCACATGTTCGACAAGTATATCTAATATCAAAACAAAAAGAAGACATAAATGTTACACAATTGGCTTGACTTCTTCTTCTATTCTTTCTTCTTCTATTTTTTACGTTCCCGATGAAATTGTAAAACTTTAAAGTTATTGGTTTTGAAACCATTACTTAAAGTTATGTGGAACAATTCTATTAGTTAAGTGATACATGTGTCACTTAAGGAGAAGTTAGTGGAGGATGATTGCCAAATGTCATCTTTACTTGTTTATGTTTCAGTTCAATTGAGTTTCCCATTTGTACTTTCCCTCCTACATTCTATAAGTAGGAGAAGAACCTCCGAGTTAATGATCAAAATTTGTAAGCAACAACCTTGTGTTCCAGACTTTGTGCTGAAAACCCTTGAGAGCCACTTGAAGCAAAGGAATATACAGGAGCAGATTTCCAGAGAACTTTGTGTCACAGTGTATTGTGTTTCTAGTTTTTATATCTTAGATCTTTTAGTAAACTTTGTGTTATTTCAGATCTAGATTTAGAGCTACCTTTGCTTATAATTCTGTGTTTATATCTATTGGTTTCTTCTATGTGCATGCAATCAACTCTGTTATCTATTGATTGGGATGCACATCTTCCCATTTCTTCTCTCGTGTTTATATATAAATATTTCCTTTCCAAAATGCTTTCTTTGCAGAATCCATGATAAATTCAGTAAAGTAAAACCCCATATAGATACTAGCATACTTTAATTGAAAAAAATCGACACAGAGCCTCACCGGTAAATGAGGGAGATTTATCTCATGACTACTAGGTTTTGTGCTATAAATATTTATTCACGTTTTATCTCATGTAAAAGGGTTTGAAAACACCCACATGCAAAATGGGGAAGTTTTAATTCCCTACTTGTTTTGGGCTAGGGGACTCGGTGCAGAGAATTGATTGGAAACACTTAAGGTCTACTATCTTAATGCTGGCACTTCCTCAAAAGGATAGTTTTGATGATTCACAAAAAAGTTGTAAAAGGATACCTATATCAACTTAATCCTATCTTAATGCTTGGATTCACAAGCTTATCAGGTGCACAAGGTGCAAGGGAAGTCTATGGATTGATATTTTAGTAAACACCCATTAGAAAAACTACTATTATTCCCAATTTCTTGCAAAAGATTGTTAACACACATCCATTCACTAGAAAGCTTTGAAATAATAGTTCACGTTAGTAATTGAACTTGTTGTTGCACAATTCAACTTGATGCTACTAAAGATCATGAAACAACATATAGCCAATTAACCACACAATGTATTAACAAAATATCCAATTGCATTTACACATTAACACTATGCTAATCAAGATGAAACTAATTGAACCTATGATTATACAAGTAGTTATTGCACACTTACAAATTCCATGATAAAGCAAACCAAACAATGATTAATCAAAATAACTGATCTAAGCAATTTACCAAACAATTGAGCAAGTAATATGCAAAAAACACTCACTGAACAATCCTTAGACTTTCAAAGCGCTTTCTTCATAAAAATCTTCCTCCTTAGAGGGTATACAATTGATGTATTTATACAAAATTTGCCACCATTTGGGCCTAAAATAGCTAATTTAAAAATAGAACAGACTATTCTCGAGTGGCTAATAAAAACAAACGATAAAGCTTTCATGCAAGAAAGCTTGTGTTGCCTATTTTTAATACTTGAATAATTTGACAATAGTAAATCCTAAAAATAGCAAAGCAATTGTGTGTAATGTCTTCTTTTCTAAATTAAAAATAATTAATAATATTTTAAGTGGGCCCAGCCAATTCTTATTTTGGGACAACTTCATATTATTATTATTAAAATAAAAAGTATTTTTAAATACTAAAATAAAAGAAAAAGGAGAGGTCGTCCCTCTTTAGGAGGGAAAATAAATATTAAAAAAGAAATAAAGAGGCCTACATGGAGCACTCCACAAAGAAAGAAAAGTAAAGGCTATAAAAACAAATGTTGGGGCTCATTTGTGGGCATCATCTTATGAATTATATACTTCTCTTTTGGAAATTGGAGCATTGAGCTCTCATTTTCACCCCTTTGAGGACAAAAACACTCATTGGATCCTATTGGGAAAAAAACTCTCAATAGTCACAACACTTGAGGATAGAAACCCTCATTTGTTGCATTGGTGACTTCATCCGGGAGTCACATTGGAGCTTCAAAATTCAGAATTTCAGAACGGAAAGGGTTTCTATCAGTGCTAGGGCACACATTCCAGCTAGGGCACGCTTTTTGGGTGCTGCCACATTTATTTCCAGCCTGATATGCCCATTTAGAGATTTTAGGATCACTTTTCAATGGGTTTTCATGGTTGGAAAATCGTGATTTCACTTTCATTGGATAACTGATCTCTTTAAGTATTGGAGTTATAAATTTTAGAAGTTTTGGCTGTATTTGCACTTGAAATATATTTATAAAATACATATTTGCTCCAGATTTCATCTTGCTTTGGATTTATTGAGTATTTGGGATATTTCTATGTTAATTTTCGCCCATATTGCATGAGAATAGATGCCATTAAGTATTGCTTCTGATTCGTTGCATTAAGAAGACTTGCTTATTTACTTTTAGCTGCTTTTAATGATGTATGATGCCCTAAAAGTGTAATTTCTGTCGCTACTAGGGTTTATAATATTGTTGGATCATTTATAAAAATCAGATTATTTTCAATCGCGGTTTGTGTAAATTCCTTCTTGGTGTGGTTCAACCCTAAAAGGGCATTACATTGTGCATCCAAGCTTTATTTAGAACTTCCACTTGGGGTTGTGTGAGTTGATTGTACTTGACTTTGTTGGAGCTAGGCTACGCATGCTTTGAACTCATTTTCTAGATATACCAGGTCCAAAATAGGTGGCCTCATTGAATCGAGCACTTCTTGAATTAACATTGGGACCTTATTATAAATAGCCTTCGCCAACTCGTTCGTAAGTAAAGCTTTCTCCACTTTGCCATCTCAGAGATGTAACTAGCACCATGATAGTAGATGTCTTCCCCGCCGCATTAGCTTGTGTAAAATTGGTAGTCAAAGTAGAAATGAAGGTCTCAAATCATTATTTTTTTAACAGAAGATTTTATATTAGATGATATCCAAATTTACATATATGGCTATTGGTCCAAACTATAGCATTCATAGCATTAACAAAAAGGCATTTGCAAATCATCGTATTGAGAATTCCAAAGTTGAAAATGCATCTCGATATCATCTTGTAGGTGGTTGGACCACCATGTAGGAGGTAAACCATAGCACAAGAGATCCTGATTATCAAGAGCCCAATTAGCCAAACCATCTGCAATCTTATTTCTATCCTGGGAATATGAACAAATTGCACTTCCACAAAATTTTCCTGCAATTTTCTAATCTTCCAGACTTCTTTGGAAATTTGCCAATTTGGGAGAGTGGCCCTGCTATGAGATAGTATCTTGATGGCCATTTGAGAGTCAAATCTAACTTGAATTTTCAGCCAACCACACTTGACCGCTTCTTGCATACCTTTATAAATCGCTTTCATCTCTACTATATTATTGGTAGTGACACCCAAATTTACTGCAAAAAGAATTGCACATCACCCTCATGGTGTCTACCAATGCCTCCCATAGCAGCTCTACCTGGATTACCTCTGGAAGCCCCATCTGTATTCAACTATCCATATCCCAAGGGAGGGGCCTGGACTTGACTGTCTCGCTTTCGTTCCTTATTAATATGAAACCGAGGTAAAGTGGCTTCTCTTGGATCGAAAGAAAGTTGATTACATATATGTTCCCATTCCAGAGATAAAGTGTTGGGTAAGGGTATCTTATGCTTAAGAGTTTCAGCTATATTTATTTTAGTTTTTTCCCAGATATAAGAACCATCTTTGCTACTTTGCTGAAAAATTTGGTTATTTCTTTCTTTCCAGGTATTCCAAAGAAGAAGAGAAATCCCACTCCACAGTACCGAAAGAAGCCTTTGTCCTGTAGGAAGCATTCTCTGCCATTCTTTGATAACTTGTTCAAGAGAATCAAAGTTATGCCACCTCAGCTTGAAGAGAGTCGCAAATTGTTGCCAAACATGAACAACCCAAGGACATAGGAAAAATAGGTGAGTAAAAGATTCCTCATCCTGTAAGCACATAACACATCTGAAAGGTCCATAAAATCCTTTCTTGATAAGCTGATCTCTTGTTAAAACCCTCTTATGGATAAGAAGCCACATAAAAAAACTCACTTTTGGCCACATCCCCGAGTGCCATAGGTTTTGGAAGAGGAACTTTAGAGGATGAGGATTGTCAATCACCAAGGATGCATAGCCCGTAGAAACTGTGTAATAGTCGAGGGATCTAGTCCCCATCCCAATTTGTTAGGAAATGGGGATGAGGAAAGAGGACGATTGTTGAAAACGTTTTGCAACAAAATATGATGTTCATGTTGAATTACAAGTGGCCATTCAGAGAGTGGGATCCATCCTTTTTCACTCTCCCAACAAGTAGATGACAACCTTTCGTAATGGGAAAACTTCATCCAATATTATGCAGTTGCTGTATTAGAGGAATGAGTGAGGATATTGTAAAATAAGAAGGGTTGTCCATCCCATGAGTCAGTCCAGAAATTGGCACATTGCCCATTATTAACTATCCAAAATAGCTGCTTTTTAATAATGTCCTGCCCATTCTAATAACCTGTAAGATAGGAGAGCCCTTAGTAGGAAGGGAAGAGCGCACTATTTTTTTTGGGGGATCCCCACTAGCATACTTGGCTCTCAAAGCTAAACCCAAAGGTCGTAAGGATTTACTAGCATCCTCCAATACAATTTTACAACTAAGGCTTGCATCTGGCAAGACAAAGATCTAAATCCCAAACCACCTTTTTTTGGCCGATAGAGAGTTTTCCATTTGACTAATGACCATTTCCTTTTGTCCTGATTCCACTCCATAAGAATTTTTGGCAGATAGAGTCCACTGTTTCAACGTATTTCCAAGAATATGTATCACAGATGCAATGTATATGGGCATAGCTTGGAGAACCGATTTGACCAATGTCATCCTACCTCCTGAAGAAAGCCATCTGTTAGTCCATTTTTGAAATTTTAACTCATACCTGTGAATTAACCAATGCCAGTCTTTCAACTTGTGAGACGCTAAAGGGACACCCAAGTATCTTAAAGGAAGCACTCCCTTCTTGAATTGAAGAATATTTAAAATTTGGTCCTCTTGTTGTCTAGAGCAATGAAAGAAAAAAATGTTGGACTTTCCTTGGTTAATCAGCTGACCAGTGGTTGCTTGTGAAAAGGTATGAAGAACTTTATGGAGTTGTTTTGCTTCCATAGAAGTAGCTTTTCCAAGCATCGTGGAATCATCAACAAACTGGAGATGGGAAATAGGTGGAATATTTTTGGCCACCTGAATACCATGAATTTTCTTTTCCTGACAGGATTTCTTTGCAAGTCTTCCCAAGCCTTCCGCCAAAATGATGAATAAGAAAGGTGATAAAGGGTCTCCTTGCCTTATACCTTTGGAGGCACCAAAAAATTTTGAAGGAGAGCCATTAAGTAAAACCGCAAAGGAGACAAAAGAGATGCAAGCACTTATCCATTGGAATCCATTTTGCAGAAAATCCAAATTGAGCCAGAAATTTGCACATGAAACCCCAATCAACCCTGTCATATGCTTTAGATAAATCTAGTCTAATAAACATAGCCGGATTTTTTTGTATGTCCATAGAGTGGAGGATTTCCTGGGCTAGAACAATTTCATCATGAATATGACGACCTGGCACAAAACCCCTTGTTCAGGGGAGATAATCTTGTGCAAGAGGGGTTTTAGTCAATCTGCTATAGTCTTAGTGATTATTTTGTACAGGAACATTACATAAGGCTATAGGATGGTAACCTGAAATATCCTCCACATCATTATTTTTTGGGATAAGAGCAATGAACGTTTTATTTATTTGCTTGAGCAAAGTTTTGGCATTTCTTACCTCCTCAACCACCTGTAGAAGATCCCTTTTGATAATCCCCCAAAATGTCTGGAAGAACTCGATCGAAATCCATTAGGACCCGGTGTTTTCCTTTTTTCATTTTGAAGACAATACTATGAAGTTCTTCCTCCGTAATGGGCTTCATCAACCTGTCATTGTCTTGTTGAGAAATACAAGTAGGAAGGATATTCAAAATTTGTTGTTGTGAATTCGAGTCTAGAGGTTGAGAAGTAAACTACTAAAAACATTGTTGGGATACCTGCTTCATCCCCTGACTTCGAGTACACTCTAGTACCATCCCCTTTGATTAGGGAGTGAATATGATTTTGGGCTCTTCTGGCTTGAACAGATTTGTGGAAGAAAGTTGAGTTTTTGTCCCCCTCCTTTAGCCACTGGATCCTGGATTTTTGCTTCCACATGATTTCCTCCCTAGTTTCCCATTCCTGAAGTTCTGCTTTCAAACGACATTCCTTTTTGAAAAGATCTATAGAATACCCCAAATGATGGTGCATAATATTTAGATCTTGCAACTGTTCCAAAATCTTTGTTTTTCTGTCTTTAATATCTCCAAACTCATTCCAGTTCCATGCTTTTAGTTTGGATTGTAAATATGATAATCTTTTGACAAACATGTACATTTGAGTTCCATACCTTGGCTTTCCCTCCAACCACCATTGCTGAACAAGTTTATCGATATCCTTATGACGCAGCACACATAAGGTGGAAGCGAAAAGGAGCTTTGCATGTTGAATTTTTAGCTATCTCCAAACAGACCGGCCAATAGTCCGAGCCACTTTGTTATTGAGAATCATAGTCCTAGGGTTATAATCCTTAGCCCACCAATCTTCAAATAATAGAAATCGATCCAAATATTTCCAAGATAGAATACCCCCAATGATGGTGCATAATATTTAGATCTTGCAACTGTTCCAAAATCTTTTCTTTTCTGTCTTTAATATCTCCAAACTCACTCCAGTTCCATGCTTTTAGTTTGGATTCTAAATATGATAATCTTTTTACAAACATGTACATTTGAGTTCCATACCTTGGCTTTCCTCCAACCACCACCATTGTTGAACAAGTTTATCGATATCCTTATGACGCAGCCACATAAGCTGGAAGCGAAAAGGAGCTTTGCACGGTGAAGTTCTACCTATCTCCAAACAGACCGGCCAATGGTCCGAGCCACTATTATTAAGAATCATAGTCCTAGGGGTATAATCCTTAGCCCACCAATCTTCAGATAGCAGAAATCGATCCAGTCTTTCCAAGATACAATCCTCCCCCTGCCGTCTATTAGACCATGTCATTATTCCATTAATAGTAGGTACATCCACCAGCTGATGAGAATGAATGAAATGAGTCATAAAGCGAACTGGCATCAATATGGTGATTACTGCTGCTTCTCTTGCATGTTTAATATAGTATTAAAATCCCCCTAATATGATTGGTAAATGAGGAAAGGAGCCAATAAGAGAAGACATAGCTTGCCATTGGTGTCTTTTTTTTCTTCCAAATTTACCGAGCATAAACATTAAAGATCAAAAATTCCTGGTCAACTGTTGTGGAATAGACATGTAAACACAAAACACCTTTGCTTGCACATGAATTTAATACAGTAATCACTCTGGATCCCAACAAGATACCAAACCTCCTGAAGCTCCATGAGAACTTATAGATAAATGTTTAGCTCAGGGCCAGAGATTGTCAACTAACACAGTCATAAGGTCCCTCGGCCTTCTGATACTTGATCCGATCATCAGTAGGATGCTCCTTATTAATCATTCTTTTGAGTTCTTGAAGTTTTGAGGGAGAACCCTTCAAGCCCCTTATATTCCAAGTGATCAGCTTCATTGGGAAGAGCTGTGGAGAAATTGGGATAAGTCTCGTATTGTTCCCAAATTGCTCATATTGTGACCCTCCTTCTGAAGTTTAGCCTGATTTGACTTTCTACCAAGCTTTATATTAGTATCCATTTTTATTTTTTATTTTTCTCTTGTTCCATGCCCAATGTAAGATCAATTGGTTTGGCATATTAGGGCCTCTGACCACAATGGCCTTATCCATGCCTTCTACCTCCTTTGCTTGTTGGAGTTGGTCTTGGAATTGCTCATGGTATTTATTTTTCCGTTGATAGCTTTTAACTAGTTTTTCACTTGCAACCTTGCTTGGTTGGGCTTGGAATACCATCATCTAATTTTGTTTTTGTGCATCCTGTTGATCTTGAATTTGATGTTGCTTGTCCAACTATGTTTCCAATACCTGAGATTCTAATAGTGCATCCCCTTCCTCTTCCTCTTGTTCCTCTAGAGCTCAATCACATTACTCGCTAGTTTCTCCCTTTTCCTTACCATTCTTTCTTGCAATTTGTTTCTTCTTCAGTGTAATAAAGTCCTCTTTAGGTTTTTCCTACTCTTACTGTTCTGGGAGTTATACTTACAATCGCGAATTACATTACCATACTCATGACATAATTTGCATCTAAAAGGTATGTTCTCATAGTCTACAACCTATTCCCATGTGTCTTCTTTAATGACGAGAGAAATTTTCCCAGGCAGTGGTTTACTAAGATCCATGAGAACACAAATTCTAGCATACACCATTTGCTCCAACTGTAACGATGCATTTGCAGTCATCATGAATGTGCCCAACATGTTGCCAATTACCATGAAAACAACCCGATTCCAGAATTCAAACGTAGCCCAAAGAGTCTGATCCATATAGGAGAAACTAAGGGAAGCTCCTCCTCCGGCTTAAACATGGGATGCCAAGGTTTCTTAGAAAGTCTTGCCCTTCCCATGAACCAGGGTCCCCCTTGAAAGATGAGTTCGCGATCGGATGTCTTTAAAAGATCAAGAAACATCCATTTGGATAGACCGAGACCAATATTCACCTTTTGTAATCCATAACTTTTTGGCCCAATCCTTGAAAGCTCCCGGCGAAGGACGGAAGCCCAGAAATCGAACAATCAAACTCCAAGTTTCCAACTCGTTGATATTGCTTTGAACATCTTGTTTTTGAATTCGGATGACTGGTGTGCCATCTGCTGCTAGCATGCATCCATTTTCATTTTTTCTAGGTTCTAATTTAGGCATCCACAAAGGGGTTTTCTGTAAATTCTTTCCATTAGAATTATTCTTGGTAGGACCACGAAGTATTTCTTTAAATGTGGTCTGAAATCTGTCTGCTCCATCGAGAGGATCCTTTCCAAAATTCTTCGTGTTGAGGTTGGCCATTACAGTCCACACGGCACCAGGTACCAAAACGAAGGACAAAACACCAAACTAAAGATAAGAAATGTAGAAGAGGCTATACACGGAAAGAACGTGTCGGTGGGAAATGACAAGGGACGGATTAAACCCAAACAGATTGAGAAAAACCGTACCCGAATAGAACACGGCAGGACTCGTGAAACGAGGCTGAAAAAGACAAAATGTGGCCAAGTAGAAAGACTACGCGACAGGGGTGCTAGAAGAATAGGTAATAACAGAAGGAAAAAACAGAAAAAAACAACACAAATATACATGAAATCCAAACTCGACCCCTAAGGGTCGAATTGTGGGCTACTGGAACAATGAAAGGGACCTCAAAATCAAATCAATAGCCTCAAACTTGAGTCAAAGAAGATAAAAACCCTATTCGCGTCAAATTGTCCGACGACTATTATCTTCCATCCGTCACTCGGATGTAATAATAAAATTTAATATTTATAATGACATTTGTGACATTTCATTTGGCATTTGATTGGCATTGTATAGAATATCCGAAGGTCTGCGAATTGTTGTTCAAAGAAAGGCTTTAGAATTAACCTCCCACTTGGTTGGTACATTGAAGTAATCTAAGCTTCATCTAAAACCTCATGTAATGTCCCTTTTTGGGGGACCTTAGGAAATGGCTAAAAGCTCTCAAATCAAACTTATAAGATTGTTGTTATAAACCCAAAAAACTGATTTCAAACCCTTCCTAGGGCAACAACCTTCCTAGGGAAGAACAACCCTTCGAAATGGAGTTAAACCTTGCAAAAATACTTCCAAACTTGTGCCAAAATTAATAGAAAACCCTTATCAATCAATTACAACTGTTAGAAATCAGATTTGCATGTGAAATTAATTAATTACGAACCCTAACCAACGAACATTCCCAAGCTTGTTAAAAATAGTAGAACATCACCAAAAATCACCAAACTCGAGATATTGGCTTAATAAAATATAGAGAATAAGATGATGATTTCAGATTTGCCAAAATGTCACCATACATACCAAAACACTTGTAATGTCCCCTTTTCCAGACATTAATTAAATAAAATATTGAAGACCTTTAATCCACCTTTCCCATGGATTAAAGGATAAAAATTTGGGAAAATGTCATAACTCCTTTATTTTTAAATTAAATATTAATTCTCCTCTTATATTTTTATTTCAAATAATAAAAAGGGGAAATTAATGTTCTATTTGGAGTTTGACTTTTCAGGAAAGAAGACTATTTTTAAAAGTAACTCTCCTACATAAAGATTTGCGCCAAAAAGAGGAGGGAAACTTGGGGATTTCAAAAGTGAAGATATAAAAGATGAGGGCAACCTCTTGAAGACATGTTGTTGATTATATTCAATTTATCTTCATGCTTGAAGAGGGATGTATGCCCATGAGTTCTCATAACAAAGGTGTTTGATCAACACCACCATATTTTGGAGAGTGTGAAGCCTTCTTGTGTTATTGTTGAGTGTATTTATGCATGATAAATCCTCCTAAAGCTTGGCGACTTGATCTAGAGGTTGGCGTATTTATTTAAGGGACAAATCTGCACGTGTCTTGCTTATTTTAGAGTGGATCTTTGAAGGGTTTGAGCTCTTTTCTCTTCACTGTTGTGTTTTTCCTAGCTATGGCGACTTGAATTGGAGATTATTTTGGCATGTTTTGATGGTAAATGAGCTAGATCTGAAATTTGGTTTATGTTAGCATTTATTTCAGAGCAAGGGGAGTTGATTTGGTGTGTTTGGAAGATAGGAAAAGGGCTGGAATAATTTAATTTATTTTTCCTTAACCCTAGCAACTAGATCTAGAAATTCTAGGCCTGTTTTGGAAGGGTTTGCATGCTCGAAAAATTTGATTGTTAGTGCATTGGAAAGATCTAAAAATCTAGTTTATAATGCACTTTGTTTCATGTAAAAAGACGGAGTATTGATTAAGTTATGAATTTTGAAGTTTCAGCTGTCTGCAAGCTATTTTAATTTAATATTTGCTGCTATAAAAATCAAAACTGGAAAAGATTTGGATTCCAATTGATTCTCCCATCTCACCCATCACCTTGGCTACTTCCAACCCCATCTTGGGTTGTAATTAGCCGACATTGGGTTATTTGAGGTTGAATCAAAAGGATATAATCCTTCTTGATTTGATTTGTGTTGAAGTTGGTTGAAATCCCCATTTGTATAAAAAGGGGACATTACAACACCACCTCAATATAGGTCGCTCCACTTGAAATAAAATATAAATTACACCAAAGAGACAACACATGCAAGAGAAATATTTTATTTCCTTTCAAACCAGCTTGCATATCAAAATCCTCATGAAGGGTTTTCATCCTTCACAAGTTTCCCAACCAAGGGTTTTCGTCCTTGGATGAGATCCTCAACCCAAGGGGTTTCGTCCTTGAGAGAGAGAGTAAAAGGGCTACACTAGCCAACTTTCACCAAAATAAGAATAATCACCAAAACATGATTCATTAATGCCCAAACGACCTCCTTAAATAGGCATAAGGAGTGCATATCAAAATCCTCATGAAGGGTTTTCATCCTTCACAAGTTTCTCAACCAAGGGTTTTCGTCCTTGGATGAGATCCTCAACCCAAGGGGTTTCGTCCTTGAGAGAGAGTAAAAGGGCTACACTAGCCAACTTTCACCAAAATAAGAATAATTACCAAAACATGATTCATTAATGCCCAAGAACCTCCTTAAATAGGCATAAGGAGTGCTTTAAACAATCATTACATCATGGCCGACCCCTTAAGTAATTGCTTTTAAATATTAAAAGGGTAATTGGAGCCTACATGCTCACAATACCATTATTACTAAACTACTAAAGATTCACTATTGGAGCATAGTGCTTCCAATAGGATAAATGATAATAAATGAAAACAACTATCTAAGCAACAATAAAAATATAATTCAGATTTCCCCTAGCTTTTCTCCTTAAACCCATGGGGAAAGAATGGGTTAAGGTCTTCAAGATTTAGCCTCCAAAAAGGGACATGACAACTCAGTAGCCTTCTTTGTTGTGCCCCTAGTTCATTTAGCAATCCTTCCATTGCAATCATCCAGTCCGTCAACTCTTTTAGAAAATGGCCCATATAAATCTTACATGTATTCAAATCTTGGATCTTAATATGAAGCAAAGATTTTTGTTTATGACAGCCAACAGTTTATCCATCATGGAGCTCATTCTAGTCATGCACGCATGCTGGCTCCTAACGTGAAGCAACCCCTACTCTGCTACATACTTATGACTTTGTACAAACTCCAGAAGCTCATACAAAGTCCTTAGGGCCATCTGCACATTAGGCGGCAGGTAATTTTAGGCACATTCAATCGCCTCTGGGCATTTAGCACATCCAACCACGCTTGCATTCTTCCTCGACTAAATCAGTTGTCATCTATTGAGTAAAGATCAAAGAAAACTAAGGGTCTATTTCCATGATCTCTTCTCCTATATGGGCTCTCTTAGAGATCCTTAAAATGTCTTCCTCGACTTCCATGTATACGGGGTTGTTCCTTGGGCTAATTTTCTATTGGTTACCCTCTTCAAAATGCCCATAGAATCATATTTGAGGTCCATTTTAAGGTCTTGGTACCATGGTGGGAGCCATTGTTTGATGTCCATTAGAGTCCATGTTCCCCTCGAGTAAGCAAGTGTAACTATAGTTATGGAAATCAAAGCAGAGGAAGATCTCATCACTTGTGGTAAAGTTTGTGGTGTCCAAGGAAATGTAGACTAAGGCTGAATAGGTTCCAGAGGGGCCAAGAGATGACTCATGAAACTTTGAGTAGCCATGGGAGTTGGAAAAGAGGAAATAGGAATATAAGAAGGGATTGGAAGAAGTGGCATAAGCATGCCTGGAAGAAAGGTCTAAGAAACATAGGGAGTGATGGAAGGAAGAAATGGTGGATTGAGGAACTGGTTGGATAATGGAGGTATTGGAGGAAGGGCTGGAAATGATAATGAAGGTGTCATAGGTGCATTCAATTTGGCTTTAAAGGATCTTCTAGAAATGGTACCAGAAGTAGGAATTGAGGGGGATGCCCTAACTAAAGGAGGAGAAACAATGGTCAGTAGGAACTACAATTGTTTCTTACAATGTTGTTGTAGTAGATACAACTGATTGAGAAGGTGCCACCGTAATGATTTGAGGGGAAGACAAAAGAAGGGGGACTGCGACTTGTGTAGTGAATGGTGAAGACGTTGGGAATGCGAGATAATAGAAGGTGAAATAGTTGAAGAAATAGGTGTAGAAAAAGTAGGCAAGGGAATAGAAACTTGTGCTTTGAGATAAAAGCTAGAAGAGAAAGGGAAACAATAGGGCTAGTTGAAACAGGGAAGAATGAGAAGGTTGAAATTTAGTGGGATCTAATGTCTCATGATCACCTCCTACCTCATCTTTAGAAGAAGAAGTAGAAGAAATGATGATATTGGTGGAAGAGGGACTTGAGGAAGATGGAATAGAAGAGGATGCAACACCATAGCAATAAGAACCTCTCGAAGAAACAAGGAAAGAAGATAACGGGAAACAGCCACAGCTTCCATGGCACTCACTAAAGGAGAACTTGTAATAGGCCTATCCAATAAGTGTGCTTGGAGAAATCCATGTAGCGCTTGTTGGGTTTGTGAGTTGTGTGCTTGGAGAAATCCATGTAGCGCTTGTTGGGTTTGTGAGTTGTGTGCTTGGAGGAGCTACAGGATGAGAAGGACCAACCCTTTCTTTAGATGCAGGAGGGACTCCAACAAGAATCTTCTTAAGTTGGCTAGGGTTTGTACCCTGTTCATCTAAATCTTCCTCTTATTCTACTTTTGCTTCTTGCCCCGGCCTAAGTTCTATCCGACCAACTCTACCAGGTACCTAATGGGTGTGTAGGTGACCTTAAAATTCCTCATGTTGAGGGCCACTACTTGACCATTGGTCTCATCTTTGTAGACCAAGTCATCCTTATAACACTGTTTGGTGCATGTACTTGTAAGTGTACATGCCTGGGGTATTTTTGCAAAATTGTGCAACTCTCCTTGTTGGATAAAAATCCTCAAGTATGGTGCTCCAAATGAAATGATGGCCTATGTACAACCACCCTCTTCGCCTTTTGCCAATCATTGAGGATTATCGAACTAACTAGGAAGGGAAGAGTGGGATAAGTAGCCTTTTGCTTCTTCCCTTCTTTTGCCACATGGCTAATGCCATGAACAAACTGATATGCAATTTCTTGTCCCGCCACTTGTCTAGAACAAACTTTGGCAATCTGAAAGGGATGGAGAGGATTCCGTCTCACCCTAATCACTTTGTATTTCTGGTAGCACCAAAAAGCTCCCCAAGGACTTAATGTGTTGATTATTCTTTGGATCACTCTGGGCATTGGTGTATTATATATAGCATTAAAAATTACAGGGTAGTAATGATTACAAACTACCTCAATGCTCTTCCTGTAATTGTGCATGTCCATGTTATCAAGACCCCGGAAACTATATGTGTGTGCCGGGGTGTCCAATTAGGAACCCCCTGAAATTGTTGTGCTGGACATACTACATCCAGTAAGTACGACATCATATAAAAATTTGCTCTTTTTTGCTTCATTGTTATAAGATTATTGTAGAGGTTGTAAGATAAAACCCCAGCCAAAGCAAGAAACAATTCATCATTTATTATCATAGCTAACAAGGGCACCTAAGTCTGATTTGGGTGCACTATGTCTATCTCATAACCGAAGATTTTGTTCATCAAAGCCATTCCAACTCTAACTCCCCGCCTAAAAGATCTGATAGACATCTTATCGGTGGAGACTTTGGAATTGAAATGAGTTTGGTCCTCTTCCCACTCCTTAAGCATTGTTCTAACTTTATTCCTTTGCCCCCATTTCTCCACATCTCTTGATCAAACTTAATATTGGATGGAGGGAGATGATAGTAATTGAAGAATGCATCTTCAATGATATTGCCGATTATATTACCTCCTTTTGATATCAGAATTCCACCTTCTTGCAATCTGTATTCTCACCCATTATGCCCCGAGTAAATCAATACATGGCATTACCTCTGATTTACCTGCCAAAATGCACATTCCAGTCCATTGAAAGGCTACTAGGTTGGCCATATATTGCATTTCATCTTGATTTGCTTCATCATCATCGTCCATCAATCTTTCTTCTTCGACCTCCATCTTCAAGGCCGTGTAATGGTCTCCCCTCTATAACTTGGTTATCGAAGACTGTCTCTAAAGAGCTGGTTTGAGAAGAAGGTATGCAAATGGGCTTCCATTGATAACTAGCTTAAGAAACGTTTGAACGACTGTTGGTATACAAAACTCTTAATCCTGAAAGTAGAAATGCTCTGTTTGCTCTCACAATTGCTCCCGAAACCTGTATTAGCTTCAATGCAAGATTACTGTTATGAGATCTTTGAACTCATTTAAATCTCGCATATACGTGCTAAAATGGCAGCATTCAGTTGAAGAAAAAAAATCTACTCGCCATCTATGCGTTTAGCATTGAATTGGAGCTACTCACATCTTTTACAGCTGATGTGGCTTTAATTAGCCGCTTTTCATGATTTTTCACGTCTCCCCATAGATTTTGTCACTTGTCACTTCCAAACCTCAAGTAGCTTCCGCGTGGTGAGTTCTAATAGCTTCGCATTTCATTTTCTTGCAAAAACAATGTCAGAATGTGAAGAGCGAACCAATGAAAAAGTTTAACATATGTATAGTTTTCGGGCGCATCAGAATCACTTTAGATTTCTCCATTAACTATCTCCCAGTATGCAAGACACGAGCTAATGGGAAAGCTCCACGTAGTCTTGGATTTTGCAATGTCAGTCTTTAGGTTGACCTTATCAACCTTTTTAGTCGCGAACCAATAAGAAAGTTCCATGTCGCCCCACCATTCACAATGCTAGCCTTTGCTAAACTTTGTTAGTCGCCATCAATAATGCGAGCTAATGAAGAGACTCCACGCAGCTTCGTATTTCGTAAAATCAGTCTTTGCTAAGATTGTCAGTTGTTGCCAGTAGCGAGCTGATAAAGAGACTCCACACAACTTCGTATTTCGCAAAATCAGTCTTTAGATGGACCTTAACGCCTTTAGAGATGAAGTGATGCGAAATGCACGTGAATGAGCCTCGTCCCACGTAGTGTAATTCCTTCGAAAAGTCAGAATTTGTAAGATCTCTGAAATACTTGACCAGTTAATTTGCGAACAACGAATAAATAACAAACTCCACGTAGCCTCGAAACTGCCATAACTTGTCAAACCCCGAGATTTATCTGTTAAGGGACGTAAAGAATGAACAAACTGCCACAACGCTTCAAGAATATCAGAGTCCGTAAGATGAACAATGAATAAACATTGACGGTTTGATCAGTACTTTGGTGACGGTTTGTAAAACATTATAGACCTAAAATGCATGTTTCCTTTACTAGTTAAATTCCTGCAACTTCACACTTAAGACCACAACTTTGTTAAGGAATTGTTAGTCCCAAAAATGTAATTTTTACAGAACAATGTGACAAAATTGCAACCAAAGAACACAGCTATTTAATCATATAGAAAAATGTCTCTTTAATCTTTTGCTAAACACATCAAAGGGCCTCATTCTTTCTGTTGAAAGCATGGAGAGGTGTTGTTCACAACAGGAAGTTAATGTCATGATTTTCAGTTGTTTTTGTGAGCTTTGCATTATTTTTAAGTAATTTTCTAAGTATAGTCAGGTTGGCTAGGAAAAAGGAGAAAAGCCAATTGAAAAATAAAAGAAAAAGGAACTATTATGTCTCCAAGGAGGTCGGTCCTCTTTAGGAGGATTCTATTTGGTTTTTGGTGCCACCTCTAGCTATTTAAAGGGGTTGCTTGGCTTGGAAGATGTTTATGCATGCTTTGGAATTTATTCTCTTAGAGTTGGAGCACGCTTTTCTTTCTCTCTCATCCATTGAGGATGGAAACCCTCTTGGAAGACCTATTGAGAATGAAACCTCTCAATAGTGAGTTGGTTTGAGGTGAAACCCCTCAAACTTGCAAAGGGTGATCTCATACGGAGATTGCATTGTGCTGAATTCAGTTTTGAAGGCATTTCCAGCCCTTCCCAAGGGTGGCGACCTGCCCTAAGGTGGAGTTTGGGGTGTTCTAGGGCACGACAACTTCAAATTCAATCATCATTGTGTTCCTCCTATTTTTAGCAGCTGGAATCTTCATTTGTACTTGAGTTTGGGCTTGGAATTCTTCATTTCCAACCATATTTGTAAAGGGTATTTGTTGTTGTTGATAATTAATTTCCAACTGATATTAAATTGGTAAAAAGATATATTCTCCGGTACTTTTTCCTTGCAATTAATTCCCACTTTGAAGAATAATATTTTGAAGGGTTTCTATAAGTTTTGTGGCTGATTGCTATCATAAAAATATATTTACAGCCTGCTGCTAGGGTTTGAGAATTTAATTTCAGTTTTGTTTCAGTTTACTATTTGGTTTTGTGCAAGTTCCTTTGGTGTTCAGATTCAGCCCAAAAGGGGCATTACATATTACAATGTTATATCACTTTTTAACGAATCCAACACACTTGTTTTGGCCATATACCAACTCGTGGAATGTTACATTGGCTTCAACGTATCAAACATTGCATCAACAAAATTTAAATCACGGAACCCGGTGGAATCATCTATGGAGCAGCAAGAATTGGCCTAAAATTAAAACCTTTCTCTGGCTTGTTCAACCTAAAAAATGTTCTTACTATAGACAATCTACAACACCGTCACTTAATAGGTCTCTCCATCTGTACTATTGCAACCACATGGCTGACACAATTCAGCACCTTTTTCTTCAATGCAAAATGGCTGTCACACAATGGGACAATGTTGATTCTTGGTTTCAATCAGGAGCAAGGGAACTGCAAACATTGAATCGAATGTTGCACAAATGGCCCCAACTCTCCACAAACATGCCAATAATTTCCCAATTAGCTCAAATAACATCAGGTCATATTCTTTGGTGATTGTGGAATGAAAGGAATTCTTGTCTTTTCAATAATGAACAACACGCCATTCCAACCATTCTTAACAAGTTAAAAGCCAATATCCGTAATTCTTCTCTATACCATCTCAAAACTTAAGCATGATGGTTTGCAATCTTCAAATATGGGTGATTTATGGACTATTAAACAATGGAGCATTTCCTTCGATTTCCACAAACAGCTACTCCCACAATGCAATGGGACTTGTATGTCCCAAAAAGTACAGAGGCCTTATGCATATACCCCTCAAGGGTCAGGCCAAGGCAGCCAATACATGGATGAGAGGATGAAGTGGATGTGAATGGCGGACGATGGGGAGGTGAATGGTTAATGGTTTGGGCGAGGTGGATAAGCAAATCTTTTCCAATGTACTCATGTAAGCTCTACTTGTTCATTGAGGACAAAGAACCTTCTATATACATCTTCTCTAGAAAGGCTAAAATTGAGGATGGTCATGTAGGCAACTCCTAATCTATGTCAGTCAGCTAAAATGGGCTATGGTCAGGCTAAAGGACCATTGGGAAATGTCTGTTCTTTTCGACTTGATCTTTGCCAGAAATGGTCATGCAATGTGATGAGAAGAAGATGAGGCTAGACTCGTGGTTAAAAGAGTAAAATTCATAATCCCAAGGTAAACCTGGAGTCATCTAAGAAGGTGGATTGGTGGAAGTGTTTGTTTTAGTGGTGGAACTTGATGGTCAAGAACATGTAAATATCTGAAAATAAGTGCAAGTAAGATGTAGAGAGAAAGACCTCGCATCTTAACTCAGCGAAAATATTGTCTTGAATGTTATCAGGCTCCAAAGGAGCAAGGGCACACAGGAATCGTCCTACCCTGCCATGAAACACTTGACTGTAGAGTATCATCTAAGGGTGTAAGGAAGTATCCTTTGTGTGGCTCTAGCTACTACAGGAGCATAGTGCAAGACATACCTTGTTTGGGAGCTGTATGGATGGTGTGGCTTGTGTGGGAGGCATACGGATATAGGTTGGCTAGAATTGGAGCCATGTAGATGTTCTAAAATAAATGTTCTGAAATGTGACAGGTTGTTTTATGGATCAGCAAGTTGTTTACTGCAAGTTGTTTTGGTTGTGCAAAATTGATATGTTTGAATGGGAATGAGTGTATGTTTATTTGAGAATGAGTTGTGGGTCATTTTGCACAAGTGAAAATGTGTTTGTTTCAGATTGAATATGGTTTACAAACAAAAACAGATCTGAATCTAGCATCTGCAGGAAATTAAATTGTTTTCACTAAGTTCAGACCTAATTATGCATGCAACAAATTTGAAAACCACTATTACACTATATGCAGATGCAAGTTTCTGTTTTATACTTTTAAATTTTTTTGAATGAATGCAAACAGCAAATAAATATTTACTCCACTACTGTAAGCAAAGATGATTTTTCAAATTCTAAATGAAATGACAGCAAGAAGTCAATGCAAGCTTTAATCTTTTTCTACATGCAAGTGCAAAACTCAGCAGATCTTCGTTACTCTAATGCAAGGACAATGAAATCTTTTTTTTTTTCTTTTTGAGTGCCTTTTTAAAATGCAAATGATATGAAGATGCAGATTCAAACAAACCTAAATGCAAACGAATAATTTTTCAATTAAATGCAGATCTGAAAATAATCTCCACGTGTGGGACTAATTTCAGAGCAAGAAGTGGATCTATATGTAATAACCCCTTCTCGGTCGAAGACCCTTAGCCCAATTTTGTTTCCCGATGGCTAAGGGAGGAATAAAAGGGAAACTTAGTCATAATGAATTAATCATAAAGTGCATCATAAAATATTATTATAAGCACTTTATTAATTTATTAATGACAAAGTGAAAAAAAAAAAAAAAAAAAAGACAAAATAAGATTAGAAAAAGAAGTCACTTTATTTTATTTTATTTTCCCTAAGGAAAATGCGACCCATGTAGGAAAAGGGAAAAAGCCAAAGAAAAAATTAAATGAGGGAAAAGAAATGTGATTGGTGGTCTTGGGTGGCAAAAAGGCCAAGATTTGTTATAAAAGCAAGTCGACTTGCAAGGGAAAGCATCCTTTTTGTTTATGATAATTTTCAGATTTGTGGTGTAAGCTTGCATGCTTTCCATAAAAACTCCAAAGGACGAAAACCCTTTGAAGTTGGCTTTAGAGGACGAAAACCCTCTTTAAGCTTAGAAAGAAGAACGAAAACTCTTCTTTCTTTTGAGAGGGAGCTCTATCTAGGAGTTATTGAAGGCTAAAGTTGCAGATTTATATTGTTTCCAGCTAGGGTTTGAAGACACAAGTGTTGGGGCAGATTTCTACCTTCAGATTCAGCCAGATCTAGGGTTATCTACACCCCTATGAGTGGAATTTGACACATTCTAGGGCACGGTTGTCCCAAATCTCATCACAAACATCTTTGTCATATTTTTAGAGGCCAAAATCAGTTGGTTTGCATATTTAGGGGGCTGAGGAAACTCCATTTTCAGCTAAGTCTATAACTACCATTATGCAGATTTTATAATACAATTTCAGCTCTCTTATTGGTCAGAAAATTGGGGCTTTCTCATTGTTTTTGCATATTAAAATTTCATATTTGTTTTATATAAGATTTGAGTGAATTTATTTCAGTTTTGTGGAGTAATAACTCCTTGGGCAAGTCACATTTTTCTATATAAAATTCAGATCTGCATCATTTGTTTCAAGCATCTCTTCTATAAATTGCTATTTTGGATTGGATTTGTGGCTATTCCGTTTGGGGTTAGAATTTGTCCATTTGGGGACATTACACTATACCCGAATGCAAGTAAGTTGGAATTTTCATAACCTATTCTACTCTCTTTTCCCTTTTTTTCTTTTAACAAAGCTTTTCCAAATGAGTCTATAGTAATTCCAAAAAAACTAAGCTAACACAACAACAAACAATGAACAAAAGCAAAACCAACCTTTATCCCAAAAGAAGGAAGTAGTTGGGCTGATTTGTGATGTTGACTTTCTCCTTTGATGTGCTCAACCGACGAAGATTGCAGTAGTAGTATCATGTGTAGCAAGGAAAGGAACAATTGATAGTGGATGAAGGAAGGATTGCCGTAGAACCAGAAAGCCCAAGGAGATCAAAAGTGTTGGTCCGATCCTCCTTCTATCGTCATTTTTATAGAAGTAGCAAGTAAGCAAAGCCTTGTTGCTTATGACTAGAAGCAATCTTCCTATACTTGGCCTAGTTTCTTTCTCTTAGCTCTTTAACTCAATTCTTTAGGATATAAAACATGTCACTTGGTGAATATGGAAGTTTGGTTGCACGAATGATAACTCTAGACATATCAAAAATTTTGGGAGGGGCCAAATGAACACATCTTCTTTTTGTAAAGAAGAGTTTTCTTCCTAACAAAAACTAAACTCAAGATCAAGTCTTGATCAAAGGTGGGGATCGAATCTCAACAAAAGATGAATTGAGTCAAGGAGGGTCAAATGAAAACAAATGGGTTTAAACAAGGCAAAAACGTGTGGGATTAGAAATCAAAGCCAAAAATCGGTACTCTAAAACGAAATTTTTAAACCCCTTTAGGATGAGATTGTAAGAAATAAATGAAGTTAGGACAAATATATTTTTAAAAATTAAAAATATAAATATACAATTTAAAGAAAACAACAAGCTTATAGTCTCAACAACCTATAAAATATTAGAAGCCAACAACAAGCTTATTATGAATTAGAAGCCATCTAAAGCAAGATTTCATTGACTGAATACAAGAAGACCACAAAACATTAAATCTATGAGTCCATCTACTAATGGGCCCATAAACATTACACTTTTTGTTAAGGCCCAAGGAAAGGTTTGGGGAGAAGGCAATCTTTTCATAGAGTTGTTTGAGGTAGCCTCTTGGAGAGGGGGCCCTTCGAGCCACCTCATAGTATCCCAAAAATCATTCTCATTCTCCATAATTAGTCCAATAGAGGGAGTTGTGAAAACATTTATGAGCATTGTATACATTCTGAACTGAGATTGAGGAAGCTTATAGAAAGCTTGGTCTTTCCATTCCATCCACTTCCCACATCTGTATAAGTCATGAAATATTTTAATTCCTTTCTCAAAGCAAAGGGTACAGCCTCTTGTCAAGAGCTTGTCATTATATTTTAGATTCCTCTTGTCAACGCAAGGAAGAGAAGATAGGCTGCCCAACCACTAAGTGCTTCACTTGTTCCCATGCCTTCCAAATCGATCAAGAATAAAGGACCCATGAGGAGCAACAAGAAAGTCCCCAAATAGTAAGTCAATCAAATGAAGTCCTTTTCATCTCTCTTGACCCTTGGGAGCCTATTGGCCATATTGAATCTCGCACAAACTTTCCAAGGTTAAATACCAGTCAAAGCCCTCAAGTTTTACTTTTTTTTTGCATTTAACAATAAAAACGTACGGGGTGTTTGTGGGTACATACCCACAAGCCCTGGATACGTCCCCAGTACAATTTTCTATACCCGAACGTACTCCAAGGCCTGTGGGTACGTATCTCGTATATGTACCCACAATGTACCAAAGACACCGTGGGATACATATCCACAAGCCCCTGCAATCCTGTACAGCTTTTCTATACTTGGAACGCACCTGGGGCTCGTGGGCACGTGCATCGATACCCGCACCCACAACGCACGGCACTCGTACCCATACCGTGTACATTTCCACCTTGGTATGGGCCTCGTAGGGTGTACCCCTATAGTCTAGGTAAAATCACATGCCAAGGTGACAAAACAACCGTTGTTTACAGGAGGTGATCAGGCAACCACCATAGCGGCTTGCATAAGACTATCGCAAAGGTTGCAAAGACTGCTGAGGCGGGTTCTTCAAGTACTAAGCGGTTTGCACAACAAATGTACAAATTGCCATGGCAATTCGCGCAAAAGTTGGGGATGCTAGAAATGAAGAGGAAAAGCCAAATCTTCCAACCTAGTAGTCAAGGCACACTAGAAGAGCAAGATTGAGCATAAAATACAAAAATAGGCAAGTAGGCACGTGGGAGAATGGTCTAAGCATTTTTGTAACATTTTATTATGTTTGAGGTCCATCATCGGTATTTCAAATGTTGAACCATGCAAAAATGGGTGCATATAAGACCTTCCACCTACAAGATGGCATAAACTTAATTTTGATGGGGTGGCCAAAACCAATCCAAGTAAAGCAAGCATTTGGGGCATGATTCGATATGATAAGGGAAACTATTGTATAGCTTATACCCACCATGTAAGTCTCCAAACTAATAATTATGTGGAATTGTTAGCTTGTCAAGATGGAATACAAGGCTTGTAGATTCCATGTCACTAAACTCATTCTTCAAGGGGACTCCCAAATCATCATAAATACGAATTCCTAGGCGTTTCATCTCGACAACACACATTCGTGAGAACTCACATTCCTCTCAATTGGAAAATGGAAAATTTAATTGCCAAATCATTCTACAAGTACAAACACATGCTTTTACTCGTATATACAACTTTCATTATAAGCCAAGGGTGTGCAATAGAGTAGCTGACTCATTGGCCAACTTTCCTTTCTGTTCCACTTTACACCCTGGAACTAATATTTTCGATTCACCAAAACCTCTTCTTGACCACCTCAAGCAAATGGTGGCCTTAGAGCACTTTACCACCAGGTTCAATTCTAAATTCCTTTCAAAGCAATATGAACAACATGGAAGCTTGTGTCCCACAGATATGCACAGAGCATTTGGAGGCAATCTAATGCTTTTTGTGTCTGTCAAACAACCTACTCTAAGTGTCATTGTGAGCTTGAACAACATTGATCGTCTTGTGCTTATTCAATATACTCTTGCTGTTGTTTTATATCACTGAATTATCCATCATACTTAATGTCTAAAGGCATATGGTCAGTTTTCCCCTTCCCAGTATTTTCATCATGTGTTGTCTTTTTCCACAGGCCATTCGATCATGATTTACTATACTCAAAACTTTTCATCTCTTACAAAAATCATACTCCTAGCTGCTACCGTCAAAACAAAATTCCCTTGAATCCCATCCACTATTTCTACTACCACTTCCACTCTCCACATCTACATTTCCCTGCAGCTTCGGATCCCACCTTTCCCCTTCTAACTTAGCCTTATTCCTCCAAACACAACCTGGAGCTTCCACAATGCAGCACACATCAAAATTAGATTCATATATATATATATATATACTATCATAGTCATAAAGAAAGTTGGGCATCAAGTGCAGATTATATTCTCTCTGACACAAATCTCCTCTCTTGCTAAATCGTGATCTTTCACAGCTGGGATAATGGAATCGTGGGAATCATGGGAGGAAAGAAACAAGTGTTGCTCATTAATACTCTAGTTGGTCATCATAAGGGTCCATGAATGCAAATACAACCGATTTCTATCTACCCACCTGCCATCCTTCCCAATTCGATAGCTAAACAGCCTCTCCACAGTTAATCTCGCAGCAACACTGAATACAAAGAGAAGTGTCCCTGAGATTTTCAGAATATCTACAATCTCCTATGATCCACTCCACATAAAGCTTCACCTACCAGACTTAATATCTTTGTTGTTAGTAAAATGGGGACTCAACAAAGGAGGACCTCTGTGCTTATAAATATGGGAAGAAACCAGGAAAAGTCTAATTCAAATCACTCCAGCCAGAGAGAGATTCCAGTCTAATCACTACAGCCAGACAGATATTCCAGTCTATAGAAGGAAACAAATAGGGCACAAAAATCCTGGTCCAACACCAGCTCAGAAGCATTCTCAAATTCCACCTTTCAACATGAAGAATAATCAGCAGCAACCCATTCATGTAGTAGATGATGATGAAGTTTCAGAACACAAGAAAAGTTCCTGTTGCAAATCAGCTCTAAGAAAGCCTTCTCTCTCATCATACCATATCTCTGGAAAGAAATTTGACAAAGGTAATGGCCTCCATCTCTCCGACTGCCACTCTTTATTTTGTGCAAAATCCCCCACTTCATCCAACACTTTACTTGCCTCTCTAGATCACTCAGAACTCTAATACCCACAAAAATGCCAAAAGTTCCTTAAACCTGTAATCCTTTTTTCCACAATCTTGGCATTAAACTTGACATTATTAGTCTTCCTACCCATGTACACATTGTTGGTTCTGTTCATAACCTTCCTTACAATGACTTACCCCACATTGTTCATGGCGGCTCGGTCTTCAAGCCTATCCCTGCTCATGCCCCACGCAATCTGCTGTATCTTCATACAACTTCTGTATCTTCCTCCACTCAAAATCCCTATATCGACTCCCATGATGCTAATGTTCTTAATGCCTAGCTGGAAATCTCAGACATGATGAAAATCTTGAGGAAACTATCAATTTTAAAGGAATGCATAATCCCGTAATGGAAGATGTCCTCTCTACTCTAACTCAAATCACACTTACACAACATGAAAGAATTGGCGATCTCCAAACCTGTGTGGAACAACTGAGTAAAATTGTGGCCAAACAAGACAAAATGATGGATGCTATCAATGCCATCTTGCTCTCAGAAAATACCAAACAAAGAATAGATGCAAAAATTGTGCTTACTTATCTCACACCCCACTACCCGCGCCCCACACCCCCGTCCCCCGCTCCCCCGCCCCTCAAAAGCCAAGCAACTAGAGCAGGGGCATACAGTGAAGAAATTTCCAAGGAAACTACATACTTCACTCTGCAGACCTCTTCTTCCAGCCAAGCCTGGGCTACTTGTCCTGTTCAGGAGGAAAGTTTCCCATCTTCTCTTGCTCATGATAATCGACCCTGCATTAGCATACAGAACGATCTCTATATTATTGATAGTTTAATCTTGCACCTAGTGGATGTCCTTGATGAATATTCTCATATTGTCCTTCATTGTAATTAAAATCTCATAGTTTGGTCTCTAAGATCAGCATTGTTGTGCTTTTTTCATTGAAATCCCTCCTTTTATTATATAATACAATTTTACCTTTTGTCCAAGAGAGAGAGAGAGAGAGTTGATTTCATAGGTGTATAATTTGGTATACAAATCTGTAATATCCCTTTCAAGGGATGAAACCAACAATCAAGGAAATTAGCTCAAACCCCAAAGCAAACAAATCTGATTTTCAAATCAGCAGACTGAAATAAATCCCAGATTTGGACAACGAACTGAATTTAGGAACAACAGTATGAAAACTCACAATTTCACCCAAAATATCAACTAACAATGCATCCACAATTTATATAAACCTTTTAGAGATATTCTAGAACTGTTTTCAACCCAAAAAGACATGCATATGCTCAGCTGAAAATTAATAATGACCAACAGAAGTGCAGCTCCAAAATAATTATTAAATGAGGGTTTAGAAACCCCAAAATTCACAAGAAAGTAGATTCCAGCTTTATAAATATAGGCAAATCTGAAAATGAAGTGAAATATCAAATTTATGCCCTCTAAGGCACCAAACTTCACTCAAGGTCGCTCCAACTATGTAAATAAAAATATGAATATGAATTCTTTCTTTCAAATCTATGATATCCTTCAAGCTCACACAAGGTAGGAGGGTTTCCGTCCCCCTATAAACCACTAGAAGGGTTTTCGTCCTTCTAGGAGATGCCACACACTTGGATTTTTGCCCAAGAGTGGAAGAACCTAGAGCAACCAACTCACAAGTCCAAGTATATAAAATGTGCCAAGATAGATGATGTGCAAAATGAGGCCTTCACTTCCTTTTATACCCCTCCCTTTGGCGCCAAAGCTAGGAAAGACATGGCCGACCCATAGGAAGATGTTATATTCTTTTATTAAGCCTCTTCAAATGCCTTAAGCCCAGCCGACCTGCTTCAAGAGGAAATACACTAAAAAGAAAACATTAAAATTAGAAAAACAAATGCAAAAGGGAGCTCAATTTCCTTTTCCAACTCCTCAACTTCTTTGCCATGGAAAAGGGAATGGCAAGAAGTCCAAAATCTGATCCTTAAGTGGGAAAAAGGGACATTTGAACATCGCCTTCATTGAAGGCATTTCCATTCACTTTCATTTGTTGTTATGTTTGATGTAAACTTCCAACTGTCAAATCCAAGTAGAGGAAGCCATGTATCAGAGGTTGTAATTTTAGTCATTCCCATAATCAAAATGTTTTCACCGCTTGTAAGAATGTGAACAGCATGGAAGATACAAAGCCAAGACACCAAGGGTGCAAGAGAAAAGCCAAGACACCAAGACTGCAAGAACAAATGCCAAGAAAACACACGTGTAACAGCATCCATGTGGTAAACAAGAGGGTCATGTGGTGAGGACATCAACTGGAAACACTTGAAGGAGAAAAAGGAACTCAAAACCAATCCGATTGATAGGGTAAAAGGTTGGAACAACTAACAATAGACTCGACTCCATATTGGGGAGGTGTGATCCAAATTGGTTTATGAAAATATTTTGTCATCCAATTGGCTGAGATGAATTGATTTCATGGTTTTTAGGTCTACTCTTAAGTGTTTTCAAAAATGTTTTCACTCACCAAATGATGCAAAATTGGAAAAAAAAAAAATGAATGCAAAGTTTGATCAAAGCCAAGTAGGCACAAGAAGACTCAAGGGTGATCCAAACACCCTAGGACCCCTGAAATATCCCTTTTCTCGGATTTAATTTATATTCAAGATTTCCAACCAATTTTTCAAAACTAACAATCTGATTTTTATGACAACAGTATATAGAAAAATATGATAGCAAAGTACAGTTATGGCAGCAAGGTATAAAATCAGAAAATAACCAATATCTTCACTTTTATTGCAATTAAACTAACATGCAACAACATGCAAGTAACATGCATCAACATGCAATGACATGCAATAACAAGAAGTTTCCACTGATAAAATAGATGATCTCTCTTACTGAATATGGTTGTCTTCTCTTTCTGGACTTGAAACTGGATCAACAAGCCTCTGAAACTCTGAATCTGACAACCCGATCTGAATAGACTCCACAATAGCAAACTAGGGCTGGATCTTTCACCACCGAAGAGTGCTCTACTAGCTAGGGGTAGATCTTTCACTACCGAAGCTAGGGTTCCTACGGAATTTCACCTCCACAAGCAAGGAAAGCACAAACAACAATTGCTTCAATATCAAAATAGGTGAGTATGAATGAATCCTATTCTCCCCCAAGCGCTTCCTTTTATAACTTCTCATTGCAACAAAAGGCCCAAAAGAACCCTAATCACCCCCTTGGGTCTTTTCTTTAATTAATTAAAATAACTTAAGTCACTTTATTCCCCACATGCCAAAAAGTGCACTTAAGTCACCCCAACAAAGAATTAGAACATAAAGTACCATATATTCACCCATTACTTAAGTCATCAACTAAATATAACATAAAGTACCTTAGGGGAGCATCTCACAACCTTATTTCACTTAAGTCACCTCAAAGTACATGTCCAACGTCGAAACATAACCTATAAGTGAAATGAAGGTGCAAACCATACCCAATAACCATCAACGTCACTAGCCCCTTGGGCATGACCAAGGCTAAGACGGATGAAAGGCCTCCTAGGCCACCTGCTCGGAAATGGGGACATTACAGATCCACATCAATAGAGAAAATCAGTTATGCTGACGTCATCAAAATGCCTCAAATATTCAAGTGCATTTAGCACATCCTAAAGATGAAAACGTCTTTGTCGCCTGCTGAAGATGTCCTCTTGGGCAGAGTACATGCAAACGACTTCACAAATGCCAAAATTACCCTAAAAAGACAAAAAAACATACTTCAAATGCCTGGATTGGGAGTTGAAGTGTTTCCTCTTTGACCCTTGTTGGAAATTGGTGTTTTGAGTCTACACACAGTTCACTTGCCCATTTGTATGTATAAAAATAAAGCTCTTGGGATAATATAAAACAAATCTAGATTTGTAGGATGATTGAGCAGCTGAACGTAGTAGTGAAGTGTGCTGTTTGAGCAAGTTTTCTGAGCAAGGAAAGTTTGTAGTAAAAAAGGTATATAAGTGTTGCAGCAGAAGTCCCATAGTGTTCTTGGAGGCTCCATTTGAGCAACTGGATTCTAATTTTTCATGATAGTGGAGACAACAAGGCATAGCCATAGTCTTCTAGAGTTTTCCAACATTGGGTTTCTCCAAGGAAATTCTTATGTTGATTCTCTCTTTCCATGTTTCTTCATTCTTTTACTTGCTTAATTTTATTCTATACTACTATTTTACAAATTTCAGTTCTTGCGGCACCGCAGTTCTAAGTAAAATTATGTTTTTCAGAATATTCTTAAGGGCCAACAACATAATACAGTTATATCAGAATTCTAGCATGTCAAGATTTGTGTCAGCAAAATAGGAATGGAATATCTATCCTAATTTAAGAATCAACACACTTTTTGCTACACGGTTGATTTTGCAGATTGGAAGAGACACATATTAGAAATTTAAAAGTAGTGCATAAGGGTGTGAAATCTGATTTATAGCATAGTGGGCATGTATTTGAACATGTACACATTGCAAATTCAATGAAATATGTAGATGGTTTCCCATAGATGTAACAAACCTCAAATGGACATGTATTTGAACATGTACACATTGAAAATTGAATCAATACATTAGAAATCTTAAAATCCCTATTGATAAATCGAACACTGGCTTGTCTGGGCTGATTACAGATCACTTTGTGGAAGGTTGGGCCACCCAACTATACGACTCTTTCATCAATGCTTGCAGCCATTGAGAAAGAGGATGCAGATCAACTTCAGGGAGCATGGGACAAGATCTTTGAAGCCCGTTACGAAGATCATATGGTAGATGGCTATTATCAAGAAGATGGAGATGGTGAGGATAAAGAATATGAGGAGATGGATGCATTTATTATTAATACACCAACACCGAACTGAAAATAATCTGATTTTATAACAGCAGATCCAACAATATTAGAAACCCTAGCAGCGAACTGGAAATTACACTTTTAGGGTATCAAAATCAGCTTAGAACATTAATTAATATCCCTCTAGGGCAGCGAACTGTACCAGCACTTAGGAACAATCATTCACATGCAATATGGACTGAAAATTAACATAGAAATATCCCAAATACTCAATAAAACCAGCAAGATGAAATCTGGAGCAAATATGTATTTTATAAATTTATTTTAAGTGCAAATACAACTGAAACTTCTAAAATTCATAACTCCATCAATACTTGGAGTTTCAACACAAACCAATGCTCAAAATGATCTTGAAGAGACCAGCTATCCAATGAAAGTGAAATCAGAATTTTTCCAACCATGAAAACCCCTCAAAAAGTGATCCCAAATCTCCAAATGGGTAGATCAAGCTGAAAATGAATGTGGCACCCTAGAAAATGCCCTAGTTGAAGTAGAAGTGCCCTATGCACGGATGAATACCTTGTTGTTCCAAAATCTGCCAATTAAGTCCACTTGTGACTCCCATATGAAGCCACCAATGCAACAAATGAGGGTTTTCATCCCCAAGTGTTGTGACTATTGAGGGTTTCGTCCCCAATAGGATCCAATGAGGGTTTTCATCCTCAAAGTAGAGCCACACCAAAGGTTTTCGTCTTCAATGGAGAGTAGGGCACACCGTGCACAAACCCAAGATATCAATTTTGAAATAAACATGCATAACCTTCCTTAGGCCATTCGATCCACCTTTATATCCTCCCTTTTTGGCACCAAGAGTCATAAGGGTGACTTTTCCCCATGACCGACCTCTTTAAGTGCATGCTTCTATTTTTAATTTGTCTTTATGAGCTTTCCAGCCCAACCGACCTGTCCTTAAGAGGGAAAATACAAAAAGAAGCATTAATAGAAATGAAAGAAAACATAAATGAAACCCACATACTTCCCTTGCTCAAATTCTTCTTGGCCATGGGAAGAAAAATGGCAAGAAGTCTTCATTTGGAACTAATTCAAAAAGGGGACATTACAATCCTCCCTTCCCAAAATTGCTTGCCCTCAAGCAATTGCAAACTCATATGCCCAAGTATCATCATGTCAAGGTGAAGGAACATGTTGTAGTGCTCCCATAATTTGGATCCTGTGCCTGTTAAATGAAGGAGCTTCAACCCAAACAAACTCATACCTCTACTGCCCCTTTCTTTGCTTGTCATCATCTCATAATTTCCACCCAAATGATGGATTCCCATACTTCAGTAATGTTGTCCCAAAAACAGTGTAACCGTGCATTTTTCTCTCAAAAATCAGAATGTAGGTGGCCGGAAACAAAGTATGACAGTCATAAAGCACCTGATTTTCCCCCAATTTGGAGCTATGTTGGCTGAAGTAGTTGTCTTCTTCAGCTGGAACCATCTACCACTATTTTCCGATGATTTAATGACCTCAAAATGATCACTCTTGCAGCTGTTCAAGTCTGAAAACAACAACTCATAATCTGATTTTATCAAAATCAACAACTTAAAAATGGAACAACAGCTGCAAAACTGAAACCTCCTTGCAAAATTAGGAATTGTGAGCATGGCAATGACTAAAAACACCTCTCTAAAGGCTGAAAATTTTCTCCCAACATTCATCAATCGAAAAATGCTCCATCTTTTGACTGAAAATACTTGCCTACCCACTTGTATGTATGCAAATGAAATCATGTGGTGGCTGATATGAATAATGACAACAACACCAAGTCTGAAATTTTGAGCTATAGTTCTCCAAGGTACATTCCTTTTATCACTACTAACCACCCACATACCTTGTTGGTGATCTCTTGCATGAATATTCAACCATGAGGTAGCTCCACCATGCTTATGTTGTGCCACTCCGACATTATACTTGGCTGGAAGTGGACAAAATTGGGAATATTTTGTGAGTCTATCAATCACAACATATAAACAACCCTTACCTTGAACCATGGGCAGCCCGGTGATGAAGACTATGGAAATACTTTCCCATTTTTGAGTGGGAATAGGAAGGGGCTGCAATAGTCCAGCTGGAAATTCATGCTCTGCCTTGTTTTGTTGGCAAACCAAACATTCCCATATGTATTGAAGCACCTCCTCTTTAAGACCTTTCCAAAAGAACCTTCCTCTCACCTTTTCGTGTGTCTTGAGATAGCCCGGATGACCAGCCAATGGGGCATCATGAACAACCCTCAATATCTTGTTCTTCACCCTTGATTCGGAAACCAAATAGACTCCATTCTTGTAGAGAATGATCCCATCCATTATTTTGTACCTTTCATCCACAATTTCTTCCTCAAAAACAACATTAGCAAACTTATACTCAGCTGTAATTAAAGACTTCCAATCAGCTGTTATCTTAGATAAAGAGCAAAGATATGATTCTTTGGACAAAACATCTTCTACCAAATACTTGATTTGAGTGGTTTCCGAATCATACCTTGAAATATCACCTTCTTGCCTTTATCCATGAAGCTCAACTCCATACTTTGGTAGTTGAGAGTGAACTTTCCCAATGAATGTAACCATTGGACCCCAAACACAAGATTTGTACTAGCTATGCCAATCATATAAAGATCATCACATACCTCATGCTCTCCCAATGTGAAAAGGAGTTGGGGACACCTTCTTGTGCATGGCATGGAGTAGCCATCCGCTACCTTGACCATGAAGCCTTTGAAGTCTTCCACCTTCAAATCCACCTTTTCCCTCAAGCTCTCATCAATGAAACTGTAAGTAGCTCCATTATCAATCAAAACCGTGACTCCTTGTCCATGGAGGGTAGAATCCTTCACAACTTTGTTAGAATACATAATAAATTCAAAACAATCCTCCATCAAATTTCTTTCTAACCATATGCATGGAGTAGCAATATCAAGGACTTCCTCTTTCTTACAATTCAAGGGATCAACTGAACCCAAACTTTTATGCCCACATAACCTTGCAAGAAAAGATCTATGTGCCATATGTTACTCCACAAGTTCTTCACATCATCACCAATTATACTACAAGGCATCAAACATGACATGTGATCTTTCTTAACAACAAGCTGCCCATAATGACACAAGTATGGCAGCGACATAAGAGGAGATAAAATGTGATTTTTTTCATCATACCTTGGGCTGCCAACAAGGATCCCACCATTTTTTTGTTGGTACTTGTTTGGAACATCTCCGAACTCACCCCAAGGTGGTAAACTTCCTCAATTTGCCCATCATTGACTGCTGTTTGGAAATTTCCAGCGAACTGAAAATAATCATGAGGAACCGGAAGTGCCTTTCCTCCATGAACATACCCTTCCATAATGTCATCTTCTTTGCCCTTATGCAAATCTGATTTCTTTTCAACAATTTGCCACAAGCACCCATTAGAAACCAATGAAATATCATTAAATATTAAAGAACTTTTACCTTGGGACACATGCTCCATGATTTCCCTAGGTTCATGCTTCAATCCTTCATCAAATTGTGATGTCTTCACGCTGCTGTTCTGAAAATCAGTCAAGAGCTTTACTTTGGCAATGGTGATGGGGGCTTCTAGGGCTTCAATGGGTTGTTCCCTCTCAATGCCCAACAACTTCGGTTGTTCTTCTTCCTTCTTTGACTCAAGCTCCACGATTTTCCCTTCTTCAACTTGCATCGTGGGTTCCTCTATGGGTTGTTTCTTCTCCATTACTTGCAGCCCTAGTTTTTCTTCTGTGTAGCTTGTGACCTAGGCTTGGGCCTTGATCTTCCCTTGCTTACTCCCACGAACTCAAAAAATGACATGGCATCACGAATCTTCTCCGGAAGAGCCCTATACTCCTCATACCATGTAGCAATGTTGTTCACTTTGGATGGCTGAGAATTATTGACTTCCTTTGAAGAGCTCCTTCCACCATTTGGACCTTGAATGGTATGGATCAGCCGAGCCATTGTGTTGGCCAATCTTTCTTGCCCTAGGGCAAGCTTTTTGAGCCTAGCATCACCAAAAATTCTATCCGCCATTTTGATCTTCTTGCAAGGAAACCCTCAAGCTAGGAAGACCAAAGCTCTGATACCATTGTAATGTCCCTTTCTAGGGCTTAAACCAAAAATAAGGGTTTGGCCACAAACCCTAAGAAATCAGATCTGAAAATACACCAACACCGAACTGAAAATAATCTGATTTTATAACAGCAGATCCAACAATATTAGAAACCCTAGCAACGAACTGGAAATTACACTTTTAGGGTATCAAAATCAGCTTAGAACATTAATTAATATCCCTCTAGGGCAGCGAACTATACCAGCACTTAGGAACAATCATTCACATGCAATATGGACTGAAAATTAATCATAGAAATATCCCAAATACTCAATAAAACCAGCAAGATGAAATCTGGAGCAAATATGTATTTTATAAATTTATTTTAAGTGCAAATACAACTGAAACTTCTAAAATTCATAACTCCATCAATACTTGGAGTTTCAACACAAACCAATGCTCAAAATGATCTTGAAAAGACCAACTATCCAATGAAAGTGAAATCACAATTTTCCAACCATGAAAACCCACTCAAAAAGTGATCCCGAAATCTCCAAATGGGTAGATCAAATGAAAATGAATGGGCCAACACCCTAAAAAATGCCCTAGTCCTAGCTGAAGTAGGAGTGCCCTAAGCATGGATAAACACCTTTTGTTCTAAAATCTGCCAATTAAGTCCACTTGTGACTCTCGTATGAAGCCACCAATGCAACAAATGAGGGTTTTCGTCCCCAAGTGTTGTGACTATTGAGGGTTTTCTGTCCCCAATAGGATCCAATGAGGGTTTTGTCCTCAAAGTAGAGCCACACCAAAGGTTTTCGTCTTCAGTGGAGAGTAGGGCACACCGTGCACAAACCCAAGATATCAATTTTGAAATAAAACATGCATAACCTTCCTTAGGCCATTCGATCCACCTTTATATCCTCCCTTTTTGGCGCCAAGAGTCATAAGGGTGACTTTTCCCCCATGACCAACCTCTTTAAGTGCATGCTTCTATTTTTAATTTGTCTTTATGAGCTTTCCATAAATGAAACCCCATACTTCCCTTGACTTGTGTCCTTATTTGGAACTAATTCGAAAAAGGGGAAAATACAAAAAGAAGCATTAATAGAAATGAAAGAAAACATAAATGAAACCCACATTTGGCAAAAATATCAGCATTCGAGCTATAATATAATAATAATTTCTAGATAAGGTTGTATCTCGAGTCCTATACTAGACCCATCATTAAGGAGAAGATGCCTAAGCTTGTAGAAGGAATAGAAGGATAATGCTTATTTAAATACGATTATTCTTATCGAGATCGGAGAGAGAAAAAGAGCAGAGTTATGGAATAAAAATATCTTTTATATATTATATTCCACACCAATAACATACCCGTAAGTATAAATACAAATATATAGGAAAACCATAGCCTATGAATAGGGCGTCAACAACTCGTGATTCTCTCCTAGAATCAAGTGGTTGTTAGACCCGAACACAAAGCAATATATTACAAACTATATTTGTAATATATTAGACCTAGAATAATAACGGATCATAAGCTAATACATAATCATTTTAACAATGTAAGTACTATTTCCTAACATTCCCCCCTTAGTGCGAACATGGTAGAAAAACATTCACACTTTCAACTGCAGTATGCCCGACTTTGGTGGCACGCCCAATCTTGTGGCTCATGATCTTGATACAAAAGAAAGGCATCTCCTTCCATGGTTTTCAGCAGGTTTACCACAAACCTGGACATGAACAAGACCCATCAACTATTCACCTCATGTGGTTTTCTGGATTTCCACTAACCTTTTCAAGATCCATGATTTGCATCACTAGTGTTTTTGTTCTCTCTACAACATTTTTACATCAAGGGTTTACATAGGAAAATGAAGCTCATTTATTACATCACATGAACAAGAATGATTCATTTGTTCTTATTCTCTAAACACCACATTGAAAATATGAAAAAAACAAGGAAATAGTCCCCATCACCTCCTACACCTCTGCACTCGATTGTTGCCACTCAATCTCATATAGCAAAATTGGTTTATGTTGTTGGTCGCCAGCCTCGGTATTTATCATTTCCATGCACTTTATTCATCACTACCGTAATGTGCGGCCCTATTGCTACCATCTTGTGAGAGAACGTTGAAAGACCTCCCGCCTTCGTTGCCTCCATCCTTCAAGACATGTTGCTTACTCACGAAGACGGAATTTTAAGCTCAAATTTGCACCGTATTCTATCAACATGACTTCTCCACCAATTTTCGCTTTGGCTCCGAGATTTCAAAGCTCGGTCTAGGAGCGACAACCCCAACGAGGTCAAGGGCAGCACCCCTTACAAGGTCCCGGACAACGCCATAGGTGCGCACTCCTTGTCACGATACAAGGAGGGGTCGAGGGTGGAGCCCTCAAATCCGTGCACATTTTCCTTTTTTTGCGGCCATCAAAAATATCATTAGAAATGCATATATTCTAAATCTTATTCTCCCAAAATTCAAATGTCGAGTTACACCGAAAATGAGTTCGTGGGGCAATTTTTTTATTTTCTAACACTTTTGACTAACAAAACAATGGCTTTTAATAACACAAAACTTGATTGATGATTTTGGCTCTTACAATTTCAAACTTATGATAGAACAATTAAATTGACATTTTTGATGTAAACAGATGGACTCATCAATATTGTAATACAACATAAACTAACAATAATAACATTAATCATAAAAGACAACACAACTATATACTTAAAGAAAACTAGACCATTATAAAGAACAAATGACTCCTCGGCAATAACAACAAATGTACTAAATATCACCAGCTTTTGTGGTTCCAATACTACATTAATGAACTTTTGGTGGTGTGTTATCCCATTTTTGATTTTATTGATGAAATTGGATAACCAATCAAAATTTTCATGAAGAACTCATTTATGACTCGTTATCCAAAATTAACTCCCCGATTAATTTGGATAACTCATTTAAAATGGACTTAGCCATTTAAACAAGCCTAGGATGTTTAAACAAACCGTCCAATTCCACCGCTCTAAAACACGGCCATCGAAATTTAAAAACTCGAGAGAGTCTCACTAATTCATTAGCAGTTTATATTTAAAAAGGTCGTGCGATGTTCATTTGGCCGTCAATTTCAACGCCAAGCATCAGACAGGGGCCACACGACAGAAGATCAACGATCAAGGCAGGGGACACACGACGCCATTCCGGCTCTCCTCAAAGTTTTGGACTCCGTGGGCGTTAAGTCCACGGAATGAACCAAATTAAACACGGTTTTGAGTCCGCGTCGGGGCAGACAAAGTCAGCGCAGTCAAAGAGAAACAAGGCCAAAGCTAGAGGCGAACACGTGTCGGCATTCCGGCACTCTTTAAGGCATATGCATTCGCGGACCTCAATTCCACGGAATAATCCAAGTTTCATAAAAGCTTCGAGTCCGGGTAGTCTAGTAGGGATGTGTGGCGATTTTCTATAGAGACAATAGTTTTTAGTCCGCCTAAATTGAAGTTGCGATGTGAAGGCAACAACCAATGAAAGGCAAACACGAAAGCAAAGTCTAACACAACGACATTGCGAGGAGCGTGGAGCTTTCTCATTGGCTCACGTTTCACGCTGGTCACTCAAGGTTATCAAACGGAATGACATCGCAAAGGTGCATGGAGCTTTCCTATTGGCTCATGCTTCGCAGTGGTCAGTCAAGGTTATCAAGCGGACTGACACCACGAACATGTGTGGAACGTTCTTATTGGTTTGTGCTTCGCACTCTAACAAGATTTTATAGTTGAAGACTGGCATTGCTAGTAGCGCGAGCTTTCTCATTGCTCATATTTCGTGGTGGCCGACATACAAAAAGCAAAGCCTCGACACTACGAAGGTACTTGGCACTTGTTGGCTCGCCTTTCATAATGGAACATATTTGCATGCAAAGCTGCAGGGCAGTCAAAAGGTCAGAGAAGCAAACATGTACGTAAAGATCGACCCCGTAGCCAACCAGAAACCAGCACATGGCAAATTTGAAGCAAGTAACACGTAGGCAGAGGCAATCTCCGAGGCCAATCAAATGCTGCCACATGTCACTCTCATGTTCATCCCGACATGCAAATATTCAAATGGCCATAACTTTCTCTCCAGAGCTCCAAATCACGCAAAATTGGTCTCGTTGGAAAGGTCTCCTCGAGATCTTCAATTTGAAATCATGTAATTCAGAAATTGATGGCGTTTGGTGGGAGAGAGGAAAAACAGTTCGGGCCATTAATGTGCAGATCCAATTAGATCAACCACCCAGATCTATTCCGATTTGGCCTCCTTCCTTCTTCTACAAGCTAAAACAGACATGGGGAAGCACATCTGGTAGCATTGCAGGCGGATTTGGAGGCAGTTAATGGTTGTTGTTGGTGATTGGAAGGAGAAATCCAATTTTCCTTCTTCTTCTCCTACTCTTCTCTCCTTCTATAAATAGTGGAGTAAGACTCATTTGTAAGGGTTGGAGATTCTTTGCATGAAATAGATCTTGAAGTTGGAGAGACAGAAAAAATTTGTATTTTCTTTTTCACCATTGAAGAATATTATGTTATGATCCTCATGTGTGGATTTCACTAACGCCTCAAGGTTTTGGTGTAACGGTTCGTTACATTTGGTATCAGAGCGACCACCCGTGTTCGAATCCCACTCGGTTGGTTACGTCGTGTAGCCGGGGCCCGTGGGGCGCCTAAACGTCGGTGAAGCGGGGCTCGTACGTATGGGAGTGCGGGCGCAAACCCAGCCCGAGTCGGGCTCTACGGAAGCGTGGTGGGATGTTATGATCCTCATGTGCGGATTTCACTAACGCCTCGAGGTTTTGGTGTAACGGTTCGTTACATATTAAAGATATATTTTACAGACTATGTTGTGGATGAATCTTTTTCATTTGAGGTATTGTTCTTAAGTTCAATGCACCAAATGGTTCTTTGTTTTAATATCTAGTTCATTGAATCTGACCAGTTATTACTATCGATCGCGTGTGATTATCTTTTGATCTGCATTTTCTTAAGTGAAAGCACGTTCCTATCTATTCTCTTCTTATTCTTTTGAAATTACTCCTGTCTTTCTTCTTCTTCTCTCTTTACACACCTTCCTTTCTAATAAGAACAAATCTACTGGGATGAGATCCCAACCCTAAATGGTTAGATTAGTGTAGATATTGTAAATATTCTTTGGCGTGCATTAGATTAGTAATAAATAGGGCACCTCCCCTTTATTTGAGGAGGGACTTTGTCTTGCATGCTGTGGTTGAACCTCATATTTTGTCTTTGACAAAATATCCAACCAACATGGTGGAATAACCAAATGCAACATGTATCGAAGTAGACTCTTGTCGGTGTTGTAATGGTCTTTTTGCTTTATCTAAGTTTCCAATGAGCTCGCACCACTCGATCTAGATCTTAGTGGAGATGCTTTTGCCGCAAATCAAACATAGCTTTCGAAATGAATGTAATGTGTGGATCAATATTAGACTTCGAAGATAAATTTGATCACCACTTTTACTTCTTTATCGACTTGTGGATTCAATGAACAAATTTATTGCAAATCCTTTATATACCACACAGTTTGGACATTTCCTTGGCTAAGAAGATAATATATACACTTACATGAAAAAAATACCCAAGATAATTATATTTGCATGCAAATTGGATCTTGCCAGAGAATGGATTCAAATGCAATTTGAGGTCTCCTAAACTGATGGTGATGAACATGGATGCCTGATGTATAGTTCTGGATGTTCCAAAGTCTAATGGAACACAAAACTGGTAGTGCAGATCGCAATAAATAGTAGAATATAGACGTCATGCACGTGATTCACTTGGTGGGCAGAAGGCGATATTGAAGGTCGTTGATCATCATTCTCATAGACGTTATAACAATTGGCTTGAGGAAGCACGATGAGAGCACATCGAAATAGGCTAAGTAGACAAGGATGAGCATGTGGACAAAGAATCAATGTCTTTTGAGATGGTTGTGAATATCCTTACAGGATCATAGTGAAAACTATGAACGTTTTGGCTTACTATTAAGCTTGTTATATTGGCCTTCAAAACATGGATCGATCATACTCGAGACATCAAGCTGCCCTCAATTTTTCCTTTTCAAAACACCATGTTTTCTTCTTCCTAACAAATAGAAAATAAAAGAAAAAGGGTTATAGAAGTCAATAAAAGAGGAGGCTTGAGAGGAACAATATAAGAAAAATCAATGCTAAAAATATAAAAATAAACAATATAATGAAAAAAGTAAAGCAAAAAGCTTTTAAAAAATCAAGATAACAAGATTAAAGGGAAGAAAATAGAAATAGATTAAAACAAATTAAGTAATAAAAAATTAAAATAAAATCTAAAAATCAAATGAAGTAAAATCTTACTAAGAAAAAAAAAGATGAAAAGATGAATAAAACAAGGAAAAATAAAATAAACTATTTAAGTAAATCCAAAAAAAAAAAAAAAAGAGGTTTTAAAATAAGATAAACCACTATCAATAAATTATATAACAATAATAATAATAACATAAGCATAATAAGAACCAAAACAAATAATTCAAACCTACGAAGTAAGAGATTAAAAGTTTAGGGTTTACGTAACCTATGTAGAAAAGGCTTCCATGTATGACTCAACTTCCACCCATCATCATGATTCATATTATTAGGATGCTTTTCAATATCTACAACTTCTTGGATCTTTTTTCAATGTATTGGCTCTCCAAGGATATTAACTTGGCATTATTAACACAAATGGAGTGCTTTGTGGTGTCTTCATGTTCCGCCAATGCCAACTTATTGATCCTAGCATACTCCAAGTCTATTTATTGTTCTTTTAATTTGATTTGGAGCAACAAACCCGCCTCACCAATGTAACATTTTCCCCTAGAGAAGGGGATCAATAAACATATTTCCTTAGTTTCATATGGATGGTATCTTTAAGATTTCTAAGCTTGCTTTTAAGCGTGTTGCGAGGCTTGAAGCAAGTGTCTATAGCATTTCTTCTTTAAAAATTTGGAAATTTATCTAAGGTACCTTCGATATAAGGAAGAACCGCCTTTGATTCCTAACCCTTGTTTTTGTTTTTATTTTTATCTTCAAGGTACCATCTTGTTTTCTTGGCATTGCTTTAATTTGCAAATTCTTGTATCCATTCCTTTTTAGAACCTTAGTGAGATGCTTCTCTTATAGTTCAAAATGATCCTCATCTAATATTTTTAGTGCTCTCGTGAAGAAAGTGTTGAGGATCCTGTCTTTTGGTAAGGATGGTGGCACGAATCTTCTCTCGATATACACATTCGTGTGTATTTTCTTTGTCATACAAGGGATCCATCATCATTCCTAATGATAAGGACATCCAAAAGGGGAGTTTGCCATTTTCTTCATTCTCCATTGTGAATTTTATATGCTCTACTTGTGCATTGAGGTGATCAAGGAATGCATTCAAACTCTCTTTACCATATTGCCATTTACCATTTGTATCATCGACGAATCTAACCCCACTAACCTAGTTTTCAAGTTCGAATCTAAGGCGATTTTTTTAACTTTTTCCATGAACATGTTTGCTATGATCGAGGAAGGGAGAATCCCATTGCCCCACCTTTGTTTTTCTCATAGAATTCCCCAAGAATGTGAAGAAGATTTCAGGAAAAACTCAACCATCTCCACTATCTCTTTATCCACAATATTTTTGATTACATTGATTGCTTCTTCCACTGGAATTTTTGTGTAAAGAGAAACAACATCAAAGCTTACTAGTAGATCTATTTCTTGCATCAGCTTTCCTTCAAGTTTATGTACAAAATTAGTGGATTCCTTCACAAATGAAGAGGTTTTAACCATAGTTCACACACTCATACTGCCAATAGATCACATTCGGTAGCAATTGCTCGCTCCTCCTAGAAGGCTATGACTACAACTCCTCTCTAGTAGTAGATGGCAAGGCTCCTTTCTGCATGTTTGACATTATCTCTAAAAATGTCATCCAATCTAATATCTCCTGCTTGTGCTTCTCCCTCCCTAGCTTCCCTCTTGAAAGCAACAATATCATCTTCCATGAATGTGGGGATTTCCTCTTCTTTTGCATTCCATTCATCAGTATGAATCAATCTCATCCAAATCAATAGCCTCCTACAATGTGTCCTCCAGCTTTCTTATGTGATGCCAAAGATTGTATTGCACAAAAACTAGGTTATTGAGGCATTTTTGAGTCAATTTTTGCTCTTCTTCGTGTGAATGGCATCAAAAACTCCATTTGCGCTCACATCCGAAGTGTTGCAAGGTTGAGATAAAATTCGAGGACTAGCTTTTGAAAATGTGGGGTATTTCCCCCAATTTTCCCACCAAAAACCTACAAACAAGATAATCAAAATTCTATAAGTAATTAATAGTTTTAAATTTGTAACTTGTAACATATAAGTAAATACTCTAAATTTTATTACCCGGTGCCTAGGTGAATCTCCCTAGACAATTAACACTCAAGAAAAGAGCCTCCCCTAACATGCTTGTAATTCCACAACTCCAAAATAATGAGGTCCCTCACCTCAACCTCTGGTGTCATTCTCTCAATGCATGTTGATAGGCCCTCCAAAACTTCCCTATCAACATCTCTGTGAAGCTATCGGAGAAGAAAAAATTTGGGTTGAAGGAGTACCACATGCATGAATGGGTCAATGGAGTTGAATGTCCCACCTCCAATCAATTAGCTCACAAAAGGGACCAAATATGGCTATATCCCTTTATAATAATTTTGGATGGCCTCTTTGGCCCTATCCATGGCCTCATAAATGTATCCTATTGGGTTTTTCTCCCCATCAACCAAGCACAAAACCCTCACCAATGGCTCTAACACCTACAAACAAATTAAACTTTAAAGTTACAAACTTACAAATAAAGTAAATAACAATACATTTTAAAAATGAAAATAAAAGAATCAACTTGAAATTTAAATTGAAGTTTGAAGTTACCTTGATGATCTTTGCAGCTCTCTTTGCAAAGACATCAAAAATTGTCTTTGCGGTCCTCTATCCATCGGCTTTCTTTGAAAATTGTAAGTCCAACCATGTTTGAATCACAAACATTTGTTTTAATGATGTCAACAAACTAGAAATACTTTCCAACGTTAAAAAGTTAGTTGCAAACCTTGTGACACCCGCTCGCACAAGCTCTTTCCCCTTGGTGTGTTCTCTCATCAAGTTGAGAACCCAAGGGTGATTATATATGTACTTGGTTATATTTTTTGCATCTTCTACAACCAGTCTCACCCAATCAATTATGTCATGTCCTAAAAAAGGTCAAGGCAATGGGCCACACAAGGGGTCCAAGATGAAGTAAAAGAACAAGATTTATGCAAAAATATGACACAATAATTTCAGACTTCTGTGTATTTCTCCATCTGAGAACATCCAAATTTATAGGAAATATATTCCTATAATTGTGGAGATTGTTTAACCAACAAATATCTTAACAAAGTGTATTTGTTACTCACGTAACAATACACTATCTAATTAATATGAGTTGTTTTAACAACTCATTTACAATTAAATATTATTTACATGAAAATAATTACTTTCGTAATTATTCTAATATTTAATTACTAACACAATAAAGTATGCACTAATATATATTTCCTAACATTCCCCCTTAGTGTGAACATGGGAAAAACCTGCCTTGTATTGCAACATGCCCCTTCAAGCTTGCTCATGATTTGGATGGTTTTGTTTTCAGGATAGCCAACAACCTCCGGATGGTTTTTTTCAAGTGGAAAGCCAACAACCACAAAAGATGGTTTTGTTTTCAGGATAACCAACAAACCTTTGGGATGGTTTTTAAAATGGATAACCAACAACCATACAACAGATGGTTTTTAGGACAATACCAACAACCTCTAGATGTTTTTATAGTGGATTATTAACAACCACAATATCATGATGTTGCAGTAGTATCATTGGCTCTCATCACATTCTTCCTTTAGGAGATTACATAGGAAACAACTCACTTATCACAACAATAGAACATATATTGGAAAGATTTCACATTACCACCTCTAAGAATCACAATGTTCTTAGTTGTAGCCACTGCTATCGATCGTTGCCACTCGATCTCGAACAACATAGAAAACTACCACTACCACTGGAAGCTTCCCTTGACTTTAGTCGTTTTGGGCTCATAATGGAAATGGAACATTGGTGTCATGTTCCCCCCAATGTGAAATTTCCACACACAAACATTGAGAAGAAAACTATATCGAAGTACATACTACTGACCGGATCTTGCTAGTTAGATCTTGTTGCACATGGTCACCATTGCAAGTGAACGTATTCACAAGAAGACCATCTTCCAATGAAGTACGGCAGTTAGAGGATCACGTTAGTCAAAGGATCATTGACAGTCATCTGCGCTCCAACACAACTCTTTTCCAAGCATCCACAATACACTTGCCACACCGAAAAACATAAACTCACACCACAAATATGTCACCACAACTGAAGCGGCCCTGTGGTTGGCGATCGAGAGGTCGTTAATCAACCACCAACCTCTTGTGCCTCCTGTCCTCTAGATCATGTCATGTTCTTGCTCAGCTCAATTTAGCTTTTGAGGATCAATGGTTGTCATGACGTTGGGTAACACCGAAAATGCGTCCCAGTAAAGCGGTTTTTTTATTTTTACAATATTTTGACTACTTTTTGACAATGACTCACAAATGACATTTGACTTGTTTTGACTATACAACCACAACTTTTAATGACAAACACTACTTGACACTTAACGAAAACCTTAGCCTTTGACTTTGATAGGAAAACTATTGACACAAATAAAAGACATAGATAATACTTGGACAATATGATGACATATAAAAATACCTTTTATACACATTATTTTTAATACTTTATAATAATGCTAATGCCAAGACTTTGACACAACTATTGTAACCTCTAAATCATGTCTTTCTTTTGAAAAATGTTTTGTGGGAATAAACTATAAAAGTTCTAAATAATTTAGAGACTTGAAACATATTGATAAACAACATACTATGTATGACACGACTCTTACACTTTCAGATATTTAAGACAAACTAAACAATACAAAAAGACCAAAATAATAAAGTAAAACCGTAATATACCTAAACGCTTAAAACTTCCTTAGATATCAAACCGCAAGATTTATTGCAAAGTGGTTTTGAAGTGTATTGAAACTATGACTATAAAAAAACATCACACCTTCTCAATGCAAATATCATTGGCAAGCTATTGAATGGCGGATTCGAGGGCAAATGAGATTGGTTTGATGTCCAACAATGCTTCAAAGACTCAAACATAACCATATCAAGATTTTCCATTCCCAAATGCCAAAGAGCCGAGGTATGGATGTTTGGAGATAACAAATTAGTGAGAACTGCACACGCCAGATCAATTCATAGAGTCGCCGATGTCAAGATAGTTGGAGAAACTCACGAATCATATGACGGAGTGTCCGATTTCAATGCGTATTTCAGTTTAATTTGAACTAAAACGGCTAATCACCAAGCAAGATGGAACTGCATGCTAGTTTATCACGAACCACACAGGTGCTTAATGTCCACGTGAACGGCAAAGAAGATAATTGGGCTAAAAATGAAATTGTAGGTACAAGAAACCAAATGCAACTCTTGAATACAAAGGCGCATAGGCACGGAAATCTACATTGGTATGACAAAGTGCTCTTGTATATGTTAATAAACCATCGATCTCTGGATGTGTGGTAGGAATGGGACTATTATTTGCATTCAATCTCCCTAAATTATAATCTTTCACAAATTCACCATTTGGCCTGAAATAGACTATTCTCTCTCAAAGACTCTCATAGCCACTCGCTCTGATACCAGATGAAGTAGAAGAACAAAATTTATGCAAAAATATGACACAATAATTTCAAGCTTCTGTGTATTTCTCCATCTCGAGAACATACAAATTTATAGGAAATATATTCCTATAATTATGGAGATTGTTTAACCAAAAATCTCTTAACAAAGTGTATTTGTTACTCCCGTAACAATACACTATCTAATTAATATGAGTTGTTTTAACAACTCATTTACAATTAAATATTATTTACATGAGAATAATTACTTTCGTAATTATTCTAATATTTAATTACTAACACAATAAAGTACGCACTAATATATATTTCCTAACACAAAAGAGTGATGGATGTCTCTTTTGTAGAAGTCTCTCACCACCACATATGTTGTTGCATTGTCAGTGACAACTTGCACAACATTTTGGATACCCACTTCTAAGACAACCTCCTCCAACATAAGGCTCAAATTTTTGCATTCTTTATGATGTTAAAGGTATCAATTAACTTCAAAAATCATTTCACCATTTGAAGCTGCTAAAAATTGATGAGGGTGCAGTTCCTTCCATCTGTCCACCCATCTAAAAGAATAGTGTATCCATATTTCATTCACTTCTTCCTTTGATCTTCTAGGATTGATGTTGCATCTGCAACCACACCTTGGAGCAATTTCCCACTTAAGTCTCTTGGAAAGGGTGCCTTGTACCCTTTCCTTGCAACTATCAATGCCATCACCAAATACTCCTAGTATGGGCTCTTCACCACGTTGAAGGGAAGGTTGTTGTAGTACCAGAAATTTGCACATGCATTATCTACTTTCTCGTGCACATCCTTGTTTTATCTTATACCTTGTTGCGAAAGGTTGTGTCCCAGGGATGTTTCTAGGTACAAAAAAACTATGAAGTCCTTTTCTCGAAATCAATGAACCGGATGTGCCTCCTCGTATCCGTGGACCACGACTAGAGCCCACAATCGTTGCTTTACATCGGCTTCAATCGTTGCTACATCGGCTTCGATTCCTCTACCATTTCAGGTCTAATGGTGGTTGTTATGGCTTTTTGCACCCTTTCTCTCTCTAGTTTTTCTCATCCAACAATGTCAGCTCTACCTTCATCTCTCATCATGCCTCTTTCGTAGCATTGGGACATGCCATGGTATTGTGGAAAACAATAAATGGAAGATGATACTTGAAGCTATTGATGCCTCCAGAAACCTCCTCCCGCCCGCAAAAAATTGTGAATTACTTCCAAGCAGCGGTAATGATTCTTGCTAGTGATTCTGAGCCTAAGGCTGATCTAGATGCCATTGTATGCTAAGTTCTAATCTGCAGCACCATGCACAGTTATGAAAATTAAAAAACCATAAATTTAATTTTAAAACAGCATTATAAAACCGTTATAAAAACTTAAAAACAATATTAAATCCCTACGTAATTGTATTTGTAAATTTGTAATTGTAAACCCTACAAACAAAAATAAATTACGAAAAAAAATAAAAACAGCATTTAAACAATACATTCCGAAATTTATTTCATTAACAATGATAAACAAGCATAAATAACAATTAAAATTATTCAAAATTGAATGGAATGCATTTAAACTTGCAAATCATATTTGTATAGAATATATAAAGAATATAGAAAGAATTTACATGCTTGAAAAATATAAGGAAAAAAACAACTTACCTCCGAATTAAATTCTTCAAATTTGCTCTTCGAATTCATTATAAAATATCAACTCATGCAAAGGGTGCTCAATAGCTATGTGATTACAAGTGAGGGGGTGTGAAACTTTTATAAGACAAAAACAACATTGTTTTAGCATCTTTTCTGCAGTTTTGCAGCGTACATCGCATATTTTTCCGCATCAAGGCGAGTCCATAGGAGAAACGCGCCAGTTTTGGAGTACTCAAGCAAGTTTTTGACGCATACTTGGAAGGTTTCAGCAGCGATTTTACTAGGCGAGGACTTGCCTAGGCTAAATTATGTCGAGTACTCACCGGTTATGTAAACTATGGTTTTAACTACAAAAGGTTCTAATATTTTGGCTAGGTATTTGGTAAGTGGATACGTAGGTGAGTCCATAGTGTCAACAATCAATTTAAAGGGAAAACCTAATTTGTGCACTTTAGGTAGTCCATAAAGCCGCAACATGATAGGGTCATTGGGTTTAAGCCTGCATTTGAGCTCCATGTTTAGAGAAGAGTTATTTAAAACTTTTGTAACTTTTCTTGCTATTTTGTTTAAAGGATTTTTCATCGTGTGCTTGTAGCTATCACTATTCATTAAGTAATCTTTCATCTTATTAATATAGTCCACCGTGTTCCGCAGATCACCATGGCATCACGCTTATCCGCCTTAAGCACTAAAATACCTTTATTTTCATTCAACTTCTTTAAAGCTAGGTACCCATCCTTTGAAACATTTCTTTTAGGAGGCTTAGGCTTTCTTAGAATCATGGAACAATCTTGCCTAATTTCCTCAACCTTATGTAAAGGAGGTTATTAATAGTGTTCTCAATACTTACAATTAAACTTTGAAAAGGGATACTTCGGTGGCAATAGCAAAATTAAGCCTTTGCTAAGAATCCTCAAGGAAGAATAATTGAGATGGAAAGAGGAAAGGTTTCTGATTTTGAGGTTGTTATTCCAACCAATTTCGTTGAAGAAAAGAGGACTACAATTTTGAGGATCCGTATTAATATCTTCTACCTCATTTGAACACCAGGTTACAATCATGACATTAAGAGAAGAAAAAGAACAAGAGGAAGAACTCATAGACACCGGGGAGAGATGGAGCCATCATTCACATGTAATTTGGAGGCTTTTCCTTCAATATTGTAGGGTAGAGAGGCATCATTACTTTTTAGAAGATTAACTTTGTTTATCAATTTTTTCATTTATCTCCCTGATTTGCTGGGTGTGTCTATGCTGATAGCACCTTCTCTAGATCCCACTGAGCCAACCCCTAAGCTTCTAGAGCTTGTGCTTACCATGCTGGCACTTGGAGAGGTGTTCCCAACATTTGGACAATTAGTGTTCAGCCTGCTTTTATTGGTGGAGGGCGTGCTTATGTTGGCAGCGCTATTCATGGTGACGGGATTATTTTCTTTGCTGTGGGCATTCCACCTCCTGTCAGCACCTGAATCATTGTTTTTGCATTGATGGCCCTTGTATTCAGATTTGCCTCGCCTTTTGGGGATCAGCTGACATATTATTAATTCACTCCCAGTTAATATCAAAGATAGCGTCCCAGCCAAGAAGATTGTTGCGGGTCGCTGCACCTATGCTCTTGCTTTTTGCAGTGAATAGTTTGTTGTGTATAGCTTGTTCAGTATATTAACCAATCTATTTTTGCATCTTCTGCTGTTTTGATCAATTTTAATGAGGTGCTGGTTCGTATTAAAGTCCAAATATCTCCTCTGAGCACACAAGCCAGCCTCAAATGCAGATGATAGAGCTCCTTTAATATGGAGCTGATTGAAAATCTAGCTTCACAAATTTCAATTTTAAGCAAACGCTCTTCCATATTTCTGAAAATATCGTCAGACCTCTGGCATTTAAGTGGGTGACAAATTCTAACAAATTGCAGAAAATATTAGAGTACGCCACAAATACTACCGAAAACTGCTCTATGCCATACTCACAAAGGGAGTCTGCATTCTTACAGCATGTTTGATCTCTGGATAGCTCAACAATGGATTATTCCTTTCCAATTTCACATGAGCTGGTTTACAGTGTCTCCCAAGTATCAATTGGACCCACCTCCATCTGGATGGCATTAATTGAACTTCGATGGAAGAGCCAAATGCAACTCAGGCAAAACCAGTATTGGGGGCATAATCAGGGACAATAAAGTGCAATATTGTCTCGCCTATGCACACTATATAGGCTCGAAAACAAACAGCTTTCTAGCATTGATTGCCAACTAGTATGGACCGCATAGGCTCATAAATATAATATTCAACAACTCATTGTAGAAAGGGATTCCCAATTCATCATTCAGTTGACCTCTCAGGCAATCCATCTTGGCACCTTGCCACCCCATGCACCTCAAGCTCCATCCAACTGGAAAATGGCCAGTAACATCCAAAAATTGTTCTCCATGCCCTGGATTTCACAAACATCTTATTTCTGCAAAAACCCACATGGATGTAATAAAGTTTTTGATTCCTTGGCCAACTTCCCCTTTCAGTCTAACATGCAGAATACCACTCATGTTTTTGTTTATCCAAAACCTCTGTCAACCCATTTCCAACAATTGGCAGTGTCCTCTCCATTTTATCTCCACGTCAGCCATTGCCACACCTCTCCACAGGCAAAAAGGTTGGTTTGGTTTGTCTACACTTGCCAGTGTCCCACCACACCACTTTGCATGCACAAGCCACATGGAAGAGACACCATTTCAAGCCAAACCAGATCCAATTTTATTCAGTCTGCTTAGGGAATGTTTTATTCACTCACACAATCCTTCACAGTCTGACACAAATCTTCTTCGTAAACACCAGAACACAATCTTTCTTGGCACAAATCATGTAACATTGGGAGCCTTGTGAGAACGGTAGTGATGACGTCTTCATTCATGTTCCCACAAGCTTGTCCCCTCATGCTGCTTTGCATATCACTCCTTTGTATATTCACCCAACTGCTTGCCTTCATCTTTCCATAGCAAATCAAGCTCTCCATAAAGTCATGCTAACTGCTTCATGAAACTCAAAACAGTGTTTTTAAGCTATGTAACAGTCTTTATGATCTCCTGCAAAGCCATTCTCCTGGCAGCCAACCCACCACCATTAATCTCGTAACAGTTTCAAGAATAGGCAATACACCAAGGCATCCACTGTCTTTATAAATAAGGGAAAGGCTCGAACTCAGTCTCATTCCCAATATTCAAGTTGTTGAGAAGTTGTCATTGATGTCAAGTTGGTCAAGGTGAGTTTGGAGTATGGTCATTGATGTCAAAATGGAGTTTGTGCCTTGTTGATGCCAAAAAGTGATGTGGAGAGTTTGTGATGAGTTGTCATTGATGTCAAACGATGTCAAATGACACTTAATGATGATGTCAAGGTCTGCATGATGGATTTCAGTTGTTAGTCAAGTCAGTTTGAGTACAAAGAGAGAATTTGAAGGAAAAGTGAAGAAATCAGGTCCTAATGAGGTGTGTGTCTCAGTTTCAAGGTAATTATGATCATGTGAGTATTTTCAGAGGTTTAACATGTTGTCCTAGGCATGCATATGAAGTTTTGAGGTCAGGTATTGAAGGAGAAAGCTTGAAAGTTGGTTTTGAGGTCTAAAACTAGAGAAATCCTTAAGAATTGCCTATCCTAATGAGGTAGCTTGATCATTTTTCAGTACCAGTATGCAAAGATGAGTATGGGAACTTGTTTGGCATGTTGATACAGGTATGTGGAAAAAATTTCAGGTCTTATTTTGGAGTATTTTGCAAGATATGACATTTTTGGTAAAACCGGGTGTTTGGAAATGGTGTTTCCCAGTTGTAAGTCAACTTTGTGATGCTCGTTGGAACGTTAATATTCTGCATGGGAACCTAAGCTCTTCGGGACATGTTGGTATGTGTCCTAGCTAAGATTTTGTGGCATTAGTTCAGGGTTTAAGGTCCATATCTTTATGAACAATCGTTAACACCAAAACAGGTCAAAAACCCTCCTAAAACCCTAGTTTGAAGTCGATTGGAAAGATATTGCTCATACAGGCCCAGAAGTGAATTGTTTTGCTAGTTTTATGATTGGAGCATGTAGAGGACTCTCCCATCTATCTCCAGGTGGTTTTGTGTGTTCAGATGAGTTAGAGGGCCCCACTGAAAAAGACTGTTTTATGAAGATTTTGTTGTATCTCTCAAGTTTTGCAAATGACAGAATAAATAAATGGATGTTTCATGATTCCATGGAACGTATTTACATGTCTATGATAATTTCCAGACAAGTTTTAGTGATTTGGTGGTCTAACTAAGTCGATTTCTCATGACTGGTTTTTGTGTGTTGAGGACAGTTTTGAGCAGTCTTGGAAAAGAGAAGTTCTTGAGGCCTTATGCTTTGAATTGAAAAGTCTAACTCATTTGGTCATGTTATTGGATTCATGTGGTACCTTCTGGCATGATTCAATTGTCATGGTTGAGTGTTTGAAGGTTGTACAAGCTTCATCTTGCAAGGCAGATTTTCTGGGTATGCAGTCCTAATAGGACAGTCTTGGTTTTTGAGTGATTTCATGGTATGAATGGATGTTGCAGAGATTTATAAGAGGAGGTCATGGACAATTTCCTTGAAAATTTTCAATCCTTGATGAAGTCTTTAGTTGGTCAAAAGAATTCAAGTTGTAAAGTCATACTTGTAGACCTAGTTTGTGCAAGGTTCTTGAGTCCAAAAATGATGTAAAAATATGAATTAAGTCATGTAAGTCCTAAAGAAGGTTGTCATGTAAGTTTTCTATGTTTTCCTGATGAATTTGGGTCTTGGCATGGCCGACCTAGATGATGTAAAACCAACCTATGTTGGTTTGTGTCTTGAGACAAATATATAAGAATGTAAAGGCAGTTTTAGTGGAAGTGTCTTGAGAGGATTATGAGCGACCTATAGAGGCTTGAATGAGATGTATGAGGTCCTAAGGACCATGAAGAATGCATGTATATTGAATATCTGAAGTGATCAGCTTGTGTGAGGGAAGTTCCTCCATGGCCTAGTCATGATGAAGAAGAAGAAGAGCGAGTTAGCAAAGGAGGCAGTTTTGAGTGTTTTCAAGGGCATATGAGCTTGAGTATGAAGAGTTGTTGATGTTTGAGAATAAGAAAGAGTTCTAGAGGCCTAAGTGATGCTGATATATCAGAGTTAGAGAGCACACCAAGAACTAGAGAGAAGAAGAGCAAAGAAGACCATTTGTTGAGTGAGCAACAAGAAGGTGGAAAACTTTCTTAGGTGGCTGAGTTGGTGCTTGGTCTTCCTTGTGGAGTTGGTGCTTCACTAAAACCCTGGGGAGTTGTAGCCTAAAGTCAGGTTGGTGCTTGATAAATTAAGGGGTTGGTGTCTCCTTGCAAGTTGGTGTTTGCTAAAGTCTAGTTGGTGCTAGATAAATTAGGGGTTGACACTTCTTATAGAGTTGGTGCTTCACTCAATTTGATTGTTGTTTATTAATACAATGATCAGTGGGTTTTCTTCCCCTTGAGGGTTTCCCACCTAAAATATTGTGTTCATGTGTACTCTCTCTTATTTCATGTTCTTGTGAATGGTTGTTTCATACTTAATAAGCTCACAATGGTTAATGTATGTTGAATGGTTGCTTTGATGGTTCATACAAGTTAAGATAACTGAAGTAAAAGTATTGAATACACTTGATTCACCGCCCTTGAGTGGTTGTGCTTCCAACACAAGCAATAGAGATCCCAAGGTTTACACAAGACAAAGGTCGAGGAAAAAAACTTCATTACCAAACTCCAATGCAACAAGCCCAAAAGCACTCGGCCGCCATAAAGAATTCAAAGCAACATTCAATTCAAGTTGAGGATGATGAGGGCACAAGCATGAATAAGGATACACGATTGCATGACAACTCTCGGTAGTCAATTTCTTCTCAAAGACCGAGATTGGCGGACAAGGACATGACTAAGCTAATGGCCTGTCTACCTGCCTCATGCTCTTCTTTAGCTCAAACTTACCATCAAGGTCTGTTTACTCTTCACATCTTTTTCTGCAGAAATTTTCCCCACATAATCACCACCTTCATCCTTAAATCCATTCTTGAGGAAGTTGAAGTTTGATCTAGATAGTGCCCTTCATATTCCCATTGTTGATCCTATCCCTCAACTCCCTTACAATGACTTTGCCTCATCTCATTCATGGGGGTTCGGTTTGAAGCTTGTCCCTATTACTCACCCCAAAAATTCCAGTATCTTCATTCTCGGCCCTTACTACCCAGCAGTTCACCCAAACCATGCCCATGAGAAAATAATTCTTCCCGCATTGTTGAAAGTCTCTAATATGATTCAACATTAGGGTCCACTATAGAGCATAAAGACATCCGTAATCCAAGACTGGAGTAATTCATCTCCATTATGACTCAAATTATGCTCCAACAACATGAATGTTTGGATTCCTTTCAAACTTGCGAAGAAAACTTCAGTCACTTGACCACTAAAGAGGATAGGATGATGGATGCAATCAATGGCATCCTGCTGACATAAAATGTTAATTTAAATTGGAAGCCGCTTGATTCTACTATTCACAATCCCCCTCCAAAACACCATGATACTTACTCGGGAGCCACTAAAGCAAATACGTCCCAAGGAAACTTCTTATTTCACCCTCAAAGCCGCCTCAAGCCAAGCTTTGACCACAATACCTATCATGAAGGAAAGCTTCCTTTCTCTTTGGCTTTGTGAAAATTGAAAAATGTGTGACTCTTTGTTGATGTTCATATTTTCATTGTCTCTATGTCCCTAGTTCCTAGTTTCGCTCAATCTTTTTGATCTAGTCCTCTATGTAATTGTGTAGTTTTCTTGGGCTCTATCTTTGAAGAGTTCTTTTTGATGTATAATATTTTTTATATTAATCTATGTTCCACCAAGTTTCTGGGACAGGGACGGCAGGGGACAGCAAGGGATGGGGGGCCATGTTTCCGGGACGGATTTTTTTGGAGGCCTTTTTTTAGGGGACGGCTATTAAAAAAAGAGAAAATATAAAAATATAGGAAATTTCAAATATTCATATGATAACATTGATAAAGCATTCATCACACATATTATAGAACCTTAATACATAAAATTGGAGCTGAATTGAGATTTCACATAAGATTCAAGTTTCAATTACAATAATAATTACAATGAAATGCCCAAGGGCTGCAAGTTTCAAGTACTCACTACAATATCTCTGAAACATAGAAAAAGTATATAGTACACAACACCTGCACAAAAACAATTCAAATGCAATCATATGCATCATCGAGCATACAATTAGCAAATGCATTGTCACACTTTTGAGCAGGCATATTGGAGCGGTCATGATAATAGGGTTTTTCAGAAATGAGTAAATAACCCGCTGTTTTTTTCAGCAAAACATATTACTTTATGCTCTGTTCATACACCTTTGCTGCACAACACAACATTGAACTGAATAACACACTCTTTTTCACCAAAACATTTTACTCTATGTTTTGTAGTCTCACACACCTTTCACAACATTGAGTCAAAAACAGTCTTTTTTGGAAAACATATTAGTATTACTCTATGCTTTGTTCGTACACCCTGTGCTGCACAACACAACATTGAACTGATACCACAATGTTTTTCACCAAAACACATTACTCTACGTTATGTATTCATACACATAGTTCAAAGAATTGGGTAAATACCCATGTTTTTCATGAAAACATATTACTCAATGCTCTGTTTATACACCCTCTATTGCACAACAAACCATTCAACATAATACCACAATTTGTTTATCACCAAAACATATTATTGTATATTCGACACGTCTCGCATGAGCAATACAAAACTATTAAATGAATTCACTGTAGAATATTGCTCTCTTGCCTTCTTCTCACTATTGTTGTTCTCTTTTCTTCTCTCTGTTGTTTTCTTTCTTTGTCTTCTCCTTCACAAGATGGGAAATGACAAAAACGAGCTTCTTTTTTTGTTTTAGTTGTAAGAGAGGTTATTTTAGGTATAGGTTAGTTAGGAATGAGTGTGTGTGTGTGTGTGGGGGTGAGGGGCACATTCTTTCTTTAAAATTAACTTTACCTTTGTTGGGACGTAGGGGACGCCTTGAAGTCCCAGTGCGGTCGGGGACTTGTAGAAGTTTTACGGCGTACAGGGGCGTCTAGACGATCCTGCCGTCCCTTGTCATCTCTTGCTCCAATTTTGACGTCTCGGGGATGTCCCCGATTTCTTTAGCAAATTGGGGACGGGTAGGGACGCGTTCCTACCCATCCCCGAGTTTTGAAATGTCCCGGTACAAGGATGAGCCTAAAAGGCAGAGGACGCGTCCCCCGTGGAACTTAGATATTAATATATTTCACCCTTTTGTCAAAAAAAGACTAGGCTGACTAGTTAAGACAAGGCATGGTTGTGAAAAGGCCCGCGATCAAACTTCATTTGGCTTAAAGCCCTACAATGCCAATAAAAAAGGATGGATTTTGACCTCAAAAAAATAAAATTAATCAACCAAGAGGTCTCAAAGTTCCATTTTGATATTGGTAACTAAAAATAGTTAGCAAATAATAGATTAGGCCTTTTTCAAAACTTGTAATTCAATCTTTCTAAACAATCATTTTACCTGAAAATGAACGAATGTGAGTTTTGCTTCAACATGATGAGAATGAAAAAAAAAAGCAGAGAGAAGATCCAAACAGCAAGTTGAGTGGAATGGCCGAGGAGCTTAAATTTTCTCAAGATTTGGATGAGTGATCGATTTCATAGTTATTTATTTGTCAATCAAAAGCTCTAATATTTAAACTGAAGTCATTAAAAATTGGAAATAAAAATCACCTTGCCAACGGAGTCCTTATTTCCAACAACTGTTTGGCAGGCAAGCCTCCAAGTCTTGGGCATCTGTAATTAGTAAGATCAACATTACAAAACTGTCAGTTGAGTAGCAACCATTTACATTTTAAAAATATATTGTTTTACTTTTTAATTACATAAAGAAAACATGCGAGATCAATAATGAATAAAACATAGAAGATAATGCATCCTCAATCATATCTTCAGTAGTTAGAACACTGCTGGATAGTTTGATACATCACTTTCTTATCTCGCTCAATTCTCCATTTGAGTCTGTGGGAATATGCAAAAGTGGTAAGGACCCAAATACATGCCTTCTTAAGATGTTCTTTCTCTTTGCTTGTTCGCTCACTAAGTAGTTCTTGACCTTGCAAAATCTGCATGCTAACTCGCAATGTTCATCAATAAAGTTTATTGAGAATGGCAAATTTTATTTGTACAAATTAAGATTCCTCTCTATAATGAAATAACAAAAGAGGCACATAGTACAAATGTTTACCAAGGAATATTATCGGAAACAATTGGAATTTTATTTTACTCAAAAGCAGAATTGTAAAAGCGCTACCTTTTTAAATTATCACGGAAGCTAAAATCCACAATACATCAGACAGAATTCAAAAACATTAAGGCATTGATCTTTGGGACCTCTGAAATATCTTCCCTCTCATCTTCAAAAAGTGGTAAAATAAGTAGAATTAATATTAACACGATTTACATCCTTCCTCTACAACAATTTTACTTGCCAGCTAGCTTCCTGTCTCGAAGTCCAGAACTTGACCCAAGGAAGTAATATCTTGCAGGGGAAAAAAATAACATCTGTCAAACTTCTGGACTCCGTCCAAATACACTTTAGATTAATATCTTACAAGTTGTGTTGCCAAATTTTACCTTCTATTCAAATCTTTAATGTTAATGAAAACATTTACAATAGGTCGATGATAGGTAGGGACAACAAAGAGTGAGTTCAACATCAAGGATATGTGGAACTTGCTGTTATGATTGATTGAGCTCATTAAAAGTACCTTTCATTTGTAAAATATTCTCCCATAGTGCATGATTTTTGTGGTTGCTATTGTATAACGGATAACCGACAGCCGATTAGCAACTCATCTCATACAGATGGACAAAAGAGCAGCAAAAAATTTACATCTAGGTCAAAATTTAAGTGGATAAGGGATGCCTACCACCGTGAGTTGCAAGTCCGCGCATTTGTCAAGTTATTTGGCTCTTCTCAATTTTATAATTATATGTATCCTAAGATAACTACACAGATCAATTTTTAAAGACAAGATCCCTAGGACAGGCTGTACTTGGATAAGAGCCTGTAACTGGTTGGTGAATTTAAATTGAGCACTTTTAAAAAGGTAGAGAAAGATAAGAGCAAGATAGCTCCCTAAGAGCTCTTAGTGGTATCTATTTCAAACTTTCATGTCAATCTATTTCAATGCCTCATGTATCCAAGTCAGAAGTCGATAACATCAATAATACAGATGGAAAAGATCAATTGGGTGTTGAGGAAAGGTCTCCTTTGACTTCTATAGAAATAGTTGGGTGTGTTACAGTTAATAAAGCTGAATTCAAAGGCGTATTAATAGGCTTGAGGACTGAAAAGGAGGAAGGTATGCAAAAATTGATTATTGAAGGTGTCTCCAAAGTGGTCTGAAGATGGAAATCACATTGCAATGTGGTGTTTTTGAATGCAAACCCTCGATGATTGGATGTTAGGATGGATTATTTAGGGCAAAAACTTTGATCTTTAGCTATTATATAATCATTTAATACAGGTGTATTTTATTGACTCTAATAGCTACAAAAAAAAGAGATATATTTGTTATTACCTCCACAATACATGTGCCGCATGTGCCGCCACCTCCACAGTTCAATAAAGGCAATTTCTGCCAAAATAAGATAAAAATCATAATTATTGTGAGTCAGTTTCAATATTCTATGTCAAAAAAGCTCTTCAAACAGAAAGATGCTGGGATCTCTAAGCAAGAAAGCATATAGATGAGCAATCCACATTTATAAAGAATCCGCCCTCGATTTCAAACTATTAGATCTTATTAACTCTTTGCAGAAAATTAAATTAAACCATAGTTACAAAATACTGTCAGATCTGGCTCAAATCCAGTCAGATCCTGTATTTTCAGACATACCGAATCTGTGGGATCCATTCGGGACATCTTTTTATAAGTTTATAATTCTCTTTTTAACAAATTAAATTTCATTTTTCTGCAAAGCCACATCCCTGTGGCCTTGCTTCTGAACCCAACAATCAAATTTTTATGTATGTTTATACTTTATACTAATCATTTTTACATACATTATATATACGCATTTTGTTTTATCAGATTTTCCAAGTTTTTGCTAAAATTCCAGTTTTTTTCCCCTCCAGCACAAATTTGGACTTCCGAACATGGGAACTATGGTTTAAACAGTTCTAAAGTAGCAATTACATTAACACAAAGAAGAAACTGCATGCATCCTAAGAAGAATTTTATATAGTATAATATGATCATAGTAATAAAATGATAATCCCGTGTCGATCTTGATGCCAATAATTTGAAATGAGCTAGATACCCTTTAGGACTTGGAAAATTAAGATAGATATTCACATTACTAATCCTAGGGATAATACTTTATACACAAATTTTCTTTTAGATTGCCTGAATTTTTGAGACAGGTGGACTTTCTTTGTTATTACTATATGCTCAAACCTCAAGCACGCTGGAGTGAATGCCTCTTGTATTAGATTCTGCGTGTTTGAATATAGCATATTCAAAAGTGAAGATGAAAGCCATTACTTTCATAAAGTGAGATGTTACAATAACTAAAGAGGATTGGGCTTGCTTGAACTAAAAGTTGCTACTCTGCAGTTGCTCTTTCTATGTTGGCCAATAAAACTGCTACTTAATCTTATGTGCAAGGAAAGGTCTGCAAGAGGGAATCCTCTTTCAACATATCTTGTTAATATTATAGAAGCGGCATAGACATGGATCATGGCTGCAAAAAATGAGAAAAATGACTTTTAGTTTAACGATTTCAACAACTTCTAACAGGCAATCTTTCTTGAAGTTTGTGGATGATACACTTTTAATGGGAAATAATTTGAGACATGACCTTCATTTTATTGCTTTCAACATCTTCTGAGACATATACTCCTTAAAGTTTCAGATAATAAATTTCTAATGGGAAGGAACTTGTCACATACAAGATTTCGGATTAGTCATTTCTATCAGTTGTCAGGCATTTAAAAGTTTACAGCAATATTGTGGGAAGGGCTAAAGGACAAATATCTCAATAAGGTGTTTTCTTGGGTAATTAGGTTTTTTTAATTTTAGGTCAGATTCAATTCATGAAATTGGTTTTTCAATCTTTGCCAATATGCTATTTTTCTTTGCTACCTATTTCTCAGTATATAGTGGATATCTGGGGAAAAAATAACAAGATCTTATGCAGAAAAGTAATTTTATTTTGCACAAGTTCAGAAAAGTAATGAGCAGCCATGGAGGAAGCCAGGAGAGAGGCTCAAGCTCTTACCCTTCTTCCTCAACCTTAAAGTGTGCAAATGAGGCCACTTAGGGTTTGAGAACCCTTTTGTTGAATCCATAAGGATTATTAGGGTTTCTTAACTAAAAGGTGAGATTTAAATGAATCCAAGGAGATTGAGTCCACCTTTTGGTGGGAAAATGATTTTTAACTTGAGTGAGATATTCATGTTTTAATATTGACTTAAATATGTTTTGAAGGCAACTTAAAGTGTGCACATTCTAATCATGGATTAAGTGGGTCTTGTAAAGGTGATGTCACTTAAGAGACATCCCTAGGCATTGAGCCTCATGTTTTAAAACTCAAATACATCTTACAACGTGACCTTATGCCCTAAAGTGAAGGTGACCTTAATAAAGTGTCCGGGTGGATTTGTTGGACTTTGCATTTGAACTCTTGTGGCCTTATGATTTGTCAATCTACAACTCTTAGTCTCTTGTTGATCTTGCGCCCGGTTGTGTTGTGTCAACCTTCTAACCTTAACTAGCCTATTATCATTGCTTTGTGTGTTAGTTGTTTGTCGCACCTGCTATCATTCACATCTCGTGTTGTGATACCTAAGCTTGAAAACCTTAAACAAAAAATACCCCATTTTGGCTTGGTTTCTTGTCTTTGAGCCGTCCAACTTTCTCGTAGGGACTTTTGGTTCTTCAAACACTTCATCCCTCTTAATCTACCACTAGAGTGCTCCACTTTGTTACACTCTCTCAAAATCCTAGGCTGTATGATATTAGATGCATCACTTGTGCCCTTTATGGCGTGATTGTTGTTCTTTCCCATCTTACCTTCATGCTTGAGGTTTACTAATTTGATTGTCGACTAGAATTTTTAGGCTCTTATTATTTTGTTTACTAATTGCTTGACTTTTCAAATTGCAATTGGAAATTGAAATCACTGTGCTACTAGCTCCACCTATTATATCATTTTGTTCCCTAGGCACAATTATGTGTTTCGAAAGGAAGGTGATAGGGAGGCATATCACTTCGATGGAGCTTGGTCTCTCCTTGGTAATTTTCATTTCTCGATGAAAATGTGATTCTCTTTCATTTAATCTTCTTGCAGAAGATTTGAAAGTGGCCTATTAACCTTTGGAAAAGAATAGCAAACAAAAAAATTGTATGCATAGGGGAACCACCACCAAAACCATATTAAGTTTTGCAGTATCCCTAAGAGAATGCCTTTTGTTTTTAGTATCACACAGCTGCTTGCAAGATGAAGCAATCCTAGAACCAGCTAAGGAAGATTCTAACATCAATACTGATGATGATGAAATTCCGCATAAGGAAGAAACATTCCCGATATGGATTTTATTTGAAAATTCAGGAACTATGTCACGATTATATTTTAGTTCAAAATTGTATATAAGGCCCTAACCCTTGGCTTAAATCCAAAACTGGAGCCCCCTTCTGAAATCCCGCTTGGCTTAGGTAGTATGATTTTTCCCCAAAATTTTATCCAAATTCAATTTCAGGAAAAATTGCGGTAAAAACAAGAAAATTCATTTGCATATCAAAAGGAACTAGGCAAAATTTCCTAGCTACATGTGCCATCATTTGTGTAAAAGTAAATTTGACACGATCACTTCCAAAGGTAAAGAAGATCAAACCATCACTCGGGTTTTAAACCGGTCATTGTATTTTGATTGTGTACATTTTAGATACTTGGGTGCCATGAGTATGGGCACTTGGATTATGATTGCCAAAAGAAAAAGAAAATGGAAAATCAGAAACCAAAGGAAGTTCAAGAGAAAAATAGTGAAAGTTTTTTCCATCCAAGAAGTTTTTCATGGGATTGAGGGGTTCATTTTGTTTTTGGTGTTAATGGGGTTAGATATCTGGGGGGGCCCCTATCTGAACTATTCTATGGGGCCCGGGCCCGCCCCCCTCCTATCTATTTTGATCTATCTGGCTCCCAATATCGATATAGAGAGGGCCGGGCCCCTATCTATTATCTGATTCGATCCAGCCACAGGTTCCCCTACGGCTACCTTGTTACGACTTCACCCCAGTCGAAGACCCCCTGTAATGTCCCTATTTTTGAAGACCCTTAGCCTATCATTCCCCGTGGGCTTTAGGGATGTTGCAAGGGAAAATTATATTAAATAATTTTATAATATTGCCTGGAGAGTGATTTTTATCATTTGACATTATAAAGCAATATTTATTTAATTATTTAATATTTATGGAGCAAGTAATTATTTAATTAAATTCCCAAAATGCAAATTAAAAAGGGGAATTAATTAAATAATATTTAGGTGGCTTTTAAATATTAAAATCACCCTTTTAAAAAGGGGACACCACACCAAGGGAAAATAAACTGCTTTTATTTAATAATTTCCCTCTCCTAGGGATTTCGAAGTTTGTGCCTCCTAGCTTATAAAAGGAGTGCTAGGTTCATTGTTAGGATTATGTTATGATGATATTTATTTTATGCTCCATGCTTGGAGTTGGGATGTATGCCCATTGATGCTTTCTCTCTCTCTTGCGTGGGAAGTTAGTGAGCTGGTTTTGATATTCAATTGAAGTATTTTCATTAGATTTGCAAATCTACTTGTTGGTGATTCTCTTTCTAGCTTTGGTGCCTTTTATTGAGAGTAAAATCTGCATGTTATTGAATATGATGAAGGGTTTTATGGTGTTTTAGATCTGTTGGTTATTGTTGGTTTTATTCTAACTATGGCGACTTGAATAGGGCATCTTTTAGCATGTTTTAAGGGTGAACAAGCTTTATTCAAAATCTGATCTGTGTTGGCTTATTTTTGCTGAGTTTGGGCAGCTGTTTTAAGTGTATTGAAGGGCTATTGAGTGCCGGAAATCATTTATGCCATTTACTCAAACCCTAAGAATGGTTTGGGGACTTTGAGGGCTGTTTTGGAGGGATTTCGGCTATCATAAAATTCAGATCTGTATTTCTGCGGAAAGATCTTAATTTATAGAACTATTTGCATTTTATTTGAAGAGAAAACATGGACTATTGAAGGAGTTATCAATTTTAAAAGATTTCAGCTGTTTGCATGCTTCTGGTTGTTATAAATTAGTATTTATTTCAGATCTGCAGTTTTGGGGTTGATTTAATATTGAATGTGATTGTAGAAATTAGGAGAAATAAGGAGAGGGTGATTTCATGATTTTTGGAGTAGTTTTGTGCCCTAAAAGTGTTGGGCGACCTACTTTTAGGTCAAAATTAGGGTTTCGTTTGGTTGTGCAAAATCTGATTTTTGCATATTGTTCCTCATATTTTTATGGTCCATTATCCAAAATTTCAACTCATTTGGACTTCCCTAGCCAAAGATATGAATTTTTGAAGTTTGCAACAATGATTAGGGTTTGAAAATTAATTATTTTCAGTTGTTTGTGATCAGATTTGTATTAATTCCTAACTTATTTTAGAAGGATATTACAACCCCACCGTGGTATGCGCCAATAGGACCAAACCTCCGTGGGCCACACTAGTGGAACACAGAGAGCATAACAGAAATGCCATATATATATAGAGCCCCCGAGAACTAGTTAGGGCCCTCATCTATATAAAGGGGGGCGAGATAGATAAGATAAGATAAGATAAGATCTCTCTGAGGGGAGGGGAGGTGATCTATATGGGCTGAACTATCCGTGCCACTTTGAAACTATAAACATACCTACCTCCCACCTAGATTATTCTTGGGTAGGGGATATAGATAGGGCCACCTGTAGATATATGGGTAGATATGGCAGATAGATAAGATAAGATATAGAGAGAGGGGGAGAGGGGGGCCCTATAGAGAGAACTCCCATATAGAGAGAGGGGGGACCCCCCTCCCCTCCCCTATCTCTATATCTTATCTTACTTATCTGCCATATCTCTACAATCCCCGAACTAGGAAGGGGGTGGTTCACCCACCTCCCATTGAGTAAAGGGGATAATAGATAGGGGGCTACGCCATATAGAGAGAGGGGCCCCCTATAGATATGGCGCCCCGTGAGGGCCTGCACTACGCCCTTAACCTATTGCTTGTATTAGGATATGAGTAATGACTTGTGGCTTACCATATCATTTTATTATATCATTTATACTTTCTCCCGCTTAATAGGTCGGCATTGGTGATGGCCATAGCATATGAATAGTATATATAGGGGATTGTAGGTAGTAGTTCATTATCATTTGAGCATTTGAGTCTTATTATATGGTTTGGAGGTTGCCCACTCGAAGTGGCAAAGTTATTCGATTGCATATTGAGATCATTATTCTGAAATATTGTGTTATTTGGTGTTCTATTGTTGCTCATAATCTGAATTATACAAGTAATTTCATTACAAGTGGTATCAGAGCTGCGATCTAGGCCAAAATTAGGGTAAAAACCCTATTTTTTTGTTTCCGCCATATATTGTGAACCAAAGCGAATTGGTGGGAGATATTTTTACCAAAGTTGCGAAACATTTCAAGTAAGGTTCCTTGAAAATTTCAGACTTTTTGATTTATTTTGCAAAATTTATTACAAATTTAGGGTTTTTCATAAAATCGCTCCCTAGGGTGCAAATTGTGGAATGTTTTCAAGTTCTTTACATTTTCGAAAAGCTCTCAAAAAATAGTATTAGTATCTTCTCTGTGTTTTTTCCTTGTTCGTGGCCGAATTTGTATCGAAAACCTAAACCCTAAGGTTTGACATCATGGCGGGGCCTTCCACAAGAGCAAAAAAGAATCCGGTTACTCTGGGTAAAACCCCAGATAAATACGGGGTAGTGATTGAAGAGATGGAGTCAAAGAGGTAAATACAGATTCCTCAAGCACTAGGGTTTACCTCAATTGATCATAAGGTGAGCCAACTTGAGTATGAGCTGAGAAATGTACAATCTGAGATGGCCTCTAAAGGAGACATAGAACAAATCAATCAGCGGTTGGATGATATCATGCAACATGTAAAGGGTAAACATTATGGCCCAAATCCGCCCCATATCAACCAAGGAGGATCTTCAGTTCAAAATCATGGACAAAATAACCATGTTGGATCGCTTTTCCAATCAGAATCCAACTTATTTGCGAACCACGGAACATGATGTCGAAAGTGGATATGCGCAAATTTGATGGTAAGGATCCCCAAATTGGATAAAACAAATGGAGAACTTCTTTGAGTTACATCAAACACTATCGGACAAAAGGTGACATTGGCATCCCATATCTTGAACTGCACCAATTTGTTTGGTATCGATGGTTATGTGCTCGAGAGGCGTAAGAATGGTCTCGAGTGTCACTTAGACAATTTTTACCGAGGAGTTGCAATTGCACTATAGTTCCGTGTTTGAGAGAACTACTTTAGTCAATTAGCAAAAGCGTACAAAGAAACAAGATCACCAAAATTATGTGCATCAATTCCAAACCTATCCTTAAGGGTGGAGAATATTTGAAGAGAATTTGAATGACCTATTTCTTGGGGTCTTAAAGACCACATCGAGCATGAGGTACGTATGTTTAATCCACTCAAGCTTTCTAATTCTATTATCATGGCATGTCGAGCAGAGGAAAAAATTCTTTGTAGTAGGAGGCCGCCTTTCATTAACACTAGAGACCGTAGTATCTCTTCCCCTTCATTTGCTAGGCCAATTACACTGAATCCTCAACAAATGGAAGAAAATAGAGCAAAAGGATTATGTTTTAACTGTGATAGCAAATATGGACCAAGACACAAATGTGTTGAGAAGTTGTTCTATATTGACGGAAGTAATGAGGATGATGAGGAAGTGATATTATAGGAGAGGTGAGGAACCAGAGAAGATGAAGTAGAGGATCACCAACCTACAATTTCTTGCCATGCATTGTCGGTATTAGTACTCAAACACTCAAGGTTATTGGCTATCTCAAAAATAGAAGGTGACAAAGTGTTGATTGACTCGAGTACTCATAATTAGTAAGTTAGTTGCCCTTCTCAATTGTTTTATTTACCCAGCTCCGAAATGCAAGTTATGATTGCGGATGGTGGAATAGTCAAGTGCACAGAAAGTGCCATAGTATCAAGCTTTCCATGGGAGACTACATGTTAGACTCACCTATGTTTGTTATTTCTATGGGAGGGGCAGATATTGTTTTGGGTGTCCAATGGCTCACAACCTTAAGTACTATAGAGATGAATTTCCAAGAATTGTTCATGCGATTTCATTCAAATGGAAGGACAATACAATTGAATGGGATGGTAGCTAAGTCTCCACAGATTATTAGCTCTCATCAGATGCAGAAGGTTCTCAGAAAAGGAGTAGATGGATTTATAGCAAAGTTATTTTCCATAGAAATACAAAATACGAGTCTTGAATGCCACTCGATCTTGAAAAGATTGTTGATGCTCACTCATCTGTTTTTATGCAAATCCAAAGGGACTACCACCAGCTTAGGGATCATGATCATGCCATTCGGTTGATTCCAGGAGCCAAACACCTAACATCGACCATACAAATACCCATATTCCCGAGAAAAGTGAGATCGAGAAAATGGTTGAGGAAATGTTTGAAGGCGGTATCATCGGGCATAGCCAGTGCATATTCTTCACCAAAGTGGTCATGGTACAAAAGAAGGATGAAACATGGAGGATGTGTCCAGATTACAGAACTCAACAAGCACACCATCAAAGATAAGTTTCCTATTCCAAAGAATTGATGATTTACTTGATGAATTGCATGGTGCTATTTATTTCACAAAATTAGATCTTTGTTCGGGTACCATCAAATTAGAATAAAAGAGGAAGATGTTCATAAAACGGCTTTCGGGAATCACGAGGGCCATTATGAGTTTTGGTAATGCCTTTTGGTCTTACAAATGCGCCTCAACCTTTCAAAAGCTTGATGAATACTATTTTTAGGCCATTTTAAAGAAAATTTGTATTAGTTTTCTTTGATGACATATTGATTTACAATAAGACATGGGAAGAACACTTACAACATGTAAATAAAGTGTTGGAAGTTTTGGAGAAACATATTCTCTATGCAAAGCCATCCAAATGTTCTTTTGGTGTACAAGAGGTAGAGTACTTGGGTCACATTGTATCCCATGAAGGCGTCAAAGTTGATCCTCAGAAGATCAAAGCTATGGTGGAATGGCCAAGGCCCAAACTCTCAAAAATCTTCGTGGGTTCCTAGGACTAATAGGGTACTACGAGACATTTGTGCGGGGATATGGTCGAATATAGAACCCCACTCATTGCATTGCTTTAAGAAGGATGCCTTCCATTGAATGACGATGACGTAGCCACTAAATCCTTTGAGCAGTGAAGGAAGCCATGTGCAACACCCGATTTTAATTACTCCCAACTTCTCAAAACCTTCATTGTTGAATGTGACGCTTGAGATCGGGATTGGGAGCAGTTCTAATGCAGGAAGGAAGACCAATTGCATTTGAGAGTCCCCATTCAAAGGAAAAGATTTGCTCAAACACGTCATGAGAAAGAAATTATGGCTATTCTTCATGCGATCAAGCAATGGAGGCCCTATCTCATGGGTAGACACTTGAGGTAAAAACTCGATCATGATAGTCTCAAATACTTTTTGGAGCAAAGGTTATCATTTGAGGAACAACAAAAGTGGGTAACAAAAATGTTGGGTTATGATTTTGAAATCATATACAAAAAGAGTAAAGAAAATGTAGTAGCCGATGCATTGTCCAGAAGGGATACATCCGCAGATGCCTTACTATGTGGAATGTCCATGTTGACGGCCGATTGGGTGGATGAAGCAAGATTGGAATGGGATCAAGACAAGGATACACAATCTCTAATCTGAATATCAAGCAAGGATCTATGACATCTAACAAATTTGAGTGGAAAGGTAATGCCCTATGGTACAAGGACAAAGTTATACTTGAGTAAAGATTCTTGAGTTGAAGCATAAGATTCTTATGGCTACATTCCTCACCTATTGGAGGACACTCTGGGTTTTTGAAGACATATCGTAGAATAAAAAGAGAATTCTTTTGGGAAGGACTCAAGGGGATGTACAAAAGTTTGTATCATAGTGTTTAATGTGCCAATAACAAAGGAGAAACAATTAAGACACTGTGTGCTGTTCACTGAACCCTTACCAATTCCTAGCCAGAGATGGGAGGAGGTCTCCATGGATTTCATCACCGGATTGCCTTGTTCAAAGGGTAAGAATGTTATTTTCGTGATTGTGGATAGGCTCACAAAATATGCCCATTTTTGTGCCCTATCACATCCATTTGCAGCCAATACAGTTGCAGCTATTTTTTGGAGACAATTCAAAGGCTACATGGAACCCCAAAGATAATTGTAAGTGATCGTGATCCTATTTTCACAAGTAATTTTTGGACAGAATTATTTTCATGTTTGGGTACTCAGCTAGCTCACAGTTCATCTTATCATCCTCAAACTGATGGGCAAACGGAAGTGGTCAACAAATGCTTAGAGGGGTATCTACATTGTTTTGTATCAAATAAGCAAGAAAGGTGGATTAAATGGCTACCACTTATAGAATGGTGGTATAACACATCTTTTCATACCTCTTCTCAAATGACCCCATTTTTAGCATTATATGGTTACCATCCACCTTTTATCACTTCCTCCTTGAGGGTGCAAACTAAGGTCAAAGATGTTGAGGAACACATTCAACATCAACAACAGTTTTGGCTAGTTTGAAGGAGAATTTAGCATTAGCACAAAATAGGATGAAACAACAAGCAGATCAACACCGTAGTGAAAGACATTTTGAAATTGGTGATTGGGTTTTTGTACGTCTCCAGCCTTACAAATAGATGTCCCTAAAGCAACAGAAAAAGGACAACAAACTTGCTCCTAAATATTATGGCCCTTATCAGGTTCTACAGAAAATTGGCAGTGTTGCTTATAAACTAGAGTTGCCTCCATCTTCACACATACACCCAGTATTCCATGTTTCATGCTTGAAGAAGGTTATTGGACAGAAATTTGAAGCCCAGATAGAGTTACCAGAACTTGACGAGGAAGGAAGAATCATTTTGGAGCCAGAGAAGATTCTGCAAACACGTACTAAGAGGCTGAGAACCAGAGACATTAAGGAATATCTGATCAAGTGGAAGAATCTGAGCATAGAAGATGCAACCTGGGAGGATGAAGGTTTTCTACAGCAACATCCAGGATTATTCAACGTTGAGGACAACGTTGGTTTGAAGGGGAAGGGCATGTTACGCCCTTAACCTATTTGCTTGTATTAGGATATGAGTAGCCGACTTGTGGCTTACCATATCATTTTATTATATCATTTATACTTTCTCATGCTTAATAGGTCGGCCTTGGTGATGGCCATAGCATATGAATAGTATATATAGGGATTGAAGGTAGTAGTTCATTATCATTTGAGCATTTGAGTCTTATTATATGGTTTGGAGGTTGCCCCCTCGAAGTGGCGAAGCTATTCTAATTGCATATTGAGATTATTCTCAAATATTGTGTTATTTGGTGATCTATTGTTGCTCATAATTTGAATTATACAAGTAATTTAATTATAGGCCCCCTATATATAGATGGGACCCCCAGCACTCCCCTCCGATAGATATATATCTCATCTTATCTCATTTTATCTTATCGATAAACAAGATATAAAGTACTAGTGGTGTCCCAGAGATTTCACCACGAAATCTGGGACTACCCCTTTTAAAAATATTGTTCTTTTCAAGTAACGGGTCGTTTTGTGTTTGTTTTGTGCTGCCAGCTTGTTTGCATTGCTCTAAGATATCCCCGAGAGTCATAAATGCCAAAATTGACAAATACCCACATGCAAAGCTCGTTGATCCCTTCACAAACTTGTCTGCAGTGTTTTATTTATTTATTTATTAAATAAATAAAGTTCTTTTAAAAATAGATTGAACTAAAATTGGAGGATTTAGGTTATATAAAGCACTTCACCCCATTATTATTACCACAAAACATTCATCCGAGGGAAGAATTTTTGCAGATCGATCAATAATTGGAGAAATTTTTCAAGCAATACTGCGTCAGCTTCTTTTGTTTTGTTTTGTTTTGTTTCTTTTTGTCTATCTTTTGGTTTGTTTTCTCCAGCAATTCCTGTAGCCTATTCATTCTTCTTGCCAGATCTTTACCCATGCCTAGGGTTTTGAAAATCTATCCAGTGTTTTTAATTACTAATTTGTCTAAAGGGGATCAGAGCTCAGGATTCTTTCAAAAGATTGCAAGAAGTCGCTTGTCCAAAAATGTGCAAAAATGGATTTTATGAAAATAAGAAAAATATTGCCATCCATGCATAGAGCTCGAAAAATATGCACTTTAGAGAAAACGAAACCTAAAACAAAACCACGGAATGAAAGTGTAATGTCCCCATTTCTCAAGACCCTTAGACCATAATAATTATTTAATTATTTAATTATAAAAGTTATTTAATTTAATTCCCAAAATATAAAAATTAAATGGGGAATTAATTAAATAAATAGTTAGGTGGCTTTTATTGATAAAATCACCCTTTGAAAAGGGGACGCCACACCTAGGGAAAACAAACTGCTTTTATTTAATATTTTCCCTCTCCTAGGGATTTCGTATTTTGTGCCTCCTTGCTTATAAAAGGAGTGCTAGGATCATTATTATTATTATGTTATGATGAACTTATTTTGATACTCCATGCTTGGAGTTGGGATGCATGCCCATTGATGTTCTCTCTCTCTCTCTCTCTTTGCGTGGGAGGTTGTATTGAGCTGGTTTTGAGATCAATTGAAGTATTTATTTGTGAGATCCATGTTTGTGGCTTTGGCAAGTTTTTGATTAAATTTGCAAGTGAAATCTGCCCTTTTACTGTAGCGACATCACTGTAGCAGCTGGGTTTGTGTGTGTTGTAAATCGACTTATGGTTGGTGAGTTTTTTCCAAGCTTTGGCGACTTCTTCTATGATGTTTGTGGACTGTTTTTAGAGTGGTAAATGATCAGATTTTTGTTTGCTTATGTGTCATAATTGCAGCTACAGCCTGGGCGTGTTTGGTAACTTCTTTGGGGCCTTTTTAGAAGTAATTTGATTGGTATTCACTGTCTAATTTACAGCGACTTCTTCTATTTTGCAAGTGGGCTGATTTGGAGTATCATTTGGAGTGGATCGACTAGGTGTTTGTATGTTTGTATGATGTTTTTGCAGTCCCTTTTGACAGCGACTATAGTAGAGCAAGTTCGGTAATTACTTCGTATGATTATTGTTGTCTGATTTACATTCAATTAAATGTGCTGTCATTCCTGGGCAACAGCAACTTGTTTTGGGATGTTTGGGAAGCATATTAGGTGCCTAAAATAACCAGCGAATTGAATTGCCTAAGTATTTTGATAACTGGTTTGTGATCTCTTAAGGTGGATCGACTATTTTATGCATGATTATATAGCTCCGTTGCTGCGATCTCCTTCAGGTAAAATTATTAATAATATTGGATATGTTAGGCACTGATTCGTGGGTTGAAAATATGCTGATGTCCTATGCTAACATTTGCGATCCATTTGAAGCTTTTGACTTGTCTACTGGTAGCAAATTCTCATGCATTTAATGCTCAACTCCATGTCCGAGTAATCTCCTCGAACTTGTTTAGCGATTTATATTGATAATTCAAGATCTGATTGAGAGCATGGTTTGTGTTGTTTGAAGTATTAGATTCAGTATGATCAGGTCAAGCTTATGATGAGTAGTTTTAAAAGGTTTTTATTATGTGAAGGGAATTAGAAATTGTTCGTTTTATGTTATTATCACATGATTTTCAGTAACCTTGTTGGTTGAGCTTGATCATTTTAGTGTTGATTGATTGATTTGGTTTCTCCCATTGATCCCGAAGTGGGATATTACAGTGGTATCAGAGCTTCCTTCCTCTATTCGTGTGGGTCATTTGTGAATGCAGGATTTGTATTTTCATATTTGTATGCAGAGATAAGAGGCTGAGTGGAACCATGGAGTTAATGAGTGAAGGTGGTTTGAAAGAAAGGATCATCAGGGTTGGGAAGAAGCTTAAGCGTCCGCATCATTCCGAGGATGCCTTGCTTAAGGACTTGGAGGAAACAACAAATTGTTTGGCCATGGTCGAACAATCAGATAAGTATATGATTCAGCCATTGATGTTTCAGTTGATTAAGCCTAGGATCTTTTGGCATGAAGATGTGAGAGTGAAAATTATGGTTGTTACTTGCATTGCTGAAGTCACAAGGGTCACAGCCCCTAATCTGCCCTACAGTGATGATATCATGAGAGACATATTCGAACACATGGTCGGAAGTTTTCAAGGCCTTTGGAACGTCACAAGCCCTTATTACAAGAGGTTAAAAATTCTAGAAACTATGGCAAAGGTAAGATCTTGTGTATTGATGTTAGATCTTGGTTGTAATGATCTCATCCTTCATATGTTCGAGGTATTCTTTGGGGTCATACAGGATAATCATTCGAAAAAGTAATGGTTGCAATACAAAGTATCATGTCTACGGTGATAAATGAATATGATGATATTCCTCAACATTTGTTGAATGTGCTTAAGGAAGAATTGAGACAGGAGGCATCATGCATTTCTCACACCTTGGCAAAAGGTGTCATGAATCAAATCAAGGTGAAGACATATATGGCAGCCAAGTCTTCAAAAAAGGAAATGGGAATGGATCCTCAAGGTATGAGTTCTTTGATGCATAATAATGAGCTTTTTGTATCTAATACTTGCACCAAATGTGAAGGCACAAAAAAATCAGATGCTAAGGTAATGGATTATTCAAAATCTGATTTGGCTAATGAGGATGAGGAAGTTGTTGATGAACATGGGAAGCTCGGCAGTGCTTTGAAGAAAGATGTGTCTCATCTTGTTGATTCTCTTGTTTCTTCTCACCAATGGGAAAAGCAATATTCAGCCATTCACTTTGGGGAGTTCAAGACACAAGTGGTAATCATAAAGGCTTTCCGAAATAAGGGAATTACATGGACCACATATTACATGGTAAGAGATTCACTTTCAGTTTTGGTACAACAGTTATATCTTGGTAAATTTCAACTCTTGTGGATTGTGCATGGTTCAAATTTCAATCATGATGAGGTTTTTACCTATGTAATGTCATCCCTCAAAGGTACGAAGTCATTCTTCACAGTATTGAGGTCCGTTTAGAGTCATTTCATGCACTTTATCTTGCTGTTATGAAATTTGTACATGATGGGCTGTCACTTGGACATTTGATTCTTGTGTTTTCAAAAGGAAATTTGGTAAAGGAAATGTGTGGGATGGATCTTGTTGACATTGCTTGCATGGCTACAAATTTTGGGGCTTCTACAAAGAGTTTGAAGGAGAAGAAGGGCCATGGTATAAGGTCTTCACATGATCCATATTCTATGATTCTTATGGCAGCTAAGGAAGAAGAACAAGGGGCAGCCAAGCATGGGAGAAGTAACCTTCTAAATGACTTGGTAAGTGATAAGGTAAAGCTCAATCATGTGTTGCCTATCATTTTACATGCAAATGAGATTGGGAGATGGCATAAGGATACGAGACATGGATTCTATCATCATGAGGGGTATGTCATTTCTTCACATGAATGTTTTGATGTCTTGCACATTGGGATCAAATCTTCTACTTTCCCTATGCCATGATAATTTACAACTTCTAGCTTTTGAAGGAAGTATTGGGAGCATAGAGTTTATCTTGGAATATAAACAAGGGAGATGTCATCTTGCTGGCCCAAGCAAGAAAAAACAGGTGCACATTGAGTACTTGCTAGAAAATGGCAAGAAAATTGAATATGTATTGTTGGAGTTGTTTCCCATGCAAGATGGGATTGTTGTATCCCATATTTTCAGTTTGATAGCTTCTAAAATTGTTGCCCAACACACAGGAATTGATATTGGGATGATGACATGGAAGACTAACTGCTGCCCCATCATTTTGGTATCTAACATCGTCATGATCAGCCCCTTAATTCCTTTTACAGTTCAGATTTTTGATATACACATGATGATATGGTTATGGGTGTTTGTTTGTAATTCATGCATGATTGGTTGGGAAGGGCCAAGTCTGATTTTTGATGATAAATGGCATGACTACAACAGAGTATGGGACTACATAGCAGTTTGTGGGGGCAGCCCATGCATGAAAGAAAGTTGGGCACCATCCAAGCCATGGAGATACCAAGAAGAAGCAAGAAGAGTGTTCTTCAACACTCATTTTTCTAACAAGTTTGTTCCATGCGCAGGTTTAAAGAGAAGATGGCAGCTGAAGACATTCCACAATTTCAAGAGGAAGAAGCAACACAAGTTGTTGCAAGTGCTCCTTCACTTGATTGGTATGGGAGCGAGACTTTGGAAACACCCCAACATTGTATTTGGATGCATGAGCTCGATATTGCTTGAGGGCAAGCAATCTTGGGAAGGGAGGACTGTAATGTCCCCATTTCAGAAGACCCTTAGCCTATATTTTCCGTGGGCTTCGGGATGTTGCAAGGGGAACATTTTTTAAATAATTAAATATTATTGCCCGAATAATTATTTAATTATTTAATTATAAAATTATTTAATTTAATTCCCAAAATATAAAAAATTAAATGGGGAATTAATTAAATAAATATTTAGGTGGCTTTTATTGATAAAATCACCCTTTGAAAAGGGGACGCCACACCTAGGGAAAACAAATTGCTTTTATTTAATAATTTCCCTCTCCTAGGGATTTCGAATTTTGTGCCTCCTTGCTTATAAAAGGAGTGCTAGGATCATTATTATTATTATGTTATGATGATATTTATTTTGATACTCCATGCTTGGAGTTGGGATGCATGCCCATTGAAGCTTTCTCTCTCTCTCTCTCTCTTGCGTGGGAGGTTGTATTGAGCTGGTTTTGAGATCCAAGTTAAGTATTTAATTGTGAGATCCATATTTCTGGCTTTGGCAAACATTTTGATTGAATTTGCAAGTGGAAATCTGCCCTTTTACTGTAGCGAAGTCACTGTAGCAGCTGGGTTTGTGTGTTGTAAATCGACTTATGGTTGGTGTGTTTCATTCCAAGCTTTGGCGACTTCTTCTATGATGTTTGTGGACTGTTTTTAGAGTGGTAAATGATCAGATTTTTGTATGCTTATGTGTCATAATTGCAGCTACAGCCTGGGCATGTTTGGTAACTCCTTTGGGGCCTTTTTAGAAGTAATTTGATTGGTATTCACTGTCTAATTTACAGCGACTTCTTCTATTTTGCAAGTGGGCTGATTTGGAGTATCATTTGGAGTGGATTGACTAGGTGTTTGTATGTTTGTATGATGTTTTTGCAGTCCCTCTTGACAGCGACTATAGTAGAGCAAGTTCGGTAATTACTTCGTATGATTATTGTCTGATTTACATTCAATTAAATGTGCTGTCATTCCTGGGCAACAGCGACTTGTTTTGGGATGTTTGGGAAGCATATTGGGTGCCTAAAATAACCAGCGAATTGCCTAAGTATTTTGATAACTGGTTTGTGATCTCTTAAGGTGGATCGACTATTTTATGCATGATTATATAGCTCCGTTGCTGCGATCTCCTTCAGGTAAAATTATTAATAATATTGGATATGTTAGGCACTGATTCGTGGGTTGAAAATACGCTGCTGTCCTGTGCTAACATCTGCGATCCATTTGAAGCTTTTGACTTGTCTACTGGTAGCAAATTCTCATGCATTTAATGCTCAGCTCCATGTCTGAGTAATCTCTGTGTTTAGCGACTGGTATTGATAATTCAAGGTCTGATTGTAGAGCATGGTTTGTGTTGTTTGAAGTATTTTGGGGCAGATATAGGTAAAGCATGTCTTTTTTTCTGAGCAGCTGAAGAGGAATTCGTTCTAGTTTAATACATGATTTAGTTTGTATTGGTATCAGGGTTGAGGATTGGCATATTTTCTATTGATCCCGAAATTGGTATTTGATCCCAAATTGGCAATATTACGAAAGTTATGGCACATGCAAGTTTTGTTGCTTCATCTTCTCGGACCCTTTCCAAAAATGGAAAAATTTATTCTATGCTTGTGTTTTCTTCACCAAAAATCCGAAAAGGAAAGAGTTACTGTCTTCATGTCAATCGCAATTTTCAAAGTCAATTTCTTCAGCCCATTTGCAGTTACTTTTCCCATAAAGTCAAAGTCACTTAAGCTAATGGGAATTTTGGAAGTGGCAGCAGGCGGGAATTTCTTACCTGCAACGCAGGGTGAAAATTCTCATTATGAAAGTTAAATCACTTAAGTGAAAGATGGGATTTTGGGGCTGCAATGCAGGTGGAAATTCCCATTACTTTGACTTTCTATTTTTAACAAATTCCCTTGCCAAAAAGTGTGACCCACCTTGGCATTAATACATGTATTTAATGATATTTATTAATAGTATTTATAGCTAAGTTTGGCGCCATAAATAGGAGGAAAGTCAATGCAAGTGGATGAGCTAAAGAGAATTCAAGGATGCATGCTAAAAATAAATTAAATAAATTCTTAAAAAAACAATCAGAAGCATACAAACTTGGGCGCCAAAATTGGATGAAGAGGCGTGATTTTTAATTAATTAAATTACCAGAAATAGGGAAGGGCAATTATTAAAAATAACATGCAGATGGCTATATAAGAATGGGAAGCCATAAGGGAGAAGCAGTTAATTCTTTTTGATGAAGTTTGCAGCCCGAACAGGTTTTAGCGCCAAGGGAAAGAGGATTTTGCATTAAGGAGTATTTTTCATTGTCGGGAAGCTTCAAGTTTTGGCGCCTAGGGTTGGAATAGCCTGATTTTTGTTATTCTGATTGTCTACATGTTGGTATAAGTGCCCAGTGAATTAAATAATATTTTTTCTTACTTTGAATGCAAGCAAAGTCTCAAATTTTACGGCAGCGGGCTTTATATGCAGATTCTAGTGATAAAAATCAAGTTTTCATACCATGGACTCCATCTTTGTCTGAATTAATTGCAGGTATTTATCACAGGTGCTCATATTAGTGAAAGGAAGTTCAAATCAATGTTGGATACGTTGAATATATCTTCCAAATCAGAAGAAGTTGCTAGATCTACACAAATTGATCCAATTACAAGGATTCCGACATAATTAAAAGAAAAAGAGCTCAGACGAAGATTGTTCCAGGCATGATGAAGCATGATGAAAGAGAAGGATCAACAGATTCATGCATATCTTCTAGATTTGCTAACATCAATGATACAGACATAGGCCCTGAACCCATCACTGATTTAATTGATAGATCCAGAGCCGGAAGGACATCTCTCATGTGGGCAATTAAAAGTAGCGGGATTATTCAAGCTTCGGCATTTCCAATCACAACTCAATTGCCTGAATTTGTTATGGAGTGTGCAAGGTCTTACCATCCTCTTTCCAGAACAATTCAAGATGTTGCAGGAAAGACAATAATCAGGTTGGATGCACAATTCATTAATTATTGCCTGAAGATTCCAACACGACCAGGTGATTGCAATTAGCATGCAGGATGCTGGCGACAGATGGGAAAATGTTGAATTAACATGTTCGACAAGTATATTCAATATCATAACAAAAAGAAAGCGTAGGGTTTTACAGCTGGCAGATCTTCTTTCTTCTCTTCTTTCTTCTCTTATTTCTTATGTTCCTGGGTGAAAGTATAAGATTAAAGTTATTGGTCTAAAAGCCATTACTTTAAGTTATTTGAAAAGGTTCTCTAAGATAAGTGGCAGATGTGCACAACTTTGACTTAATCTCCAGATGCATGTCACTTAGAGAGGAATTCTAGGAGATATTGCCAAATGCTTCTTTTACAACTTCCACATGTTCTAGTTCAGTTGCAGTTTCCTATTTGTAATTTCCCTTTTGTACACTATAAATAGAGGAAGAGTCTATGGGTTAAAGAATCGAATTTGTAATTAGCATTCTTGTGTTCCGGACTTTGAGTGAAACCCTTGATGTTTTTTTTCAAAGCTAAGGAATTGAAAGGAGGCAGATTCCCGGAGAACTTTGTGTCAACTGTGCATTTGTTTCTTATTTTTGTATAGATCTTTGCATAAATTTTGTGTTATCTTAGATCTATATCTGAAACTTTCCTTTGCTTCAAATTCTGCATTTCAAGATCTATTTGTTTTATCTATGTGCATGTGACCAACTCTGCAAACTATTGGTTAGATTGCACATCTTCTTTCCTTTCTTCTCGCATTTAATTATTTCCCCTCTTCTGCACATATTTCTTACAGCTGCTTACTTGCTGCAAAATTGCCTAGCTATGGTACATGAGCTACGCGGTTAAAGTAAAACCAACAGATAGATATTAGAAAATATAATTGACAAAATCTTACATGGGAGCCTCACCGGTAAATGAGGGAGATTTATCTTATGACTGCCTAGGTTTTCACTGTGTAGAAAATCTAGCCAAGAACTAGATAGAAATGGAGGGAGGATAGGGGATGGGGATGGATGCCTCCGATCAGATATATTAGATAGGGCTGGATGGATCTGTGTGGATGGATAGGTGTGGATGGCCCTGAACTATCTTATCTGCCACCCACCCATCCCATCCCCAGATCGATCGATCGATCAATCTATTAGATAGGGCGATAGGGCTGGCCCCGCCCCATCTATTCTATTCTGGATGGGGATGGATCCGAGAGGATGGCGATGGTGGATGGATGCCCGAGAAAGATAAGGGACCAGATAGAGTGGCTGGAGGGGGGATGGGGATGGATAGGGATATAGAGTTCAAATATGAGAGCGATCTAGAGAGAGAGAGAGAGATCTAGAGTTAAGATATAGATAGGGGCCCACCCCTCCGCCCCTCTATTTTTCTCGGAGGGGCAAGTGGGGAGGGGGAGGGAGAGGCCCCTATCTATATATGGGGATGGGGCCGGGGGTAGCCTAGATATCCAATCTCACTGGGGCCCTCCCTCTATTCTCTCTCTGGGGAGGGAGGCACTCGATTGATTTATTAATTCCCAAGCGGATCAATATCGCTCGACCCCGTGACCAACCAAACCCAACCCTCCCCTCTAGATTAGATCCCAACCCAACTATCTAATCTAATCTGATTTGATATATATCTTCTCTGTATTGATAGAGCCTGACAAGAGAGATAGAGAGATAGATAGTGACCAACCCAACTTTAGAAAAATTTAAGACAAAATATTAGAACAACCTACCCCAAGAAAGTGAAACTGATTTAATCAGAAAGAACAATTTTGAAGCTTTGAACTTTGATAATGTGAATGACTCTCAAGCCCATAACTAGAACACAAAAAAGGCAGATTAAAAAGGCCACAAATCATCTCGTCCCACCTCCCTAGCTCCAAAGAGATCCCGATAATGATCCACAAAATGGAAAATTATGCTCACATTGAAGAAGATGATTGGGAATCAAAATTTGGTGAGCCCGATCTAAAAACATGCTAATATTCACTCCTTGATGACATAGATGACGCACAACAAGATCACCCTTCTTAGAGATATATAAAAAATCAAATTTGAAAAGAAAAAGAAAAAATACATCTTTTTGGCTCAGACATTGCTTTGGGATACAAGAACTCAAAAAAGACATAAATCTAAAAAGGGCATGCTAGAGAAGAAAACTCGGGTAGAAATTGACAATGTTAAAAATAATAGTTAGAAAATGAAGATAATGAGCTGGAATATGATAAGTTTCACCTACTTGGCGGGAACTCTAGGAAGTTAGGCCATATATCTTGCTCGTTGAAAAAACAAAAGGCGATGATCAAGAAATGTCAAACATTCACCCAAAAAGTTCAAAAAATGTGTGAAATTTAGGCAAAAAGGAAGAGGGGTCAACAGGAGTATTACTATCCTTTGGAACCCACCGGACTTTGGGTTTTTTCTTTTTCTACCTCACCAAATTTTGAAAACATTCATTTCAAGGATTTAATTAGAAATCATCCTCTTTTCTCTCAAATGTATGTGAGCTTACATGTAATGTCCCCAAATGGACATTTTTGACCCAAATTGGATTTTAGGCAAATCCCAACTCCAGATTCAAATATAATAAAATATTCAACAAATTAAACTATGCAAATCTGAATTTATTCTGCAAAATGCGACTAGGGCAGATCTGAAATCTCATGAAAATCAGCAAGAAACCAAAACCCTTTTCACTCCAAACTAAAATGCAGATTTTTCAAGGCCAAAATCAGACTTAAATATGATGTATAAGACCATACAAATTCAGTTTTGAGTGCTGCAATAAATAACCATAACTAGGGTTTGATTATAAAACCCACACAAATATAGCAATCAAATAATTTTTCATTGGCTAGATTTTCTGCATAGCACAAAACCCTAGGCAATCATGAGATAAATCTCCCTCATTTATAGAAGATTTGTCAATTAAGGTATGCTAATATCTAAATGGGGTTTTACTTTAACTACTCGAGAAGAACCATAATCAATAGTTCTGAAGATGTGCATCCCAAAGGAAATATTTATAGAAGAAAGGAATTATATAAACACGAGAGAGAAATGATTGCATCCCAATCACATAGAGTTGATTGCATGCACATAGAAGAAACCAATAGATATAAACACAAAATTCTAAAACAAAGGCAGCTCTAGATCTAGATCTAAAATAACACAAAGTTTATTAAGTGATCTAAGATTAAAAGCAAGAAACACAATGACACCATGACACAAAGTTCTCCGGAAACCTGCTCCTTTGTATTCCTTTGCTCCAAGTGGCTCTCGGGGTTTCAAGCACAAAGTCTAGAACACAAGATTCTTTGCTTACAAATTTCGATCCTTAACTCGAAAGTTCTTCCTCTACTTATAGAATGTAGAGGGGCAATTACAAGTTGGAAGCTTTTAGTTGAACTGGCACATGTGGAAGTCGGAGGAAAGAAACAACTGGCAATCTCCATCCTGGAATTCCTCTTTGCATGACATGTATGATTTGCAACTGAAAATAGAACCTTCTATTTTGCACGTCCTGCCACCTATCTCCAAGTAGTTGACTTCTTCAAGTAATGGCTTTTAAACCAATCACTTAAGTTGTATAATTTAATTGATCGCTCAATTACTTTGTCGGAGGAAAGAAGAAGGAAGAGGAAAGCTACAGTCTTGTCCTTTTTCATGTCTACATGCAGCTGATTCTTTTGCCTTTGATTCTCACCAAATTGGATCTAGGAGTAGTTGGATCTGGATGGATCTAAAACAAAATTGGAAAATGGAAGCTGGAATTGGAAACAAGATGGAATTGGAAACGACTAGATCTAGAAGCGAAGCTGGATTTTGCCTTCACCTTGTCTTCTCTTTTATCCTTGAAGCTTTTGCAGTTCTTCTCCAGTACATGCATCAATGCAATGTTTGTCGTAGATAACTCATCATCCTTATTTTTAATTGCATATGAGCAATTAAAAATTCTGGAAAGCACTCCGGATGAATGAAAATTCAATGAAGGCTTCAACTAGAAGATGGGAGCATTTGCACAAGATCTTGGAAGGAATTTTCCACGCACTGACTTCTTCACGGATGCATTTGAAACAAGAGGATGAAGCCTTTGTGCCGGAAGCTTTTGCAACTATGAGATTTGGATCTATTTGCATTGCATACGCATCTGGATATGGATCTGCACTGCATGCTGCATACAAACTCGGCATCAAGAACTATGGATGAAAAAGTTGCAACTTGAATAATTCCACTACTTTTAATTTGCGCACGCATGAATGAAGTTTTCTGCGCATTGCGCATGAGTGAATTTTTCCTACTCTAAATATGTCTATCAATTCAGCAAGAGGTTCCAAGCCTAGATCCGTGTCTCCAATATCTGCAAATTTAGAAGTGATGCATGACTCCGTTGTGCTTTCTTTTTCATCTTTCTTCGCCATAGCTTTGTCTATCTTTGTCTGAACAATTCTTTTTCTTCTTATTTGACTGGAATTCTTCAAAACTGGTGTAGATCTGGATAATCCTTCAGATTCGGAGGAAATATTCAATGTATTGGACATTGATATAAGTTCCTTTTCTTTATAAAAGCACCTGTATCTAACTCCTGCAATTAATTCAGACAAAGATGGCAACCGGAGCATGCACAGTGAATTTTAATCACAAAAATCTGCATAATTCAAGCCTGCTGCCCCAAAATTTGACGTTTTATTTGCATGCAAAGCAAGCATGAATTTTACCAACATCACCTGAGCACCTGTATCACTTCTACAAACAATTATGCAGACACAAATCAGCCTTCTTCAAAGCATGCGCCAAAACTAGAAGCTTTTAGCATCAAATCCACCTTCCTCTGAGCAAAATCCTTCTCCAAATGGGGCGCACTTTTCCTCTGGGCTGCACTTCTTCACCTGTGAATTAATTAATTCATCCTTATGGCAGCCCATGCTTATATAACCCTCATAATTCTATAATTAATAATTGCCCTTCCTATTCTTGGCAATTAATTAATTAAAAATCATGCTCTTCTCTTTAACTGGTGTGCTAAAATTGCATGTTTAAGGACAGCCATCCAATTAATTAAATTAAATCAATTTAATCATCCACTCTTCACTTCACTTAAGCTTCACAGTGTGCTTTGACCATAGCCACTGAAAATAGGAATTAATTTAATCATTTAATACTTCAAAAAGCATTAAATATATCCCAAATGGGGCGCACTTTTTAGCATGAAGGGGCTGCCTTTAAATAAATAATATTTATTTAATTTTAGCCAATCTATTTCCATCTTCTTTATTCCCCTTTACCTTGTTGACTTTCTTCCATGCTTGGGCACCAATTTTGGGTGAATAAATATTAATAAATATTTATTTAATGCATTATTATTCACCCAAGGTGGGTCGCACTTTTTGGCTAAAGAGAATTCTATTTTTAAAAACACATGACAATGGGAATTTTTACCCTGCAAGGCAGCCCCGAAAATCCCATGATCCACTTAAGTGATTTGACTTTCATAATGGGATTATTTACCCTGCAAGGCAGGCAATAAAATCCCATGATTCACTTAAGTCACTTTTCTTTTATTCCACCATGGGAATTTTTACCCTGCAAGGCAGGCAATAAATTCCCGCCTGCCTGCTGCCTCTAATTTTCCCACTTTACAGCTTAAGTGAATTTTCTATCATGGGAAAAAGTACCCTGCTAGGTAGGCAATAAAATCCCACACTGCTGCTTCTATTTTTCTCATGATCCACTTAAATCCTTTGTTTTCCAAAAATGCGCCCAACCCCGCAGGGGCTTTTTAGTGCACGACTTCGCTTTTTCCCAGTGAACCAGACCTTCGATGGCGACTTCCTTCTGGCACAATGTGCGTATGTGATCTCTGAATACTTTAGGCCAAGAATCGGGCTAACCCGGCAAAGGAATTGATCTAGAGAAATTTCACAGAAAACGAAATGGGAAAACACAAAAACACAAAAAATTGTCAAAAGTCACAAATAAAGCCCAAAACTTATTCCTAGTTAAAACCCTTCTGGTATATAGGAATAATGATATGTTCGATCACAACAGGGTTAAAACGGAGCACAAATTGCCTCAAACGGGGCTCAAAATAATTAAATACAAATTTCCACAGAGACAAATCCCGACGACAGAATATAACAATTTTGGGCATCTGGGTATTTGGCAAAAAGGCTAATATGGTTCTTTAGGAATATCTTAACGCAATACAAGAACTTTCAAGCAATAAAAACACAAAACGACCCATTATTTTAAAAGTACGAAATTTTTTTTGGATAGGGTAGTCACAAATTTCAGGATGAAATCTGGGGACACCAGTTGGCTCCATCTGTGGACATCTTTTTCTCTGTCAGAATGACAAGGGAAAAGATGAGATCCCAGCATCTCTGGTTTCGTGTCTTGTCTTTTGGGCACGAGGTCAGGAAAACAAAACGACACAAAACAAAAACAAAAAAAAAAAAACAAACAAAGTTTTATTTATATACATACAGGTTTTACCCTACTTTTTTATGTCCGGAACAACTTCAAGTGTTGCCCATTGAAAGGAAATGGTAACTCAATTCCATCCCGGTAGGCAAGGAAGAAAGTATCCATTCCTAGCACTCTTTTGATCATGAAGGGCCCTTTCCAGAGTGAATCAAATTTGTCGTGCATGCCCTTCGGTTCATATCTCTTGTCCCACCAGAGTACCCAGTCTCCGATCTCGAACTTCCTTTCTCTGCCTTCTTGTCAAATATCTTGGGCAAGTCCTTATCAACTTCATCTGGTGGTGGCTCATCCTTTCTTCTCTCTCCGTGGCGGGTAAGTCTGCATCAACTTGCTCTGTTCCCAGATTTATTTGCTGCATTTTTGAGGAAGAACTATCACCATATTCTTTCTTCTTCTTCAGGTACTGATCATGCTTGTTGAAAGTTTCCACTAAGGAAACCAAACCCTTGGGGATTTTGTTACCTTTTGGTTGGATTGCTCCACTATTGTCATCATAACATGGATCAACTTTTCCTGTGACTGTTTGTCGTGGTGGTGATTCACTCCCTTCAACATGCAGACATGCAGATGTTTGTTCAGGGACTTTGGGGTGGTAGACCATCTCCACTTTATAGTTTCCTTGTCTAAATATGGACGGTGGTCTATCCGGATTCAATAGTGCAGTGTGACTGCCAAAGAATCTACCTTAGAATTTTGATTTATTGGAATGAAGTCAATAGAGAAGGCTGCAAAATCGAATGTGGCAGAAAGTACTCTATCTCTGTAATGCTCTAGCTTATCTCTTTTGACTTGATTTTGCCCTCGAACTTGCTTTACTAGAAGTTCAGCATCTCCTTGGGCTTTGAGGAGTTTTACTCCTTTCTTTTAGCTTGCTCCATTCCTAACAAAGAAGGCTTCATACTCCACCATATTATTGGTGTTCTCGAACATCAACTTGTGGGAGTATGGGAATATCTCATGATCTGGAGATATTAGTAGAACGCCGGCTCCTAATCCAAAAGAACAACAGTGCCTTTAAACTCCAGAGTCCAAACTTTTTCATCTTCTTTTGCTAGCTCTGGTTGAAATTCTGACTGGAATGTCTTTATCCATTTCCAAGAAATAGACCCCACGGTCAGATTCTTGAAAAAAAATCTGAGATCTAGGATCCTCAGATTTTGTAACCGTGTACTGGACTTCTTTTCCGGCTCCAACTTATGGTTAAGCCCTTTGATAGGAATATGTGCACAGGACCAATCCATTTTTACTTCTCCTCCCAATTCTTTGCAGAAGTTTTTGCTCAACAACATCCCGTAGGAGACAGGAATATCTGCAACTAGAATTGTCATCTTTAATCTTTTGTCAGGAAAAGTTGCCAAAACAGCTTGTGCATATTTGATTTGTCCGATTAAAGGGACTTGTCTCTCCATGGAATAACACCTTTTTATGGTCTTTGTCAAGGTAAGCCCAAAAGCATCTGCAACTTTAGCTAGCATGACATTGTCAAAAGCACCCGAATCTAGAATGCAATTGCTTAACTTGAAACCATTAAGCAATAAGGAGACATAGAAAGGTTCCACCCTTTCAGAAGATGGTGAGGGTTTAACAACTGCAGTGTTGTTCTGGGGAGTATCTTTGGGCTTAGGCAAAAGGCCTTTTGATGTATTGGATTGTCCTAGTGATTGTACATATTTGACTAGCCTATTTAACTGCTCAGGAAAAGCTCTCAAGTATTCAACTTTTGACATTTGAACTCTGGTTTTCTTTACATGATCAATAATGTCAAAAGAAGAAATAGATTCGAGATACTGAGCCACTTTACTTGAGATGAATAACTTGAGATGAGGAAGAAGGCAAAGGGATGCCCCTTCTTTGTTTGTCAGCTAATGCCTCAGCTTGGCGAGTTTGTGATCTTGTAAGTACTGCATATGCATGACCATGATCGTCTTCAAGAAGCTCCTCATACTCATGTTCATATTTGTAGTTTAGGTAATTAATATTGGAGTCGCCAGCAGGACCTATAAAATCATCATCCTCGAGCTGATCAACATCAGCTTCGGTCTTCTTCATTCATCTCCACGTTGTTTCTGGGAGCAGCTTCAATTGCTAATCTTTGGGAACCAGCAATGCGGTTCCGGTTTTGTTGTTGTTGAAATTCCGAGTAGGGGCAGTGTTGTTGCCTTGAGCCATTTGAGCCATTTGTTTCTTCATCTGCATCATCTCATTTGCTAACTTTTGCAATAATGAATCGATGTAGTAGCAGAGGATGAACTTTCAGCTCTAGAAGTGTTGCTTTTATCTTTCCAACCATGATGAGGTCGTCTTCAATTTCAACCGCCATGTTTTGAGCTGCTAACAAATCATGGGACGTGCTCTTCGCAGTTGATAGCTTACTTCAGGAAGCAAAGCATTGATGAAGAACACCTTTTGATTCTCATCATTCAGAGAAGCAGAAGTTGGAATTTTGTACAGTAATCTTTGGAATTTTGCAATAAAATCTCGCATGTGCTCATGTGGTTCCTTCTTCAACTGAGTGAGCTGAGTAATCAATGTCTTTGGAATCTTCAAATGGTTTGAATCTTTTAAGGAACGCATCTCGCATAGTAGCCTAGTTGGTTATGGTACCAGGAGCTAGCCGGTAGAACCATTCTCCAGCCAAGTCATGCAGAGTCTCTATGAAGAGCCTAACAGATACATCTTCATGTTCGACTGCAAGCACTCCACAGGATATGAAAACGTGCAGCCAAGTGGTCATCTAGATTCTGCTTGCCATCTCCAAAGAATTTTGGAAAATTCTTTCTCGTCCCTTTAGGTAGATCATGCATAGGAGTCAGATTCAAAGGTCCAAAGGCTGCACCCCATGGAACAGTGTCTGCAGGGGCAAGTGGTTGATTCTGCATCATGAAAGGAGCACGTCTTCTTTGAGAATAGACTTGATGAATAATTCCAGCCGCCGGATTATGCTGAAGACGATCCGGATCTGGATGGGTGTGCACTCTCCTTCCTGGTGAAAGACTAGATCTACGGCTTCTAACTTGAGGAGGATGATTTAAATTGAATTGCTCCTGCAGTCTGATAAAATGATCAATCCTTCTTTGCGCCTTCACGGATCGGGTGAATGGACGTTCAGCCAGGTTGAGATTTGTATGGAAAACACTCCAATCTTCAAGAGATAAGCTTTGATCTGCAAAGATGGTTGTTCCCCAGCGGAGTCGCCAAAAACTGTTGGCTAGATTTTCTGCATAGCACAAAACCTAGGCAATCATGAGATAAATCTCCCTCATTTTACCGGTGAGGCTCTCATGTCAGATTTGTCAATTAAAGTATGTTAATATCTAAATGGGGTTTTACTTTAACTACTCAGTTCATGAACCATAACTGAATAGTTCTGCAAAGTAAGCAGTTGTTTAAAGAAAGGAAATATTTATAGAAGAAAGGAATTATATAAACACAGAGAAGAAATGGGGAAGATGTGCATCCCAATCAATAGATAGCAGAGATGATTGCATGCACATAGAAGAAACCAATAGATATAAACACATAATTCTAAAACAAAGGCAGCTCTAGATCCAGATCTAAAATAACACAGTTTATTAAGTGATCTAAGATTAAAAGCAAGAAACACAGTACACCGTGACACAAAGTTCTCTGAAACCTACTCCTTTGTATTCCTTTGCTCCAAGTGGCTCTCAGGGGTTCAGCACAAAGTCTAGAACACAAGATTGTTGCTTACAAATTTTGATCCTTAACCCGAAGGTTCTTCCTCTACTTATAGAATGTAGAGGGGCAATTACAAGTTGGAAGCTTTTAGTTGAACTGGCACATGTGGAAGTCGGAGGAAAGAAACAACTGGCAATCTCCATCCTGGAATTCCTCTTTGCATGACATGTATGATTTGCAACTGAAAATAGAACCTTCTATTTTGCACGTCCGCCACCTATCTCCAAGTAGTTGACTTCTTCAAGTAATGGCTTTTAAACCAATCACTTAAGTTGTATAATTTAATTGATCGCTCAATTACTTTGTCGAGGAAAGAAGAAGGAAGAGGAAAGTTGCAGTCTTGTCCTTTTTCATGTCTGCGCAAATTGATTCTTTTGCCTTTGATTCTCACCAAATGGACTCGGGAGCAGATACGTGGTCTTTATCAAGTTAAAAAGATAAACTATGGCATTATAGAGACCGGGTCTATTCAGCTACTTTGGATTTTACAGCTTTCTCAGTTTCTTATATCCCTAGAGATCAAAACTCCAAAGTTGATTCACCGGCAGTTATTGCAGCCCTATCGAATCCAGATCAACCACCTGCACTCTTCAGACAAGGTGATTACAAAGTGGAAATGGTTTTCCGTCCAAAGGTGCCTGATAATGTTCAACAATGGCAGGTCTTCAATGATGATAAGCAGATTGTTGCTTTTCTCCAGCAACAAGACAACTTTGAAGAGATATACTACGAAGGAAGCACTTCACTTCCGAGACAGACCACAATGGGTGAAGCTGATTCAAAGATTGAAGGTGGTCAAGAGATCATTCAGCTTAAAGGAAATAAAATTCCTAAAGGCTTAGTGTCTCTTGAAGAGATGTTCAATAAGCATGATCAAGCGCTAAAAAGAATAAAGAATGTGGAGAAAGATCTTCTTCCGATGTGCAGTCATTGAATTTGGGAGCTGATGATGACCCCAAGTTAGTAAACCTGGGTAAATGTTGTTCTAAAGCAGAACAAGAAGCTTTCACAAAGCTTCTTAGAAAATATATAGATGTCTTTGCTTGGTCTTATCAGGATCTGAAGACATATCAACCTGTTGAAGTACAACATTATATCCCATTGAAGCAAGAGCAAAAACCCTTCAAGCAGAAATCTGCGGCAACATAACCCAACCATTTCAGGTACTATCTTTGCAGAGATTCAGAAACTATTGGATGCAAAGATAATTTACCCTATACATCATTCTGAGTGGTTGGCCAATATAGTTCCCGTAAGAAAGAAGAGTGGTGAGATTAGATTGTGTGTTGATTTTCGCAATCTCAATCAGGCATCATTAAAAGATAATTATCCCATTCCAATTATGGATCATACTCTCCAGGTTGTCACCGGATCTGAGATGTTGTCAATGCTTGATGGTTTCTCAGGCTATAATCAGGTTAAGGTGGCTGAAGAAGATCAATATAAAACAACATTCATCACACCTTGGGGAATGTTTGCTTATCAGAAAATGCCTTTTGGGTTAATTAATGCCGGAGCCACATTTCAGAGAGCTATGGATCTGGCATTTTCTCATCTCAAAGACAAAAGCATAGTGGTTTACCTCGACGATCTGACAGTCTTTTCTAAAGTAAGGGGTAATCACATTTCAGATCTGGAAGAAGTCTTCATCTAGTGTCGTAAGCATGGGATTTCTTTAAATCCCAAGAAATCTATCTTTGTTGTAACAAAAGGAAAGCTGCTAGGGCACATCGTTTCAAAAGAAGGAACCAAAATAGATCCTGAGCGGGTGAAATCCATTCAAACTTTGCCATTGCCAACCTCCAAAAAAGGAGTTCATTCCTTCTTTGGTAAGGTTAATTTTCTCAAGAGATTCGTCCCTGACTTTGCTGAACTAACTCATCATATTTCAAATATGATGAAGAAAACACAGGATTTCAAGTGGAATGATGAAGGAAAGGAAGCATTCGAGAAGATCAAGACAGCTTTGTCTGAAGCACCAGTCTTGGTATCACCAGATTTCAGTAAAGAATTTATTCTTTACTGTTATTCCTCTGAACACACAATGTCAACAATTCTGATGCAAGAAAAATCAAGAGGATGTAGAAGCTCCTATTGCTTTCATGAGTATGCCTTTAAAGGCTTACGAATTGAAATATACTCCTATGAAAAACATGCATATGCAGTGTGAAAGCATGCGAGGCATTCAAATATTATATCCTTTCTTCACATATTGTGGTCCTTGTTCCAGATACTGCAGTGAAGTCTATTCTAACACAACAAGAACTAGGGTTATTAAGAGGCACATGGGTAACAAAGGTGCAAGAATATGACTTGGATATTAAGCCTACAAAGCTGGTTCGAGGAAGAGGCTTATGTGAGTTAATGACTCGAGACAAGGATAACTGAGTCGAGGAAGGCGAAAGTTTGCCTATGGTTCTCTTTATAGATCTGGCAGATGAATGGTATAGTAATATTGCCTATTTCATAACCTATGGGGAATGCCCGTGATCATCTCTCTCGCAAGGAAAAGTGTACCATTAAATTGAAGGCCAAAGACTTTGTTCTTTGGGATAATGGGTTGTATAAGAAAGGGATTGATGGGGTGTTTCTCAGATGTGTGGATAAAGCTCAGCAGGATCAACTATTAAAACAATTTCATAATATGGCTTGTGGTGGTCATTTCTCAGCCCGAGTCACTGCACACAAAATCCTCCGAGCTAGGTATTACTGGCCCACACTTTTTCAAGATACTACAAAATGGGTATCCAGTGCCAAGCGTGCCAACATTTTGTTGGATGTGTAAAATTGCTCGCACCTTTAAAGCCGCTTGTAATCAAGAGCCTTTCCAGCAATGGGGCATGGATTTTATTGGCATGCTCAACCCGGCTTCTAGTGCCGACCATCATTACATTCTGACAGCCACTGATTATTTCAGTAAGTGGGTAGAAGCCATTCCCGTTAAAAATGCCACTCATCTGAGAGGTGTGTAATTTTATAAAGGAAAATATTGTCATAAGGTTTGGCATACCCAACAAAATAGTAGCAGACAATGCTCCCAATTTATCTTCTGAGGAGTTGGTTGAATTTTGCTACACGCATGGAATCCAGTTGGTACATTCCTCCAATTACTACCCATAAGGGAATGGCCAAGCTGAATCAAGTAATAAAAATCTGGTAACAATCATGCGGAAATTGGTAACCGAAAATCAAAGAACTTGGCATAAGAAGTTGTTTGATGCATTATGGGCAGACAGGATCACCCCGAAGAAAGCTATAGGCATGTCCCCTTTTCAGTTGCTGTATGGAAGAGACGCAAAGTTGCCTCTTACATTGGAACTGCCTGCTTTACGACTTTCCAAAGCTCTTCGAAGATGCTAGATGCTCACGTGATTCGCTGACAAAAGAATAATGTATCTGACTCAATTTCGTGAAGTACAAGTTCAAGTGGCAGATAGGCTATCAGAACACCAAAGGAAATTAAAGATGATTTTTGACAAAAAGGCCAGAGAAAAATGTTTGAGATTGATAAGTGGGTCCTCCTATGGGATAAAAGACGCGAACAAAAGGGCATGCACGGCAAGTTTGATTCGCTGTGGAAAGGGCCTTTCATAATCAAACTATTGGCTAGATTTTTGCATAACATAAAACCTAGGCGATCATGAGATAAATCTCCCTCATTTACCGGTGAGGCTCCCGTGTCAGATTTGTCAATTAAAGTATGCTAGTATCTATATGGGGTTTTACTTTAACTGTTCAGCTCATGAACCATAACTGAACAATTCTGCAGCAAGTAAGCAGCTTGTTTAAAGAAAGGAAATATTTATAGAAGAAAAGAATTATATAAACACAGAGAAGAAATGGAGAAGATGTGCATCCCAATCAATAGATAGCAGAGTTGATTGCATGCACATAGAAGAAACCAATAGATATAAACACAGAATTCTAAACAAAGGTAGCTCTAGATCTAGATCTGAAATAACACAAAGTCTATTAAAAGATCTAAGATAAAAAGCAAGAAACACAATACACCGTGACACAAAGTTCTCCGGAAATCTGCTCCTGTATATTCCTTTGCTTCAAGTGGCTCTCAAGGGTTTCAGACAAAGTCTGGAACACAAAGATGTTGCTTACAAATTCTAATTTTTTTACCCAAGGTTCTTCCTCTACTTATAGAATGTAGAGGGGCAATTACAAGTCGGAAGCTTTTAGTTGAATCCTACACATGTGGAAGTGGGAAAGGAAACAATGTGCAATCTCCCTCCCAATTCCTCTTTGCATGACATGCATGATTTAAGATCAAAATAAAACCTTCTATTTCGCATGTCTGCACCTATCCCCAAGTAATTGACTTCTTCAAGTAATGGCTTTTAAACCGATCACTTAAGTTTTATAATTTAATTAATCGCTCAATTACTTTGTCAGAGGAAAGAAGGAAGAGGACAATTGCAGTCTTGTCCTTTTTCATGTCTACATGCAACTGATTCCTTTGCCTTTGATTCTCACCAAACTCAACTCGGAGCAGTTGGATCTCGGAAGCAAGCCGGATCTGGAAACAAGTTGGATTTGGAAACAAGTTTGGATCTGGAAACAAGTTGGATCTGGAAACATCTGGAAGCGGCTGGATCTGGAAGTGTCTAGAAGCAGCTGGAAGCAAGTGACCGTGATTTGCTTGCAGGTATTGCCTTTGACATGTCTTCGTTCTTATCCTTGAAGCTTTTGCAGTTCTTCTCCAGTACATGCATCAATGCAATGTTTGCCGTAAATAACTCATCTTTTTATTTTTAATTGCATATGAGCAATTAAAAATTCTGGAAAGCACTCCGGGTGAATGCAACTTCAATGAAGGTTTCAACTGGAAGATTGGAAGCACATGCACAAGATCTTGGAAGGAATTTTCCACGCACTGACTTCTTCACGGGCTGCATTCGAAACAAGAGGATGAAGCCTTTGTGCCAGAAGCTTTTGCAATTATGAGATCTGGATCTGGATCTGGGCCTATTGACTTCAGCAAATCTAGAAGCTACGCATGATTCCGCTGAGCTTTCTCTTTCATCCCGCTTTGCCATGGCTGGAGCAATCTTTGTCTATCTTTGTCTGAACAATTCTTTTTCTTCTTATTTGTCCGGAATTCTTCAAAACTGGTGCAGATCTAGATAATTCTTCAGATTCGGAGGATATATTCAATGTATTGGACATTGATTAAAACTTATTTTCTTTTGTAAAGCACCTGTAACGAATTCCTGAGCACCTAGATCACTTATGCAAACAATTATGCAAACACAAATCAACCTCTTTCAATGCATGCGCCAAAATTGGAAGCTTTTAACCTTGATTTCACCTTCTTTTGAGCAAAAATCCTCTTCAAATGGGGCGCACTTTTCCTCCGGGCTGCACTTCTTTAGTCCATTAATTAATTCATCTTTATGGCAGCCCATGCTTATATAACCCTCATAATTCTATAATTAATAATTGCCCTTCCTATTCCTGGCAATTAATTAATTAAAAATCATGTTTTTCTCTTTAACTGGTGTGCTAAAATTGCATGTTTAAGGACAGCCATCCAATAAATTAAATTTAATCAATTTAATCATCCACCCTTCACTCCACTTAAGCTTCACAGTGTGCTTTAACCTTAGCCACTGAAAATAGAAATTAATTTAATCATTTAATACTTTAAAAAGTATTATTTCTCTCCCAAATGGGGCTGCATTAAATAAATTAAATTTATTTAATTTTAGAATTCTATTTTTAAATTCCTTTTGTCCACTTCCCTTTGTTGACTTTTCCACAAGCCTGAGGCACCAAAATTGGGTGAATAAATATTAACAAATATTTATTTAATGCATTATTATTCACCCAAGGTGGGTCGCACTTTTTGGAATAAGGAATTTCTATTTTTAAAAGTCACGTGACAATGGGATTATTTACCCTGCAAGGCAGCCCTGAAAATCCCATGATTCACTTAAGTCGTTTGACTTTCATAATGGGATTATTTACTCTGCCAGGCAGGCAATAAAATCCCATGATTCACTAAAGTTGTTTTTTCTTTTATTCCACAATGGGAATTTTTACCCTGCAAGGCAGGTAAGAAATTCCCGCTTTGCTGTTGCCTCCCAATTATCCCATTGTGACTTAAGTGGCTTCCATGAGAAAAGTACCTGCTAGGCAAGTACAAAATTCCCACACTCCCTCTTTTGCTTCCAAATCCCATGATCCACTTCAAACCCTCTTTTTCAAAAATGCGATCAGCCCGTAAGAAACTTTTTGGTGCACAACTTCGTCTTTTCCAAGAGAACCAGATCTCCGATTGCGAATTCCATCTGGCACAACGTGCGTATGTGATCCCCAAATACTCCAGGCCAAGAATCAGGCCAAACCGGCAAAGGAATTGATCTAGAGAAATTTCACAGAAAACAAAACAGGAAAACATAAAAACACAAAAAAGCAAAAAGTCACAAATAAAGTGCGAGAACTCATTACTAGTTAAAACCCTTCTACGGTTTATAGGAATAATGATATGTTCGATCACAACAGGGTTAAATCGGAGCGCAAATTGCCTCAAACGGGCTCAAAATAATTAAATACAAATTTCCCGCAAACAAATCCCGACGACAGAATATAACAATTTTGGGCATCTTGGTATTTAGCGAAAATGGCTAATATGGCTCTTTGGGAATATCCCACAAAACAAGAACTTCGAGCAATAAAAACACAAAACGACCAATTATTTTAAAAGTACGAAATTTTTTTGAATAGGGTAGTCACAGATTTCGGGATGAAATGGGGACACCACAAAAGGACTATTGGAACTGATAGCTTCATACTTGCTCATCAGGATGGAATTGAATTGTCGTTGCCTTTCAACGGGCAACATTTGAAGCTTTTCTGAAATTGAAGGAATAGGGTAAAACCTGTATGTATATAAATAAAATTTTGGTCATTTTTTTTTTTGTTGGTGTTGTGTTTTCTTTTGTTGCTTGACCCCGAACCCAATGGACAAGATACGAAACCAGAGATGTTGGGATCTCATCTTTACTCCTATCATTTTGACAGAGGTAAAGATATCCATGACGAAGTGATCGGTGTCCGAAATTTGGGACTACCACTTTTGAAAAGTTTTCGTTATTTTCAAAGTAACGGGTCGTTTTGTGTTTTTATTGCCTGCAGTTGTCTCCATTACGCTGAAGTATTCCCAGTGAATCATCTAAGTCAATTTCGACAAATACCCACGTGCTAAAATTCATTTTATCTCTTCACCAGGTTTTGTCTAAGATAAGTTTATTTTATTTATTTAATAAAAAATAAATCAAATGTGTCATAAATTGAACCCTACTTTGAAGATTTTTATGTCGAGTATTCCCGCCTCTCAGTAGGGTATTCACCAGGGATGAGTTTTTACTAACTAGTTATTTGGCATATCAATTGTCTGCAAATTCTCGCAATGTTTTTCGTTTTTTTATTTTCTTTTGTGTTTGTTTTCGGTTTTCTCCACAAATCCATTAAAATTCCCTTGATCCGTTCATTGTTCTGTATAACCCGTTTAATTGCCTAAAAATTTTGGAAGTCAGCCATGGCCTCAGACAAAGGAAGAAATTAATCATGGAGTGTTAATTTCTGACAAAGAAGGAAGGATGCAAGTCGCACTTTTTGGAAGGAGAGGTTTTAAGCTGCCAATGGGAATTTTGGTAGTGGAAGTAAGGTGGGAATTTTATGCCAGGGAAGGTTGTTTTTTCCCATCATTAAAGTCAAATCACTTAAGTTGCCAATGGGAATTTTGGTGGTGGCAGGCAGGTGGGAATTTTATGCCTGCCTGGAAGGTTGTTTTTCCCATTATGAAAGATAAATCACTTAAAGTACCAATGGGAATTTTAGAGCTGCCAGAAGGGTAAGAATTCCCATCAAGGAAGTTTTATTCACCCATGCAAGTCACATTTTTAAGAAAGAAGTTTTTTTATGCAAGTCGCACTTTTTGGAAGGAAGGCTTTAAGTTGCCAATGGGAATTTTGGTAGTGGCAGGCAGGTGGGAATTTTATGCCTGCCTGGAAGGTTGTTTTTTCCCATCATTAAAGACAAATCACTTAAGTGAAGGATGGGATTTTTGGAGCTTCCTGGCAAGGTAAAAATTCCCATTGCTTTGACTTCTTATTTTTAGCATGTCTCTAGCCAAAAAATGCGACCCACCTTGGCATGATTGCATGCATTTAATGATATTTATTTTTATTATTCCTAGCTAAGGTTGGCGCCAAAATAGATGAAAGTCAAAGCAACTTGATGAGCTAAAGAGAAGGCAAAGAAGCATGCTAAAAATAAATAAAAGAATTGCATAAAAAAAGCAAGCAAAAGCATGCAAACTTGGGCGCCCAAATTGAGAGAAAGAGCATAATTTATTATTAATAATTGTCAAAAATAGGAAGAAACAATTATTAAATATAGCATGCAGTTATCTATATAAGCATGGGACGCCATAAGGAGGATACAATTAATTCTTTTTGATGGAGCATGCTGCCCTGGAGAATTTTGGCGCCAAGGAAAGGAGAGATTTGCATTAAAAAATGTTTTTCATTGTCAAGAAGCTTCCAGTTTTGGCGCCTAGGGTTGGACAAGCTTTCTTTATATTTTCAGAGCATCTGCATGTTGGTATAAGTGCCCAAGTATTCATCACAGGTGCTCATATTGGTGAAAAGAAGTCAAAATCAATGTCAGATACATTGAATATATCTTCCGAATCAGAAGGGATTGCAGGATCTGCACAAATTGATCCAATTGCAGGATCTTCTAGAAAAATAAAAGAAAAAGAACTCAAAAAAAGATTATTCCAAGCATGATGAAGCATGATGAAAGAGAAGGGTCAGCAGAATCATGCATTGTTTCTAGGCTTACCAAAATCAATGATACAGACATGGGCCCTGAACCTATCACTGATTTGATTGATAGATCCAAAGCCACTAGAAGATCATCCCTTATGCGGGCAATAAAAAGTAGCGGAATTATTCAAGCTTTAGCGTTTCCAGTCACATAACTCAATTGCCCGAGTTTGTTATGGAGTGTGCAAGGTCTTATCATCCTCTTTCTAGGACAATTCGAGATGCTGCAGGGAAGACAATAATCAGGTTGGATGCACAATTCATTAATTATTGCCTTAAGCTTCCAAAGACCAGGTGGTGATTGCATCGCATTAGCATGCAAGTCATTGTAAGGCGATGGGAAGACACTAAGTCACATGTTTGACAAGTATATTCAGTTTTAGAACAAAGAAAAAGCGTAGAGTATGACGGCCGGCATATTTTCTTTCTTCTTCCCTTCCTCTCTTATTCTTATTTTCTCGAGACAAAATTGTAAAACTAAAGTAATTGGTTAAAATCCATTACTTTTAGTTATCTGAAAAGGTCCTTAATTGAGAATAGGTGGCAAACATGCAAAGCTTTGATTTAGTCTTTAGATGCATGTCATGTAGAGAGAAATTTCAGGGAAAGATTGCCAGTTGTTTTCTTTATAGCTTCCGCATGTGTCAGTTCAATTATTGCTTTCCTATTTGTAATTTCCTTCTATACACTATAAATAGAAGAACCTACGGGTTAGAGGATTAGAATTTGTAATCAGCATTCTTGAGTTCCAGACTTTGTGCTAAAACCCTTGATATCTTTTCTGAAAGCTGAGGAATTAAACAGAGCGGATTTCCGAGAGAACTTTGTGTCAACGGTGCATTAGCTTCTTACTTCTATGTAGATCTTTAGATAAACTTTGCATTGTCTAAGATTTAGATTAGAAGCTTTCCTTTCCTTTAATTATGTATTGTGAGATCTATTTGTTTTGTGTATGAGACCAACTCTGTAAACTATTGGTTGGATTACACATCTTCTTCTCCTTTCCGTATTCAACTATTCCCCCTTTCTGCAAATATTTCTTTACAATTGCTTACTTGCTGCAAAATTGCTTAGCTATGGTTCATGAGCTTCGCAGTTAAAGTAAAACCCACAGATAGTTATTAGAATACATAATTGACAAAAATCTTACACGGGAGCCTCACCGGTAAATGAGGGAGATTTATCTCATGACTGCCTAGGTTTTAGCTATGCATAAAATCTAGCCAACACTATATTTGACGACCAACGCTATATTGCGACAATACAATAAGAGGTACTCATTCAAGATAGTAACTCGTTGAGTTACTATAATTCCTGTATCAAGAAACGGATAACATGTTATGATACCTAATAACCTATCATAAAGATGAGCTTATTTTACTTATCATAACAGAAAAACAAAAAGTGTAAACGAAGTATGGGCATTATGACCCATCATTCCCTTGACGATGAATCTTAACTGTGCCATCTTAGGATGGCTACGGGAAGGATAGTGTGGTCACTATCTTTCCCATAAGGATCCTAATATGGGACTGATATGACCCTTTCGAATAGAAGGATAAGTCATGGTTCCTACTTCAAAACTAAACTTAATTCCTTAAACAATGAAATGAGATCCAGATAACTGTGTAGAGATGGTTGTGCGGTGACAGAGACAAGTTTCGTTGACTAGTGTGCAGTCACGAAACTAAGCTTGCAAAGCAATGCTTGAAATCTTGGCCAAAGTAGTGTAACTAGCTAATTACACTGTCTGTTCACCATACCCCTAACTTGTTGTGTCAAATACCAGATGGATTACAACTTGTATGTTTTCCAGTTGACACTTAGGAGTTACACATAGTTCTCAAGACCTATTATAAAGGTTTAACCAAAAGTATACAAGTTATACTCACTCGGTTAGAGTGAAGTTAAGGAGATTGGGTAGATCTAGTTGACCCTTACATGCTGCACATGGTTATCATTTGTTATCAAATGGATTGTAAACATTTAATTATGTTGGATTTAATTGCTGCAAGTTGAAAATCATTGAAGGCATTAATTGTAATTAAGGGGTTTGTTTTAAAAACAAAATTCCCTTAATTTGGATGAATAATAACATGGGTGTTACATGCTCAGTCATTTTGTCAAACACTTTATGCGCATCAGCCAGACAACTTGGGAAGCGAATTCTATGCGATATTCCATGGGATGGTGTATTGCTCACTTATTTCGTCAAACACTTTACACGCATCAGCCGACAATTTCTTACCAAGGAGGCCTGCAATAGTTGGAGGTAAGTAGAAGAACTTAGGGGGACTGTGTGAAGAAGCAGATTGAGACTGGCAGTGGATGGCATTGAATGATTATAAATGAAGCGTTGGAACTGCTTTGATGGGATACAAAACATTCTCAAAAAAGCCTATGTTTTAAAGCTTTGGTGGTAAGAAGAAGCAGATTGAGACTGACAGTGGCTGGCATTGAATGATTATAATTGAAGCATTGGAACTGCTTTGATGGCATACAAAACATTCTCAAAAAAACCCATGTTTTAATGCTTTGATGGTGTACTGCTCAGTCATTTCACAAACACTTCACGTGCATCAGCCAGACAACATGGGAAGCTACAAATACAATATTCCATGGGATGGTGTATTGCTCGGTCATTTCACAAACATTTTATGCGCATCAGCCAGAAAACTTGGGAAACAAATTCTTGGCAAGGAGTCCTACAATAGTTGGAGGTAAGTAGAAGAACTTACGGGGGAACTATGTGAAGAAGAAGATTGAGACTGGCAGTGGATGGCATTGAATGATTATAATTGAAGCGTTGGAACTGCTTTGATGGCATACAATTCATTCTCAAAAAAACCCATGTTTTAATGCTTTGATGGTAAGAAGAACTTACGGGAGGGGACTGTGTGAAGAAGCAGATTGAGACTGGCAGTGGATGGCATTGAATGATTATAATTGAAGTGTCGGAACTGCTTTGATGGCATACAAAACATTCTCAAAAATACCCATTCTCTAATGCTTTGAGGGATCTTCATACCCCACTCACCAGCTCTTCTCTAGGAACAAGTTGAGAGTATACTGGAAAGGGTGAACAGATCTGATTAGGCACACGTTCGTTGCATTTGGTGAAACAATTATAATGCCTCGTGTGGAACCACATGTTTTCTGTAAGCTACAAATGCGATATTCCATGGGATGGTGTATTGCTCAGTCATTTTTTCAAACACTTTACGTGCATCAGCCAGACAACTTGGGAAGCAAATTCTTGGCAAGGAGGCCTACAATAGTTGGACTTAAGTAGAAGAACTTACGGGGGAAATGTGTGAAGAAGTAGATTGAGACTGGCAGTGGATGGCATTGAATGATTATAATTGAAGCGTTGGAACTGTGCATTGAAAACATCCCAAACGCCAAATGAAGTCCCCATTTTGGCACGAGCTGGACAGTGGGGACTCTGGTCCAAAAGAGGCGCAAGCAGAAAGATGTTGGCAGCAGTTGGAGTGAGCTTTACACCCATCAAATTCGTTTTGCTTGAGGTCCCCAAGACAGTTTCAACAACACATTCTTTTACACATTTTGTCAAACAGTCTACGCACCTCGTCTTGAGGTAGGCATGTGATTACAAAATTGCTCCATGTCCAGCTCAAAGTTCACATTTTGGCAGTGGTTGGGGAAGAGGCGTAGGTTGATGTAGATTGACTAACCATGCACATTTCCAACACCTTCATAACAAAAAACATTCCATGCATCCAGAATAATTTGAGGCATTTTGATACACGGTTCCCACACCACTACAACCAGAGCATCAGACAAGCAAACTTTATTTTTATTGTGCTTTGGTGAAACTCCATACATGTTCCATTTGCTACTCTTCCATCAATGGAGGCCATTTCACTTCAACTCGCCTTAAAAGGAACCAAAACCAAAATGAAAATCCCTAAAATCTTTTTTGTTTTATTATTTTGGTTTCCCATTTAATCCACCACTTTGGCTCACTCCAACCCCATTTGGGTTGTATTAAATCTAACATTGGATTATTTGAGGTCGAACTAGGAGGGTTTAGTCCTTCTAACATCGATTGACTAAGTTGAATTTGCAATTTTGGATAATATCTCAAAAGGGGATATTACATGCACCTCGATTTTCTTTGCACTCCCTAATCTCTTGGACCAGGTTCTTATTGACATGTAGAATCGTATCGGCAATGGTCTCCATCTTCAAAACCCTGGCTTCCCAGTCCACCATATTCCTATCCCTCTCCTTGCTAGAAGTGCTCGCCCCTAAATCATTATCACCCTTTTTAAGGTTACTGAGAATGTTCACAGCCATGCCATCCCATTTATCCCAAGACCCACCCTTTTTGATGTGGTTCAATCTGTCGGCAAGGGTTTTGTCATCCAAATCCACAGCCATTTGGGTAGGGGGTTGGGTCGGACCATAGGCTTCCCTTTCTGGTACAATAACAAAATCAAACCATGGTGCAGCGAAGTGTCCACTCTCTCATTTTGAAAATCGATGATGGAAGTAGTAAGAGATCTCAACAGGAAGAAGGGGAAGCTCATAGCCTGATTCCTACACACAGATAATTAAGGATGGAAAGATGGTAGGAGAAAATATTTCTGAATTTACCTTCCAAGGTAAGGTATTTCATGACAATCATACACACATCCGACCACCATTTAGGGAGACAACTTCTAGTTATACCATCATCGAACATAAGAATTCTTTCATCCAGCCCAAAAAGGTTGAAATTTCATGCCTCCGCCTGGTTTTGTCCTTGAAAAGTTTTAGGCCTTCCAAGGACAGATCCGTGGCTTCGGCAACGGTTTCTTCAATAACAGAGATCTCCATACCCCTCATATTAACACAACCCCCTCCCATACATTACCAAATTCAAGAGCCGCTTAGGGATTGTTACCTTTGATCCTTTTTATATAGTTGGAAAAACCCCTCTTCTCAAAGCAGCCTCCACAAAGTCGTGTCCCACTTGATATGCAAGTAAGTGGTCGGCTCTATGCGAACCTTTTCACCGCCCATGTTTAACCAAAGATCTCTCGCACAATCTTGAGACAAGTGAAACACAAACTGCGAACAAAAAAAAGAGATCGAGCAAAAATTGGGGCGATTAATTCCGCGTCCCAATACATAATTAGCCTTCCCACGAATCCATTCACATGAACCCAGGAAGCTATCATGCCAAAGATCTAAGTGTCTTATCATCATTAAACAGGGTTATGATATTATTCCACAAGATTTTCCCACCCTACCAAATCATATTTTCCAGCATATCGTGTCATGATTAGCCAAGCCATCGGCGGGCTTATTACCAGCCCTATACACATGATTTATTTCCACCTTATCAAATGAGGCTAACAAGAGCCTAGCTTCAGTAATAATATTGTTAAGTTTCCAGCCAATTCCACCTTGTTGCTTTAAGGCATTGATCACACATTGAGAATCTCCCTCTATAATCAAAAACTTGACATTCCTGGACACACACAATTCGATGCCCCATAGCATGGCCATAGCCTCGTGAAGTTAGTTGATCGGTCATCCAAGGGGCCAGCATAGGCTTGTATGCATAAACCTAAATGGTCACGTATTAATCCACCTCCCCTAACAATCCCTCCATAGTTTTAGTTGATCCATCAAAATTTAATTTGAGGCTGCCCTTTGGCGGGAATTTCCATTTAACATTTTTTTAATCTTTTCCATTAGACCACTTGGTAGGACTAAGATTCAGGTTACTCAAAATATTAATTTCTAAATCTGGACAAGACTTAGAAGATTTGCTTTTGATAATCTGCAAATTTTCTTTTAGAGTCGACAAATCTTACTAACAACCTTCTTCTTTGTTGGAACATTGGTTTTGAAATATTCGATTGTTTCTTTCCCCCCAGATGCCCTAGAGGATATGGGGAAGAGCACATTTCCAGACTTCTTTGGTGATGTCATGATGGAACTTGAAAGACCATTGATCCGTGATATGAGAGACATCCCAAGGAGAACCAACTGCACATTAAAAATATCAAGAATGGCTGAAAAAACCTAGAAAGCAAAAATGCACTCCAGGAAAAGGTGATTGACCATTTCTTCTTTCTATTTACACAAACTACATCTGTTAATGAGTATCATGCCTTTCTTCCTAAGTTTATCCACTTTGTCAAAATTTTCTTCTAGACCACTTCCCAATAGAAAAAAATGATTTTAGGAATAAGGTTTTTATTCCAAATTTTCAGCCAATACCCATTAGGCTCAATGTGCTCAAAACTCAAAAGATAGCCAGACTTAACTTCATAGTTCCCTAAATCCATACCACACCAAATCAGCTCATCTTGACATTGTCTATGAGGAATGTGACATTCCTTTAATTCCCTGTTTAATATTTCAAAAGGAAGATTAGGACCAGTATAATTCAGGGGCGAATCGCCATATTCATGCCTATAGTATTGCTTGAGGTTCATCCATGGTTCTTCCAGCTTTAAAGGTTTATTTCTGATCCATGGATCATCCTAGAATTTAATTTTTGTACCATTCCCAAGATTCCATTTTGTACCCTTGACCAACAAATTCCTAGCTTGAATAAGATTGTTCCAAAAATTGATCCTTTTGGAAGTTATTATTATTATTATTCTTTCACATTTGCGATTTGAATGCAATCATGGGTTAGATAACCCGTACACGCATGCCGACACCCAAACTATCAACCGAGTGCTTGCCAAAGAACTTACAAATTTTTTTTACAAAACTTCATGCAAGGGGGGTTAAACTTGTTGATATAGACATGTCATTCGTCAAGGGAAACAAACATCAAGTCAAATAACGTATAGAGCATAGATTTTATGCTAGCATGTCAAACTGGGGTTTATGACAAGGCCCTACAAGACATGTTCAAATCAATTCACACAAGAACATCTACGAATGCAACTGCTATCGGAATTGATGGGTAGAATAAATTTGCCAACCAAGTGCAAAGGGCAAGACACTACAGAGGTCCACCAGGCAAGTATGTAGACAACTAGAAAAGATGAATACACTATACAAGCACCAGACGGATGAAACAAGAAGAGAAGTTCAATTTCAGGCAGGAGGTTTGGTCTTAGCTCATTTGCGAAAAGAAAGATTTCCTAAGGGAACCTGTGGAAGAAAATAATGCCATGTAAGATTTTGAAGAAGTTTGCAAAGAACACTTATGAGATTGAATTACCGGATGGCATCGATATTTCTAACATATTCAATGTGGCAGATTTGTATCCATACTTTGCGAAGATGGGAAAATACAAAGAACTCAAATACAAAAGATGACAGGGTGGATTGAGACAAGTAGTGCCGGAGAGAGAGTGCGCAAAGAAGCAAAAAGAATAATTGACACCAAAATAAGAAAACACACAAGGAATATAAGGAATATTTGGTCAAATGGAAAGGAAAGAAATTTGAAGATGCAACTTGGTTGAGTGCCACAGATGTCGCCGGACATGAAATTCTACTCACTTGAGCAAGAGCTCTATTTTTAAAATTACCCGAAATGTATGATGCGGGAGCATCCGGGCTCACAAGCAATCTTGTATCAACAAAAACAGCTAAGTTAGTTTTGTATAGCATTTTGTGTTGAGGGTGGCCCGAAACTGAGCGGAAGACACGCAAGTCTGATGAAGCCGCAAGGTACTAGGAGAAGCCATAGAACACTAAAAGCTTGTTGGAAGCTGCAAAATACAAGTATGTTTGGAAGCCGCAGTACTAGATGAAACCGCATAACACTGCGGGAAGCTGTGAATAACTATGAAGCCATGCTAACCTGCGCAAAGGTTTTGGTTAAGTTGACTGGTTATGCTTTGAGTCTTGTGATGGGTCCTTTGGGCCTTATCTTTGTAATGTTCCATAATTTTAGGATTCTAGTGGTAGCGTTAGCTAAATTCAATGTAACATTTGGGTGGCTTGCATGCCTATATAAACAAAGCCCAATTGCCTTAAGAAAGCAGCTGATGATCAGGGAGAGTTGAGCTCACATGTAAGATATCTAGTCTAAGCGCAAACTTTGGTCTGCAACTGTTTTTGAATGTATTGTGGAGGTTGCATCGTTGGCAATCAATCTGCACGTGTGTGTTGTTCCTCCGAGTTACTTCAATAAAGTTGATGATGTGTTTCTCCTGTTTATTTTCAATTTGTGTTTGTATTTATATCTGATATACTTCCACATGAATATCTGAGGGTTGCGTTGTCTAAGGCGGCTCTTCATTAGGCTCCCTAACTGCATCTACATCAACTAAGGATACTTCTACCCTTTTCTATCAATGTCCAGTTCATTCTCTCTACAAGTCCATCTTTTTGTTGTGTATCGAGTTGTCTTTTTTTCTTGCTATTCCACACTACTTATAGAATTGCTCGAATTCATTTGAACAATACTCTTCATTATTAGTTCTCAAAAAAATTATTTTCTTTTTGGTTTGTTTTTCTATGGGAGCCTAAAACTTCTTGATTTTCTTGAAAACCTTAGATTTCTTCTACAAGAAATATATCTGGATTTTCCTCGATAAATTTTCTATAAAGAAACATAATACTGTGATTTTCCTAGCGATGGAACATGCACAGGTCCAAACACATCGCTATGTAGTGGTAACTGCAAAATCTCATATGCTCTAGTAGCACTTGTCAAAAACTTTACTCAATTCTACTTACCATATACTCGATGTTCATAGAAATCAAAATCCATAGGACAGTCAGAAATTCCTGCGGCCATACGTTCAGTTTGTACAGCTCAAAGGCCTCTCTCTACTATGTCCCACCCTCTAATGCCGAAGTGTTGTCTTCTCAGCAAGAAATGTGAGGGATATTTCTGATTCATTGTTCGCCTCTAGAAGAACAAAGCTATTACAACCATCACCAATAGTACTTGCCTCAAGCTTAAATAGCATTCCAATGTGGACCCTCTTGCCAAAACCATGGCTTGTCAAACCATTTTGCAGTTATCCTTATTAAATATGACCTTCACACCTGCATCATTGATTTTAAATACAAAAATAAGATTCCTAGCCAAACCTAGAATATGTAGAGAGATGGTTTTAACCCTTCCGTCTTTGATTATCACCTTGACTCTTCCCATTCCTAATGATCTTACGTGAATACTCTAGCATAGACATTTGTGGGATTTTGCCTTGCTTGTACACGCCTATTCTCTACCACAGTCTTGGGTGGGATATGGAACATTGCAAGAAATTTACACACAAAAGTGCTCAGAAGTTCCAAAATTTCATGGAGATTTGGAGTGTAACCATTTCAAGGTTCGGACTTTGGGGTGCAATTTGCATACAAATTACAAATGTGCTTCCGATCCCTGAAATTCTGACAATCAAAGGGACTAGGCCAGAGTTGGATCCAAAGTTTGGAACTCAATTTGCATGCAAATTGAAAATGTTATTGGAACCTCCAAATGTCCACCTAACAAAGGAATGGAACCAAAGAGGGAACCAAAAAAATTTAATGCAAACTGTGAATGTGCTTGGAACCTCTGGAAGTCCGATTTGGTTTTTTCTTTAACACTAAGCTAATTATTTTGATTTTGACCTCCTTCAAACTATCGAAGCTCTTAAAGATTGAAATCACCATAAGAGACAAAGAAAGCTCTTGAAAATGTAAGAAAATAGGGTAAATATAGTTTAGTTTCATAAAATAAAGGATGATCATTTTGGAAACACATTGGTAGTGGTGTCCCCAGATTTCACCCTGAAATTTGAGACTACCCCATGTCTAAAAAATTTCATTCTTTTAAAATAATGGGTTTTTTGTGTTTTTATTGCCAGAAGATGTCTATATTACGTTAAGATATTCCCAGTGAATCATATGAGCCAATTTTGACAAATACCCAGATGCCCAAACTCATTTTATCCCTCCGCCAAGTTTTGTCTGTGGGAAATTTTTATTTAATTATTTATTAAATAAATAATGCCTGTTGAAGTAAATTGTGCTCCGGTTGAATCCTGTTGAAGTTTTGCATGCCAGTATTCACACATCTCAATAGGGTTTTCACTAGGAATGAATTCAGAGCTTTGTCTGTGACTTCTGGCAACGTTTTTCGCTTTTATTTATTTCTTTTGCATTTTTCTCCGGTTTTCTCCGCAGTTTCTCTGTGAAATTCCCTAGGTTTGTTCCTTGTCCAGTATAGTCTGTTTAATTGCATGAAGCATCTGAACATTATTTACAGCCACTGCACTTAAGGAATCAGCCTCAGAAAGCATACTTTTGGTCCAAAAGATGAGGTCATGCACAAAAAGCCTCTCCTAGGCAAGTCGCACTTTTTGGAATGAATGAGTTTAAGCTACAATGGGATTTTTGGTAGTGGCAGGCAGGCGGGAATTTCTTATCTACCTTGCAAGGTAAAAATTCTCATTATATAAGTCAAACAAATTAAGTGAAAGAAGGGATTTTTGGAGCTGCAGTGCAGGGTAGAAAATCCCATTAAAGTTGACTTTTTATTTTTAGCATTCACCCTTGCCAAAAACTGCAACCCATTTAGGCATTAAACAATGATTTTATTAATAGCTTCTCTGCCTAATTTTGGCGCCAAGAATGGGATGAAATTCAATGCAAGAGGGTGAGCTGAAAATAGATCATGTATGCATGCTAAAAATAAATAAAATAAATTTATTTAAAGGCAGCCAGCAGCATGCATAATTGGGCGCCCAATTTGGGTGAATAAACATGATTGTTTATTAATTAAATTGTCAAGAATAGGAAGGACAATTATTAAAAATAGAATGTTGAGGGTTATATAAGTATGGGCTGCCATAATGAAGAAGCAATTAATTCTTTTTGCTAAGGATTGCAGCCCAGATAGTTTTGGCACCAAGGAAAGGAGGATTTGTGCATCAGAAGGTGTTTTTCATTGCCAGGAAGCTTCAAGGTTTGGCGCCTAGGGTTGGAATAGCTTGATTTATGCTATGATAATTATCTGCATGTTACTATAAGTGCCTAGGTGAATTTAAAAATATTTATGCTTGTTTTGCATGCAAGCAAAGCCTCAAATTTTAGGGCAGCAGGCTTCATATGCAGATTTTTGGTGACAGAAATCAAGTATTCATGCTCTAGACTTCATCTTTGTCTGAAATAATTGCAGTATTTGTTACAGGCATTCATACAGGTGAAAGGGAGTTCAAATCAATGTCAGGTACATTGAATATATCTTCCGAATCTGAAGAAATTGCTAGATCTGCACAAATTGATCCAGTTGCAAAGAATTCCGGCAGGATTAAAAGAAAAAGAACACAGACAAAGATTGCTCCAGCCATGATGAAGCGTGATGAAAGAGAAGGATCAGCAGAATCATGCATAGCTTCCAGATTTGTTGATATCAATGACACGGACATAGGCCCTGAACCCATCTCCGAAATAATTGACAGATCCAGGACTGAAAGACATCTCTCATGCGGGCAATAAAAAGCAATGGAATTATTCATGCATCAACATTTCCAGTCACAACTCAGTTGCTCGAATTTGTTATGGAGTGTGCAAGGTCATATCATCCACTTTCCAAAACAATCCGGATGTTTGCGGGAAAGACAATTATTAGGTTGGATGCACAGTTTATTAATTATTGTCTAAAGATTCCGACACGAACGGTGGTGATTGCAATTAGCATGTTGGATGCTGGCAACAGATGGGAGAAACACAAAGCGATTGTGTGAGAATAATGAACAACAAGATATATGAAGAAGCCCAGGTCCCCATCAAAGTTCTCAAGGACTCTTCCGCGATCCAACTTGGTGCAGGAGGTGGATGATATCACTAAATTGCTTTGCAGGTTAAGTGGAGAAGCCAATACTCACAACTTCCGCTCATGGATGTATGCTTTCGTGAGGACTATTGAGATCAACAGAGTTGATTCAATAATCAATTGGGCAGCGATCATCAATGACAACATCGGTGAGTAATTCCGGAGTGTGAGGCAGACTTACAGCTTCAAAATGACTTCATACCTGGTATATGCAGCAGCCTCACCTGCGCAGCGTATATTCTCCAAGCTGGATAGATGGGGCGTCTTGGCGAAAGATCTTATTTTTGAGTGCTACCCATAGTTGATAGTCCCTGAATGCCACAAAGATTACAAAGCGGTCAACGATGGGTTCTTCTATGAATTCATTTGCAAATTAAATAGTGATCTGAAGACCAACAGGTAAGCAAAGAAGCTTGGGAAGTTGTATCCTAGCATGGCTATATTTTCATCCAATTTGTAGACTTCACCTATCTCAGGGTAACCGGATTTTCGAGAGAACCAGTAAAGTTGCGAGGTATCCAAACGACAAGTGGGTCATCATGGAGTTGTGCAGATAGCTCGTGGAGATGCATGACTTACAATCAAAGCGGCACAAGTCTACGGGTTTCTTTCCAATCACAGTGGGTTATTACAGCTGCCAGAGCATCCACAAAGCTAGAGGAGTCGAAGCTGAAATGTTTTCTAAGTATGAGCCTGAGTTCTTCCCAACACGGCTGAACTTTGACCCATATGGGGTAGCGAAGAAGACAATCTCCTAGGAATACTCACATGTACCTTCGTTGGAGGACTTCTGGATGAAGTGTAGAAACGAGTATGAATTCAAAAAGAAAGACTTCAGAGCTATCTCCAGCAAGTGTCGATTATGATTTGGCACGAATACTGCAGATCTTGCATATTATGGGCATGTGATACTTGACTCGTACCATCAGATGGGAGGAGATAGAGCTGCTCTTCAGGAAAACATCAGTGGCTGCCAGACGATTGAAGAAAGATCTTTCGCAGATTCTGTTAACACTTGAATCGTTTCTTTAACAAAGGGGTATTGCCTGGATGAAGCTTTGATGAATCAGATCACAGGCAACTTTACCACAGGAGACTCCAACAAAAGAAAGCACGAAGGTGAAAGCAACAGAAGGCCGGAAAAGCTTAAAGTTCACAAGAAGTATCACATACAGGAGAAGGCCAAATCTACAGCTATAATGCTAGTTCCAGCTTCTCCAACATCAACTCATAGAATTCAGCAGCCCCGGAACCCCAGAGAGATCTTGTTGTTCCTCCTTTGAATCCAATGTCATTTGTATTTTCTCCTCAACCACTCAGGTCTTCACCTATCCATGCGGAGAAGTTGAAAGCACAGATGGCGGAGTTTGAAAAAGCATTGTCTTTGGACAATTCAGAGGGTGGCAGTCATAACACGATGGCAAATTCGGATAAGCAGAATCGGATCATGAGATGGTGGTGCACTCGGTGACTTCTCATTCCCCAAGAAGCAACTTTTCATCATGGTTAGCTTTGCAGACAATCCCAGAAGCCAGAGAGGAGATCAACCTGGAGGAACATGACTTTCAGCTTGCTCCTGAGTTTGGGCGGAAGAGATAGAAGACCTAAAGTTGCCAAAATGACTTCTAGGTTGATTATTGAGGAATCGGGACAAAAGTTCGCTGAGTTATCTGTTCCAGCAGAAGGAAAGCACAAGGGAGAGCTCACGGCAATTGATATAGCAGTGACCAAAGTGTCAATAGGTCAAACTATCACAGAAGGATTAAAACAAGATACACAGACACTAATGAACGCTTTATTCCTTAAGCTTGACAAAGAGAAGGCTGAGAGATCCAAGCTTCAAAAGCAGGTGTTCCAACTATGCGAGATCATTGCTAAGGTTGCCAAACCTTCCTCTCGACCATTCTAGCACATGATCGGTGAGTAATCATCTGATGCAGGAGGTAGAAGATGCAAGGGACCAGGTCAAAGCTATTGCCCAGTGGAAGGAACAAATCATTCACCAAGCTTCAGAGCAATTCGAACGAATACCAACTGAATTGGAGAACATGCACAGAGGTAGTATCTCAGCTAAAGGAACTGATGACACAGATAGAAGATGAGAACATAGTTGTTGAAAGTCATCTGGATACTTTAGCTAAGATACACTCATTGCCAGAGGACGTGCTAAGGGCAGAGAAAATTGTACCTGGTGGATTGATGGAAAAGGGGAAGCAGTTAGAAATTTCAGTTTCCTTCCGCGTAGAGATCCTCAAGCTCATGTTGAAAAGGATGCAGTTGCTGGAGAGTAAGATGGGAGAAGTGTTGGAGAGCATCCCAGATGAATTACCTACTTCCCATGAGGAATTTATTCTGGTTGTGCAGAAAGAAGTTGATGAAGCCACCATGCCTTTCACGATGGATTCAATTGGCAGACTCATAAAGCTTCAAGCAGATGTTGAGGGATATGGGCCTGGTTTGGAGAAGGTGAAGGCTAACACTGCTGCTTTGTCCAGAGGATTGCTGCAGTTCAGAACCGAAAGAGAGGCTATTGTTAAAACAGATGGGAAGATGTTGAATTACATGTTTGACAAGTATATTCAATATCAGAACAAAAAGAAAGTATAGGTGTTACAACTGCGCAGATCTTCATTCTTCTCTTCTTTCTTCTCTTATTTCTTATGTTCCCGGATGAAAATGTAAAATTAAAGTTATTGGTTTAAAAACCATTACTTTAAGTTATTTGGAAGGATTCTTTAAGATAGGTGACAGATGTGTACAATTTTGGATTAAACTCCTTATGCATGTCACTAAGAGAGGAATTCTAGGAAGATGATTGTCAAATGTTCCCTTTACTACTTCTTCATGTTCTAGTTCAGTTGCAGTTTCCCATTTGTAATTTCCCCTCTACACACTATAAGTAGAGGAAGAACCTACGAGTTAAATGATCGGAATTCGTAATTAGTATTCTTGTGTTCCAGACTTTGAGTTAAAACCCCTGATAGCTTTCTGCAAGCAGAGGAATAGAGAAGAGATTTCCGGAGAACTTTGTGTCAACGGTGCATTCGTCTCTTATTTATTTTTAGATCTATTCATAAACTTTGTGTTATTCTAGATCTAGATCTGAAACTTTCCTTTGCTTTGAATTATGTATTTCATGGTCTATTTGTTTTAATCTATGTGCATGCGATCAACTCTGTAAACTATTGATTGGGTTGCACATCTTCTCTCATTTCTTCTCGTTTCCTATTATTTTCCTCTTCTGCAGATATTTCCTTTCTCTTACAGTTGCTTACTTGCTGCAAAATTGTCTAGCTATGGTTCATGAGCTACATAGTTAAAGTAATACCAACAGATAGATACTAGAAAATATAATTGACAAAATCTTACACGAGAGCCTCACCGGTAAATGAGGGAGATTTATCTTATGACTGCCTAAGTTTTCAGCTGTGCAAAAAATCTAGCCAACAGTAGGATCCATTTCATCCTAGAAATGAAATTTTAAATCGAGGATATTGACTACCCAATAATTCCTTTAGCTTCATCACAATGATTTTGCCACTTTAATAGCTTTCCAAAGTCATTAGGTGTTGTTTTTTGCTTCATTATAATGCAATAAAGACCATGACTAAGGAGAACATCAGTAATGTATCCTTTTCAACTATGGTAATTAGATCTTGTGAGAATTACCTTTTTGGAATCTATAGTGAGTATTGAAATTTATTGCTCGTCAAAAATAACCTAAATATATTTTGAAAGAGTGCTCCAAAAACAACAGCTAAAATGACTGCCTCGATGAGAAAATCACAATGGTGTAATTGTCTCCACATCACCTCCAATATACTTTTCATATATTAAACCACTCCCTATGGGGAGTCATGAAATGAAGCACCTGACTCAATCAACCATGCATCATGGCATGAGTGTGTACTTGAAGCTGCCAAGTATACGTGACAGGGACCAAAAGCCATCACTGTCACTCGTTGGTTGCTTATGGTTCTGCTGGCTTAGGTGGGGTATAATGATGCATGAGATCAAGTTTGCTAGGTTTTTGCTCCCTTAAATACACTGAGAAGCCGTCAATTCTGACATTTAGAAATGTTATTTAAACTAACTCTGCCGGATGTCATGCGATCTGCAACATTCAAAAGATTCTTTCATTTTAAAACAGATATTCCATAATACTTGAAGGTTAGGTCAAACCAATCCACAATTTAAAAGATTTTTCAGTTTCTTGTTTAGAAGACCTTGTAGGGACCCAGGATTTGTGGAGATAACGGAAAAGCAAGTCAATTATATACACATCCCTATAAAGGAGGCAGAATATGAGATAGGTTGTCCAGATTTGCAAATAACCAATGTCTTTATGAAAATACCAAAGTTTGCAATAGGTTAAATAACCGGTTGTCAATGTTATTTACAATAAAATCCGAACTCCAGACAGCCTTGTGCAATATCCTTGAAAAATATGCTGCCCCATACACCGCTGAACTCAAACTTGGCTGCTTTGATACCTGTGTTTGATGGTGGCACTAATTGGCCAAGCAGTATTAAGTACTTCCTGAAAATTCCTGTCAACTAGCCTCCATGCCTCAAACTGAGATTGATCGACTCTTAAGAATTTTCTCTTGTAATTGTCATTACTATGATCAATTGAATTTCCAAAGCAGATGACATGCCCTTGATTGTGTGATAGAACCCCTTAATTTGCTGGTTTCACCTAGTGGTCACATGGAAGCAAAATTCCAAAAGTTCTTGGCAGGTGCTGCAGAGAAAATTTCTGAACTCCATATCAAATTTTCAGAAAAATTAGTGTACAGATGAACTGCCATTTGTCAAAAAAATCCCTGAAACAATTTAGCCGCTCCTGCAAACTTCTTATCCCGGTGGCCAGCAGCAGCTGATGTCACCTCCCTAAAGAATTGCTGCTCTGATTTCTGGGGAGAAGATTAAAATTTTGTAATAGCTGGAATTTTTATATTTCATGGGCCACCTGCACCATAAAAATAGGAACCGCCTCCATTGGACTGGCCCTTCGAAAACCTTGTATCTCATAATAGTCGGCTAAATCTAGAATAGGCAGGCCACTAACATATGCATCTAATGTGAGTGGCATATTTTCACTCGCCATTCTGTCATCTGTTCAGCAAACCCAAAAACTTCTTGAAATGTTCACTCTAGCTTTTAAGAAAGTACTCTATGACCAGTCTGTGACTAGCTCGCAGTTAGTCCACCAGGCTACCATAATACATTCAGTTCCAATGCAAAAGGAATCGACGGTACCATGACAAAGCTTGTCTTTCAGTTTCAACAATGGTTGGAAACATGTTTTGAAGGTAATGCAGAGCTTTTATCCAAATAATATAAAGCCTACCTCAAATATATATAAGTTTCATTAAAAATGAATTTCCAGTCTTCACATAAACAAGGACTAACTTTCAGTTAGCTCTTCTAAATTCGCATTTTTTCAAAACTCCTTTTTAATCTTCTGATGTACCTCCAGTAAATTCTCATCTATCAATACAAACAATTGTATTTTAAGCAATATAACATTTTCAACAATGGTTGGAAACATGTTTTGAGGGTAATGCAGAGCTTTTATCCAAATAATATAAAGCCTACCTCAAATATATAAGTTTCATTAAAAATGAATTTCCAGTCTTCACATAAACAAGGACTAACTTTCAGTTAGCTTTTCTAAATTCGCATTTTTTCGAAACTCCTTTTTAATCTTCTGATGTACCTCCAGAAGATTCTCATCTATCAATTGGTTTGAGGGTAATGCAGAGCTTTTATCCAAATAATATAAAGCCTACCTCAAATATATAAGTTTCATTAAAAATGAATTTCCAGTCTTCACATAAACAAGGACTAACTTTCAGTTAGCTCTTCTAAATTCGCATTTTTCAAAACTCCTTTTTAATCTTCTGATGTACCTCCAGTAAATTCTCATCTATCAATACAAACAATTGTATTTTAAGCAATATAACATTTTCAACAATGGTTGGAAACATGTTTTAAGGGTAATGCAGAGCTTTTATCCAAATAATATAAAGCCTACCTCAAATATATAAGTTTCATTAAAAATGAATTTCCAGTCTTCACATAAACAAGGACTAACTTTCAGTTAGCTCTTCTAAATTCGCATTTTTTCAAACTCCTTTTTTAATCTTCTGATGTACCTCCAGTAAATTCTCATCTATCAATACAAACAATTGTATTTTAAGCAATATAACATTACCCTCATTGTGAAAAGACCCTAAAGCAAATTCAACAGGAAAAGTTAATGGGTTCTGTCTAATGTTGTAAGTGGTGACATTTTCAGAACCGTGTTTGAAGGTTAAGAGGCCATGGAGTCGATCACTTGCTTGGGTGATGAGTCCCAATAGAAAAATCTAACTGAACCCTTTTTGTCCTAATTAGACAGGAAGATCTCGGCTTAACTGTAACACAATACCATTATGGGGAAGAAAAATTGTGGAATAGCCCAACAAGAGGAGGCATTTAGTGAAAATCCTAAACAATCGACAGTCAATGAAGGATGACAACTTACATAAAAGGACCGTATAAGTCCAGCTGGTTGTCCAGCATAATATGTCTAAGATTCTGGCCCCCAGTGGCTGGCCCCCTCTGCACCCAAGCTCTTCCTCCGACAGTTTCTCTGGCTTTTAACAATTTTATAAAATCAATTTGATGGGAATGCACATGTTTTCTTGAGAATTTAATTAAGTTAGCTCAATTTTTGTGACGCGTCCAATTAACTTTCAATTCAAAACAAAATTAGACTATCATTGAGTTAAGCCACTTACAGATACAAAAATGAAGTCAATTTGAGGGGGAGCCTGTGGAGTAATCTTCTCAGAGGTTTCAGGAACTGTAGTCTCTACATTGCTCGAAGGCGAACTCCTACCAGGTGATTTTCTAGAGAGCCTAAAATGTATATGATGTTTCGAGGAGTAATTGACGCCCTTGGGTCCACTGATTGATGTCAAATTGCTGAAAGTAAAATTCAATGAGGCAGAATTCATATGCAGAGTAGCCATCGTAGAGGTGGAGGGAAATGAAGCCGAAAATGTTGAAGGAACAATGTCAGGAGTAAGTTTACTTAATTTTTTTAAACTTAAATCAAAAATCTGAATTTGTGGTGGTTTTGGTTGCTTGTCCATCTTATCTGCATTTTAGTGCAAAACGGTACGTCCATGGGGTTAGTGGTGCCATTATCGATAGATAGACATCTTTTAGCATCCACCAGGTTTAAATCTTTACATTTTTTATTTTTTGAATTTCTCATCATAGAATTGATAATGAAATTTCTCATTTTCTCCACCCTTTTCTTGGTGGACATAGCATATATTCGGTTTGGATGTCATTGTAAGCATTACACTAAAAATAAAGTGTTTGTTTATTCCACTCTACCATCAAATGTAGAAGACAAACTTTCTCTTGCCATGTCTCTTTTGGCTTTTTCCATCTACCTGACTTCGAAGTTAATGTGAATTTGTCCTTAACTGAGCTATGAGAAACTTTTCTCTCTAAGGGATATTAGCCCCTATATAGTCCTTTTGTTGATGATCACAGTCAAAGTTAAATTCATCAAGGTAATATTTCTTCTTCCTCCCTAATGTTTTATCCCACATAGACTTGCAGAATTTATCTATAACAAATGTCTTTATTTCCTTGTTATTATTGGGACATGCATTCAAGTCAATGTGTCATTTCCTCATCCACTTGTTTTGATTCATCCAAGACTTTTTTCACTTGCACAAGATCTCATTAAAGACCACCTTTGACTATCTATCTTCCTCTATCTACCAAAAAAAATTAAATATCTTAGGAGACCCACCATAGCAATGGCTTCAATTGGGACTACCCTTGTTTCAGCTAAAAGAATCTCATATGGGACCAATACTTTTAGTTTGAACTTGCTTGTGATCATGTGTTTTTGAATTCTCTCTATTTGTTTCCATTTTGAGTCTGAAATGTTGTTGGCCCATAGTTCGCACCCATAAAGCCGCCAAAATTACTAATAGCCCAAAAAGAGTCTGAAGTAGTTTTCCAATCCCATAACTCGTTTTTCTGCATCTATTTTGTAGGGCATATACAATGCTCTCCACCCTCCCAAAGTTCTCTTCTTCCTACAAGTTTCCCAACTAAGCTTGTTATTGAAGTCAATCCCAAGGTATTTATACTCAATTACTTCTTCTAGAATACTTCCTTCAAAATAAAATTCAAGTTGATTTATATTCTTTCTATTGGAGAAGATCATGATCTTGGTCTTACTAGTGTTGACTTGCATACCCACTTCTTTGTAAAAATGCTCAAGGGCATATAAGTGCTCTTGTAACCCCTAAGGCGGACCTAGCAATCAAAATAAGGTCATCTACATACAAAAGAAGCCTTATCACATACTCTCCCAAACGGACTCCCTCCCCACCCTGCAAATTTAGCCACTCTTCAAGTTTGTCTATATATAAGCCAAAAAGAGTAGGGGATAATGGGCATCCTTGTTTAACTCCAATGTCACTTCTAAAACTTTATGAAATGTTTGTTTGAGTTCTAATTTTGATTCACACCTCTTCATAGAGTTTATGGACAATTGCTCTAAATTGTTCTGGAATACCAAGCTCCTTCATTCTACACCATAGCTTATCCCTAGGGACCATGTCAAAAGCCTTTTTGAAGTCAACAAAACAACAATAGACTTCCTCTTTTTCACTCCATATTTTTTCGATGTGATTCTCAAAGTAATTCCATGATATATTGTTGAGTGTTTGGGTCTGAAACATGTTTTCCCTTTTTCTCTCTTACCTTTTTCTTTTACCCACTTGCTGATTTTGTGTTCAACCATGCTACCAAACAACTTTGCAAACAAGGGATTGATCATGATAGTTTTGTAGTTGGAAGGATTGTTAACATCTCCACTCTTAAAAAGAGGTATCGCAAGGTTGGTAGTCTAGTCACATGGAAATCCATGTTGAATGATGTTGTTGAATATTTTCACAATGTGAGGAGCAAGGATTTTCAACCCCCATTTTAGGTACTCGCTTTAAGCTCAACCAAGTCCTTGGCCTTTCCCAAACCCAACTTTTTAATGTCTTCCTTAACCTCTTGCAAAGTGAATAACTTTGTTGTCATGTTGATCAAGGGTGGGGCCTCAACCTTTCTTTCCTACTCATATAATTATTTTTCATTTTCATACCAATGAGTGGATGTGATATTAATCTGTTTGTTTTTTATTTTTTCTTGAAATTCCCTCCAAAATAATTTTGGGTTATTCTTCCCTAGGTAAATATGCTCTTCTCTCCTTGCGCTCATGAACTTGATATTTTTGTTTGTATGATTTGTTTTGTACAATTTTTTGTTCTCCTTCTCTTTGCCTGGCTCTTTAAGAGCTCTCCTTACAGCTTTGCATTCCTCATCAAACTAGTCATTTACCAAAATATAGTTGTTTTCTTCTTATTTTTTGCTCTTTTACACCTCTCAAGTGCCCCTTGAATTATGTTTGTTAACTTGTGGCTTTTGAGGCCTTCTAACCTTGTTTTCTCCTTCTACATTAATTGTCTTAGTGTTTCCTTAAAGATACCATAGTTTTCTTGCATTAAGAGAATTCTTCCCTTTGTTGGAGGTTGCTGATGAGATTATGTTTTCATTGCATGTTGATTTTTTCCAACCAAGATAACATTATGCAAACCGGGCTATGGTCTGATTTTAGATCCCTAATAAAATCATCAATCCCAACTTCAGTTATCCTTTCAATCAATTTTTGCAAACAAATTGCATAATCAACAACACTTGCCCCGTATTAGGTTTTGCATGTAAAATTTATAGATTTATTCTCCGCTTTACTCATATCATTGCATAAAAACAAATCAAACGTGATTGTAGATACTCATATTGGTAATTCATGTCTTCCAATAATACAAATTGTACAACACTCTTACATTAGCCCACACTCTCTCAATTTGGTCAAGCATGTTATCCCTTGTTATATCTCGTTCATCCTTACTTACACACAACCTAATTGTTTGCATAACAATCATATTACTCCATCAAATCAAGTTATACCCTTGCACAATTATAATTCCCGGATAATACACACATGCATCTAGGACCAAAGTTCCTAGAAAGGGCCATAGTGTCCATACGCTATGGACTCACCTAGTCACTTCGGTCCCTTTCCTCCAATGGTAATTTTATCGATTTCAATCTCTTTGGTACACTTCTAGTTGGTCTTTTTCGAGATTTCCAGGACTCCAAAACGCATATATAAGCAAGTTATTTCTCCTATTGAGGAAGACATCTATCTACTTGAATCTTAGAATTCTAATGAGCAAACACTAAGAGAAATCACAAGAAAAGCTACTTCAAGACTCCCTTGAGCTCCACATACTCTGCATACTCATTCTAGGGCAATCATCTACTCAGATCTGCAAATACAAAATGCACATTATCAAAGCCAAGTCAAGCTAGAGCAAAGGTCAAGTCAATCACATTGTTGCAAGATCATGATTATCAATATAGTTGCAAGATCATGATTATCAATATAGTTACATACATTATAGATATAACATGTTAGGAAAGAATGATGGTGTTTAAGACCTCTTGAAGTAGTGGGGACATCAACAATGCATAGGGGTGCTCACAACCCAACTAATGTTTGTTATGCCAGACTCTCTCACCATCCACTTTATCTTCTAAACACCTTGCCCACTGATGGTTTTCCTCTTCAACGATTAATGTAGGATTGTAGTCTTCCTTACTACACAACATATTATATATTTCATTTGTTGTCCCGACATTGAAATTCCCTAAAAGAACTTCTCTTATTGGGAATATGTTAAAATATCTTGTTTTAAATCTCCATATGGATCCTTGTCATCCAACCCATCTTTCTTGCAAGTTTTGATCCCTAGAGAACAAAATAACAAGTTATAATTCTAATGTGTCTTCCATTTTCTTATATTTTGAACCTTATGTATTATTTATTTATGTCTTCTCTTTCCAACTAAATGTTTCTACCCTCTAGTTCTCTTATTATAACCATTAGTTTGTCACAACCCTTGTCATTACCTATCGTGCATTGTTTCAAACTGCAAACTTCACATATCCTTTGAATGTAGGAGTCTTGCATCCATCGTGCTTGTGAATTTTTGTCGGCATATTGTGCCTCTTCCTTTTGTGATAATCCCTAACCTAGGCCCCCTCCTCCAAAGGTAGCCTCTACAATTAAAACAAAATAATTTTAAATATTTAAAGGAGGATATTTTTTATTTCCTTTGGTGTTGAAGACTCAAGGTAGAGACTTCACACCTTTTTACCCATGCAAGAACCCTCGATTTCCATACCTTTCTTTGTTGCAACCACTGTCGTGATGATGTACTTGTTGGCTATATTTTAAATGCAACCTGAAAACCTAGGTAGAGATAAATCTCCCTCATTTACCAGTGAGGCTCCCGTGTAAGATTTTGTCAATTATATTTCCTAGTATCTATCTGTTGGTGTTACTTTAATTGCGTAGCTCATGGACCATAACTAGGCAATTTTGCAGCAAGTAAGTAGTTGTAAGCAATATGTGCAGGAAAGGGAAATAATTAAATGCGAGAAGAAAGGAAAGGAAATGTGCAACCTAACCAATAGTTGACAGAGTTGATCACATGCACATAAACGAAACAAATAGATCTTAAAATGCAGAATTTGAAGCAAAGGAAAGTTTCAGATCTAGATCTAAGACAACACAAAGTTTATGCAGAGATCTAAAAAGAAATAAGAAACAAATGCACCATTGACACAAAGTTCTCCAAAATCTTCCTCTTCTCTATTCCTCTTCTTAGAAAAAGCTATCAAGGGTTTCACTTAAAGTCTGGAACACACAAGAATGTTGATTACAAATTCCTATCCTTAACCTCGGGGTCTTACTCCATTTATAGTGTATAGAGGGGAAATTACAAATAGGAAACTATAATCGAATCCGACACATGTGGAAGTTGTAAAGGAAAAAACTAACAATCTCCCTTCTGGAATTCCTCTCTGCATGACATGCATGATTTATAACTGAAAACATAACCTTCTATTTTGCATGTCTGCCACCTATTTCCAAGTAATTGACTTTTTCAAGTAATGGATTTTAAACCAATCACTTAAGATTGCTCAATTACTTTGTTGGATAAAATAAGAGAAAGAAGAAGAAAGTGGAAAAGAAATTAGAAGAAAGCTACTACACTCCTAGTCTTGTTCTTTTTCCATAGTCTACATGCGGTTGACTCTTTTGCCTTTGATTCTCACCAAACTGGATCTGGAAGCAACTGAATGTGATTTTGCTTACGGTGTTGCCTCTGACATGTCTTCCTTCTTATCCTTGAAGCTTTTGTAGTTCTTCTTCAATACGTGCACCAGTGTAATGTTTGTCATAAACAATTCAAACAAAACTCATCATCTTTTATTTTTAATTGCATATGAGCAATTTAAAATTCTGAAAACACTCTGGGTGAATGCAAATACAAGTAAATTCAATGAAGGCTTCAACTGGAAGATTGGGAGCACATGCACAAGAGCCTGGAAGGAATTTCCCATGCACCGACTTCTACACGGGATGCGGCGTTAGAAACAAGAGGATGAATTTTTGTCATAAACCTTTGCAATTATGAGATCTTGATCTGTCAATTAAATTGGTGATAGGTTTAGGGCCTATGTCTATATCATTGACTTCAGAAAATCTAGAAGCTATGCATGATTCTGCTGATCCTTCTCTTTCACCATGCTTCAACACTACTGGAACAATCTTTATCTCGAGCTCTTTTCGTTTAATTCTTTGGAATCCCTTGTGATTGGATCAATTTGTGCGGATCGACAACTTCTTGATTCGAAGATATATTCAATGTACCAGACATTGATTTGAGCACCTATGATGAATACCTACAATTTATTCAGACAAAGATGGAGTCCATGGCATGAATACTTGATTTTTATCACCAAAATCTGCATATAAAGCCTGCTGCCCTAAAATTTGAGGTTTTGTTTGCATGCAAAGCAAGAAAAAATATTATTTAATTCACCTAGGCACATATACCAACATGCAAACACTCAAAATGATAAAAATTAGGCTATTCCAACCCTAGGTGCCAAAACTGGAAGCTTCCCAAAGAATGGAAAATATTTATTAATGCAACATCCTCCTTTTGGCGCCAAAACCTGTCCGGCTGCAATCTTCATAAAAAAGAAATAAGTGCTTCTCCTTTATGGCATCCCATGCTTATATAACCTCCAGCATGTTATTTTTAATAATTTCCTCTTCATATTTCTGGCAATTTAATTAATAAATAATCATGTCTATTCACCCAAATTGGGTGCCCAATTATGCATGTTAATGGTTTTTTTTTAATAAATTTATTTTATTTATTTTTAGCATGCATCCTTCAGTTCTCTTTGGACTGTCTTTTTACATTGATTTTCCTTCCATACATGGTGCCAAAATTGGGTGAAAAAGCCATAAATAAATATTATTAAATACATTGTTTAATACCAAGATGGGTTGCACTTTTTGGCAGGGGTAGATGCTAAAATTAGGAAGTCAACTTGATGGGAATTTCCACCCTGCACTGCAGCTCCAAAAATCCCCTCTTCCACTTAAGTGATTTGACTTTCATCATGGGAATTTTCACCCTACAAGGCGGGAAGAAATTCTCGCCGATGCTTTAAGTGATTTTTCTTTTATAATGAGAATTTTTACCCTGCAAGGTAGGTAAGAAATTCCCGCCTGCCTACCACCTCTAATATTCCCATTCAGACTTAAGTGACTTTGACTTCATGGGAAAAAGTATTCGAAAGGCAAAGGCAGGTAAGAAATTCTCGCCTACCTGCCACTACCAAAATTCTCATTGCAGCTTAAATCTATTTATTCCAAAAGGTGTGACTTGCTTAAGAGAGGCTTTTTCTCGCTTGACTTAATCTTTTTTTGATCGAAGTTTTCCTTCCGAGAGGCGATTCCTTCTGTACTACGGCCATAAATGATCTCCGGATGTTCTGCAATTAAACATACTATACTGAACAAAGAAACAGACCTAGGGGATTATAATAGACAAACTATGGAGAAAACAAAAAAAACGCAAAAGAAATAAATAAACACGAAAAACATTGCCAGAAGTTGCAGACAATGCTCTGAATTCATTCCTGGTGAAAATCCTATTGAGATGTGTGAATACTGGCATGCAAAACTTCAACAGGATTCAACCAGAGCACAATTTACTTCAAACAAGGCTTTATTTATTTAATAAATAATTAAATAAATAATTTCCCATGAACAAAAACTTGGCGGAGGGATAAAATGAGTTTCAACATCTGGGTATTTGTCAAAATTGGCTCATATGATTCACTAGGGAATATCTTAATGTAATAGAGACATCTTCTGGCAATAAAAACACAAAAAGACCCGTTATTTTAAAAGAACAAAAAAATTAAACATGGGGTAGTCTCAGATTTTAGGGTAAAATCTGGAGACACCAAGTATTTCAAGGCATTAGATTAGGAATAACAACTTTTCCATTATACAAACATGATCTTTTACCTTCATTCCTTGTTGCCCTAACTTTATCCAATTCTCCCATTCTCTCCTCGACTTACAGATAGGGTTAAATCTTCATCTAGAAATAAATATGAACACTTCAACCGTCTATTTTTTTCTTAGAAGTTGATGTTTGTGTTCTATTCTCATCACGGAAACTTTGATAAGCCTATAACTCTTTTCGCTTAACTTTCCAACCCTACTTGCTTGACAGATTGTCCTGTCCGTTGCAACTTGTACCCTTAGAAAATCACTTGTAAGATTGATAATTTCATTTTTGCCATAATATCCTACTCTAATAATTATAGTTTTTATTCACTTTCCATTCTATGTGTTTTCTTTCTTGTGTTCTAGCCGCTTTTGAACTGTCTCTTCATCCTTATCTAATGCACCTTTAACTACTCAAGCCCATGACTTGCTTTCTTTTGTAATGATTTCCTTATCAATTTCCTTTACGCGCGAGCTTGACTATTTGTTTGCTAAAATGTTTGTGCTCTTACTTTTTCCAAATTTAATTTTTTCGAACCTATATTCACTTTTGCTAATTCATGCATGGTTTTCCATACTAGTTTCATGTTTTCCCATTCACATTTCCCTACTTGTAACGCCTCTTGTAACATTGACACCCGATCTTTTAACACTCTATTTTCTTCTATTAATGATTGATTTGTTTCTATGATCTCATGGATCTTGTAGTTCTTTTCTTTTCCCCAACTTCCATGTATTCTACCCTACATTTGGCATTTAGAAGCTCTTAAACATATAAAAGTCTTGACCATGTAAGAGGAGTGGAAGTGGGACTATAATTGTTTGCCTCTTCTCTAGCTTCGTTGTCCCTAATATCACGTATTTCATAGTTAGGTGGCATGCCCTTGTTTGCCTAATTGTTTAACCTTCAAAAGTGTGTGGTAGTTTTATTGTTTTGTGATTGCTTTCTTCTTAATTGTTACCCTTTCATGCGGAAAGTATACATTTTAATATACCTCGATATTGTTTTGCATTTACCCACACCCATTTCCCACTTTTGTTTGATGATGCATATTTTACTCGACCCAAGTGATTCATCTCCACAAAACTAACGGTTTCATCTTCATTTGTTAAATTTGAAAGTGGTTTACTTTCCATTGCCAATATAAAAATGTTTGGAAAAGATATTTAAATGCAAGGTTATAGAAAATGTGGGCTTACCCATTCCCTGCGTGCCGGTGTTAAAAGTTGTCCCACATTTATTTGATTTTGTTTCCTTCTTGAGATGCCTGTGATATATATGGTCAAATATATGAGAGTTTCGTGTGTTTAATAAAAGAGAAAAGTATATTTTAAATTGATTTAATACAAAGGTAGTCCATATATAATATATGTACTTTGTAAATATAAATCCTCCTCAAAACATCAAATGAAAATTCTTGGTAAGGCACTAATTTTTTAAATTATATTTTTGAAAAATATGTTAATAATTATATAGGTAACATTATAATTAGCTCTAAACAACTATTACTATTTTTATAAAAATATATGAGGAACATTGAGTATATATGTTACGTAAGTACATAGTCATATGGTCCTTTGCCTTACTCATGATCGGTAATTACATGTGCATTGAAACCCATGTTAGGTTCTTACATTTTGTATGGTCGCTTGGCTTCTAAATACCTAATGACATGTGTCACTCGTGTCTTCACAACTATGTAATTTTCTATGTTTTTGCTCGGTTGTCAAGTGTGAACCATTCACTCACAATTTATATCATCTTTGTGAGGTGTCAACATTTATTATTGTGTTGTATAATGCACTCTAACGCGAATCTTAACAATTCCTTGTCATGTAACACAAGTTGTTCATGGTTCTACTTTAAGGGAAATATATGCATGACATATACACCCTTAATGTTATTAAAATCAACATCTTAATTAGTTGATTTGTGAGTAGTCGAACATTGGGCTATGGGAAATTTCAAAAGGATATTTCTTGTGAGATAAATGCTAAAAAAGGGAATGAATTGAATATATTGTAGAGGCTCCATAACATATCGTGACATCACCAAAAAAATTAGTAAGTTAAGGGAGAGGAGCCAATTATTGAGCATGGACCAATACTTGTGAGGGTACATGGAAATTAGGGAGCTAGTACATGTCACTTTACCACTTACATTTTGAATAAAAAGTGCCCAATAGAATAAGTCACATCAAGTCATTTCACCCCAATTAGTCAATCAAATGATGACAAATAGGTAGAAACAAATATGTGACTTAATTCACAAGTAATGGTTCACCTTTAAATTTCTTTGTATTTAAAATAACCAAATTTAAATATTTAAAAATGTCTCTTCCACATTATTTTAATATTTAAAACGAAATATATATAATAGGGAGAACATAACCTATTAAAGGGTATTTTTGTTTTGAATTATATGATGTTTTGTTTTCTATGTGCACCCTTAAACTTTGGGTGCACAAAGATTGGTTCCTCTCCCTTAGAGCGAAGTATTTCCTTCCTAGAATTGAGTGATACATGATGACATTTCACAATAACATTGAATATTCTAAATGTACGATGGACATGATAATTAGGCATGTCTCTTCATTGTATGTATACCACAAATTAGGATTTAAAGGTAATGATATACACAGAGAGTGTGTTATAGTGAAGATATATCTAATTGTAATGAAATAGATGGTGTACACGCATAATAGTATATGTAATGGCAATAAAAGATAGAGTGAATATAGACTTGTTATGTACTTAGATTAGAGAAAATAGTTTAGGGAAATATATTTGTATGTAACATAAAATAGAGTACCCACTTCATTTTTATATAAGTAGTACGATAAGTATTATATATTCGTTTAGGTGACATTAACTCTATCCCAAACTCCTTGACTTATATAAACTAATAATCATTATCTAATTTATGTCAACATTTGGTAGTGCTTCTTTGGTCTTGACTAAATTATGTTCAAAGGAGGATATATTTTGTTGTTTTGGATATTGACTATAACAAAAATGAGAATTGGTAGGAAGATAAATTATATAAAAAAATCAGCAATAAGTAAACGAAATTGGAATAGCTTGGTCACGAGTGGAAGAGTATTTCTTTAGAGTCAAGCATGAGGAGTTTTGGCTGAAATTTCCAAATATTCTCTTGTCTTGGATTTTAAAACTATTGGACATAATAAAACTTTTCAAGTATGGATACATTTTTGATTCATTGGAGTAGACAAAAATATGAAAACATGAAACGTTAGATGAAATTGGCTACTAATTTGAAACAACACTAGATTCGTTCATTATTACGTGGGAAATAGAAAGATGGAAAAGTTTTGATGCCAAGAAAGTTGAATTCTTACATAGAGCACAAGGTAGATCTGATCTCTCTAGAGGGGAGGGGCCCGCCCCTCTCTATCTAGGTAAAACAAAGGAGGATTACCGTGGTCCCCCTAGCCCTAACGTAGATTCATAGCAAAACTGTTGCTCCATCCTCATTATGGAGAAGGGTTTGTTAAGAAATAACATACAATTCTTGTAGTGGCCAAAACAAAATCAAGATGGCAAGAGGAAATAGGGGGATCCAAAAGGATGTCACCTTTATAAAATCATGTTATGACAATTAGGAAATAAATGGGGAGAAAATAGGCATAAAATGAGAAAATAACAAATAACAAATATTAACGAAGAAAATAGTGATTAAAGAGGAACACATAAATTAAAGATAAAAACAACAATTAGTGCAAATGAAGATTGAGAAAAGAGAAAAAATATTTAGACGAAAAATATTAAGAAAGATGGATGGAGATTAGTAAAAGGAATGAAATATTAAAGAATGAGAAATTAGTGGAAAGAATAGAGATTAGTAAGAAATTAACCACTCTTGAATCTCTCTTGTTCAAAGAACTAAAGTTAAATGTGTTATAATATTTTTACATTATTTTATCATCAATTAACGAACATGTAAAGTAATTAGGATATTAAATGTGAATTTTCCACTAATAAAATGAAATAAGTTCTTTATAACGAAAGAATATTTTACAAAATATGAAATTCGCCATAAGAGAGATCTTCTCATGGTTTGTTTGTTATTAACAAATTGAGTAGAAGAGTAATTAATTAGAGAAGCAAACAAGTAACACGAGTAAAGAAACAAGAATAAAGTGTGAAGAGAGGAAAGAAGTACTTACGTATATTTAAAAATGGAGGAAAATATAAGCAAAAGAGAAGAGACAATGGGATGAAGAGATGAAGAAACAACAATTAGAAAAAGAAGAGAGAATGAGGCAACCGAGTTTAAAAATAGAGATTACGGTGTGTGTCATCTAACTTCATTCGCTTGAACATGGAAACAAGGAACTTGGAGCATCATGATACAACATTAAACAAATTTATATATGTGCAATCGGATGACATGTACTACTATATAAAGTGTCATCTAAACGTCAAATTGAGGCAAATTTGCATTAAAAATCAATGTTTTTGGTGTTTTTTCTGTGAAACTTTGAGGAATTCACATCACTTTGTGTGGTTCAAAGGTGATGCAAAAATGAAAAACTAGCCCTTTTTCCATGTTTTCACCACCTCCTGCTATTTAGAAAATTAATTAAAATTTGTATTTGTAATTAAAACATTAAAATATATATTATATAGTTTGCACCATGATTGCACCAATTTTGCATCACACATTATGTCAAAATGTTAGCGGTGGCCCATGACATCAGTTATCAAGGCATGTTAATAAATGAAGACATACATTCAATTATTTATGAAATACATAAATACATAAGTAGCGAGAATGATACACAATATGCACACATAATTGGAGGCAACACGAAGTTGAAACTTTTATTAAATGAGGAGCAAAATTACAATAATTAGGATATGAAGTCATATAGCAGAGAAATATAACCATGCAAAATAGCTCATTTATTTCCTTCACTCTTTCCTTGCATATTTATCTGTAGAGGTGTCCCTTCATGTCTCATGTGGTTTTTATCTACTTCATGTATCTTTACATTCTTCATATAAGACAAATTAAATATAATTTTATTTTATCCCAGGTAACACTTTCTTAGACAATAGGTGTCTCATCCGAGAGACACAAGCACAAATGTTGTGTATAGTACATTTATGTATGTGATCCTAACAACTACAACTATCACTATCCTCAGGGTCAATGACTCGTGCACCTTTTCCACTATCTAATATCCTAACATATAGTCATCCCATAATTCTACAAAAATATTTCCCCATCCAATTGTCTAATCATTCAAGGATAAAAATTAAATCATTCTCTATCAATATCAAAACTAGGAGATTGCAAAAAAATTCCATACCCATTCAAACCACTTTCTCATCCACTAATTTTCCAATTACATATTCATTTAGTGGATGTTCATCATACAACCCATTAGCATCAATCCTTTTCATACATATTACAATTATTTGCACAATTCTCCTTCACCTTCTTTGTGTTCTTTTGTTCCATGCATCCAATTTCTACCTCTTTACCACTAGTTTCATACAACTACTCTAAGCGGTGATTCTCTGGGACGTATATCTCTTTGTCTACTACACAATATAGAGCCACGATCTTGTTGCTTTCTCAACATAATATCCATTGGGTGTACTTGTTTCTCCTAGCCTTGACCAATTCATCTTCCAATAACACTCATGTTGTGCAAACATTACAGAGTCTAATAAATGGCATAAAAAAGCAGGGTTGAGTACTAGGTCATCAATTGGATCAAGAAGCAAGGATGCCAATGTATATTACATGCACATGAGAAGCCAACTGCCCCATAATTCATTACATAGTTCTTTTAAGGTATTTGTATCTTGCGTAGTTGGTGAGGAAGATTATATTTCTCATATTTTTGGAGACAAACAAACTAAGCCCTTATATTATGTAGTTTATTGCGTACTTCATTATACCAACCTCAAGTCACCATTAATTAAATTTTTTCCACCAATTATTCTTAGACCTCCTTTGGTTATCTATTGCACAAGATTCAAAATGCCCTCACAACAACATGTTGAAGGAATCTCTAGAGGGCATATTTTCACCTCGTTCACAACATAGAATCCAACAAATACCTATAAGATCTATCATGACCAATAATTCCATAAGGTAACATATTTTAATCATACTTTAAGAACATGAAAACTAGTAACATGGAACATGGAAAGAAGTATTATAATCAAATGTGTGTATAGTGATTAAATAAACAATTCACGTGTATACTTTATAAAGAAAAAAAAATAGAATTACAAAATAAACATTTAAAGCTTTTAGTTTATTTATATCAAGAGGGTTAAAGTACATATCTAGAGGGTTCCAAATGGATGGATATACAAATTTGTTGAGTAGAAGCACTCCATCACAGTCACACTTGAGATAAATGAGGAATATGTATCATGAACTCATGCACACCAATTATCTAACCCCGGCCAAAGACATATGAGGTGTACTTTGTACCCAATCGTAGGTAATCTGTGCACCGTCTCTCTCTCATAAGGTATTTTCTATAGCCTTCTACTCTTAAGGTTACCAAATTATATTTATTATTTTAATTCAATTTCCTTTCCCTCATCCATCGGGGTATCACCCCTTTTATAATATCCAAGGGGTATTATAACCAACACACCCTTTTGTTATTTAATTAACTTATAGTTTCACATGATAATCTCTCATTCACCCTTAAATCAAGTTTATTTATTATTTCAAAAGGAATCATTCTCTATTTTACCATACCTTTTCATGGGACAACATAACTTTGAATATTACTTTTAAGTAATCTTTTATTAACCCTTGTTTATTTCCAACACTCTACACATTTATTAATATGTGGAGATTTAGCCATGTAACATTATCCCCTTGTAAATTTAGTTGCTTCCATGAGTAGCATGGGGTTTATCTTAAACATATTCCACAAATAGAAAAAAATGATTATTTAATTAAATTTGGATATTGATCACGAATATATTCAGACTTTTCCCAAGGTGCACCATTAACATCACAGAAAGTCCATTTTATTTTTAGTTCCTTAATTTCTCTATTTCTTAATTTTCTAGTTCTTTCTTCAAGAATTTCTTCGAGTTTAATTTTAAATTCACAACTAGGTTCAATATTTATATTTTTCCAAATTATTATATGTTAAATTTCTTCACATATTTTAAAGCAAACTAACATTGAAAACATCATGAACTCTAGATGATTCAGGAGGTAAAGCGATTATATAAGGTAATTCTCCTATCTTTTTCGAAATTTCAAATGGTTCACAAAATCAAGGAAAAAGTTTATATTTTCCTAATTTCGTAGGCACAAAAATATGCGCTTATTGTTATTACATTATGCCTTTACTACGTCATTATATGCATGATTCCCAAGCAAGAAAGCTAGACATTGATAATGCTTGCTTTGCCATACATTGACATTGTTTTACCTTTCCATACTTTTGTCCTCTGCTTTTTTGGAATTATCATGTTACTTTTAGACATCTCACAATGTGTTTACTCGAAATTTTTGATTTATATTTAAATGCTTTTGAATATAAGTGCCTAGTAGGGGATAGGAGTGGCCAACGTTCATCGTCCCTATGGGAGCCTCTCAATTGATTTTTACATTTTAAGTTACACCACTTGTTCATCTTTTTCTAAATTTATATTTATCACTATGGGTCGGCTTCTAGTGTTGTTAATGTAAAAATTCAAACAAAGGAATCATATATATATACATATATAACCTCTAACTTTTCTAAGGGAAAATGGGCTATTATTCTCTTTCTACTACTTGGCCAAAAGGAGAAACTTAAGGAATTTATTTGGGCTATATTACTCACTACATAGGAAGGGTGAAATTTGAATTCAATAACACACATCATCTTGGGAGAAAAAGTAGTTGTATCTTGTTATCTTGGTGCAACTTGCACAAGGACAACCTAGCTTCAAGGGACATGATTTCTATCACACACACACACACACACACACACACACTAGAACTACATAGAGTATGAAATGTAGTACAACTCTCGATGAAAATCACATTAGGATGAATGTCGAGGTCATTCGACTCAAGAATATGCATATTTTACTCCATGTAATGTGTGTTTGAGTCTTTTGTAGGTAATTTTGTCATGCAATGTACAACAGAAAATTTACAATTTTCGAGCAAACGATACCCTTGTGTCAATTTTTTCCAATTTTACCTTTCCAAGGCACCCCAAGTCTACCCAATCATTCCAGGTGACCTCAATTTTTATTTTAACTCAATCCCCTAGGTGATTTAGGAAAGTCAATTCAACCCCCTAGGTGATTCTAGGAGTTCTTGAAGAATGCTATTTTTGGGCAGTTGTGGGAAGGGCTACCACTGGCCTTCCCGGGACTTGTGCAACCCCTGAGTGGAATGGAGGAGACAAATATGACATGGAGGTGAATTGAAGTTATAGAAACATCATGGAAGTGATTTTGGAAAGTTTAGGAAATATTTGGAGGATTTGGGACAATTTCACCAAAAATAGGGTTCACAGCCTAGGCAGTGTACATGATCAAAAGAGCCTTGAGCTTCGAAGATGATTCCGGGAGCTCTGGATGGAGTTAGGAGGAAAACAAGACATATTTAGAAAGGTACTTCCAATACCTACAATATGGTCAAATAATACTTTTCACAAAAAAATTTGTAATAGGTTAATAGCTGGTTATTTCCATGCACAACTAGGGATCCAAATCAAAAATCCAATTTTTTAGGACCTAAATAAAGGAATCGGGATATGATACTCCCCACCATTGGATTCAAAATGCCATTTTCAATCAATATAATATAATTTTTTTCCAAAACATTCCATCGAGAGCTCAAGATATCACCGTTTCAAGTTTCCCTCAAGGAACGAGTTCGGAGTTAGTCAAATTTCGGTGAGGACACATGTCAGCTCCAAGAGCATGGTGAAATTTTGTGTTCCTTTAAACCCTCAACATAAGGGACATGAGGGACAAGAAATTTTTCCATCCCCAATAAGCCCTTTGGTCACACATGGAACCTCTCGGATCACCAGTTTAGCCCCTAGGTGCTTGCAGAGCTCATTCCCTCAACCGTCTAGATCATGACAAGTGGCGGATTCTCGGCACATCATGAAAATTGATACCCCTTATGTCCCTTTGGAAAAGGGACATGCGGGACATGAAAATTTTCTCAGCCCTAAGAAGCCTTCAGTCATCCATGTGACCCCCTCCAGGTTCAAATTCTCGGCTCCTAGAGCTAGTGGAGCCAAAAGCTCAACCGTCATATTTTTGCCAAATGTTAGCACCGGGCGAGCTATGAAAATTGATGACCCTCATGTCCCTTTGTGTTGAGGGACATAAAAATGTTCCCAGCCCAAGGAATTCCTCCTGGTTCCTCATGCGACCATTTTCTCTAGGTGCTTCCAACAAGCTTTTTGGCCTAAACACTCCACCGTTGGATCTCCGCCAAGTGTCGTGATGTAAAAATTGATGTCCCTTTCATCTCTTAATGATTAAGGGACACCAAAATTCACCCCACCCTTGCTGTGCATTTTTTTGAATTGTTTTAAAGCTAACTTTCTCGCTTCTTACTTTCCATAGTTCATATCATGTCATTGCTTTGTAACTTGCCCATGCTTGCACACAGTCTACCATTTCTACTCCAAACCAGCTCCGCCATGGCCATTGAATCCTCCAAAACTTGAAAACACACCAATCTCAAAGGAAGGATTGATCGGAAGACTCGAAGGAACGAAGAATGAAGAAATCCACTCAAAACTCCATTGTCGTGAGACGAAGATTTGAACATATCTTGCAAACCAGTGCACAAAATGAAGAACCGTTTGCGATTGAGTTATTCATTCTCCAAGGCCATGAAAAACTCACTTAAAAATCTCCCTTCCACTGCATAAATTTCTTGTAGTGAAGAAATTTTACTCTCGGTTCAATGAAGATAATAACTTGATTTCCGTCAAACCGTGTCGGTTCAAGCGAAATTTCACTTGTAGAAAAAGAAAAAAAACCCACAAAAAAATGTGATTTTTTTCGTGAATGAAGAAGAAAAAAACCAGGCCTGTGTAACTTTAAATCTCCATTAATGGCGTCGTGTCCGAGTGCCGCTTAGGTAAAAATTTTAAAGTTTTAAAATCTCACAAACTAGTGATCGGTAAGTCTAAGATTTCAGAGGGTGATATTGGAAAAAACCCATATCGAAAAACTTCGTTCCACCATGATCTGACCACTAGAAGCTCACTTTCTAAAAATAGCAGGTCATCTACATAGGGGACTGCTATTTTGGGAAAATCATCAATCAAGAACTGTGAAAGAGGCGGTGAACAGATAAATGATATTACAGGTAAAAATCATCGAAATGGTAGTCTTGGTCGAATTGACACTTACTAAAAATAGTAAGTGGTCCCATGAGCACCTGCTAAAAATAGAAAATCAGTCCAGAAGGTGAGGGGAACACAGGGAGAAGGAGGAATTCGAGTTACAACATCCATTGAGGATCGAAGCGGCTGATTTTTCATACTTACTAAAAATAGGAAGTCGTCCCACTGACACTTACTAAAAATAATAAGTCATTTCGTAGGGTGATTTTCACAACAGAACATTCGAGAGTTGAAAATCTAGATTGGCACCTTTTTCAGTTGGAGTTTGGAGAATAATTTTCACACTTACTAAAAATAGTAAGTTACTTTTTCTAGAAATAGTAAGTGTCAAGAGACGGCGAGACTCAAGTTTATAAAATGGGCATTGCCATTGAATATTGCCTTCACCGAGATTCATGACCGTCTCCATAGTATGTTCTCTTTGCCAATGGGTAACATTTTCACAAGAATCATCTTTGGCGTCTCTCATGGATCTTTCAAAACTCATCTCGGGAGACCCTAACAGTGTCTTTCGACACTCACTACATGGTTTGGGTCACAAGTTGGAAGTTGCGGTCATTGGTGGAAATAGTTCATTCAACTTGGCAGGGCCAGTTTTGAGCTCCTATCTCTTCGAGGGAATCTTCATGAGTCGTGTTCATGGTCATTGGCATAACCATTTAGTAGTGTTTTTAAACACTCTTTCCAAAGCATCCGTGAGCCATTTTGAATGAGTTTCGCAGAGTGCAAAGATTGTTAAGATTTGGAATTTCATCACATTAGAACTTTCCATCAACAAGGATAATATGACTTCATCAGGAGTCACATCCTCTCTCCTTCTCTCTCTTCTCTTTCTTCCCCCCAACTTTCTCTCTCTTCAAGTGCTCTAAATCTTCTTTGGGGTTTGCAGGTTTTGATATGCCTTTAAGTCATCTAAAGGTGACTTTTGACACATAATGTGAATTAAGTCACCTTGGTTTTATAAAAGGGAATTAATATTTGGTAGGAATGTGAATAGTCTAAATTCATAAATAATGCATATGGAGGATCTCGGGAAGATGAAGATTTGTTCCTTTGTTATAAATTGTAATGAGCTCCTCATTCAAAAGGGTTCTAATTCTAAGATTCTTCTAGCTGGTTGTATTCTTGTAAGTTCATGAGAGAGATTTTGCTTACTTGTGAGTGAAAAGAGTTAGCCATTTTTCCTTTCAAATTTCTTCATTTCTCCACTATGTACAACTTTTGTTTGAGCAATCAATACAAGAAGAAGGAGTTTCTAGCTTTCTTTGACTAAGGGATTTCTTGATACTTTGTGATCATAAATTCTATTTGGTCTTGTTGCTACTTGTAGAGTTGTTTCCTCTTAATTTTAATGCATGTGATGAAACTTATAACTAGTGTGTGCAGGAATCTGATTTTCTACTTGCAACATTAGTTTTCCTATCTAATTTATCACTCCCTTTCCCACTCTACAAGAAAAGTCCTCTCTATCAAGATATTGCTAGCTTTTCTGCAAGGTCGTGAGTACCCCTATTAGATCCCCAAAGTGAAAATGCCACCACAAAAATCCACATTTTCTCATGCATGCATATACGATATAGTCAGCACTTAGGTTAAAGTAGAGGGACTTAGATTCCCGAGAGCATTGGCAAGAAATCCGTCAATTTTTCCCCCGATAAATTTTCTCACCAACAGGTAACTAGGGTTTATTTTGTAGGTACAAGTGTGAAAAAATAATCTTACGAAAGAAGTATTTGCGACATGGAGTGACGTGAAGGTGAAATTATTAGTCACCAAAAGAACTAGATCTGCATACCTTGTCAGGACACTAGCGCCCAATTGAGACACTAGTGGTTAGATGATCCTATCCTTTTCTAGGTGGTTATATCTAGAATAAACTTTGGATCTTTGTCTTCTAGATGAAGCACATACAGATCTAGACTGAACCTATTCCACCATCGGTCTAACCTAGATCCAACCTAGACAACCAAATATCACCTAAGTCTCTCTTTCCTCTTATTAATTGTACTTTGTTTTAAATTGAATATTGTTATATTATGTGTTTTTGATATTTTTGATTTTGTCCAGTCCTTTGATTAAGATTTAATTTTTATTAAATCATTTGGTGAACCCAACGTTTGAACATACATTAGATTCCTTTCCCTTATTATTTTGAAGTTATGGCTAGTTATTCTTCTTTCATTCACACTCGTGTTTATTCCTAGTAGTCATTCAATTTGATTACATATTAGTTGTTACCCAACATGCGCTTTGATTCACACCCACCTCTAGGGACCCTACTATCAATGTATTCACCACTCAACGAAATAAGTAACCTTTAGTACCTCCTACATCCCTACCCCCTCCCATTAATGCACCACCTCCTCCACTTGTTGATTTATCTAAAGACTATGCTATCATTGAGTAATTAAAGAACATCCTAGCTAAGATATCTCTCTTTGATCTTTTTTATAAGGCCTCCGATTGTCATTGCACACTAGAAGTGGATTTGATATCCATCCAACTACAAAGTGATGAAACTCTCGTAGCCTTTGTAAATCACATGGAATATTTTAAGTAAATAATAAATTCTATTACATTTACTAATGAGGATATTCCACATGCATCTTCTACTTATTTTCCTCCTCTTCTTATCATGGCTCGGGTTCAGGGTTTTCAAATTAAACATGTGCTCATTAATAATGGTTCTACATTGAATATTTTTCCTTTATCATTACTATCACAATTAGGCATCCCTCATACTACAATTGAACAATATACTTTTGTTGTATGATAATGTGATACTAGTACTTGTGCATACATTGGTGTTGTCAAATTAGAATTGCAAGTAGGACCTTACAAGCTCATTACTCCCTTTTATGTTATGGATGCCCCATTACAATTTAATCTACTCCTTGGTTGACCCTGGATCCATGCCATGCATGTTATTCCCTCTACAATCCATCGTTGTGTTAAATTTATATTTGATGGCTATGAGCATACTATTACTGTTGATCCTGAACCATTCAAATATTGTCACATGGATTCTACTACTTATATGGTTATTCCCCCAACTCAACCAATTCCCTCACATTATCTTGATACATATGATATTGGGGAGTCTAACAATCCTACTCCTATTTTACCACCTCCCCCTACTTCCTCTATTCATACCAACACTATCGATCTCATCTCTCCCACCATACCCCTTCTCCACCACCTTCCACATCTACTCTAAATCCTTTAGAGACTTTTGTACAACATTTCAATGTTGAGACTATGATTTTGATGATGATGTTGATATTATTGAGCTTATTGATGAAAAATTGTGTAATTTATATTTTAATCTTATGGAATTTGATGATTCTTTATTTCATATTCATTACATTTCTACTAGTCCTGGTGAATATCAACTCAAATATCCTACTACACATACTACTACTACTGCTATGGTTCCTTATCATAATATTGTGCATACCCTTGAGTATCTTCGTCCTAAATTTACTAATAATGGTTCTATTTCTACTACTGGTTCTTCTCTTGTACCACTTCCTTCTTTTGATAAATTCACTTGCACACTATACATTAATCAAGAGTATTAGCAACATGTGCCTTTTGATCCTACCTGTCATGAAAACATATGCACATATGATGGTCTAACTCACTTAGGACTTACCCTTGCTGACATCATATCTTTTTTGAACCACCTGGTGAATATCAAGGACACATCTTCCTCCTAGCTGCTTATGGTACACATGTGTTTTATATGCAAGTTTGGGTTGCACTTGACCCCCGACCTTCTCCACTTACACTAGGGAAATATTGGCTAGACTACATTGGTGGTATCATTGATATGCATAATATTGTTATTACTTATCTAGTGGCCTTTAGGAGCATTACTATTCATAATTATTCATTTCCTGATTACACACCTAATCTAACACAATGGAATGCACATAAGTGCCTTGATACACCTTTTACTAATGAAGAATATGTCATGGACATGTATGACCTAAGAATTACGGGCTTCTTTACCAACAGACCAAAAATTTATCTTATTATGCATCCAAACCGAACCCCATTTGTTATAACCTAGATTTAGAAGACTTTTTGATGATATCACTTAGCTTTCTATATCATTCACACATAGGGGGCATCTACTTCCTGCTTTCTACATGATGACACACTCTTGTTATAGTTTCAAACATGATTGTTGAGGGTACACTTACCTACATGAACGTCACCTTACACACATTCACACCGGAGGATAACCTTTTCCCCTTCCCTAGTCATAGAATATCTTATTCTAATAATACAAAAACATTCAAATATTTGATTTTTTTTAATAAAAAATTAGCTTAGATTTCATTTGGATGTATCTTTTTTTGCTTATACTATTCCATGTTGCATTTTTCCTATCATGTTAACTTAATTCATAGTTTTCTCTGTTAGAGTAGGTATTTACCTTAGCTCATGTTCAACTATGTACTTTATTTACCTTTATTGTATTTATCCTCACCCACTTATGTGGGTGGAAATTTATTTTATTTTATTTAGATATTAGGGGATATTATTTAGTTGTTACGTATATTTCTTTCCTTGATCTATGATATTGAATAGATCCTTGATGTCTAGTTTTTCCTAAATCTATGGTCTTGACAAGTTCTTTGATGACCAGTTATTTCCTTGTTTTATGACTTGATCTATGACCTTCACTTGGTTCTTATATTTTTATTCATTTCCTATATAAGCAAGGCTCATTCTCATTGTATTTCATTGAGTTCCATAATAATATATGATATTCTTTGCTCATTTTTTTGTAAGGTTTTATTAAAGTTATTTTGGCGAATTGATTTTATCTTATTGATCATGGTGTTTGATTAACATATGAGTTCTTTGGCTTGGTACAATCTGATTATTGTTATTTTTATAATACCATAGCTAGAGATTACTATTGACATCCGTCAAGTAAGTTTCATTTTGTAAACAATTTTTTTATATTCATATATTCGGGATTTGTTTGTATTTTGTTGCTGCGTGCATTTTTATGCAAAACAAATCCTTCCATTGGATTTGGAAGGTGGAAAAACCCTAATATTGACTGTAAACTTGACCATTTTTGGAGGCAGTCAATTTTTCGGTTATTTTGTTGTTGCGAGAGATGCAAATTGGTTCATCTTGGAATCCACGTCAATCAGAGCAAAACCCAAAAAATCAATTTCTGGGTTTTTTTTTGAGTTTTTTGAGATCTGAATTGGGTTTTCTTCTTCTGTGTTGCACCATTCTCGGTTGGCACACAACAAGCTATTTTTGGAAATACATTTCTTTCCTTTTTGGTAGGGGCCCGAGGGTTGTTGTGCATAGTTTACCAATTCTTGAAATTCCACAACTATTTTTGGCCGCGAAGGTCATTGTCTACACATTCATGAAATACCCATTGAAATCCTTAGCCCCTGGTCATATGAGGGCTTAAAGCTTCCTACTTAGAGTAGGTGCTTAACTCCAGCCCCCTTTCATTTTATTTATGTGGTGAAGGCAAGAGCATTTTATTTTTTTTTAGTGGCAACTAAAATAAATAGTAGAGCATAATATTGAAAAGCTTGTATCTTTTGATCGGTAACTCAGATTTGAGTGCCATTTTTGTAAAAAAATTGTGATCTTTCCATTAGATACATTTATTTTGAGAATTACAATATAATTATAAAGTGTCATATTATAACACACACTCATTATAAAGTGCCAAAATCTAGGGGACTCTTGTTGCATTTCTTAGTTCTTGCATTTCTTTTGGTGATTTTTTGAGAATGATGTCTTTATCTACTTCTGCATTAGATCATGTTGAGCCATTAACAACACATAATTACCACACATGGAAATAATAATTAAGTGGAAAGGATTATGGGCTTTAACTTCTTCAGAACAACCAATGTTCACTAGAGAATATGAGAAATTTCAGTACCAATGCAAGTTTGATGAGTGTATGGGTTTGATAGGAACTTATGTAAGTGATAGTCTTTTGTTTCATTTGGAAAAATGTGACTCTCATTTCAAAATATGGGAGAAATTGAAGGATTTATTTGGTAAGGTGGATCATATGAGAGCCATGCAACTTGAAATTGAGATCACCTCTCTTAATCCTAAAGATTTTCCAATAATTATAGACTATCTTACCAAGTTCAAGCATTTGTTGACACAATTGAAGGGGAGTGGAAGAGATAAGAAATATGAAGAGTGTGTTTACTTGATTCTATCTAAGTTGAGAGGACCATTTCAAATATTTTCTTCTACCTTTTTCTCTAGCATGGATGCCTTATGTGACACATTCAAAATTCTTGACTTAGAAACATTTTTGAAAGACTTACTAGGGAAGAATCCAAATTGTCTAACCTTGAGTCTTCCACCTCTCAAAAGGCATTAGTTGCATCTAATCCTAAGGGCAAGGGAAAACCAAAAAGTAAAACCAAATCCATCCCTTCTCGATCTCAAAATGATCCTAAACCCAAATAAAACAACTCTAAACCCAAGGAGTCTTCTAAATCCAAGAATAAGTCTAGCCTTTCATGCTCTTTTTGTGGGGGTAGTGGTCATGAAGAACATAGGTGTTATAAGTGAATGCAAGCCTTAGAGGATGTAGTCAAGAAACATAAAATTTCTATCTCTGTACTCCACCTTTTTCTAATCATCATGAAAATGCACTTAATGTTGTTGGGAGATCTCAGTCACCACTTGCAAATAGTTGGGTTATAAATTCTAGTGCTTCTCATCACATGACTTCTTCCAAGGAGTATTTTATTTCTCTAGGTTTGAGTTCTACTTCCAAAATTGAGGTTGGAGATTCTTCCTTTCTTTTGTTAAAGAAAAGGTGCCGTACACCTTAATGGTGACAGTATCCAAGATGCACTATATGTTCCTAACATCACTACAAATTTGCTTTATGTATATCAAATTTTTCATTCTAGTCAAGGAAAAATAGTGACTTTTACACCACATGGAGCAGAAGTATGAACTTTGTTAGAGCCTCATTCACTTGTTGCTCAAGGTATTATTGATCATAGTTCTAGACTATATCACTTTGAGGGTTTTGATGAAAATTCCTCTATAGGGACATGATTGGTTTCTTATGCAGATTCAGAGAGTAAGATTTGACATGAAATATTTGGACATCTCAATTAAAGATATTTGAAGGAGTTGAGCACTCATGGTATGGTTGATGGTCTTCCTAGAGTTTTTTTCGTGAGGGAGTTTGTCATGGCTGTGCATTAGGGAAATAACACCAAGATCGATTTCCTAAGAATTTTTCCAAGAGAGATTCTTCACCACTTGAGCTTGTGCATAGTGACTTGATGGTTTTTCCTACCCCCTCTTTCAATGGCGCTAAGTATGCACTTACCTTTATTGATAATATCTCGAGGCATATTTAGGTTTATTTTATCAAGTACAAAAGTGATGTTTTTTCACACTTCAAATTCTTTAAGGCTTTGGTCGAGAAATAATTTTCTAGTTTCATAAAGAACCTTCACACTGATAATGGGGGATTACTTCAACAATGATTTTTCTAAATTTTTGGCAACTCAAGGCATTATTTACCAACATTTTGTTCCTCATACTCCATAACATAATGGCTTAGTAGAATGGAAGAATAAAACTTTGAAGGAAATGGCTAATCAGTATGATGTATTCTAGAGAGTTACCTCCTATCTATTGGGAAAAAGTAGTTAATTGTGCTAACTACATTCAAAATCGCACACCACACATAGCACTTGATCATTTGATTCTAGAGGAAGCTTGGTCTAACACTAAGCTAGATGTGTCATTTTTTCGAGTCTTTGGGATCCATTCTTGGGCCTTGTGCCAAAGAAGAAAAGGAAAGCCTTGGATAAGAAGAGAAAACCCTTGATCTTGGTAGGGTATTGTGAGGACATGAGAGCTTATCAACTTTTAGATCCTGATACTCATGAGGTTATTTTTTAAACACATGTTCAATTTGATGAGTGCTTCACACCTCATGATTCTTCATCTTCTTCCATGCCTACTTCTTATTTATCTCATCTTGAGGATCCTTTCTTTGAGGAGGTTGATGAGGAGGTTACAGATGTCATTGAGGATCCTATTCCCATTGATGTTGTCATTATGCCTAAGTGGGATTGTACTACATTTTTGAGGAAACACCTTTCATACATGATATTCCACCCACTAGGCATCATCACACACATTCTATAGGTTTTAGAATTTTATGTTAGGCAGTTTCTAAGGATCCATAGTATTTTTCACAGGATCATGGGATACAGGAGTGGGATGATGCGGTGTCAATCTGAGTATTCTTCTTTGATGAAGAATCATACTTGGGATTTGGTATCTCTTCCTAAAGGAAGAAATATGGTTAGGTGTAAGTGGGTATACCAAACCAAATACACAGCCGATGGGTCTATTGACAAGTATAAGGCTCGTATTGTTGCAAAGGGTTTTTCACAAGTTGAAGGTATTGATTCTATGAGAATTTTACACCCATTGCCAAGATGGATTCTGTATGCCTTATACTTTCTATTGCTACATCACAAGGATGACCCGTATACCAGATGGATGTGAAGATTTTCTTCTTACATGGAGTAATATACATGGAGCCGATTTGGATTTGTTCAGGATTCTTCTCTTGTTTGTAGTCTCCGAAGGTATCTCTAGAGTCTCAAACAAGCCCCTCGGGATTGGTATGAGAAGATGGATTCTTTTCTTCTATCTACTGGTTTTGTTTGTTTCCACTCTAATCATACAATGTATCTCTAGCATGTTGGTGAGGATATTGTGATACTTGTCTTGTATGTTGATGATATGTTACTTACTGATAACTCTTCTTCCCACATTTAAACTATTCAGAGGGATCTTTCTACGCAATTTGACATGAAAGATCTTGGGTTATTGCATTATTTCCTTGGATTGCATATTTCTTAGAAAAATTCAAGGATTCATTTGAGTCAACAAAAATACACCCATGATCTTCTTCACTCTTTGATATGGTTGATTGCAAGCCAATTCCATCTCCTTTTCAGTCTGTGGTTACTCTTACTTCCACATGTACCACTCCAGTTTGTGATCCTACATTATATAGTTAGTTGGTTGGAAGTCTCATGTACTTGACCCATACTCACCCTGATATTTCATTTGTAGTAGGGCTTGTATATCGGTTTGCACATTCTCCTCATAGTAGTCACCGTCAAAGGGATGCTAAAAGGATTTTGCACTATTTGTGTTATTAACGAGTTTGGATTCCCATAGGATTTGGATATCATTCTATGACTTTCATACTTTAGTGTGACAACCAAAGTGCAATTCACATTTATCGCAACCCAGTTGAGCACCAATGACCAAACATATTGAGATACACATCCAATTCGTTCGTTAGCACATTCAGGATGGAGTTCTTTTCTTGGAGTACATTCCGACTCAACAACAAGTTGCAAACATATTTACAAAGCCTTTGTCATTACCTCGCTACCTTGAGTTGTGTGGCATGCTCGGGTTTTAGAAGTTGTTATTAGGGGGTGTTCATGAGAACATCTTCCTTCTTCTTCTTCTTTCTCTTTCCTTCTACTATGATTCTTTCCTTCTTTTGGTTTGAGATTTATTCATAAATATATTTTACATGAGTACCGATCGTGCCTAGTTGTCGGGTATCATACTATGGATATGGAACTTTTATTTTGGGCCCTAGCTTCTCTTGAGGGGGTGTTAGAGTAGGTATTTACCTTAGCTCATGTTCACCTAGGTACTTTATTTACCTTTATTGTATTTATCCTCACCCACTTATGTGTGTGGATATTTCTTTTATTTTATTAGATATTAGGGGATATTATCTAATTGTTAGGTATAGTTATTTCCTTTATCTATGGTATTGACTAGTTCTTTCTTTGATCTATGGTATTGACTAGATCCTTGATGTCTAGTTCTTTCCTAAATTTATGGTCTTGACTAGTTCTTTGATGACTAGTTCTTTCCTTGATTTATGACTTAATCTATGACCTTGATTGGTTCTTAGATTTTTATTCCTTTCCTATATAACCAAGGCTCATTCTCATTGTATTTCATTGAGTTCCATAATAATATATGATATTGCTTCTCATTTGTTTGCAAAGGTTTTATTAAATTTATTCTGGCGAATTGTTTTTATCTTATTGATCGTGGTGTTTGATTAACATATGATTTCTTAGCTTGGTATGATCTAGTTATCATTCCTTTTATGATCTATCCTTTTATATATATAGATGGTACTTTAAGGTGAATGCAAGCTATATACAAAGTTACTTTTATGATCTATCCTTTTATATATACGAGATGGTGCTTTAAGGTGAATGCATGCTATATACAAGTTATCACACGATGCATGATGCTTGAAATTATTCTCTACTAGTTCCATTGAGGCTCTTGGGGGCATCTACCTTCCATACCCTCCATATTCATGTGTTATCATTGCAATATCTATTCTATTTCATTTAAATATACACATTGTGACATATTATTCATTATTATAACATGCTAATGGGTGCTTCATGTGTAGCATTTGTATTACAGGGATTACTTCCAAATCATAGTTATTTGTTTTTCTCATGTTTTTTCTTATATGATTGTGACTCGTTTGTCATTGTTTATGGGTTATGCCCTATGATTGCTTGTTTGCTTGTATGGCCTTGAAGGCCTTGAATATCTTGTGACATCCTGAGTGGTGTCCCATGTTTTCCACCAGCTACTATGTTGTCCTATTGATGTGTTATTGCATGTTTGACTTATTTATATTACATTATGTCATGTTTGTTTGTCAACAAAACTTCATGTTAGTGTCCTTTCTCTTATTTTGTATGTTTCATGGTTGTTACCATGCACTTTCCCTATTCCTCCTGCAGGAATCCTTCTTCATATGTGTACATCAACTTCAGAACCTCTCATTTAGGCCACAATTGCATACATCCATTTCATGTACCCAAAATTAGGGGGCACCCGATGGGTGATTATTTCACCCTCTCATCAGTTCAAAAATCAGAGACAAAATGTTACAAAGAAGAATTAGACGAACATGGACTACAAAAATGATTTAAAATCAAACTTGGGCTATAAATAACAGAGGGACAAATTTACCCAAATTAGACAATAATTGTGGCACTAGTGTCCCACCAGGGTAGTTTTTGTCACGAGGGAAAAATAAGTATTTGACAGATGGTGCAATTTCTCGGTGACAAGTTTACACAAAATATAACAATAGAATTTTAGCTCCAATTTTATTATCCAAGTCTGAAAGAAACAAAATGAATGGAATGTTTCATACTTTGGGCAAGGGAACTAATTAATCTTCTTCCTTGGTTCACATTTCCTCAGCGATACCTAATAAGAGTGACACCTAAGGCACATGTAGGGAAAACAATATGCCTAGAACAAAGTGTCATTTATGGCCAATTAGTATTGGGTTGGTGACCATCTGTAGTGGCACTTATCCACAAGAAAACCATCTATAGATGGAGGGAAAACCTAACCTCTCTCAAAATACCATTCCTCTGGTGACATGATGCATAAATTCTCGGAGTATTTACATTAGTTTAGGAATTAATCACTCATGACCCTTCCAACTACCTCTAAGGAAAATTTATTCAAGGAAATAATACACAAGAACATTCTATCCTTTCTCTCTCAACATTCAAGTGTACTCTATCCTTGATTCACTTGTTTATTTTACACATTTCTATTCTAATTTTTCTAAGTTAAAGTTCAATTTCATATACCATGAGCATTGAATACACTTTTCTTCTTTTACACATATGTCCTTATCTGGACAAAAGACAACACAATTTGATTAAGGAGAAATCTCAAGCACAAGACGCTTAGGAAAAGGTAATATTTGGTTACAAATGTAGGTATCCTTTTCATTACATGCACAAGTCACCCTTAGAGTTATAATCCCCTCTTAAACTCCATGATACAAATCCTACAATTTCCATTCAACACATTATCAACTACAATATCCTTTGGTTCTGCACAAGGTATGATCTTCCCATCTACTTTATGCTACCAAATATTCTTTAGTCTCATTAGTTTCTCTCAATTGCTATGTGCATTGACACCTCATTCGAGTTTGGAATGAACGCTCACCAAGTATACGAACTATCATGTCCCTCCTTTGTGTTTTCTTGTCAAGATGTTAGCATGCATAAACATAATAATATTTGACCATGTAATAAACCAAGGAAAATTAACCATTGCATAAAATCACTTTGGAAACACATATAATAAGGAATCATAATAGATTAAATAATAACCAAGATCAATTGCACCATTATATCACCATATTCAGACATATCAATAATCATAATCCATCCACAATAATCCATTATATTCAAAATCATTACATACTGAAAGTTGAATACATAACAATAATTGTACTAGAGCGCTTGACCATGCGTGGAAATATCCAACCCTAGAGCATAACCTCGTTATAACGTAATAGAATCAAAGAAATACACACTACTGACTAATAAAACAATGAAATACAACATATATATAAGGGTGGGGAATTTCTCTTCACCACTCATGCACTCTCCTAATAATAGGCATGCTCTCAAAATAGACCACATGCATTACATTCCTAAAAATAGTCATGTGTATATCCTCTGCATGATTTTTACAAAACAACTAATAATAGATTATTCCTAAAGATAGAGCATAATTTAATCACATTATTATACCCCTTAGGCGTACTCTACATGTGCTTTTATTGCTTGCTTGATCGACACTCCAAGTCTATTTTTAGCCCATGCTCGAAAAAATGGCTGTCCCAAATTATGTATATCTGGGGTGCAAACATCCGTGCACTTTGTTTCATCTTGTCGACATTCAACCCTACACTCCTCACTCACGCTTGTCACTAACCTTCACACATGGCCCAATACTTATTCATATTTTGTGCTCAACATTAACCCACACTAAATACATTACATGTCATTGACAATGGGGTTTACTCGACTTATCCCTCTAAAGAATGAATGAATAAATAATATCCAATAAAGAATATGCGGGGAAAAATATACAATAAAGAATAAAGAAAACTCAAGCATGCTTCACTCCCAAGATGGCTATAACAACTCAGGGAGCTCTTTATTAAGTGTGCCTTCTAGCTCTTGCCACTATGCCAACTCTTTGACTGCTATATTTGGCACTTTGCTCCAACAATCTCCGACACCTAAGTGGGATCCATGTTCTCTCCCTTTTCTTTAAGCTCTCTAACAATTCCCATAAGTCCTAAGGTCACCCCTTCAAATGAATCCATTCTCTCGTGCCACTAGTGAGCTGAAATCATTGAGGCTTGTATCAAAATTCTCCTTGTTTTTTGAGCACATCACGCTTCTTCACAATTTCGACCATCTTCTCTTCTTTCCCAATTTTTTCATCATTTTTGGCCACGAGCACCTTTTTTTTTTCATTGATGGTATATAGCTTAAGGATTGGATCGGGTCTTGGCAGGTTGTTCAACACCTAACTGCCTTCTTCATCTCATCCTTCAAGGTAGTAACCATGGCCTCATATTCAAAAATTTTGCGTGTAACCACTACTTCATTCTTCTTTTGGATTGTAGTCATCTCTTCTTCGAATGCCTCTTCACAAATTTTTTTCCTCAAGTAACATCCCTACTAGATCTTCCAAGTAATGCAATATGGAAGGATATTGGTCTGAGTCTTTTCTACAAAGTCTTGGCATACTTTAGTAATGGAATTTTTAATCTCCTCAAAGCATTTGTGAATGCATACTTCGTGCATTTTTCTGCCTTGTCCTGTGTTGGAATCAATTGTTGTACTTATTATTCCTTATTCTTTTTATCCTTAATCATCACCCCGAGGGTAGCTCCCTTATCCAAGTTTCTATGAGCCACTTTTTCTGCCATCTTATTTAATGTGGTACTAACATGTTTATCGGTGATCTCGGTGGGCTTTACAGTCACATGGGTCTCATGTGACACCTTCTTCATCCTTCACCTTACACAAGCTTCATCGCTATGTCAAATTCGGGTTCGTTCTTGTGTGTCTCGCATGCTCCAAAAAAGCATCTTCTGGTGCACATAGTCGCACCCTCTAGCTTAAACATCTCCTGCCCATATAACTTCTCTATAGGGATCATACTCTAAAATATTGCACGTATTACCTTGCTAGGGTCATAAATGTACCCAACCTCTGGAGTGCACAAAATTTTCCCTCTCCTTCTTCCTTCGATTCGTATGTCTCATGGGTATTTAGGTCTCTGCACTCAGTGCATACCTCCTATTTCTTCGCCGAGTCTCCCCCATGATCCTCGGATGGTTCTCCTTCGTTCTTTTCCTTTTCCTTATCTTCTCTAGTTGGGCCTTTTTCTTGGTTCTTTGGGTACCTATGCATCATGTTACGTACCTTCATCCCTAGGTTCTTCATCACCCTCTGTAGACACCAAAATTTGGTATCATTACTCTCAATTTCCGTGTGCACATTTTTCACCATGGTCATAGCTAGACCCCTTTAATTTGATTCATTTATTTAAATGACCATCTATTATCCCATCACCTTTAATTATTAATTAATTCTTGTTAATTAACCTAAATTAGCTAATTACCCCTAATTAGATTTCATCTCTCCTAATTAGCTAATTACCTCTAATTGGCTTTCTTTAGGATGATTTTATCCCTAACCACCTAAATCCACATCCCTATGCTTTTTCTAGCTTTTATCCTACCCATATTTATCTCCTATCCACCCATGACACTTCCCTAAACAACCCTTACCCACCTACATGTTTTAAATAATTTATCCCAATCTCTAAAAGCCCCATATCTCAAGTAAATCAATGATTTTACCATCTACGAATAGTTTCCCAGTCGGTTTGCGACCTACTTGGGTTCCGTTTACCCTATAATATTGATTTCACCCTCTTCCAAAATGAGACACAACCCGATATTTCTTACACTGTGTGAACTTATATTCGAATATGAGCATCCTTGCAGCTATGTCAACCCTCTTGGAATCCATTGAAGCTTGTCTTGCATCACTTGTGGAAACTTTGGGAGTGACTATCGGAGTTCATTTTTTTCCTCCAGCCATTCTGTTTGTAGGTTTCTCATCCACCTCATCTACCTTTAGATTTGTGTTGCCTTTGCCCAAGTCACTTTGTCTCCCCACCTAGATCGTCGTCGTCGAACCGGTCCTATGTCATCAAAATTTTTGTTTTAGATTCCTCTCAATTTCTGATTCTACTCTTGTATTACTTCCGGACCCCAAATATGCCATCCTGATTCTATGAATCTACTCTATTTTTAATCTAGTCCATCATAATATTTGTTATCTTGCACCCCCTTCATTTATTTGTCTCGATCCCTCTATAGGTTGTTACTAGTCTTCTCAGGATTCTGTGATCACCCTTTGCACTCAAATTCTTGTAGATTTGCATTTTCAAATTTGTGTTCAACTTCATCTTCTTAAGTTGTTGTCGACACTGGCCTGTGTAGCTGGGGTCACCATCGACCCAACTAGATTAAATCATTTCAAGTTATTTAAATTAGATCAGTGCTTTTCCATCTATTTCTATTACTCTCAAATTCTATTTTGTATCAGTTTCTACATGTTATCAGATCATCTATCTTTTATTTCACTTTCTTTTATCAAATGGGGGTTGACATCTATGAAAGGAAGGTAACACTTCTTGGAATCGGCTTCATCAGGAAGCCCCTGCATATACCATCTAATCAATTTTCCTTCTAGTCTTTCTTGTTTTGCAGGTCATCAAGCTTATAACGAGATCATTCACTTTGTGCTCATCCATTTGCATCCATCACACATTCGAGGTACCTTAAACCCTCACATTTTGGAGTTATTTGGTTTTCTTTAGTACTAATTCATTAACTTGAAAAGAAAGAAAAATTAGATCAACATTCTGGCATGCCCGGTGGGACCACCCTTTTAGGTGATTCCTTGCATTTCTTGTTATTTTATATGTTTCTTCTATCTTCTACTAACAATACGGAGTTAAAGCTTCAATTTTTTTGTTGTTCATGTCGTGCTTGATTGCTTTGATCACTTTTCACTTGTGTCTTCTTGAAGATCAGATAAAAGGAAAAGCATTCTCCAGGTATTCTTCTTTTTATCTTAGTTTCTCTTTCTTGCATTGCCCTTTCCCTTTCTTTTATGTTTGTTTTCATCAAACTACATTTTTAGATTTGGCTTAAAAATAACCCTTTGCATCCTTGTTTGACAACATAGCTTAAGTAGGGGTTAATCAGTTGCATCTCACATTCTATCACACAAAACCAAATTCACACATCAATCTACACATCTATACATCTTCCTACCAGGTGGACTGATTGGGATTTCATCACCTAATAGGAACCCTCCATAGTGTTCTGGTCGCATTAGAAATCCTACATAGACTCATGCCTCACGTACCTTTAGGTATATCGAGGACTACCCAGCCATTAATACTCTAAACCAACTCTAGATTTCCATTTCCTAGGTACCTTTGTTATCCATTCCCCCTTTTTATTTTTCACACTTTCTTAATAAATCAAAAATAATTTTTTTGTTATGCTTGATTTTCTTGATCTAGTTAGTATAAAATTTGTTTTTATTTCATGCCCATAGTTACTCATTTGGTAGCCAAGAAAATGGAACAAAATTTTTCCTCAAATAGTTTTGTCGTCTCATCTCAACAAACATCCACCATGACCAATGTCTCATATGTGCCCTTGGTCACTTCCTCCATGGGCACCCAACCTCTCATCAATGTTTCTCAAGGACCTCTTGTTCAAACTACTACCATAGGTGAGACTGATCCTTTCTTATATTATTCCATCCCATCTTGACCAGCCACCCCTCCATCTGCTACATATGAACCTTTTGGACCTCCTATTATCCCTCGTGGTAGTTTAGAGTTCTAGGAGTTTCTCAATGTCAATCCAATAGCTCTTCAAGATTACCTTCTTAGGAAGTCAACCCAACTTCCTATTGATGGTCCACCACTTCAACAAATTTATTCTTATCAATCAAATCCTGAAACCACCCAACTTCCTGCTTAACAAGTTACGACAATTTTCCTTTGAACTATGAACGAGCTTGTTATATCCAAATGTGATCATGCTTCATCTTCTACTAATCCCCACCTCATAAAACTAACTAGTTAATCACACCCATTCCTCCCAACCTTCCTCCAATCAACACAACTATCACCACATCCATTCCTATTACCTCTTCGGCCACTATCATCACTAGTGTCCCTACCCAATCTACCCAAATATCACATCCCATATCTGAACAACATAACCCTTCTTTTCCTCTCACATCACACATACATGTCATTACTTCCCAACCTCCCATTACGAGTGCTTTGTATTATACAGTGTCTAATCCACTCCATCAACAATTTCAACCTATCCACACCTACATTCCCACTCATCATTTACCACAACAACCAACCCAATCCCAACAATCATATCACATCCCCATATCGCAACATCAAACATTGCAACCACCTCCTCAATCTCAACCCATGACTTACATACATCCTTATCAAATGATTCCTCAAACACCCACACATCCACAAAATTATCAACCACCTTATCAAGATACTTTCCATGCCACACAATCACAATCCCAACCAATCATCACATCGAATGATCCCATGCATGCCTTAATGAATAGGTTGGTTCTGAGGCCACTACCTTGGGACCCAAGGTTACATTATCTTATGAGAAAATATATAATGAGCCTATTCATTCGTCAGTTCCAATAAAACCTTACCCCCTCATTGGGAGCTTCCCAAGTTTAACAAGTTTAATAGTAAGGAAGATCCCCAACAACATATCTCCGTGCATTTAGGCATGCATGTTACCTTATTACACATGATTAGGATCTTATGATTTGCACCTTCCCTATGTCCTTTTCTGGTCCAACATTGGATTGGTATAATGGCATTCCCAACATTCCTTATTCTCCTTCACCCATCTCACGTAATTGTTCTTAGAATTTTTTTATTAACATTGCACGCAAGATCACCATCACTGACTTGTACACCATTAGAAAATTTGATGACGATTCTATTACAGACTTTTTCACATGATGGCATGACATTATAAACCAACTATCATTTTATCTTCCACAAAATGAACTCATCAAACTCTTCTCATGTTCTTGTGTGAAGCATATTTCTTCTACATTACAAATCCAATCATTCCAAACATTTGAAGAAGCCTTCACCATGGCTCATAAACTTGAAACTCGTGCCCTTGAACAAGGCCAACTAAAACTTAAATCAAACAAACCCAAAACCAAGTTTATCAAACCATCCACATATAATGATAAATATAAGAGTGTGTCTAATGTTGTGGTTGTTAAGTCTTCTTCTCGCACCTACATCTAGCATGTTTCCTCAACAACGAGCCCCTAGACCAATGCCCAACTATACTCCCCTCGAGAATCATATAGTTAAATATTTTACAAGTTGATGGTAGTTAATCTTATCACACTTCCTCCTATCTAACCATTTGATGAGTCAAGACCAAAACCCACATGGTATCGTGAGGATCATTACTATAAATACCACCAAGTCTGAGGACATGATATAGAGAGGTGTTAAACCTTTAAAGATCTAGTCCAAAGACTCATTGATCAAGGTGATCTTCAAGTGGACAATCCTAATGCATCTCCTAACCAACCACTTGACATATTTAAACAACCATTCCCTAACCACACACCAACAAGTCAAGCCACCACTTCTTCTACATCCCAAGCACCCAACGCTCATACCATAAACACTCTCCACACTATTGATCAAGATCCTACCCCATCAACAACCTCACCTTCTTCATCAACTATCACATCCACCTCTTTAGACATCATTCCTACATCTACCAGCCCATCAACACTTATCCCCATAACCACACCAATCATACCTACATCTATCTTGACATCTATTCCCACATCCACACATGTTGCATCTCCCCATTCACAAGCATATCAATGATGCCCCTTGAAACATTTATGAAACAACCATCCAATTCTACATCCACCATTGAACCAATACCTATATCTACTTCATCACCTACATCTACTTCACCACTTATCACATCCACTTCATTGGATTTGACTACTTTATCTACATCTATTCCACCTTTACCCATTATACCATCCTTAACATCAATCCCAATTCCTCTTTCTGCACTTTTACCCGCACCCACCACATCAACTATTGTGACCACATCTACATCATCTCCTCCTTCCACATCACTTTCATCATTTGAAGAATTTTGGAAAGCACTTCAACTCACAACAACTTCAAATGATCCTCCCATCTCATCTACACAATCAAACACTTCCACATCAAACCAATCTTCACCTTCTTTAGACTTCATCATGTAAAGACTACTCCCTCCACTTGTAACACCACCTTCTAGTTGAGATTGTGGTCATCCCTCCCAAGGGTGATTCTTCAAAACCAAATATAGAACCCTTGGCACATTTCCTCAACGTTCTCTTTCACGTCCTCACAAGAAAATTGACATCCCCACCTAATACCAAACAATCCAACACCACATCATCTATCTTAGGACCACATCCATATCTTTTAGGACCAACCCCTTCATAAAAAACATTTCAACCAACCAATCAACCTAAGCCAAAATCATCCAACGCTTCTTCTTCTAGAACACTAACCATCACCAAGACTAAAACCAAGACATTAAAACCTCAAAATACTCCAACTCCACACTTGACATCCAAATCATCTAAAGAACCCACTTATTCCTCCAAATCCAAGACATCCTACAAAGACAAGGAGCCTCCTAAAGATTTGATTGAATCATATGTGGAGGTCCTTCAACACTTACTCCAAATTTCCGCCATCATGCTTCCACCTATTAAGGCCTTTGACCCAAATAGAAATAATCCATCGTGGTTTGATTCCAACCTTGTTTGTGCCTACCATCGTACCCCTAGACATGACACTGAACATTACAAAGCACTCCAAACCATTTTCCACAACATCATTGAGGAAGATGACCTTTTTCTTGAGGCAAATCAATCTCCTCCTTCCACATCCATTCCAACATCTACACCTTCTACCTCATCCATCCAAATGCAAAAGTCCCCTCATTCCTCATGGAATTTTGTGGCCATCCCACCTCCAAATGATGATTCTTCCGAGGATGGTCCCCTTTATTCATCAATTTTGTTTGGATATCCACTCGATCTAGCCCACATGATCCTAAATTGACATCCCAACCAAAATCCAAGACCTTTGTCACCATTCCTCCTCCTAAGGAGTTCACCTCATCATTAAAACCTAAGGTTTCTATCTTAACTTCACCTCGGCCTATTGAACAAAGTATCATCAAAAAAATTCATCAGGACCTAGTTAAGATGTCACTTTACGAGCTCATCCAAATCTCACTAGACCATAGACAAGCCCTCACTGAAGCCTTGAAGCATATTCCAACATCTAGTGACGAGGCTGAGCCCTTTGCATCTCTTGTAGGAGCCCTTCGCATAGCTTCGATGCTATCTCATTTGATGATACTAAGATTTTAGAAATCACAATGAAGAACATGACCTTCCCCTTTTCATCATAGTTAGGATCAATGATACTTTCATTCAATGATCCTCGATCAATAATGGGGAAAGAATTAATATCATCCCAGTACATACCTTCAATCAGCTCAAAATCCCAATATCCACAGTCACCCAAACACCCATGGTCCTTCGTTCCTTTAATGATGCAATCACCCCTGCCATGGGAATGGTTTTCCTTCCTATCCACGTTAGTGAGAAGCTCCTCCATGAGCTCTTTGATATCATAGAAAGATAATTTCAGTACAATTTTCTTCTTGGATGACCGTCTTTATGAACTATGTCCCCTCTACACTTCATCGATGTTTTAAATATGAGCATGAGGGGAAGATATTGATGCTTCTTATGGATGCTCCTCCCTTCCAAATGTACAACATGACCTATCAACCTAATGATGTTATCGTTCTAAAAAATGATTCATCTACACCATCCACCAGCTCATCCATTTCTTCATCCAAACTTCCTATCAATGACTCCTTAAATAAATTAATGGATAAACTCACACCGGGGGAGTATCATCTTCTTACACTTATCACCTTTCCCACTCCTTACCGTCTTGGTAAACCCGACCAAGCTCCAATGTATCAACCCAATGTCGGGGATATCATTCCTTTCATCCCACTACATCTTCAGACCAACCTCATCTATGGTGGTTTAACACTCCTCACATTGCTGATTATCCACACGATAAACCTTATACCGGTGGTTTTGGCATTCTTCAAAAACTCATCACGGACAATGGAAAGTCCTTTAAAAAAATATCTCAAGAAACTTTGTGACTCATTCAATATCCAACTTAGTTTCTCTTCACCATATTATCCTCAAGCTAATGACCAAGCCGAAGCCACTAATAAAACTCTTCGTAATATTCTTGTAAAAACTATTGATCAGTCAGGTCATAGTTGGCACCTTCATCTCCCTTTTTCTCTTTGGGCTTATCACACTAGCATCCAAACTTGGACAGGTTCCACACCCTTTTCTCCCGTGTATAGTTCCGAAGCCATTCTTCACATTAAAGTTCAAATTCCATCCTTACGTGTGTCTCTTTGTGACTTAATCTCTGATGAAGATTATTGCTTTAGGAGCGTTTAACACACCACTCAAATTTCTAGATGAACATTGCCTCCTTGTTGTCGAACACCATCATGTTTATCAAGAACACATCAAGCATGCTTACAATAAACAACTCAAAGAACATAAATTCAATGTCAACGACCTCATCCTTACAAAATATCGAATGTTAATACTCTAAAAAAGAAGCCAACGTGAATTTTTTTCCCCTAATTGGATTAGACCATACATTATCACACATAAGTATGGGTCGAGCCTATCATTTGGGTTCCCTTGAAGGTAAACCAGAAGTGGAATTTCTTAATGCATTGAACTTGTGACCATTCTATTATTAACAAGACTACTAGTGAGCACTTAGTCGTATCCTTAGATCATTCCTCCATCATTAGCCTCTTCCATATATCATTGTAATGATTTGGAACTATGTGTTCTACCATTACTTTCCTTGACATGACCTTAAATATGGGCATCATAGCTCTACCCATGTAATTTTCCTTATGGATAGGTTCTCCCTTTTTGGTGAGAACTATGTGATCATTACATCCATCACCCTCTTATTTACCTATTGAAACCATATAAAGGGTGCAAGGGAGTCTATTGTATGTTCATCATCCCCTCCTAAGTGGTCTACCTAGCTATTCCCAGCTCTTCCCCATGTTAAAATTAAATTTCATGGATGTTTCTATCAAAAATCAAAGTTATCAAAAACAGACTGCTCCCTCGAAGGACAACTGTTCATGTAAAAAAATCAAATCAAATCAAGTAAATAGACCGATCCTTGAAGGACGGATATCATGTATATTACCCTTGTCATTGAAATCATATATGTATAAAGTAGACCATACCCTCAAAGGATGTATACTCTTTTGTATCATGGCATTGAAGGCTTCCCGCATTGATTAGCCTTCCATTTTATCAACATCCTAAGAAATCTTCCCGCATTGATCAAATTTATTCTAGAAAACTTCCCACATTGATCAGTTTGCTCTTTCCCCTTCCCAGATCTGGGGCATAGATTTAGGGAACACCACTTATGGAGAACCCTCTTCTCGCGTACAAGTTACATCACAAATCCCTTTGTCGTGTTGACATTAGGTTTATGAGTTCATTTCATCCATTTTTTTCTCATGATCTTTGGTATAACTAACTATTATTGGTTATATGCTAACATCATGTTTTTGGTCACATGTGCCTTGTGTTACCTAGATCCCCCTCTTGTTTCCCTCTAATGTGATTGGAGGCATCTTTTCCTCATGCATTCCTCGATATGATGTAGCATCGTTCATACCCATGGGTCACCACCGTTAAGTTGCGTTTTATTCTAAACCTTTCCACATCTATCTGTTATCTCTCCTTTGTTTTATTACAAGCCCATATTTCTTTATGTAAATCCCATTTATGCTACCCATCTATGATATCACATCAACTTTCCTACCCTTTCCAATACCCATCATTCATCACATCTATTTCTTTTTCTCAACATCACATACTATCTACACATATACATTCATCATCATAATCAAATCCAAAGTACACACATAATCATCACCATCATAAATATAAAACATACTATCATAATCATCATTAAGAAAATATACCATCTTATATTTTTACCATCATCATCAAATATAAGTAAAGCATGAAATCAATCATCACCATTATCAATATAAAACATACTATCATAATCATCATTAAGAAAATATACCATCTTATATTTTTACCATCATCATCAAATATAAGTTGTTGGTACCCAAATCTGCACCACCTTGAGAGCCAAACAACATTTGCAATCTGAATTGGATGCTTAAAGTCAATCAGATCAAATATATAGTCATTTTGTAGCTGGGGACATGTCTGATTAACTCTTTTGAACTTGAATTTGGGAAATATTAGGCTACACTCACAAAAGGGGATGACCTTCCCTACTACTTTAGGTTCTTCCTTTAACCAGGGTGAGAGGACCCAATTTGTGACATGTAATTATGAGAATAATGGATGAAATTGTAGTTTCTAAACGTTCTCTTTGAGATATGAAAGGTAATCCTGGAAAGACATGGTCAATGCAAGCACTATTTAACTCTCATGAGTTGTCACTTTAAATAATGCATATATCTTTCAAAATAGGACTTCAGGTCACTTTAGACAATGTGGATATTAGCTTACTTTTGCATATTTATGAAAGGGAGGGTAGAAATGGTAAAATCCCTTAGCAAATGGTTATAAGCATGGAAAACATGGATAATTTAGAAGGATTTGACAATTGTAGGTTGTAATTTGTGTGTATTTGAATGGGAGATTAAAGAAGGATAAAGTTGATTATACATGATTTCACAAGAAAACCTTACAAATGCTTGAAAATTTCCTCAAGGCAAGAAAAACACATCACACAACTAATATCAACCCTTTAACCAGAAGGTATGCATAAGTGGAGGCCCAAGAGTGCAAGATTTCACACAATATTTGAGAATTTTAAAACACAAAAGATCATGCTAAATCATCAAAAACATTTACAAATCCTATTCAATTACGCTCAAGATACACTCAAAAGATTACAAAAATCTTCTCAAATGAATGATAAAAACATGGATTTAATTTTTTTATCACATTACAGAAAGAAATCTCTATTTATAATGCAATTGTAGTTTCCAAAATGCCACAAGCCAAGACAAGATCTAGTGTAACTGAAAGGAACTATCAATCTAAGATTGCAACAGGGAAGATAAAAACTGATTCAAAGTGTTCTACCTTAAGAACAAAGACAACATTTCTCAAGAGACAACACACAATTAATTTTAAGAAATGCAAATTTCTCAGCAAGGGACCATAAATCCTATGGCCTCAATTCTTTCCAATGATTGTACACTCGCAATCATCTTGGCATGAGAAAATTTGGACAAAGTAAAACAACTCAATGGTTTCTCGGTTTGATTCAGGTTTCTCAGGAAAGGTATAGTTGTTTTTCTCTATTTTCTCTAAAAATATTAGAAAAATTTAACCCCCTCCATACGAGAACATTCCTCCCATATGTATACAATTTATTTCCTCTCATCTTTCCTTTTCCCCCAAAAAGTATGAATATTCAAAAGAATATTCCCCTTTACAACATACAATCTGATCTATTATCATTCTTTTGAAAATATTCTACTTTCATGTTGCCAGGTGGAGGAACTTACAAATGATTTACATTTTTCATTATCTTAGAATGACTAGGATGCCACATCATCCTTCTAATATTACTTGTTTAATCATTTCCTTTTTAGGTGAGTAGGGATACTTTTCAATGATTTTGAGCACCTTCGATAGTTTGATTTGATGTGTAATCCCTTTTACTTTTTGAGAATCCATCTTGAAGAACACACACTCATTTTTATGTCTTTCTGGGATGAGTGTTCTCACATGGATTATGTCACATCAAGCCAACCATTTTATTTTGCATAATATCATTTACCTCTAAACTTATTTCCTTCGTGTGGGCTGGGAAGGAGATATTTATTCATTTAATGGCAATGATTCAGTCCAATTCAGCTCATTTGCACCATTTTCACTATAAATTTAGCTCCATTTCCTCATTAGTATGCATCCCTTTCCATTCTTAAACGTGAAAAAATATTTCAAAGTTATTTTTGGTGCAATGGAAAAGATAGCTATAACAACTAGCCTAAAAGAGATATCATTAGAATATTTGAATCAAATATTTGATTTAACGGGCCCAAATGAGGCATTTGTCAAGGATTTATTCGAGATTGTAGACCCGGGGATGAGGAAAAGGGACCTTGACATATCGAGAGGTTCAAATTTCCCTCCTTTTAAGATTGATTAAAATCAATCTTGTTTTCTCGGCCTTTCAAACAATGTATTATCATCTCTTCCTGGGAGCATAAGAAAACTCCAGAAGAACTGAAGAAATTATGGATTGAAAGGAGGCCTACTATGATGGGGATGACTGAATATGAGTGTCCCTTTTTGTGCAATGAATAATTTGTTCTGAAAGAGATTCCCCAAGAGTCCTATGTACTTTATGGCAGGACTTCAATTGATATTGTGCCTATCATTGCTCATGCAAAGTAGATGAATTGGAGCAATGAATCTTCTCTTTGGAAAAAGGTCCAACAAGACCTGTGCCACCTCAACAACCTGTAGTACCAACATCATCAACAAGAAGGAAGAATGGGAATCAATATCTCAACCCCCAATTATCATTTTGGATGAGGAAGAAGCAAGGCCTTCATCTCCTCAATGTCCTAAGGCATCATTCTCTACCATCAAGGAAAGTGTTGGAAAGTCTACTTTCTAACCTTCCATTCATTCGAGTAGCATATTCCTTTGATGGAGAAAAAATTATCAGGACCCTTTCATATTCCCCTTCTAAGAGAACATCCACCTTTCACAAGGAAATACAAGGGTGAGTCCAGTTCTAAGTCTCTGTTCCGCTAGGTCCAAGGACCACAATACTTTCTCTTCCAGCGCTTCAAATGATCTTGTTTAGTCTACTTCCTTACAAAGCAAAAGGGAGGAAGGCATTTCCTACAGGTGGTTTGGATGGGTATATTCTTATCAGAAGAAGATAGAGTTGAGGAATATCATGGATGGTCCTAGAATGACTGTTGACACATTGATGAATATGGGGATGTCTCATACTTTGGTTGGGGTAGTTATGTTTTCTCAAACAGCTCAGGGCTCAGAAGAATTTTTACCAAGGAAAAACATGCTTTGCTAAACAAATTTCCCCCATTTGGAGAGGATCTCAAAGTAGTAATAGAAGATGAATGAATGTCCCACTTCTCCTAATTTCCCCTTATGTAATATTTGAAAATGTATGTATCTTTTCATGGGCAGGGCCCCCTATAAATCCATATGTTGCTTTTTTCCACAATACAAAAAACTCAAATTATTGCATCAATACACATGATTCCTAATAGATTTAGAATTATATTAAAGAAATATAAAATTCTAATGCATTGTATCAAGTTACATTCATGTTCGAAAACAACAATTCAAAATAATGTTCAACTTTTATGAAATAAGAGTACCAATTATAATGAGATGAAAATTTGTTTAAAAGAAAACAAGCCTAAGCTTGCTCACTGGTCTTCATGGTTGTATCCTCATCTTCATCATCTTCCTCCTCCTTTGGCTACCTTTCCATGTATGCATCATACCTTTGAAATAACTTCCTTACATCCTCTTCAGTTGGACCTGTGTGATGTTGGAATATTAGGGTCTTCTTGTTCAATGCATCCCCACATTGATCCATTTTTTTCTTATGTTCCCATGACTTTCCTTTCAATTCTACAATTTTGTTCTCTATATCCATTAGCCTCTTGATAACCTCATAAGAAAAGTTTTCATCTCGATGTATTTCTCAAAATAATTGATTAAGAAGTCACTTTTCAAGTCACCATAACTCTTCTTGTGTTTATCAAACACCATGCCTTCCAATTTCATATCTATGGTGTCAATTCTTTTTTCAACCCATTTCTTTTCTATCTCCATCTTTTCTCTAACTTGATTCAAAACTTCAATCCTAATTTTAGAAAAATCTTCAATTGCATACTTGGGTTCCCATTTTATCTAATGACATAATTCCTTCCTTTTCAACTAGATCTTCATCAAGTTGATTGATACGGTTTAGCTTGGGAAGGATTCCTTCATAGTAGAAAAGCTCATTGTCACATTGTTCAATCAAATCATTTACTTCACTGAGCTTGGTCTTGAGTTCTTCATACCTCTTTCTTGCTTTCTCAAAGATCTTCTTCCCTTTTTCAATTAATTTCTCAACCCAGTCATCAATAACCTTGACCTTCTTAACAACCTTTTCAATGCTTCCAATAACTTCAGGAGTGATGGTAGAAACATATTCTTGATCTTCACTTGATGGGCCTACTAACTACTATAAACATGATTTCAAATATTTGACCTGGTCTTTTAATTTCCTTTTTGATATTTTGTCCTCATCAAATTTATGTAACAAACCTTGGACTACCTCTAAAACTTCTTGCTTTAATGTTTCCCTAGAAGGTTTTCCCAATGGGATGTGTTGGATGTCATAATCACTTGTTGTTATGTCATCCCTTGACTTGCCTAGGTGTGGGGTTACAACCTCCAGGGTTCTAGATCCATATGGATCTACATGAGTCTTAGTAATAACTCTAGCCTTTTTGAAGTCTTCTTTGGCTTTGGGAAGGCTAAAGTTGTAATATCTATGACCTTTTCAGGTACAAATTCCTCTTCTTCTTCTGAAATCAACCTTCCCAACCAACCAGTTGTGAGAGTAGTCCCCATTTTTTCCTCTTGTGATGTCTGTTGGGACTCCATGAAAACCACCAATTGTTAAGACATTTCTTGAACAGTTTGTACCAATGACATTTCTTGTTGTGCCTTGTCTACTCCCAATACTAACTCTTTGGATTCATCTTGTATTACTATTACATCCAGCAGCTGACTCATTTCCCGATCATGATCTTAGGATTGATTGATTTATCCACTGAGTCACATTGTCAATTGGACCATTCTCCTTATTTGTATCTTCAACTGGGTAGTAATCACTTCTATGGTCTTCTTTGGAGTCTCTTGGACTAGTGTTGTTACTTTGGGAAATTCCTCTCCTTTTGCACTATCTATCTCCTTTAAAGGTTGATGTTTAGTGGAAACATTTTCATGAACTGGTATGTTAATAACCTTTTTCTCTATCATCTCTTCTTTTTGTTGCTCTATGTGTTGAGATCCAATAACTGGTCCTTCACCCTTATCAATGGTTTGCACATTTTGACTGTCATTGGTTTCTACTTTTGTAATGACTTATTTTGTGGTTTCCACCACCATTTCTTCAGTAGAGTCTACATTCTGAGGTGGCTCATTACTTTTGCTGACTTTTGTTTCTTTTTTAGGACCTTATTTGGTTAGTGCAGTAGTATCCATAGGTGTTTCACTTGCAATATTCTAAATCTTTGATCCATCTACACTGAAACTATTGGGTTTTCAATAGAAATATTTTATACTAAAATTCTTGTTTCAATAGTTGGAAACTGGGTAGATTCCTTCATTTTTCATCTGACTGAAGAACATCTAGCACCTTTTACCACATGTGTCTCAACTGATATATCAAAGGGTTCAAGTATAGGTACCTCCCCTACTACATCTGTGTCCATTATCTCGATTGGAATCTTTATTTGTTCATGTGGTTGATTAGAGTGAGGTAAATCTATACTTTCAAATGGTGTTGCATCAGATTTTTCTAGTCCCTATCCTATCACAAAACTTCTTGGCTAGTTAGATGGGGGAGTACCTTGAGTTACCTACTCTTGGATTAATTCACCACTTATTCCTCCTAGAAAGCAGAACTAAAGTTGAAGACACGGGTTGTACATGATGTAACCTAGAATTCACCAATACAAGCCCAGGCGCGCTGGCACATCACTTAGCCTTGACTGAGTGCTCACCCGAAGCACACAAAGGTACCAGGACCCTCTTTAGGGTTGTTGTTACAAGATGTTAACATGATGAAGACTTTAAGCATTCAGTTATATGAATAATATATCATTCTACAGTGCATATTCAGATCTAGATCCAGTGAATAACAAACTTAATTAGATAAACATAATGGAATCAAGCATACAATACTGAATTATAACCACGATAACACCTTGTTTCAGTCCATAATCTCCATTACATTAATTTAGTAAACACACAGAAGCTTCCTTACAATAGCAGTAGTATACGCTCATGCGCGTGATAGATTTGTCAGCATAATCTTACTATAACCTAGTTCTCACACCAATATGCTCTCTCTCTCTCTATATATATCTACTACATAATTTACTTCATATGTATAAGGGTGGGGAATTTCCCTTCATCGACTATCTAATCCCAAAATAGGTCGCATGCTATTATTAGCCACGTGCCTTTTATAAAAATAGGCTTAAATGCGAGAGTGTTAACAATAAATCTCCCTAGTCAACTATTAGTTTGCCATTCTATCTTTAGCTTTGCACCCATGCAAAGCACTTCGTAGCTGATCATCCAAAAATAACCAATGTGTGTCGTGTAAGTCTCTAATCGGTTTGAGTGCTCCACATGCTATTTCCAAAAATAGATCCTCATCATGAAAATTGCTAAGTCCCAAATCTGTCTCTGTTCTATGCGTGATTCTCTCATATGCTTCTGTGCCTTTGAATGTGCTCTACTCTATCGTGTGAACCTTCTGTATTACCTTCGCTAGGTGCTAGATTCTGATCAACATTACCCCACACTAGTTGCATTGCCACCTCAATAATGGTTGTCTCCAAAATGAATCAAAGAATATGAATAGAAGAATAGAAAGAATTTTGATGAATGAAATAATGTCTTCAACCCGTAGTATCTTCTTCTATAATCTGAATAATCAATTATGGATATTCCTCTTTTATCTCTGCCTCTAAGTCTGCCAGTCATTGAGCGTGACATATGATTTCTCTGGAATATCCATTGGAATTGAATCTAATTGATCCCTTGTAATCTCTTCTTTTTCATTCTATAAAACCAACACAATTCCAGACATGCCAGTCATTCTCCCTTCTAACAAGTCCATTTTTTGAGCGATGAGTTTCCCAAGCTCATCTAGCCTTTCCCTGTGAGGTTCTTGAGTGGTGTAAGGGCCTCACACTTCTTCTTAACAAGTGCTAACCATTCTACATGGCCCAATGTCTCATCCTTCATGGCCTTTAGGACCTCATTGTCTTCCAAAATAGTCCTGGTCCTTATAATGGCCTCTGGTGCTAATAAAATATTCGATTGCTTGATCCACCTTCTTGAGTTCCTCCTGCAAGCTCTGAAGAAATCCTTCATATGATGCAATATTCCACATCACTAAAGCCTTTTTTCACTCTACTCTCTTTGTTGGATCCTTTGGCTCAGGCATGCACAAAGGTTCATCTTCAAGCACTAAGTCCACCAATGTACTGACATAATGTATTACCAAAGGAAACGTCTTAGGTACCTTTGGCTCTAAGTGTGGCCTAGCCTTCATGACATTGTCACCAATATCCTCTACCATGCTTTGATAAACACAACGTTCTTCTTCTATGCCAAATCTTTTTCCTATTTTAGGCGCAATGTCTCCTCATCCTTAGTCTTGATCTCCCCCCTCAACACCCTAATTGTCACAGATTTATCCATATTCCATTGTGTGACCTCTTTCAAGACCTTCACCAAAGCATTTCTCACCTTTTCATCGGACATAACAGTAGGATTTACTGTTATGTGTCAGCCCGAGGTGACTTTTTCAACCTCCTTGACACACACGAATCCTCACATACATCAAAGTCTGGTTCATCCATGTATGTGTGCATTGACCATGAAAATTGCTTCCTTGTGCGTACCGTTGCCATATCTTCATCCATTAACTCCCAGCCATATAACTCCTTTTGTGCCATTGTGCTCTGGAAATGGGCACGGACAATTTTACTGTTTCTTGGTGTAGCCCATGGCTAGTGGAATATACTCCCCACTCGTTCTTCTTGATCTAGGATGCTTAGGAACTTGGGCTTCAAGATTGGGAACTTGTGCTACTATGTCCTGAGTAGTCTCTGTTGTTGTCTCTTCTGCCCCTTTTTCTTCCTCTTCTCCATCCTTCATTTCTTCATCTTTTTGTTCCTCTATGTTCTCTGGAGGTGTAGGAGAATTGGGCGCACTTTCCTCTAAACTCTTCCGCTTCCTCATTCAACTTTAATTTCCTTCTCCTTTTCTCAGTTGTCTCCTTCTGTGGAGAGAGTCAAGGTGATCTACACACTATTTGTGGAGTAGTACCTTGGGTCCTTGTTCTCCGAATACTCTCTTGAATCGATGCTCTCCTTGACTGCATCCAAGTCCTCATCATCTCCCTCTTGTGGCTGAGGTGGAGTAGTTGCACACTCAACTTCATCCTTATTTGGAGGTTGTCTTCTACCTCTATGTTCTAAACCACCACTATCCTCATGCTCTTCTTCTTCATCATCAACTTGAATTATTTCTATGGGTTTGGGTGTTGGAACATTTTCCATTATATGTTTACCCTTTGGTAGCCTTGGGATCGAACTCATTCTCCACATACTTAGAATTCTCCAACTTGGGTTTGAGTTGCGGACACAAGCACCTTCTCAATGTCCCCAAATGCCAAGCTCACAAGTTTCATGATTATAATATCTGAAATAAGTCTTTCAATGTATGCATTGCGCCTTAGATATACATACTTCTTCCTTAGAGAGTGGTATTCAAAATCTACCTCGTATACATTGAAGGTTAAGTGGCGCACATTTGAGAACCAATGGAATGATGCTTGGAAATACCTTAATGTGAAGGCATATGGAAATTTTAACCATGGGATCCAATCCTTGTCCTTCATCGTAAATCGTGTGATGCAAAAATGTTGGTATACTAAAACTGAACTGCCTTACCCACCACCGAAGGAAAATCCTTGGATATGCACCACTCTTCTTTGAACACCACACAAAGTCTATCATACCACATCTCCACCCTCTACTTTAATGGTCCACTCATTGATCCATCACATAAGTACTTGCCAAACCTTTCTGCAAGTGACTTGTGTTCCGTGGGGTACTCCTAAATCTTCTCCTTTGGCCCATCAGGCACCCTAATCTCCATGAATACTAAGGACAATAACATAGTGCCAAAAATTATTCTGTCACCTATCCACACTTCTTCGATGATTGTCTTTGCTATGTGATCTACAATATTGTAGACCACTCCTTGAGACATCTTCTTGGTGACGTGTAACCACATTGTGTTTACCTGCGACCACCTTCCTTGGTCATTTAGCTTTGTCACAAGATGTGTAGCTGCTTGCACTCACTGAGTACTTCAAATTTTCAATGTCTATGCCACATGGATCCTTGGTATACCCCAAATCCTTCCTCATCTCCAAGATTGCATCTTTATCAGTTAAATCATTATCCAAATCCAACCCTGAGGCCCTTAGTCCTGTCACCATTGAAATCAAAGTAGCTATGATTATTACCCTCTATTCGCGAAGTAGAAGAAGTCCTCATGGAATCTTCTCATTAAACATCAATATAATGGTTCATACTTTCCAAAATATTGTAGGTCATACAACTGGTAGACTCCATTCTAGCTTCAACAACTTCTCACCAACGTCATCGTATATTGGCATATCCTCTGCCATGCGCTTGTTCATTTTCATGCTTAGCAACGCATCGAGCTCCTTCTTATTATTTGATGTTCAATGGTTGTAGTCATTGATTTTACATTGGTGGATATGGGAATCCCATTCTTGTCCCACAATCATGCCCTCTAGATACTACATTTCTAAAAATTACTCTTGGGAGAAATCTCTTCTTCCACTTCAACCTTCTTCTTCCCTTTATCTCTTGCTACGGGTGCTTTCTTTGGTGCCATTTGAAAAATATCTCTTTTCTTCCCTATGTAGTTGAGCAAGTCAAAACCTATCTTAAATCTCTCATGCCATAGTGGAAATCACGTGCCCTAGCTAGTTTGTAACATGTCTACACCGCTCAAACCCTTCTCCTATGGGAATTTAAGATTCTCCAACACACAACCCTTCTCTCCACGTCTGGTTTCACACTCTACGCACCTCAACATGATTTTTTGGCTTGTTCGCACTTAACCCTTTTCAAATTCTCTCAATTGCAATGGTAAAAATGAACTCACATCCCATCCTTATATAGAATTTAAAAAAGTTAGTGCATTTATTTCTCCTCCACCTACCAAAAATCCTCTCATTAAGTGACCATTTTCATTATTTCCATGCGATACATCTTCGCACCTAAGCTATAACCTTCTAGCATGCCCTCCTACCTTTTGGCTGTGGACTTCTCTTTAGTGCACTTTCATGCGCCTGAGTACCTCATCACTGCGCCTTCCATTGGTAGTCTTCCCGGACCCTAGTTACCTCACGTTATACTTGTTTCTTCACTCCTCTCTATCTATGGTCCTTGTGTCCAAAATAAATATCTTTATTTTTTCAATTTTCCAACCTTGAATAACACCCATAGATAGTTCCTTTCATATGGAATTATTTCCATTAGTCCTGTACTTGGATATCAATAACCTACCCCACACTAAGGGTATGTGCAGTCCTCTGCACATAAAAAATATTCAATTAGTAATTAGCATCGACGTGTAAACGCACTTAATACACAAGCACACCAACTAAATTGACAAATCATAGAAATAAAGAAGTAAACACATTAAGGGAATACATAATTGAAAACCTAATCTAAATGGAAACACTACCTTATTACAAACACCAAGAAGACTTATTTATAGTAGGGCTTCAACCTACTCCAGATTGAAGTAATCTGGGTAACCATATTCCATTGAGGGCCTCTAACTAAAAAGTGTTTGATTAGAGTATGTGAATGATAACATATGGCCCCAACCAATGCACTTTGAGTTTTCCTGGATGGAGCAAAAATTTAGAATCATAAAGGAGCACCATCTGTCCTATCTCAAGTGTTTTACCTTGGATGTGCCTATCATGCCATGCTTTCTACCTGACCTTTTCTTGTTTTTGAATCCAATGTGTTATGGCTCATCATTCATCTAATTTTATTAACTATCCAATACGTTATTCTAATGCTTTCTCATCAACAAGACCCCAAAGTCTGCAATACACAAATAAGGTAATCATTATCCAAAATAAGTCCATGCTTATTTTTGGCTAACTCCTCCTCCTTTTCCTTTGCTGGTACTTAAAATTAATTTTTGGCATGCTTTAGGGACTCAAAATTTTCTAGGTATGATTTCATTAGATAGAGAATTTTTCCACCTTTCTAGAAAGGTAAGGCAGTCCTCTTAACTCCTTGTATTTTTTGAGTTATGGCTCGGCGGAGTTTGGAGGAAAATTTTCCACTGGTTAGGCCCGCGGAGGTAAGGAGGAAAATTTTCCGGGGTCTCGACCGGCAGAGCGGAGTTGGAAAATTTTCCAAGGAAATTGGTGGGTTTGTGGAGATAAATTTGGAACTTAGCCATTTTTGTGGAAAAGGGGCGCAAAGGAACATTTTGGCCTCGCGAGCCCAACAAAGGGAATAAGCGGACTCGCGGGGCTAGGGAGAGAATTTTGGCACTTAGCTTTTGGGGCGAAGGGGCTAAAGACAAAAATCATCCTGTGAGCCCACAAAGGAGAAGAGAAAGATTTGGGCAACACCTTCATGCCAATCAGGTACTGACACATGTCATTTTTATGACACGTCATCAACGCATCAGCGGGCGTCGGGAGGCCTTGGAAAAGTTTGCACTTTTGCCTTGAAAAGGGTTAAATGTTGGCTTCGACCCCCTGGTGAACTAGAAGCCAACACGTGTCATGCGGACCGGAAGAGGCACGAATATTTTTGGGAAGTTTTTCCAAAAGGGAAAATTTTAATGTTTGACCCCACCGAACCCAATTTTGACTCTGTTTTTACCAGTGTTGCCCTAAATCTTCAGAGGGCCATATCTTTCGAACCAGAGCTCGGTTTTCTTGATTTTTGTGTCATTGGAAAGATGTTGACATCCTCTACATGATTGAAGCTTCAATTTTGGATTTTGGTGAAGATTCATGTGGGAAATTAGGAAAATGTCTCTGCAGCCTTTGGAAAAGGCAAAAATCAAATTTCCACCTACCGATTTAATGAAGTATGGCGCTTTTCTTCTCCAACATGGCCAAATGCATCGAAAAATGGATTTTTGAGGGTACCCTTTCTTATACTGTTATAATGAATATTTTTGGTATTTGGAGATCTCGAATCAATTTTCTGTGTTTTTCACCTTTTCTTCATTCTGCTTCATTGTTAAAAGCCAATTTTGGCTCATTTGTAAAGGGTTGGACGTTTTTGTTCTTACAGACTCCCCTCTTCCCCTTGGCACATGAATTCATGGAGTTTCAAGCCTCCCATTGGAACTGTAATACGTTTTTGCCTCTTTTCCATTGTAATGCATCGTATCAAAAATTGGGAATGATAAAGCATGCTTTGTGAATGAATTTTCAATCCTTTCTTGCGTTTATTGTTTCCTTCTAATCCTTCATTACATTTTGGTAATTTGTGCATGTTCTAGTGTTGCATTCTTATGATTTGTGTCTATTTACAAAAATAGAGGTCCATCACTCCTTTGGTGTATCACCATTTTTACTTAGTTTTGTTTCCTTTTGCATCTTTTAACTCTGTCTCCTTGGAATCTAGAGTAGGATTTAGCATTGAACCTCTACAAAATTCATGCATACACCTAAACAGAGGGGTAAGAACCAGATTTCTCTAGAGATTTTTCTCACCTTGCAAGGTCCCACACCTTGGAGAAAACTCAATGTTGTGCAATCACACTAAATGACCCAATTTTGGACTGCAGATCTGAAGGTCATTTAGGGGGTGTTGTAGATTTGCACTAACAAGGTAACATCAATTCCATAGGAAGAACTGATTCTGCGCCAAACACTAATTGAAATGGTGTGAATTTTTTCAACCTTTTATATGTTTTCTCGATATGCCCAAAGTACTACGAGATACTTTATCATCCCAATCTTTTCTTCCAATGTCACATATTTTTGTCAATGTCTGCTCAAAATTTTCTTTGAAAGCCTCGGTAGTCCCATTTTCTTGAGGATGATAGGGTGTAGTCTTATGGTGTGCAATCATGAATTCAGCCAATAAAATTTTGATTATCTCATTAAGAAACTATGTACCCTATCACCGGTCAAACTTAAAGGACATCTATACTGTGTAATAATATTTTCCCAAAGAAACTTGGCTGTTGTGGCTACAGTACAATCCTTTGTAGGTGTTGCTTCTTTGCACCTTGTTAGATAATATGTGTAAGTTATGATGTAATGCGATCTAGTTCTGCACACAACTGTTGAAATAGGACCCACAAAATCTATAGCCCATTTCTTGAATGGTTCTGCACTAGTAATGGGTCTTAGAGGAGTTTCATTTCGTTGACTTTGGGTTTCCCAAGGCATTGAAAATGATCACAAGCCTTACAAAATTCCTTACAATATTTATACAGGGTCTCCCACCATAATCCAACGAGTAGAATCTTGCACGTAGTGGCATCACCGGCATAGTGGCCACCTACAATACCACCATGAGCTTCTTCCATAAGACCCTGCATGCTCATGTTCTAATACACAACAACGCAATACTTCATCCCGACCTAATTTGTACAGGTCACCGCTAATTAACATATAGGGGTTATGCATATAGCAAGTTATTTCTTCTCCAAGGATTTCATTCCTTTTGGTGCCATCCCTATTTGTAGAAAGACAAAAATGTCTTCTAGTTTTGATGGTGCTCGTTGTAACCTATATAACTATACATCTAACATGATATCTTTAATTGTCATGTGCTTCCTCTCTCTGATTTGTATCCTTGATAGATGGTCTGGTCCAGAATTACTTTTACCTAGTTTTACCACAACTCTAAAATCAAATTCTTGAATTAAGAGCACCCATCGACATATGTGCCCTTGTAAAACATGCTTGTTTACCAAATACTTCAATGCCATGTGATTTGTATAAAAGACGAATGGTGTTGCTAGGAGGTACTGTCAGAATTTATGTAGCACATAGATCATTGAAAAATATTCACACTCTGTAGTTGTGTAATTCTATTCTGCAGAGTCACTTTGTACTAGTAAAACAAATAGGATAATCTACAATACCTTCTCCAAGTTGAGCCACACTGTGCCAATGGCTATGCCAAAGGTGTCAACATGTACATGAAATCGTTAGTCCCATGAAGGAAAATGTAGAAGAGGTGGGGTAGTAAGTTTTTCCTTTCATGTCTCGAATGCATGCTACTACGGTTCTCCCCAATGGATTGTACCTTTCCCTTTCAAGAACTATTCCAACGGTGCGAAACTTTGGCATATCCTTTGATAAAATTCGTAATATCTGTATGACCCAAAATCTACGCACTTCACTCTGAATGGCGGCTCTCTTAGGCCTATAATTACTGCAACCTTAGGTGATCAACCAACAAACCTTCCTTGCAGATTATGTGTCTTAACAATATTCCAAACAGTGTAGCAAATATGCACTTGTTGATGTTCAAAGAGATACTCAATTGTGTACATCTTTCAAACATTAAGTACAAATTGTCACAATGATCCTTAAATAATCCATACACCGTCCAATCATCTAAATAGACTGTAAGAAGTTGTGAATAAATTCCTTGAATGCTTGAATAACTATGCATGAAAATACAATGAGGCACATATTTCGACCAAAAGGCATTACAAAGGTGTAGGTGAAGCTATCCCATTCAAGAGTAAACATAGTATTTTCCCGATCCTCCTGGGAAATCCAAACCTAATGATACCCAGAGGGCCCATCTATAAATGAATAGATTTAGTGCCTTGCAACGCCTTCTAGTATTTCCTCAGTGAATGGAGTAGGAAAGGGATCAGTCACACATGCAACATTCAAATCCCTGTAGTCCACGCAAATCCTAATTTGTCCATCCTTTTTGATATTGATCTCCATTGGACCAACCCATTCTGATTCATCAAGGGGCTTGATAATTCCAGACTTCAACATTTTATTAATCTCTTCTTTGAACTTTTCACACAAGTTGGGGTTCATCATGTAGGGTCTCTTTCTAACTAGGTGCACACCCTCTTTAAGATTTATCTTCATCTCCCCTAATGATTCATGCATGCCTTTAAGTTCATGGTACCCCTGAGGGAATAAGTCTTAGTAATCCCTTAGTAACTCTATGATTTTTTCCACTTCAGAGTTTGACCAATAGTCCCCAATTATGGCTTCCTTAGGCTCAACCTTTGATCCAATATTCACCTTCTTTGTCTTCATAGGTTCATGATAGGTGCGTGTGGTTGTATCTACACTGTCCAATACCTCACGCCTACCTGTTGAATGATTTACATCCATATTTTCTACTTCTTTGTCATCCACTAAGTAGACCATTTTTCCTTTTTCTTTCTCAAGGAAAGTGCATTGTAGTAATGTTGCATCCGCCTCTATTTCTTCAACAAGATGCACTCCTGAATCTCCTTCATCCAATAACTCTTGAAGGAGTTCTTCAGCCTTGGCACTATCTCCCATAGTTAAGTGATTTATGAATTTTAATGCTTCTTCCATCGGAGGCTTTGTAGAGAAGAAGTCAAACATCTAGGCCATTCCCGATTAAATCCTACCAATTCCCCATCTCTCTATAGAGTTTTGCATATACATACTAAGCACACGAGCATCCTTGTAAAGTGGAATAAAAATTGTGCACTGATATTGAAGGTGGTAAAGATTCCTACCCTTACATCCGAGTCTCTCACACTTCGAACGTGGTGTTGAACAAATTGATTACCATAACAAGTACATATTTTAGTAGGTGCATTTCTCCTGAAGAACCTAGTAGCAAGAGCAATCCTTATTTCATTCCATCCTACAAGATTATCCTTGTGAGCCATCCACCAACGTGCTATTGTCCCATGTAGTGTATATGCTAGCATATTTCTTCTTTCCAACGGGTCTATCCACTATTCTTCCATGGCGCACAGGAATACCATATGATGTCCTTCTCCAGTGTAATAGGGTACTGAGTTGTTACCTATTCTCCTAACATAACACAGTTTTCTTCCTCTAGAAAATATGTTCTTTACTTCGTGACCTACCAACTCATAAGTACTATGATCCCAATTATCACAAGCAACACTCTTAGTATTCTTTGATAGAATGTGCATCCTCTCAATGAAGGATTCCTTCTTTACATGGCTCAAGCACTTCTAGATCCCAGATGGTGCGTACATAAATACTATTCAGATCTTCTTCACTTAAGGGCTCAACATAGGGCACAAATTTTCCATATGTTAAAGGGATAATAACTCTTTCCCCCTTGTTTTAAAAACTGATATAACCCATGTTGAACCAAAGATCAGCATTATTTGCATAACACCAAGGATACCCTAATAGATCTAGGAAGCTATCCGATTCTCGCAGCTAAAACCTCAAAATATCTAGTGAACTTGGCTCATTGTATGGTAATAGATGCATCTTTCAAAACTTTGATCGGAGAAGCCTTAGTCCATTAGCCATGAACAAAACATTAGAGTATGACTACAATGAAGGTATCCCCATTTGTACCCATGCATCTAAGGTAAGAAAATTGACTTCCGCACTTGTATCAATCAATATATTACTCAATATCCACCCATCCACAACAAAATTCAGAGTTATTTCCTTTTCATAATCTAGGCTATGAGGGGGAATATTTGCATGCGGGACACATCGTCTGTCTCGATACTTTAGGTGCAAAGTGTTTCCTTTTAACAAATTCCCTAATAGTGGAATGATATTTTCCTGGTGCAACATTTTACACACTTCCCTTAAGTTATCTATATCAGTTTGGACCGTCTTTGATGCTTTCTTTTGCTCCATCTTCCGTGATTTCTCTTTTAAGTACTGTATCTCACCCTGAAGATTCCTGAGAACTTCCATGGTTTCCTGGTAGACCTCCTTTTGATGGGCAGGATCTGGGTACCGTGCATGTAGAACCTCCTCCTTAGTGATGATAGGATTCTACTACAATGCTTCTCTGGTGCATGCCGCCTCGGGGTGGGTCGTGATATTCACTTGTAGCTCCTCAAACTCTACCTCCACTTAGGCATCCACCGATTTTCAACAACACGTTGTATCCTAACCATCCATGCACCTTTTTTTTCTTGTTTATGCTGCTTACTAAGATGCTCATATAAGTCAGGAACTCCTCATAGCTATGGTTATTTCCACAAAAAGAACATGTAATATTCTAAGGACATTCACGCTTGTAGTGGTCAGGAGATCCGCATGTATAACATGTTCCACGAGGAAACTCACTTCTTCCACTACCACAACCTCATCCTCCAAATCCACCATGGTATCCTCGACCTCTTCCATGACTACCTTAAAAACACCCTTTATTCTGATCATAACACGCCTGATTGTGATCTCGGTCCTAATGCTCATTCTTACCCTTAGAGTTATCTAAAACTCATGTCTGTCATACACCAATATCTATAGCATCATGGATCTGACCAATCAACCGACAGTCTTCCGTGTCATGAGTCATGGACCTGCAGATTTTATAGTAGCTTGAAACGTTCTTCCTTATCGCATGTTGTAATAATGGGAAATGGCTAGCATCATGGTTTAAATGGCATATCTCACAATCCAACAACAATGAGCATACTGATATGTGAGGAAAAATATCCTTTGTGTGACCTTCTACTTCACAATCTGTGTACCAAATCCTGTACATGTCTTATGTGTTGAATTTGCTAATAGTTTCTCCTACTATTTTTCCATAGCTGCATTGCTTCTAAAAATGGGCTCACCCTAGTATCTATACTTCCAACTTCCTTAGTGTGTAAGGCTACTTCAAGTGCTTCACGCAGATTAGTGTATGTCTTATGTGATAATGCCCTTCTAAAAGGGGTAATTAGGCCCCAACGAACCATTGTGCATGCTGGCTTGCGTGTATATCATAAGAAAGCTCAAATAACAACATTTTAAAATGGGCATCATATTCTCTAACACTCTCAGTAGTGCCTTGATTAATATCCTTGAGTGCACTTATACTCTTGTGCTTAAACTCAGGGATGTGAAACTCTTTAAGGAATGCATCTTTTAAAGTCAGTATAGTCTACATAAGTCGATCGGGGTCAAATTTTTGTACTAGGCAGTGTGCGCGCCTTGTAACATAGTAACAAATTAGCTTTCCCTACGCTCGAAGAGTGTGATTCCTTTTGTGTGCCTTAATATTTCACACATATGCACATATTTAGCAACATATTCTATGCCCTTATAGTCTGGAAGATGAAGAGACATCTCCATGTAAATATTATGGGGTTGGTGTGGACCTTTCCCACCTGATCCGTAACCTCCTATGTTTCCCTTGCCTCTAGAATCACCGGATCCACTTTGGAACTAGAGATACTTATGCCTCCCGAACTCCGAACTTGTAGCTAGTGTCGGACCAAAATATGCACTTCCTGTGTCCTAATAGTAGAACTGAACTGTACTCTGACAGTCTACGAAGTGTTACCACTTCTAGAAGTTAGCCCAAAAATTGGCACGCATGTATTCTGTGATGATGATACACCCAAAAAAGTACTCCCATATAACAATGAAGCCGTTTGCTTTACTGCCATTATTGTGCCTTTTATAAGACTTGCTCCTACTCTTCCACTACTTAAATTAGTTTGTTGAATGTTTTTTGTACTAGATACTGGGAAACCAAGCGCAAGGGTGTTGTCACCCTCAAATTTCCCTCCATTTTCCAAGTCTAAAAATGTTAAATTTTGAGTTAGTGCCTTTGAAGTATGCTTGAAAGGTATTTTGAAATTTGGTACTTACTAAGAGATTTTGGACTTTTAAAAACTTATCCATCAGATGGGAAATTTCTCCCCCTTTCTAGAAAGGTCAAGAAGTCCCCTTAACTCCTTGTATTTTGAAAGTTATGGCTCAACTGAACCTATGTTGGTAAATTTTCCCTGGCGGATTGGCGGACCTATGGAGTTACTTGTGTTTTTTGCGCTTTTTGGCCAAAGGGATAAGTTAACATTAGTGACCCACGAGCCCACATGGAAAGATGGAGAGATAAGCTCCACCCACCCCTTAACGAACCAAAGACCACCACGTGTCCTCGGGGGTGCAGACCCATGGAAGGAAATTTTGTTTTGAACCCTTTGTCAAAAAGGGTTAAAGGTTCAAGTTTTTCCGCCCTCCCTTTGGGCCCGTAATGAAGTGAAAGTAGCCACGTGTCATCGGGGTAGTGGACCCACAGAGAAAAATGAGATTTTGTGCCAAAGTTCAAAATGTTGCGAATTAAACCCCACCCCCTTATCCGATCAGAAGATGACACGTGTCCTGGTCAAATCGGGAGGGCGGACCCATAGGGAAATTTGAGATTTTGCGTTTTTCTCCCAAAAGGCTCAGATGGTGTTTTAGACCGCATCCCCTCATCCAACCAGAGGCTTCCACATGTCAACGGGCGGCGAACCGAAGTGGAGGAAATCAAGAAATCGTGCCTTTTTCCCAAATGTTGGGAAACGTATTTTTTCCACAGCTCATCATTTCTCTAGATTCGACACGTGTAGGGTCCCGATTTCGAGGTAAAAAGGAGGGAAAATGGTTTATTTACATCTACATCTGATCTTTTATCACCATTTTTGGCTTGAGCTCTGTAATGGATGAATGTGCATCATTTTTGTCCTTCCTTCTTTATTCATGGTCATTTTTTGTGGAAATGTAGTTTGGGCCTATTTTGGAACAAGATCGACGGTTTTCACAGGGAATATGATGGATTTTCGAAGAGACAGAGTTTCTCATGTTTTTGTGAACGGAAAAGGAGAAATGTGCCAACTGGGCACTCAAACATTTTGGAGGTAGTTACAAAGGTGAAATGATGAGGGAAAATGGATAAGGAAACTACCATTCATCTCTGCCCAAAAGAAATCACGTTTGAAATGATGATTTTCCCCTCTTTTAGGGCATCTACATTTTCCATGAATGCATTCTTGTTTCCTGTCTCTTTCCAAATGAATCTCCAACAAACTTGATCCCATTGGGATATTCTTTCCTTGGAGGAAAAGCAAAGATGAAATAGGTTTGTTATAAAAACATGCTTTGCCATTGTATATGGGGTTCTTGGCATTTTTGAAAAGATTGTAAAAAAACTGAAATTGCTCAATACAAAAGTTTTTCTTATCTTCCTCTGCTATTTTCTTTCACTTTTGGCTCCTAGTTAGTGTTTTGTTCATCTCTGCATGCAAAGAAACTTTGTGCTCTTGTGTATATGATCTCTGGAACTTTGTGTCTGAAGATTGATACGTATTGTGAAGGTGAATAATCCCATTCTGCATTTTTCTATTTCAATACAAGTAAGGTTATACTCTGAAATCTATATATCCAGAAAGTATTGTTGTTCTTCCCCCTCCTTTCCATCTTCTCCATTCTTTTGAGCCCTTTGTATTGATGACATTTTGGTATGAAATCTCTTAAAGTATCAGGAATCCACATGATGAAAGTTGTGTATATGTATATAAGTCTTTACTACTTTCAATAAGGGAACCTCTCCCATTAAAGAGGAGGGACTTGTTGTCCCCTGACTGTGGTTTCACCCAAAGTGAAAATATGAAACCCAACAAAGGGAAAGGTTTCTAGGTGGATTCAAATGCATGCCCATGGTCTAGGTCATCTCTGTGGTGTGCTTCTACATGAGGCCGAGGAGGGATCCATGTCATGCTTTCCCGGATGGGGAGTTCACGATGCGCCGGCTCCACGTCTCCTACGTGAGCTCTAAATCCTTCATGAGCCATATCTCTCCTAAATTCCATCCGCTCCGTAATGTCACAATGCTTTCATACCTCCCTCTCACGTGCCTCTCTATACTTCAACCGCCTTTCCTCTCTCTTCCTTTATGCCGGTAGGTTTTCCATCCTTCACCCAACCTGCCCTTTCCCCACGCATGGTGTGGTTTAGTTAGCCATTGGTTTACTCTCCAAATTTAAAATTTCCATCAGGATCTTGATCTCCAGGTGGAATGCCTTGCGAGTAAGTCCCCCTTGGATATGGTAAAAGCTGGAATTCAACTACCTCACGGACACAAATAAGTGGAAATTGAGTACTCCAATATATAATCAAGCTTTTAAAATGCCATGGAACCACATATCCATAGCTTGAGTCCAAATTAGATCAACATCATAAAGGTCTTGAAATTATTCTTGCGTCCAGACAAGTGCGTGATACCTCCAATTCCACTTAGATGCATAAGCAATCAGCCACTCATATAATTCTACTAGAAAGATAGTGAAGAATCTCTCATATAAACTGTCATATAGGTTATGTTCCACCCACACATGTGCGTTAAATTCAGATCTAGTGTTTAAACATTATGCATATTCTTCTTCCGGATCATGTATCCACTCCTCAACACATGTTAAGGTCAACCAAGATGTCTTCATCACGAACCATCCTGAAAACAACTAAAAAAGAGGTCCGGCAATGAACAAATGATGGAGCATAGAATTCACCAATAGAAGCCCGTGCGCGCGCACATAACTCAGCCTTGAATGAGTGCTCACCCGAAGCACACAAAGGTATCGGGCCCCTTTTTAGGGTTGCTGTTTCAAGATGTTAGCATGATGAAGACTTTAAGCATTCAGTTATATGACTAATATATCATTCTACAGTGCATATTCAGATCTAGATCTAGTGAATAACAAAATTAATAGACAAACATAATGGAATCAAGCATGCAATACTAAATTATAACCATGATAACACCTTGTTTCATTCCATAATATCCATTACCTTAATTTAGTAAACACATAGAAGATTCCTTACAATAACAATAGTATACGCTCATGCACATAATAGATTTGTCAGCATAATCTTACTATAACCTAGTTCTCACACCTATATGCTCTCTCTTTATATATCTACTACACAGTTTACTTCATATTTATAAGGGTGGGGACTTTCCCTTCACCACTTATCTAATCCCAAAATAGGTCGCATGCTATTATTAGCCACACATCCTTTACAAAAATAGGCTTACATGCGAGAGTGTTAACAATAGATCTCCCCTAGTCAACTATCAGTTTGCCATTCTATCTTTAGCCTGCACCCATGCAAAGCACTTCGTAGATGAGCATCAAAAATAGCCAATGTGTGTCACACAAGTCTCTAATTGGTTTGAGTGCTCCACACACTATTTCCAAAAATAGATCCTCATCATGAAAATTGCTAAGTCCCTAATCTATCTTTATTTTGTGCACGATCCTCTCCAATGCTTCCACACCTTTGAATGCACTCTTCTCTCCCATATGAACCTTATTTATTAACTTTGCTAGGTGCCATATTACAGTGATCAATAATACAATTAGATCAACACGGGGTATCCTTTGATCTTGAGGTGATGTTACTTGATGAGCTAAGGAGGCAACTACTCTCTTTTGTTCCTCAATTAGATCAGAAGGATCAATCACCTCAGGCTCCCTTCTCTTGTGCTTCCTTTCATGATGGGTACCCATATCTCTCTCCAAAGGCATTACTACTCTAGCTCTCTTTGTAGATCTCTCAAAGAATTTGACCTCAGGGCCTTCCCTTCCTTTTTGCACCTTATACCAGAGATGTTGGGTCCACACCTGATATAGATCCTCTCATTTTCTTAGTTGAACTAGATTCCCCTATCAATATTGTTGTGGGGGTTCTGTTTTAGTTACACTAGTTCTTTTAGTCTGTATTGGTACTACAAAAGTAATGGGAGCATTTTGCATGGACTTTAAAAGCATTTCTTCGTCTTCTACTTTAAAGCAGACATGGAAGTCCAAGTTTCACTAGAAGTAGTAGTCCATTCATCAATGATACCTATGGTAGGTATTTTCATGGGAAACTGAGGAGCCTTTCCTCCCAAAGGATCTATCTTATCAGCTCCTTCTCTCAAAAGGGAATATCTTCTTTTAAAACTCCCAAATCCTGAATTCATTAAGTACCTTTGTGTTTTGTATGGATAAATCCATACCTTTTCCTTTCACCAAGTCAAATTCCTTCTCATTACATTAGAAATTCTATTATATTTATTATTTGACTCTCCCTCATCCCATTTTATAGGAGCCATTGGTTTTCCTTCAAATTTTTGGTCAATATAGTATTGACCCACTGTTTACTAGTCATCCATAATCCCCGAGGTAATTTTGTCAGGCGGATCATGCACTGTTGAATCATTGAGTGATCCCGCAACATTGGAACATCCCCAAGGTGTGGGATCCTTTTTCCTTGGGATGAATATCTAGGAAGTCGACTTCTTTTAAGACTAGGAGAACTTGATTTAAGATCAATATGCAAGGCTAAAACATTTGAAAGTAACTCTAATCTACTTGATTTATGGGGCTTAAATTTAGAGATAAAAAAATAAAAATGAAGTGATGCACCAAGTATACTTAATAGATAAACCTACTTAAATTCATAATCAACTCGTCACAACAATATATGATATGCACATGTCTTGCAATCTTCCTCCATCTATGATTGTAAATAATAATGAAACTTTATAACAGAAAGGAGATAACTTTTTCACAACTGATATTCAAAGTAACTATATATCATTTTTCACATATATTGAAATAAGATAACTGAGATAAAGGTAGATTAACCAATCACATCAAGGAATTAAACATTCACAAGCTATGAATTGATCAATGATTAACACAATAAACTAGATATTTCACAACAAAATATTGTTCTGAATATAACTAAAAGGCTCAAAGTATCTAAAGCACTCTTCCAAGCTTGAAGAGTAACTCCCCAAATGATCTAAAAGTCTCTTTAAAACTTAATGCATCTAACTATTTATAAGTTCAAGAGGTTAAGCCATTACAACTGAACCTTTAACTAACTAGTTACTAAAAATAGAGTGCAATTAAGTTCAAGGAAATAGGCTCCCATAAAAATAGCAAAGTTTTTGCATGGGTTTGACCAAGTCAACTCTATAACTTTGAATGACTCATAGCTTTAGAGCCGTTCCAACAATGGCTGCCAGGCTTAGTTGGGACCTGTAACATCTATTTCTTGTTCAGGTTTCTCCTAATCCTTTTCCCACATAGCCAAATGGTGCTTGTAATCAATGAAAATTTGATAATTCCTTGTATCTCTTCTTCCTCTGGCCCACATGCATAATGATTTATGACATCTACTGTATCAACCTCTCTCATGACCTTGACTGGAGTCCTTTTCAATTTGTTCACCACCTTCTTCAGCTGGCTTATGAAATTCTAACATGAAACTAATATGTAAATTGAATTAATATTGAAAGTTTTAGTTACCTCATCATCCTCCTTAACTAAACCTTTGAAACTTGCTTTAATATGATCAATTAGAAGAGCATAAATATTCTCGTTGAAGAATTTACAGTTGATGTTATCAAATTCTTCTGAAATGTCACTTAGTCCATCCATTATTTCAACATGTTTATCCTCCAATTTCTTGATTAAATCCTACAACACCTAAGATATGAATTCCATGGCCTTTTGATACTCAAACAACTTAGAGAAATTATCAATTACACCCTCATGGAGAAGTATATCTAGATTCATATCTCTAATTTCCTCCCAAGTAGTCAAATTCAGGTTCAAATTATTAATATCTTCATAGAGGATTTCATCTAGCTTCCGAATAGAAACTTTCTCCATCTGCAAATCATTGTATAGTTCCACAACTGCTTTTTGATTAAAGGGTTGGTCTCTTGGAGCATACACTCAATCCACCCATCAAATGATCATCCCTTCTGACCTATCTTCTCAATTTCATGATATGAGATATCATCAAGATGGGAAGAGATAGTCAGAGCAGTCATAGTTGAAGGATCTGTGGTTGGAGTAGGTTGTGTGACTTTCTTCAAAAGAGAAGTGAGCTGCTCAACCTTTTCTTTCAATTCATCCTTAGAAGCCTTATCTTTGTCATAATTTTCTAACAAATTCCCAAGGGCCACTTTTTTTTGCACCCTCATGTGTTGCCTTTCCTAATGAAAACCTAGAGATTTGATAATCTACTGCAGTAATGGTTTCTTTGGTTTTTCCTTCAGTGGGGGTGGCTATCTCTATGAACCTTTCTCCTGAATGGCTTACTGATAAGTTAGAAACAATATTTGGTTGTTTGGCTTGCCTTTTTAAAGTGGGTTCTAGTATGCTCAAATAAATCAAATCTACAAGGGTCACATTCTTCTTTTTCTTGGGGGTGCGGCGATATAGACATTTAGGTATAACAAATGTAGAAGAAAGTGGCATGGTAATAGCTAAACTTGGAGTGCTGGGTAAAATAATAGCATCGAGTACAATAGTTAAAATGGAAGTGGTAATTAAAGATGGTGCAAGAGTTAGAATAGATTTAGGAGCAGATGAAATGGGATTGGAAATGGAAATGGAATGAAATGGAAGTTGTTGAGAAAATGGATTGTAAAGTGGAGACACAATCATCTCTACAACTGAGAGAACAAGAAGGGATGAGAAAGCTTGGGAAATAGATGGAGGTGGAAAATCAAAGACGAGCAGAGGAGTGGTAGACAATGATGGAGGCGGTGGAGTTGAGGATGGTGATAATGGAAGTGAAAGAGAAAGTGGAAAACATTATAAGACAACCAGAGGATCACTAGCATTAACCAAAATAAGCTCCCTCTTATTTTGGGTTAACTAGTTTTTTTTGTGCCTTAGTCAATTTTTACACATTTCGGCACTCAATATTTTCTGGGTATTACTTCATTAGATAGGATTTTTCTTCCCCTATCTAGAAAGGTAAAGAAGTCCTCCTAATTCCTTGTAATTTTTGAGTTATGGCTCGGTGGATTTTGGAGGGGAAATTTTCCCAAAGCGGGCCCATGGGAAAAAAATTTGGCACTTAGCCCTTTTGGGAAAAAAATAAATGGAAACATTCAGCTCGAAAGCCTATAAGGAAATAAAATGGTGCCACATGTCAAGGTAGAATGGTGGGGGTGGAGAGAACTTTATTTTTTTGGTGTTTGGTCAAAATGCGTCAAGGTGAAAAATAGAGGAGCATCCCCACCGAGTAATAAAATGGTGCCACGTGTCCACGTGTCCTGTGGAGTCGGGCGGTGGGAGAATTTAGTAAAATTTTCCAAAGTGACAAAAAAGTGCAAAGGTAAAACATGGATCCACACCTCTGCATCACATCGAAAGGTGCCACGTGTCCACGCATCGGTGGAGGTCGGGCAGGCGGAGAATTTTGGGAACTTTCCCAATTTTGTGTAAAGGGCGAGAATGTAATTTTGAGCCCGAGATTAACTAGAGGGAACCACGTGGCGGTGGAGGTCGGGGCAACACAAATTATTTGGGAAATTTTCCCAATTTGAAAAAAGAGGGGAAAAGTTCAAATTTCGGCCTGTGAACCCGATTTTTGCCCTAATTTCGCCATTTTCCCCTAAATATTTAGAGAGGCATATCTTTCGATCTAGAGCTTGGATTTTTGCGATTTTGGTTTCAATGGAAATATGTTGAAGTCCTCTACATGATGGACTCTTCAATTTTGATTTTTGATGGAGATTTGCAGGGAGAAAAATGGGAAAACATCTCTGGCATGCAAAAAATGCAGAAAACGACCCCAACCACCAAAATTAATGAAGTATGGGCCTCTTTCTTGCTCTGCGAAGCAATGTACATGAAGTATGGGATTTTTCATGGAAACCCATCATTTTACAGGCCAATTGAATGGATCTTGTTAGTGGTTGAAGTTTCAAATCAAATTTTCCCACGTTTTCTCATTTCTTCCATTCTGTTTGACGGTTAAAAGCTAGATTTTGGCTCATTTTGTAAGGGTTCATCATTCTTCTCTGCCTCTCCCTTATTTTCTTCCATAGGGTTTAAAATGGAGTTTAAACCTCCTCCCCGCTTTGTAATGTCATTTTTGCCTCTTACCAAAGTGAAATGATGATTTTGTGAAAACTTTTGGAGCAATAAAAATGTGTTTTGTGATGCATTTCTCCATCCCTACTCGTTTTTGGTTGTTTTCTTCTTACCTCTCTTCATTACAGGTATTTGTGCATGTTTGGATGTTCATTTCAGGTTTTAGAGCTATGTTCATGGAGTTCTGGAACATTTTTTGTGTGAAATCCATCCTTGGTTTTGTGATGCACTTGTCCATTCTTTCCATTGCTCACCTCTTCTTGTTCCATGGCAGTTTGATAGATGATCAACATTTGCCTTCTACGGTGTATCACCATTTTAGTGTAGGCTCTATTTTTCATTGTTTTCTTTCTCTCCTGTCTCCTTGGAAGTTAGATTAGGTTACATTAGCTTACCTACACTAGAATAGCTTATGACGGGTAGTTTAGGAAGAGGAACCAACCTTCTCTGGAGAGCTTTCCCCATTTACAAAGGTCCCACACTTTGGGAAAGATCAATGTCGTGCATTCACACCAAAATGACATTTCCTTAGAAAATCAGATCCATAGGTCATTTTGGGGTCTTTGTGAATTTGCACTAACATTAACATCAATAAATTTAGATACTTGCACTATAGAAGACACAACCTTGGTAGTAGGGAGTTTTGCAAGAGAAGAACCACCAACAATAAATGAGATCTTTCTTAGAGCTGTAGTGGCCTTCTGAGTAGACCTCTTACCTTTTGTAGGTGTAGGAAAACTTAGGGTTGGATGGGATTCTATTCTTATAGGTTGTTCTAACCCTTTGGGTGAGATTCCCAAGGTATCTAACCAATCATATGTTCTTTGCAAGATGGGCCCCACCCTTTCCTTTGTATTAGAACATTCTTCTTGATACCAATCAATCCATGGTAATGGTTGATTAACAATGTTATCACTCTTATAAATTGGGTCTAACACATCATCATCATCTTTGATTCCATCAAGAACATCTACAATACCATATTGTTTAACTTCATCAAGAGTTAACCTTTCAAACTCTCATTGTCTAATGATGACCTCATCTCGATAGTGGATCCAAATATCTTCTAACTGAGGAACATGGGAACTGGCCAACCCTGTTTTGCTAAATTTTCCCAATAATCAAAGTTAGTTCTAGGGTGGAAATTTCGCAAGGTAACTTCAGACATTTCTCCATCAACATTATTTGCCTTGTAAATGCTAGCACAAGTGTATCTTCCAATTGAAATGAGAATCGGACTCCTGCCTTATGTCGTTTATTTTGAATCTTATGATAATCCAACAACTAACGAACTAGTTCTAACAAGACCCATTTATCAGTCGGGAATCTTGGTAATTTATTAGGAGCACCTAGGAAACCTAGAACCTTGATGTATGTAAATGTTGGGAATTGGAGATATATGGCTCCCCATTCCCTTACCTCCTTGAAAGCTTCATCGAAATTATGTGATTGTACAAATTCTTATCAAAACGATAAAGGAAGACCAAAAAAGCATCATTTACTCTAGGTAAATGTTTATTTCCTTCTTCCATTGTGATTTGAGGATAAAACTCATAAATATGTGAAATGATCCTAACACCCTTTGTATTCAACCCATTAAATTCTCCCATGGCAGCTATTGCCTAGATGAGGAAAGAAGTCATGAAGAATTTTTTTGAAGTCAAGAAATTGCCCAACTGAAAAAAAATTGAACTACTAATATGTTCTCCCCATCTTATAAAATCCTTATGTTTATTAATGGTAACAATGTAAAGAAATATCCACTCTTGAAATTCTCTTGTTAAAGCAAGACCCGAAACTATACTCAAAAGCACAATAAGGTCATTGACTTCCTGGATGAAGTCTGAGCAGAACAATGTTTTGCGAGCTTAGTAAAATTCTTGGCCAAATAATTCTTCATCATGATCTTTGTACATAGTTCAAATTCCTTATCCCAGTATTTAATTGCAACCTCTGGGGAAATTGTTGCATATTCCTTGACATCCAAAAGTTTGAATAAGTCTTCAAAAATTGGTGTCCAGCCTAATCACAACTTTACCATCATCATCATTTACTGATTTAGAGGCCTTATCAAAGTGAGTTGTTGCAACCAAGACAAACTCAGGGGAAATGCATGGATGAAGGAAAACCAACAACGAGAGCAAGCCCACTGTCAAATATGGCTTGCATCCAAGATTTTTTATTAGGGGATTTTAGTCTTTCCCAAAATTTTGACATATCCAACTATCCCAAGTCCATGTCTCCAATGTTTCCCAAATATGAGGACAAGCATGTATGAGGGGAAACTCCTAAGAAGGTATACTTCATATTTTCCTTGCCTTTTGAAGAAGAAGTTGACATCAATTTGGGGTTCGAACTGATCAAACCTTGAAAATTTTATAGAAATAATTTTGAAGACTCTAAAACATTGAAGTCTAAAGCTTCGGAAACAAAACCTCTAAAAAAATCTAACTCCAAAATATGAATCCTGAAACTCCAAAAATTTGAAGTCTTTTCGGTTCTAAAACCCAAAAGAATACCTTCGAAAGTCCAAAAAGCAACAAGTTCCGAAGGTCCGAAATGATGTTAACTCCAAAAATGAACTCTAAAATCAAACTTCTCACGCTTTCAAAAGCACAGATCTGAAAATTTGAAGGCATACCTCCAAAATGCAGACCTCCAAAAATTAGACCTCCGAAAAGGCACACCAACGAAAGCACACCAACTCTAAAAGCTAAAGGTTCCGAAGATCTGAAATGAGGTTTTTTCAAAATCCTTGGGTTCGATTAGACTCGATGCCTACCAATGTTATCTCAAAGTCTACCTAGTCGGTCTAGTGACCCCGCGACCAATGTTATCTCACCCCTAGGTGATTTAGGAAATTCAAATCAGTCCCCTAGGTGATTTTAGGAGTTCATTGAAAATGCAAATTTCGGGTAGTCACGGGAAGGGCTATCACTGGCCTTCCTAGGACTGGAGAAACCCCATGGAGTGGATCAAAAAATAAAAATGGACATGGAAGTAATTAAAAGGCCTAGGAACATCATGAAGGTGATTTTGGAAGGTTTAGGGAAGATTTGGAGTAGTTGGGGCAGTTTCATCAAAGTTGGGGATTCACAGGCCTAGGCAATGCACATGCCAAAATAAGTTGCAAAGATTTGGAGGGTGATTCCAAGAGCTCCAAATGGATTTAGGAGAAAAAAACATCTCCGTAAATATAATTTGAAGCCCTAAAAGATGGTGAAACTAGTTTTTTCACAACACTTTGGTGCATCAGGTCTGCAAGCAATTTTTCTCAGGCACATGTGGAGTACCAAATCAAAAATCCAATTTTTCAGGGATAAAATGAAAAAATAAAGACATGATACCCCCACCATTGGATTAAAAAGGACATTTACAATTAGGATCATATAATTTTTTTCCAAAACGTCCATCGGGAGCTCAAGTTATCATCGTCGCAAGTTGTCCTCTTGGAGCAAGTTCAGGACTTAGCCAAATTTTGGGAGGACACGTGTCACCTCGAGGAGCCTGACAGAGTTTATGTCCCCGACGTACCTAAGGATCAGGTACATCAACCTTGTAAAAATTCACCCAGCCCCCATGTGACCTCTGGAACCCCATGCGACCATCATGATTTTCGGGCCAGGTCCCAGTGTAATTTGGAGCTCAAATTCCCTGTTGTCGGATCTTTGCCACATGTTAGCTCCATGACCACCGTGGAATTTGATGTCCCTCATATCCCTCATAGGTCAGGGACATCACACATTGAAAAATGTTCCCATCCCCTAGAGGAGACTTTTGGTCACCCATATGACCAGCTTCCAGCCCCTCAGTGCTTTCAAGTGATTTTTCAGGCTTCATTCCTGTTGTCCGATCGCTACACATGTCACCAGGACCACCATGGAATTTGATGTCCCTCATGTACCTCACATGTTAGGGACATAAAACCTTGAAAAATTTACCTCACTCCATGCCTTGGATAATTTTCAAATTTTAAAAATCCCTCCTGCTTCTAACTTCTAACATCTAACTCTCCTGTGCACAGTTCTTTCTCCAAACTCCTTTGCAACTTCCTATCACCCCTCCACCATTAATGAAACTTGAGCCAGATCCATAAAAAAACATTATCCTTCAATCCATGATGGCACACATGTCACATAAGGAAGATTGATCAAACCAAGAAGAAAGAATGAAGAACAAAGAAGAAGTCTGAAAACTCCATTGCCATAAAACCAAGAATCAAACATATCTTGCAAACCGTTGCATGGATTGAAAAACCATCTATTGCTGAGTTATTCTCTCTTAAAGACCAATAAAAATCATATTCAAACCTCATGTTTATATCAAGGAATGTTCACAGTGAATAAATCTCCTTTCTAGCTCAATGAAGAAAAAGTTGAATTTCCCATCAAACCGGTTGTCAGATTGAAGTAAAATTTTACGTGAAGCACCAGAAGCAAAAACCTATCACAATGGAGTTGATTTCATCATGAATGGATAAAAAAACCATACCTAAAAATTTTAATCTCCATTAATGGCTGCCATGACATAGTAATGGAAAAAATCAGCGAGCTACCTCTCCGCTTCTTAGGGTTCCAGTGGGCGAAATCACCCAAAATTGGAGGAAATGATCGTCGAAAAATATAGTTTCTCGTGAACTAGTTTTTGTGCCATGAAACCCCTATTTTTTAGGGATATGAAGGGCTGTGTTTTTTTTTCAGTACGCTTCCCTGTCACATGAAGAACATCTATGAAAAAGGCAGCAAGCTACCTCTTCACTTCTCAGGGTTCCAGTGGGTGAAATGCGCGAAAATTGGAAGGAATGATCGTTGAAAAATCTAGTTTTTGCACCATGAATCCCCCATTTTTTAGGGATATGGAGGGCTATATTTTTTGTTAGTATTCTTCCCATGCCATGAAAATATCATTTTCCCACTTTTTCAGATGAAGGAGTTACTCAAACGTGGAGCATGGAACCCCAAAATAAAACCCAAAATTTTAAGACTTGTTTTGTTGCAATTTGACATCCGCGTGCACTTACTAAAAATAGCATGTATTCCTACATAGGGGTCTATTAATTTATATAAGACACCATTTGAAGAGGATATGAAGAAGGTGGTAAACACAGAGGGAGTATCGCAGGAAAAGTCATCAAAAAGGTCATCTTGGCTCGCAATTCACACTTACTAAAAATAGTAAGTTACACTCAAAGAGCAGTTTTGGCACAATGGGATGTACAAGGATAATAATTCAGGGGGACATCATTGTTCAGGATCATCCTAGGCATTTTTCACAGGGCATTTGAGATCCATCTTAGTTCATTCAACTTGGTGAGCATTCGTGAGCTAATTTGAAGGAGTTTCTCAAAGGTGCAAGGAGTTCGAAGATTCAAAGTTTCACTACATTTGGAGCTTTCCATCAACAAGGATCAATGAAATTCATCGGGAATGACATCTCCTCTTCTTCTTCTCTCTCTCTATTTCTCTCTCCTCTTCCCCCAACTTTCTCTCACTTTCCAATATTCTAATTTTGCATTGGGGTTTCACTTTTCATATGTCCTAATGTTCCTAATGTAATAAGTCACCTTTATGTTATAAAAAGGGACTTAATATTCTCCTAGGAAGTTGAAAAGTTTTAAGTTACACAAGGACATGAAAATCCATTGGGGGGTAGACAATAAGTCACCTCTCATTCTATAAATTGTAAATCCATTCCCATTTCAAAGGGTTGGCAATTGATCTTGTAAACTCAAGAGTGCATTGTACTTAGAGAAAGCAAAGGAGATAACCATTTTCTTCTACTTTCCTCCACTCTCAAATTTCTTCCATTCCCACACTATGTACAACTTTGGTTTAAGCAATCAATACAAGAAGAAGGAGTTTTTAGCTTTCTTTGACTAAGGGGTTTCTTGATACTTTGCGATCAATAAATTCTATTTGGTCTTATTGTTATTTGCAGAGTTGTTTCTTCTCATGAATGCATGTGTTGAAGTTTCTGACTAGTGTGTGTAGGAATCTGATTTTCTACCTACAACATTAGTTCTCCTACCTCTTTTCTCACTCCCCTTTCCCACTCTTCAGATAAAGTATTCCCTAGCAAGAGATTGCTAGCTTTTCTGCAGGAGGTCAGTGGAGTGCCCTGTTGATCCCCGACCACAAGGTCACTAGGAAAATCCACCTTTACTCATGCATACATATATGGAAGATGCACCGGTTAAGTAGATGGACTTAGATTCCCAGAGCATTGGAAAGAAATCCACAAGTTTGTCCACCCAATAAATTTTCTCGCTAACAACAAGAAATTTCACGAGAATGGTAGAAAATTTTAAAACTACCCTCCCGTTATACATAACTTAAAATGTTAATAGGTACCATAAAATTTATAAAAGAATTAATTTTCCTGAGAGTCATTCTTGAGAAATTTTGAGCCTAACCTCCTCTTCATCTCTAAAATTCATCCAATAATCCTCAAAGTGAGGTTCATGTTCAAAAGAACTTCCCAAGGCAGTGTTGACTACCCATCTGATATCATAGTTAGATCTTGACTCAAATTTCTCCATGTCAAACCTTTCCATCTCCTCCTCCATCAATCTAGCCTTTATAATGGAGGGGCATGAGTATCTTCCAATTTTAATAGGGAATTTTATATTTGTTTTGTGCTTTCCAACAATCAACTTGTGAACTGGTGTTAGTTTTCTTGAAAGTTCACACAAGGCCATCTTATCATCTAAATATCTAGAAACTTGCATGGCTGCCCATCAAACCCATTGGCTCTAATGTAAGTGAATAACCTATACTAGATAAAGAAACAACCATAATCCATTATTGCATTCCTAGATTCTTCTGATATTCTGTATTGTTCCCACTCAGGTTTGAATAGGCATATCACAGGTGCAAAGAATGCATCATTTACCAATCTCACATTTCCTTTCCAATTGCTCAATTGCAATTGGGGATAAATCTCATGAAATTTATTTTCTTTGAAATGTGCCTGTGGTGAAAGGACAAGAAAACACCTATGGCCTACAATATTGTATATCAGGTATGTCATCATATAAAATTCAAGCTCCCTAGTACCACCCATGTTGATTTTTGTAAGTGCTAAAATATGTGTATGAATTGAATCGGCTATGAGTGTTGCCCAAAAAATACTTCCCTTATTTTCTAAAATAACCCAGATGTATGGGAACATCCACTCCTTGAATTCACTAGCCATTTCTAGGTGACCATTCTTCTTAGCAACATAATTAGGTCTTCTACCTCCTCTACAAACTATGCCCTAACCAATCTTTTAGGGAGTCTAGTAGTGACCTTTTTATCTAGTTAACAACCATTCAATGTTTATGACCCTAACATAATCCTTCTTTTTGGTTTTAAAGTCCTTAAGATCTGATTCAATGGTCAAGGTTACTCGGTGTTGTGATTCTTGGTAACCTCAACGATTACCCTAAAGCTTTAGGTGTTAGAGTCAGAACTGCCTCACCACTTCCATCCAAAACTTCCCTTTTCTTTGGATCATAATTTATAACACAAATCCTTACTAGCTCGGGACAATGCACTAAGGGAGGTATAACAGTGACTAGGGAAATATTACTAGCCTCAATTGCTCTCATAAATTCACTTTTATCTGGATTACTAATTCTTTACAAAAATCATTCAAATTGACATTTACTAAGTTCATGTCCATGATTTTATCCAAGTCACTTGTTATACCGGATGGGACGTGAAGACCCGACTGTAATGGCTTCATTTTTATATACCCTAACTTTCTCCTTTAATTTTTTAAATTGTGAATCAAATAATGAAAAATACAAACGCAATACAAGTCTTACCCATTTTTCATGCAAATGCCGTGCAATTCTCCCTTGCTTCTTTGATTCCAAACTCTTGAGCTCAATATCAACACTTCTCAATCAATTTTCCTTTACTCCTTTGTGAATTCTCATAACTAGGGCACCCAGATCTTTGTATGCAATAGTAAAGACTTGAAGTGTTTGAATGTTTCAAATAATTTTTCTTTGATTCATGCAAAAACATTAATGGTGGCAGCCATAAATGCATTACATCCTAGTTGTCTATCTTGATTTTTCCATTTGAATATGGACCATCCATGTGGATAAATTTAATGCTTCACAGAGCTCAGGGAGTCTTTTTACACTTTTGCACTATCTTTTAAACGTGTACAAGTTCACACATTTGACCCAACCACCCACTTTTTGACTTTCACTGAGAGCATGACATGTGTCCAGATCTTAGGGGTAGCAGAGTCACAAGACCTTTTTACATATTTGTCTATTTTCCTGATTGGGTACAAAACTACTAAGTTGACCTAAAACCCCATCTCTTTGACTTTTGCTGAGAACATGACACGTGTCCTTGGTAGGCCTCAGAGATTTTATTGCACTTTTCACTCCATCAGCTTGTTGTCATAAAAATACATTATTGGCCTGATTCCCCGCTCCAATCTTATTCTGACACATATTCTTTTTGAGAGTCAATTTCTCCTTTTTCATCCTTTGACTCGAATATTCGTGGGAATATTCATCAGGCCTCGGGGCTAGGTTTTCACTTTGTAGTTATTATGTGAATAGTGTAACTTTACAAACCAAGCTTGCTGTAACGCAACCAATGAAAACACGCCATGTATATTTTGGTGGCGGAATGAAATATGAAATTTTCAATGAAGGTCCAAAGGAAGATATACAAGGAATATTTTCAAGGTTAAACCCAATTAATAATCAATTTTTTCATAAGGATTTTCAGGGACGACATGATTATCACACTCCTCAACCGAAAAAGAGGATTTCATGACCTAAACAAGGGATTTTTTTCACATTAACATGATTGTATCTTTCAGAACATGTTTCAAAGGAAATTTTCAAGACACACATTAGATAAAAGGGTGAGATCAAATCGAGCACTAACATAGGTAAAACATGAAATAAATAATCATCATCATCATCACATATCTACATCATGTCATCATAAATCAAATAACCAACATTATACAATAAACACATGCTAAACCACAAAAAAATCTATATCATATATATATCATCAAAATAAGTGTATCAATACAACATCGACCTCTAAGGGTCCTCTCTCAAAGTAGAGATATCTATAAAACCAATAAACTATAAATCGAAAGCCTAAAATCTTTCCCCGTGAGGAAATCCCCTCTATTTGTTTATCACCTCGTCACCTCCACCTGACCCTCTCCTCGATGCGGTGAGCCACACTTGCTGTACTCCCAGATGGCCCAACTCCGGTTACACTCTCCTCTATAGATGCTCCCAATATCATAGTATCTTAGAAACTTGTTGATCATAATACCCTCACAATACTTAGCCTCTACGGCTAAGGATTGATTTTTATCTACGAAATCATGTTCGGAGGTGCCATCTCTCCTCCTCCCTGTGATGCTATCGGTGCACCACCCACAACCTTGTAGCTAAGATAGTTACAAGATCTCCAAAATAGACCCTATAAGCCTCCTTATGCCTATGGTACCGCCCCGCCCTAGGTGACTCGGTCCCTCTCTTGTGTAATTGCGTCCCCTATGCTTTGGGATTACGCTCTCTCTCAACACGTAACTACTCTATCTCTGACATAGTCATGCCATCTCAATGGCCTCTCCTCTATCTCCATCTCCACCACCTCTTGAGCTTCCCTTACCATCTCCTCCTCCTCATCTACTCTCTCCCCAACAAACTGTTAGAATTTGAGGATTCTAATAGATACGGATTTAATCAAATTAAATATTATATAATGTTACAATAAATACTTAAATAAACATTACATCATAACATAAGTAAATAAATAAATACTTACAGGAAATAAATAACACATGTGACAAAGTATTTATAGTGGAAAACCCAAAAGGGTAAAAACCACTTTGAAAATAGAATTTTACTTCAGAAAACTTATTTTACATCCAGTAAGATCACCTCCTCCTTAAAACCCTATTTACCAAGGGTAAAACCAAATCACTTAATTTTCACACCTTTGATATATTTCCCAAATATATCAAATGAAGACCTAAAGTCCTTTTTATATAAGGTGATCGGGTATGTCTCCACCCACCTTTTCAAACTAAATAGTTGACACATATACCTAGGTGAGTGTATTTAATAAATATAAACATAAATGATTCACATTATTAAATACTTACCTAATGTATATTACATAGGTATGAATATTTAATAATAGAAAAATATTTCATATTATTAAATATTTAACCTATATAATAGTGATGGACCCATATTAATTAAGGGTTGGCCAAACCACTTAATCATTATGTTCCAACACTCCCCCTTAATGTTAAGTGGGATAACATATGCCAATAGATTACCTTGCCCATGGTACACTACAAGATTTACAATCCTTAAACCATAAAGGTTTTAGGCTAACATATCAGGTTGAAGGAAATATAACACCTTCACCATACTCAAGTTACCTTTTGGTACAAAAGGATTTGAAATCCCAAATATCATCCCATGATCAATGCCTAAGTATGATTTGTGAGTTTTACATATTCTCACAAGTTCTCATAAAAGGTTATTGAACCCAAGCATATAGGATCCTTTTATAACCAATGACCTCCTTAATAATATGCTTGTACTAGATGTTTACCAATAAACTCAATAGCACTAAAGAGTTTACTGAAGACTACCTTTAAGATCTTTCTACACTTCTTTCTAAAAAAGAAGCCGAGGAGGTATACATGCCCGAAGGTCTTTTACACTTTCCCAAAGGTCTTTTTTACAAATGCCCGAAGGTATTTTTACAAAAAATCAAGTTCCATTAGGAGATGACATTGTCATGCACTCCCCCCTCAATGGAAACTCGATAAACCAAGCTTTTCACGAAAGTGACAAAAATTTACAAAGACACTCGGGGGCTTTGTGAAGATATCAAGAACCCACTTTTCGGTTGGCATGAACTTGACATCTATCTCACCACTTAGCATCTTCTCACGGATGAAGTGTATATGTATCTCAATGTGCTTCGTCCTATGATGTTTTACTGGATTATGTGCAATAGCTATGGTGCTTTGGTTGTCGCAGAACAAAGGAACACTATGTGGATCCTTCATCTTTATCTCATCAAACAACCTCTTTAGCCATAAAGCCTCTTTTGCAGATTCCATTGCAATTCTATACTTAGCTTCTGTTGAAGAGATAGAAATAGTTGGCTACTTTTTACTGCATTAAGTAATGGCACCTGAATCAAATTTAAACACATAACCAGAAGTAGATTTTCTATCCAATACATTAGCAGCATGATTGGAATCAAAAAATCCATATAAGTTGGCATTTTCATTCTTAGTATAATGCAACCCATAATTGATTGTACCTTTAATATATCTAAGAATCATTTTTGCAAGATTCTAATAATCTCTATAAGGTTCCTGCATAAACCTAGAAGCAATTCCTACTGCATAGGAAATATCTAGTTTGGTGATAGTGAGATATATCAAACTACCAACTAACTGCCTATATAAAGTAGGATCACATTTTTCACATGTAGGTTTAGGATCAATTTTCAGTCCAACTTCCATAGGAGTAGAAATTGGTTTATAATCAATCATGTTAAACTTTTTCAGTACATTGGTTGCATATTGTTCTTGAGAAACAACAATAGAATGTTTATCTTGAAATACAACCATGCCAATAAAACGATGTAAGAGACCTAAATTATTTAGTTCAAAGTACTATTTCAATTTTTATTTAATTCTACAAAGTAAAGAAAGATTATCACCAATCATAAGAAAATCATAAACATATATACAAACAATAATAATATGTGATCCTTCTTGCTTGATGAATAGGTCATTGTCGGAAGAACAATTAACAAATCCTAACTATTTAAAGAAAGAATTAGTTTTCACATACCAAGCTCTAGGAGCTTGCTTTAAACCATACAAGGATTTTTTTCAATTTACAAACATAGTTTTCTTTACCGCTTTCTTCAAATCCTTTAGGTTGAGACATATAAATTTCTTCTTTTAAATCACCATTCAAAAGGAATTTTTCACATCCATTTGGTGGATTTCCCACCCAAATTGTGTGGCAATTGAAAATAAGGTCCTAAAAGTATTCATTTTAGCTACGGGGTAAATGTCTCAACATAATCAATACCAGTTTCGAGTGAAACCTCTAAAGAACAAGTCTAGCTTTATGTTTGTGAATACTACCATCTATATTATATTTTACTTTGTATAACCACCTAGACTCTATAATACTTCTTTTCTCTGGAGGTGGAACCAAATCCTAGGTTGATTTTGAATTAGGGAATTATATTCAGCTTGCATTGCATTGATCCAATTCTGATCTTGAGAAGCTTCTTCAAAACTTTACGGCTCAGGTTCATACAAGGTCATTAATGCATGGTACGTATGATGGCTTCTAGTCATTTTCCTAAGATCAATAGGATTAGAACTCTCTAACACAAATTGAGCCCATTTTAGTTTCTTAACTAGGGAGTTAGGAGATTTAGAAACATCTATAGTATCAACACAAGAAACATCATCAAGACCATTTACTATATTCTCAATATCATAATCATAACCATTATTAGAAATATTGACAGAGTTAGGAACGTCTTTACCATTATCAAATGAACAAAAGCATTTTCCCAAAACCATCACATTATAGTTTTTAGTTACTTCCCTTTTTACGGGTCATAAATCCTTATACTGCAGGTGTTAATACCATATCCAATGAAAACACAAGAGAAAGAAGTCATATCAAGTTTCTTTCTTTTCTTTTTAAGAATGTATAAATGAGGAATACGATTTTTTTTGGATGAGAAATATCACGTTTTTGATTTGACCATTTTTCTAAAGGAGTTGAAAAATGAATAGCTTTAGTGGGAACCCTATTTAGAATATAGACTATTGTGTTCATTGCTTACCTTACGAAATTTGGGAAGACTAGTAGAATGAAGCATAGTGTGAGCCATATCTAAAATAGTCCTATTTTTACATTCTGTAACACCATTAGATTGGGGAGAATGAGGAGAAGTTAATTCCATTTTAATACCACAATCAATACAATTTTTTTAAAATTATTTGTTAACATATTCACTCCCATTATCTGTTCCAAGTCTCTTAATTTTATAATTTGAAGAGTTTTCAATGGATGCTTTAAATTCCTTAAATTTTCCTAGTACATCAGATTTATTTTAAAGAAAATATGACCAAATCATCATAGAGAAATCATCAATGAAAGTCACAACATATAAAGAACATTTTAATGAAGCTACTTCAAGAGGTCCTCTAACATAACTATGAATAAGTTCTAGTGGGAAGATGAACTCTCTTGAGATGTGAGTGAAAGGGTTTAGCGCTTTTTTTGAGCGTAAAAACCCTTCACACACATCATGAGAAGAAGAAAACACATGAAAACCTTTCACAAGATTATATCTAGCCATTTCATATAAAATTTTATAATTAACATGTTCTAATCTTTCATGCCATAGTTTTGAATTATTCAAACTTTGAGAAACAAAACAGGATGCGAATGGAAATCATAAAAATATACTGAGACCATTTCTTTTAATTCTTTCAGCTATCATATTATTATTAATATCCTTAATATACCAAGTATCTTTCAAAATTTGGATAGCCAAACCATCACGAGTTAATTGAGAACATGATAAAAGGTTATTTTTGAGCTTAGGAACAAATAAAACATTATTCAAAACACCATTTGCATATTTTACTTTTCTTTCTTCTATTACTTCTAAGGATGAGTTATCAGCAAGATATAAATGTTCATTGATTTTCACAGCATCAAATAAATAATTTGAAACACCATTCATATGGTTTGATACACTTGAATCTATAATCCATTCGAAATTAGAGGAAGAATACAATGTAACATATAATTCAATCATTTTAGAAATATCATTAGAGCTATCATTTTTCCTTAAATTATATTTTGAAGAAACAATTTGTTTTTATTTGTATGGATAGGTTTCTTAGTTTTGTAATCTTCCTTTTTATGTCTAAATTTACCACATTTGTGACATTTACCACTAAAGCTAACTCACAATTGATCAGAAGAAAACTTTTCTTATCAACAAAAGAAGATTTAGATCTAAATTTTTGATCTGAGAAGGGCTTGTGAGGTTTGAACTTTGAATTATGAGCAAGAAGTGCCTCGAGAGGTATTCTCCTTAGAGTCAAAGTTCATTATCACTTACTCTTCTGTATCATAAGTGAACTCAAGGTATTTAAATCAGGTAGATCATTTTCATTTTGATATTTAGAGTTCAAGATAGAAATAAAATTCCTAAATTTTTCATGTATATTTAACTTAACAATAAAGTAGATTAATTTTTCACCAATCAAATCACAATTGTATCCATCTAATTGTGCTTTAATATTTTTAATTTTGGCTAAGAAATTAACTACTTTTTCATCTCCTTTCATAGGAGTTGTAAGCAATTCTAAAACTAATTTAATAATTTTAGATAAACGCGTACCTTCATGCATAGATTATAGTTGTGTCCATACCTCTTTTGGATGTTCGATATTACCAATGTGTAGAAGGTACTCATCATTCACATTGCGTAAAATCATGGAAAGAGCCTCCTGCATTTGTTGCGAGAATGCATTCATGTTATCTACAGTTGCTTGATGACAAGTGGGAGCAACCTCAAATCCAGAAACAATTGTTCAGAGTTTCCTTGCCACAAGTTCGGATTTGACCCTGATCTTCCAAATGTTGTAGTTGGTCCCATTCAGGATCTAGGTTTTGTCAAGACAGAAATAGCTAGACGTCATTGTTTTCATGAACCTATAAAACACTCCCCATTATAATATATAATGTACCATAGAGTTAGATACTTTTTTATCAAAAAAGTAACACTTTTAATACAAATAGATCTACATAAAATATTTAATCATAACTAATTTTGTCATTACAATGCATATTAATTAACCTCCCATGATCAAAATAATAACCCGCAATATAAAGGGCTTTGCATTATACCCCAGACTTATATATATATATATATATATATATATATATATATATATATTCTAACCATATATAAGTGAAGAATAAACCCTTAAGAATGTAAAATAACTTTAAAGTTCAAGAAAAAAACAATGTAGATAAAGATCCGGCCAGCTTAAATTTGACATCTAAATGACCGTCATATTGCCTTATGTTTGGTCTGTCGTGACGGTCATTTGACCGTCAAATTTAATGGAGTCAAAACTTGCTGTGTATTTCTAGAATTTCTTCTTCTATATAATATTAAGGAGGTTATATTTTAATACATTATATTAACCTTGTATATTTTAATACATTATATTAACCTATTATAATTTATAATGTAAAAATATATTCACTTTAAAAAAGAGGTATATAGTTTATATAATGTAAATAAAAAACAACATATAGTCTATAAAAAATTATAAACTATAGTATATATACTTTAATAAAAATAAATAAACACATATAACCCTTATTACTTTTGGCCCCGATGAAAATAAGATTTAAAACATTTACAGTAGTGTAATTTTAAATTCTACATAAACCTTAGAATTTAAAACTATAGAAAAAAATATTTCAAATATTTTACCCTTACCTCTACACAAGTTTTCACGGAAGGTAAGAAGTTTCCAAATTTTCCACCTGTGAATTCACCTTGATTCTTCACAAAGTAAAACTTTTAGGTTGGTTGAAAAAACCATACAAATTAAATAAATAAAATACAAAACATTTGATCTTAATTTATTTAATTTACCTTTGAGTTGGTTAAAAAAACTGGTACAAATTAAATAAATAAAATACAAAACATTTGATCTTAATTTATTTAATTTACCTTGCTTTGTTACCATGTTAGAATTTAAGGATTCTAATAAATACGTATTTAATCAACTTAAATATTATATAATGTTACAATAAATATTTAAATAAACATTACATCATAACATAAGTAAATAAAGAAATACTTACAAGAAATAAATAACACATGTGACACAGTATTTATAGTGGAAAACCCCAAAAGGGTAAAAACTACTTTGAAAATAACCTTTTACTTCAAAGAACTTATTTTACATCCAAAGCAGGATCACCTCCTCTTTAAAACCATATTTACCAAGGGTAAAACCAAATCACTTGATTTGCACACCTTTGATATATTTTCCGAATATATCAAATGAGGACCTAAAGTCCTTTTTATATAAGGTGATCGGGTATGTCTCGTAACCCACCTTTTCAACCTAAATGGTTGACACATATACCTAGGTGAGTGTATTTAATAAATATAAACATAAATGATTCACATTATTAAATACTTACCTAATGTATATTACCTAGGTATGAATATTTAATAATAGAAAAATATTTCATATTATTAAATATTTAACCTATATAATAGTGATGGACCCATATTAATTAACTGTTGGCCGGACTTAATCATTATGTTCCAACACAAACCTAGCTATCCAAGTTGTAGTCATCCAATGAGCGAATTTCACTCCAACTCTTACATCATCATCATCATCATCCCATGACACTACTACCTCTAACGGATCTTCCATGTCGAGATCGACAAATCCATATCCTCCTATACGAGATAGGATCCCTAGGCACGCCTTCATGACTCCAAACTAATGTCACACTATCAAACTGTATGGCCTCTATCATCTCTAACTGTCTTCCTTGCACCCATCTCATCCTCCACATCCCAACTAACTCTACATCTACCCTAGGCCATGCAGGGAAATATCTATATGGCCGCCACCGATCTCGATCCACATCCAGCTTTGCAAACCTATCCACATACCAATATACACCCCTATCTCCCCTCTCTCCATGGGCCTGATTGGATCTCCATCTCAAAAACCCCACTGCAAGCTCTATGTGGTCCCTAATGACCCATGGTAACCCTGGTGGCCAGATAACTGCAATATGCTTGTAGGCCCAACAGTGTAGCAGGAAGCCTACATCCAACCCTGATCTCCTCCCTGATCTGTACATGGCTAGCTCATGGTACACTTGTGATAGCAAAATAATTTCAAATGAAAATAATGTCGATGTTGAACAATATCTCGCATGACACTCTGTACCCATGGAAACCTAGATCCTCCCGAGTCGTCGAAATGCATAACATGAAATAACCATCATGACTAAAAATATCAATCAACTCCATGATACCCCAGTCTTGTACCTTAGCTCATACAAAAATACCCTGAAGAGAATCGATGTGGGGCATATCTCGCTCCAAATAGTCATGTCGATCTTGCAAGTCTCTGCTATCGTGTGATGGAAATTATCTTCCCCACTATAGGTAATATAAATATGCGATACAAATCCTCTAGGGTGATGGTCATCTCATTCATGTTGAACCACAAAATACTTATCTACATGTTCCATCTCTTCACCAAAGCTATCATCAACCCTACATTCTGTGGGATCCTTTGATAATAATGAAATACTTCTAATGATCTAGAGGAAAGTACAAAGGACACATGTTCCCTAAATATCCAAGGATTGACATAATATAAAAGATCACTCCGAGATCTTTCCGTCGACTATTTGAATGTTGAAAATTGAGTCTGTATGTGCAAATGGTGGTTGGTAAAAGTTAAGGTCAACACAAGGGTGAGACTGGTGAAACTGACGACAATCCACTAAGTAATGACAAATATGATTGTGTGAAGGTGATGCTTTCAGGATTATCCCTTCGGTCTTCATCATTCAATGTTGTCTTCATCTTCGTATACGATAAAAAAAATTGCCACGTGGTGGGTCCTCAGGTGACCATGTTTCCTGTCACCACTTAATCAACATTGCCACATAGTCCTAATTTGGTTGAGCCAAACATCAAGTTAATTTTCATTGCATTGGATGAGTCACACATCAAGCTAAGGGGTGAGTTATGTGATGCATCGATGATCTCATCTAGGAGGGGAAAGTTATCCTATAAACTCAACGAGCTATCCATTTATATGCATAGACAAAATCAGAGGTGTGGCCCGAAGCCACATGTTCATTGGGTGGTTGAAAGATTTTTACACATTGGGTTGTTTTAGGCATCTTTTTGATGTTTGGCTTCCTAGTTTTTGTTTGCAAATTGGGTCCCATAGACTGCTCGGTCTCATGGATGTCATTAAAAAATTTCATTCATTCATTATCTCATCACCGATCGATGTGGGATAACCCCTCATCCACATACCTCATCGTGGTAAAAGGATGGCGAGCTCATTGGTAGACATTGATGGGATGGAAGACTCGGTGGGAAGGTGCATGTGTCATAGCCCATTTGGCGAGGCTAGTGACAATGACGGGTGGATGTGGAATTCAAAGTGAATGAGGGGGCACCTAGGTGTATAAATTGGTGACAATGTTTCCATAGTGGGCTTGGGGTCGTTGAACCGACCGAACAAAATGTGAGGCGGGGTCTCAAGCCCTTACTACTACTCCCCCTCTAAATCGGGTGTGATGACCAACTTGGCCAATGAGTTGGTTGAGATATGTGATGGCCAATAAGTGATTTAAACAGGTTTTTCGGCACCCTAAGCCTAAAAACGGTCCTTGAGACTCCTCCATTGAACAGTCTCATTTTGAGCTCTCTCCCAAGAATAATGAGATAATGTATGGCCTTATCAAATAATGAAGGTCATTATGTCGAGAAAGCAAAGAAATTATGGAGGAGAAATATTTAAAAGTCCTATTATTATATATTAATAGGAATAATATAGGATAATGTGTGGCGATAATAAAATGTGAAGGCCCACATTTTAAAATAAGACCTATATTTTACTATAGGCATTAGTGGAGCAAATAATTAGAGGCCTATTTATAGACGTTGATAAGTCCTATAGGCGATGAAGCTCCAAGTTCTCTCCAAGAAGCAAAGTGTTCCATGCCCGAGCCAAGGAGGACAACATGAAGTTCAAAGGTGATCATAGAGGTGTTATGGAGTCGGAAGGCATATTATATTATAGGTGTTGTGGAGAGAGAAAATATATAAGGCCTATATTATTTGTTATAGGCATTATATTAAGAAGACCTATTATTATTGTTAATAGGCACTACCAAAGGCCTATATTATTTGTTATGGGAAACATGGAGAAATAAGACCGATATTATTTGTTGTCGACAAGATAAGACCTATTATTTTTAATATGTAACATTGTTTTTAGGAGTTATTCAAACTACCCAAAAGGCCATTTGAGCCAAACTTCAGATAACAAAGCCTAGAGAATTGACTAGGTGCCATCTGGAAGACCGATCGATATACCAAATGATTATTTTCTTGAGGAGAATCTTGGATCGAATCTTCTTATTAGCCAAGATAACTATTTGGTGTTTAGGTTCATGTTCCAATTTATATTCAATATTATCTTGTTTAGATTGTATTTTTTGTTCTGATCATTAAGTGGTTAATATATCATTTCTAAAAGAACCTAGAGACGTAGGCTATTACCTAGCTATGTAATCAATCATGTGTAGTGTGTTTACATTCTTGCATTATTTTGGGTTGTTTTACTTAAAAGGAGTAATTATATCAACAAAATTTAATAAGCCTATAGGGGTTCAAGTCGGGTAAAAATTTGACCTAGAATTTTCGGATCACCTAACCCCATAAATCATTAAGTGATCCCACTCAACATCAGTCATATCTCTTATGATATTCTCTAACAAAAACACTCAAGTATCTCAAATATAAAGTCTCTCTAGCCTGCAATCACAAATAAAATAAACAAACATTAGATCCTTTAACCATTAAACTTCATCCAGAAACTAATTTAATCATCAACTAGCCAATCTAGCTCGGGTCGATGCCAACCTAGTCGGGTTGATATGTGTATGGGTTGATCGACATGCTTTAGGGAAGGGTTGATGGTGACCCATCCGAGTCGCCACCAACCACCCCTGACATCATCCCTTTTTATGAAAAAAATAAATAAAAAATAAAATAAATTAAAAACAAGTGTGGGTTTTGTTACTCACCATCCTCCGCACCCTCTAGTGTTTCTTGGCTGCTCCTACGACCTCCATCTCTCAATATTATTTTTATCTCTCTGATCTCGATTGTCAATTATACGCATAAAAATGAGCATCTTCAGGTGACCCTTGGGGCTTATACATTGCCACGACACCAAGTCACCATCGACCCCTTTGGGACACCTTCGATCGATCTTAGTCACCATCAACTTGCTTTGACAACCCTTGTTTTGGATTTACCTCGTCCTCTCTTTGTGTCCTTTATGAAGGCCCCATCTATTTTGCTCTCAAAGTACACCTTTTTGGACTCATTTATTCCCCCTTGGGGCATTTTATTTCAAAACTTTATTTATCCTTGTTTGCTCCCAAAGTACACCTTTGTGGCCATATTTAATCCCCCTTCGGGCATTTGATATCATCAAATTTTCATATTTTTTCCTTTCTTGGCCATTTCCATGCCCTCTGTTGGGTCACCATTATTCCCATCCTTGTCACATTATTTTTACATTTGGTTGCGCATAGTTTGATGTCTGCCTATGACCCATTGGTCCTCATGACTTGCATCCATTTGAGAGGTTTCCCATTGGATTCCCTCCATTTCACAATGATTTTTTCCCACTCACTGGTCCAGTAGAATGTTGCCACTTTGTCTCCATTGAGACCATCCTTCATTCCCTACCAACGTGATATCGAATCACCACCATAGGTTCTATTTTTATTTAAATCCTTCTTGCTTGGGGCATCTTGCCTCACCTTATCATTTTACCCATATTTCTTCTCCCACCCACCCCTTCACCATCTACCTCTTTCAAACTCATCATCGATTCCCCTTTGTGTTATCGATCCCTCATTTGAGGGGAGCTCATCATCAACCTTCCATTAGTATTCATCCTACTCTTTATCTCTCATCTTTTTTTGTCTTATGGATTGCTAGCGCAAACCAATCGACAAAAAGGGAAAATGTAGACACCAAAATTTGGTATCGCTACTCTTGATTTCCCACATGCACATTTTTCACCATGGTCATAGCTATACCCCCTTAATTTGATTCATTTATTTAAATCACCATCTATTATCCCATCACCTTTAATTCTTAATTAATTCTTGTTAATTAACCTAAATTAGCTAATTACCCCTAATTATCTTTCATCTCTCCTAATTAGCTAATTACCTCTAATTAGCTTTCTTTGGGATGCTTTTATCCCTAACCACCTAAATCCACATCCCTACGCTTTTTCTATATTTTATCCTACCCATCTTTATCTCCTATCTACCCATGACACTTCCCTAAACAACCCTTACCCACCTACATGCTTTAAAACACTTATCCCAATCTCTAAAAGCCCCATATCTCAAGTAAATAAGTGATTTTACCATCTAAGGAATGATTGTTAGCATTCAGCGGTGACCAGTCAAATATCTCGTTGACCCTATAAGACTGATTTCACCCCCTTCCAAAACGAGACACAACCAAAGTTTTCTTGCCTTTGTGCGAACTTATCTTCAAATATTGGAATCTTTATAGCCATGTTAACTCTCTTAGAATCTATTGAAGCTTGTCTTTCATCACTTGTGGAAGCTTTGGAAGTGACTATCGATTTCGGTTTGTTCCTCCAAACATTCTATTTGTAGGTTTCTCATCCAACTTATCTACCTTCGGCTTTGTGTTTCATTACCAAGGTCATCGTCACCCCACCCAGATCGCCGTCAACCTAGTATTGTGTCATCATACTTTCTATTTTAGATTCCTCTCAATGTCTTGTTACTGCTCTTATATTGGTTCTAAAATCCAAATATGCCATCCCACTGAACTCTAAATCTTCTCTATTTTCAATCCAATCCATCATTATCTTTGGTATCTTGCACCCCTTCATTTCTTTATCTCGGGTCCCTTCTACGGGTTGTTACTAGTCTTCTCGGGCTTACCTGTGATTACCATTTGCACCTAGATTCTTACAAATCTCCATTTTCATATTATTTTTAGCTTCATCTTCTCGGAGTAATCTGTTAACCTGACCCTGTGCATCTTAGGTCACTTTCGAACCATACGGGTAAAATAATTTCAAGTTATTTAAATTAGATCAATGATTTTCAATCTATTTATTTTACTCTAAAATTATATTTTGTATCAATTTTTTCATGTTATCAAATCATCTATCTTTTATTTCACTTTATTTTATCAAATGAAGGTTGACATCCATGAAAGGAAGGTAACACTTCTTGGAACCGACTTCATTAGACAGGTCCTCATATATACCATCTAATCAATTTTACTTCTAGTCTTTCTTGTTTTGTAGGGTCATCAAGCTTGTAATGAGATCATTCACTTTATGCCTGTTCATTTGAATCCATAACGCATTCGAGGTACCTTAAACCCTCACATTTTGGAGTTATTTGATTTTCTTTAGTACTAATTCATTAACTTGAAAAGAAAGAAAATTAGATCAACACCCTCCACATCATGAATGATTGGAGGTTACGTGTTGCACACACACCTCTTCGATATTCTTTGCTCATCACTATCATGATTTTGAAGTATCTTATGCCTCCTCTTCTTCTTCTCTAGGATTTTTTTAGTTGGCGTTATCCTAGGTGACCTCTTCATAGGCTCAAAATTTCCCACATGATCCTCATGTCCATTACACATTCTCTTGAGACTTATTCTGTGGATCTAGTCTAGTACACCATTGCCCTCCTTTTCGATCCTCTCCTCACCATAATCCTTTAATTTTTCCGCTTCTTTCCTCAAATGAGTAACCTCATGTGTCCACTTGGTGCCTACAGATCTGTATTCCTTTCGGGACCCTAGGAGTTTCATATCTTCGCCACCCACATGTTTTCCATCCTAGAACTTAAGCCTTAGATAAACATATACGCGTGTAACTTATATCTTCCTCACTACCAAAAAGACTTAGGAGTGATATTAATATCATCTGACTCCATCATTTCTTCGTAAGTTGTCTTGTTGTGGTAGACATATGTTTTCCGCAAAGATATGATAATATGCATCTACCTTATCGGCATCAAATTTCAACTTCTTCATGTCATACAACCTATTCAAAAATATTTGAAGTATCTTGTTGTAAACGTGAATGAAAACTTACACAATGGGATTTTCTCCCCATTCTTCATATGGAATATTCCTAGACAAAAGCGTTGATATGATACTAAATCTTCTTGGTTATCAAGGACCAATGGAAATTCCCTTGGCATGCGTCTTTCCCTTTTGAATGATTCACACTTCCTTCTATACTATTTTTACACCCATTGGTTGTAGGCTACGTTTATATTACCATCACAAGTGAATTGAATGAACCTTTGAGCTGGTGATTTTTTCTCCATAGGATACACCCACATTTTATCCTTGGGCCTATCTGGTACCCCAATTTCATAGAATACCAAAAGAAGTAATATGACACCCCAAGTAATATTCTCACCTTTATCTAGTTGAATGTACGCATCCTAAAGTATTCCCTCGGTGATTTATTACACAATATTATAATAGGTCTTGTTGGCCATCTTGAACATAATATAAAACCACCACTTGTTTACTTGGTTCTACCTCTCGACGTGCCTAGTTTGCAGCTTCCTAGGCACGCATCCACTCTTATTCCGGGGTCCCCGATACCTGCCACATCCATTACACAAAATCCTCTATGATAGTTAAGTGTGACTACAAAGGGGTTCCACATGTACCTCATCATAAAATTCTGGTTCCAACTCTTCTCCCAAGCTACGTAATTCTATCACCCTTCCTATTAATTACGTAGTGAGGTGCATTATCCTTCCTATAAAGTAGAAGAAGTCTTCATGTACTCATGATAACATCCATTGATACAAGTGATATAACTTTATAAATAAGGGAAGCTCATAAAGATGAAGCAATCCCATGCTCTCCAAGGTATTATGCACCAAGTCATCATATATCCTCTACCCTGTTTCTATCCTTTGGTTTGTTTTGATGATGGTGTTCTTCTCAATTTATGCCTCATGAATATTTGAGTGATGATTAAAATGACTAATCTTACACTTGGCAACATGAGACTTCCATGATTTCCCTCTATAAGCTCATTTGGATATTGCATTTTTGCAAACCATTCATTTGGTGCTTCCTCAGTCATGAGCTTCCTTCCTTTTCCCTTGTTCTTTGGTGACATGACAATATGTTTCTTTGGTTCCATATTTAACTATCAACCCAACAATAAATTATTCTCAACTTGTAGGTTTCCCTAGGTATCAGATTACTCACCATTTCTTACCCTTTAAAATCTTCATCTTCTTTCCTTCGTGTTCTTGTAACTGCGTGCCTAGCTGCGAATTTTTGTCTCAAACCTTAGCTTCTATAATTCAACCCTTGAACCTCGTATTCTTATTTTTACATGCCTTTGTCTTGCTCTCACACTTCCTACAAAGGATTTATAACTCAAACTATGCCAAATATTCCTTAGGTTTGCTAAATTTCTCCTCTACACACGCACTTCACACTCGTTCAAACTTTAGTTGCTCTTGAAGGCTCAAATTCTCTATTATGCAAGGTAAAAATGAGCTCGCTCGTACCCTTTTTATAGATTTCCATAATTTTCCACATTAATTGATCTTCACCTACCACCTTAATAAACTTTAATTATGCTTTTTTTCACTTTTTCCACACTTTTCTCTACTTTCTTCCACGCACTGATCATAACATTTTGGCATGCTCACTACTCCCAGACTACAAACCTCCTTACGCATGCCTCATTATGTTGTAGTACATAGTCCTCTATTTAATATACCAAGTAGTTCATCCTATCGCTTCCTAACTTGCGTTACAATGTATGGCCTCAACATCTATAACACCTTTCTCTTGTGCGCATATTTTGGAGAGAATTCTAACTTCACACCATCACAAATGTACATGTATCGGTTTTCCGTGCACACTTATTTTCTTATAAATCCCAACATAAATAGGTCTTTTTTTCTCACATATGCACTGGGTCACCCCACACTAAAATTATGCGTAGTCCTCTACACATGAACTCAAGAGATAGTAATCATCTTCTGTGTGTGCAAGAACACTTATTACAACACAAAAATAAGTAAAAACAAAAACAACTTGAAAGAAAAACATGAAAGGGAAATCTAATCTAAGTGGCAATATTGCCTTATTAAAAACACCAAGAAGCTTTATTTATAGTAGGGCTTCAACCTACTCCTATTGAAGTACCTTGTGAACAAAGTGCCATCCAACACCTACAACTGACATGTGCCTGATTCGAGTATCTTGGTTACTATAAAAGGTCCCAACCAATGCACCTTTAATTTCCTTGGGTGGCACACAAACTTGGAGTCATAGAGAAGGACCATCTTTCCAAATGTAAACATCTTGTTCTTAATGTGCCTATCATGCTAGGCATTCTATGTCACCTTCTTAGTCTTCGGGATCCAACGTGAAATGACACACTCTCATCTAATTACATTAGTTTCTCAATGCACTCTTCTACATCATGTTCATAAAATAATCCATCTGCGTGCACAATATGCAAGGATGGTAATAAAAATTCCATAGGAAGTACTACTTTTGTGCCAAACACCAATTGAAAAGGTGTGGCCTTGTTCAACATTTTATAAGTGGTCATGTAAGCCCAAAGTAAAACTAACACTTTATCATCCCAATCCTTTCTTCCAACATCACAAATATTCATTAAAGTCTAGATCAAGATCTTGTTGAAATCTTCTACAATACCATTATCTTGAGGGTGATAAGGAGTAGTTTTATGGTGTGCCACCATAAAATCTGCTAACATAATTATAATTATCTCATTTAAGAAATGAGTCCCTCTATCACTTGTCAAGATCAATGGACAATCATACATGCTAATGATATTTTCCCAAAGGAACCTTACTATTGTGGTTGTAGTACAATCCTTTGTAGGTGTCACCTCTACCCACCTTGTCAAATAGTTTGTAAAAGTAATAATGTAACATGCGCTACTATAATTCATGGGTGGTGCAATAGGTCCTAAAAAGTTAATGGCCCACTTCTCGAAAGGTTTCACGCTTGTTATAGGTTACAACAACATCTCATATCTATTTCCAGGCTTCCCAAGGTGTTGAAAATGATCACATGCTTTCACATAAGACTTGGTATATTTTTATAATGTCTCCCACCATAAGATAGCTAGAAAGATCTTGTGCACGCATTACATCACCTACATAGTGTCCTCCTACAATTCTCCATGAGCCTCCTCCATGATTGCTTCACGCTCATGTTCCGGAAAAAAAACCTACGCAAGACTTCATCATGTCCCATCTTGTACAAATATCCTCTAATTAGCTGATAATTTGTTGCATGTATAACAAAATACTTCTTATCCAATGTCTTCATTCCCTCTAATGCCAATTCAATGTGCAAGAACACTTCTATGTCTTCCAAATATATGGGCACGCGGTTCAATCTAAACAATTGTGCATCAGGAATTGTGTCCTTAATAATCTGCGCATCATTGCTAGAATTGATCCTTGATAGATGATTAGGCTCGAGTCGCTCTTGCCTAGCTTGAAAAAAATGTGAAATCAAACTCCTAGAACAGAATTATCCACTTGCAGATGCACCCTTGTAAAATATTCTTGTTGACTAAGTACTTCAATGCCATATGATCTGTATAAAAGATAAATGGGGTTTCCAACAAGTATTGTCTAAACTTGTGTAGCACGTAGATCATTTATAATGCTTCGCGCTTAGTGGTAGTGTAGTTTCTCTATGTTGGTGTTAAATTCTTGCTTGCAAATAATATATGATGATCCAAATTTCCTTCCCAGTGTTATGGCAATACTGTGCCAAAAACTATACCAGAGGTGTCAACATGAACATGAAAGGGTTTGTTCCAAGAAGGAAAGCACAAAATAGGTGAGGTAGTTAATATTTCCTTCAAAGTCTCAAATGCTTATTGTTGCATGTCACTCCAGTGAAACTTTCCCTTGTATTCAAGAAATTCCTCTAGTGGTCGGAAATCCTTGCATAGCCCTTGATAAATTTTCTATAATAGCCCGTATGCCCCAAGAATCCACGTACTTCACTTTGGTTGGTAGGATCTTCTAAACCCAAGATTACAACTATCTTGGTTAGGTCTACCAACAATCCTTCCTTACAAATGATGTGCCCAAGTAGAGTTCTAAAGGGTGTAGCAAAGATACACTTTTTAATATTGAGAGAGATGTTTAACTACTTACACCTCTCAAACATGAGTCTTAGATTATCATCCGGTGGTCCTTGAATAAACCATAGAAAGTACAATCATCCAAATATACGTGTAATAATTTGTGAATAAAATCATGAAATACCAAAGCACAATGATACGTGAGAACATTACGGCACATTATTCAATCCAAAAGGCATAACTGTATATGCAAAGATTCCCCATTCAATGGTGAAATTTATCTTCTCCTGATCCTCTTTTGTGATGTGCACCTATTATAACATAAGAAATAGTCTATAATAGGATATATCTCATGCCTTGTAACTCCCTCAAGGATTTCTTCAATGAATGGGGTTTGAAAAGGATCTATAACACATACGACACTAAGTTATCTATAGTCCACACAGATCCTGATCCTTCCATCCTTCTTGATGCTTATAACCATAGGGCTAACCCAATCAAATTATTCAATTTATTAAATGATTCCAGACTTAAGCATTTTATCAATTTCCTTCTTTAATTTCATGCACAGGTTCAGATACATCATGTAACGCCTCTTCCAAACTGGACACACACCTTATTTTATCTTAATTTTCATTTCTCCCAATGAGGGTGCACTCCTTTTAATTCATGATAGCCTTACAGAAACAAATGATAGAAGTCACGTAAAATATCAATGGTCTTTGCTACCTCTTTTTCTAACCAACAATCACCAATAATGGCCTCCTTAGGCATATCCTCAGTGCCAATGTTTACCTTATTAGTTTTCATGGGTTCATGATACGCGTGTGCCTTATGATACACTATATCCATTACTTCATGAAAACCTTTTATATGGCTAACCTTCGTGGTTCTCAACCTCTTCATCATCAATAAGGTACACCATTTTACATTTTTCTTTCTCCTTATAGGTGCAACCTAGGTTGTATCTCATCCATTCCTTCGAGTTTCAGGTGTGCCTCGGAATCGGTTTCACCAAGTAGCTCAAGAATGAGTTATTATTATTTTGTGCTATCTCCCAATGTGATGCACTTCAAGATCTACAATGCTTCATGGACCAAAGGTTTAGTAGAAAAGTAATAAAAAGTATGAATAATACTTGCAGTCATGTCTCGCCAACTTGATGTCTCTTGTTGGAGTTCAACTTGTACATACCAAGCCCTTGTATAGCCGCAAAAGTGGAATAAAACTTGTGCACCCACATAGACAATGGTAAAGCCTCCGAGCCTTTCACCCATAGTCTCTCACAATTGTCTACGTGTGCCAAAGCTGGAATCTTACCATGGTATTCACAAATATGTGTAGGTAAATCGATTCGAGTGAACCTTGTTGAAAAGGAAATTCTCACTTCTCACCAACCCAACAAGTTATCTCTGTGTGTGGCCCACCAACATGATTTTATTCCACACAATGTATAAATTAACATATTCTTACAGATCACCTTCATTCTTCCAGTGTTCCTCCATGGAAAGCAAGAAGGATTCATGATTCTCCTCACTGGTATATATAGGTAGTTGAGCATTCCTCATGCACCTAACCATGTCTTGCATAATTATTCTAGTGACTCTTCCTTTCATTTTGTGCCCAACCATTTCGTATGTTCCATGGGGACATCTGTTACAAGAAAAACTTGTAGTATTGCTAACTGACTACATGTCTTCCCACTGAAGCATGCCTTCCTTAAAGGGTTCAATATTCTCAGGATCATGTACTGTGCATGTATAAATCCTATTCAATTCTTCCTCATTTATTGGCTCAGTGTAAGGAGTAGCCTTCCCATCAACCAGGGGTATGATAGCACACTCATCCTTCTTCTCAAAATAGATGTATCCCTTATTTAAGTGCAAATTAACATTATTCACATAGCACCAAGGTCACCCAATTAATGCTACAAATTTATGCCTTGACCAATTCCAATACCTCAAAGTCTCCAAAAATTGGCTCATTGTGTAGTAATTGAAGCATTCTTCAATACCCCAATAGGCATGGCCCTAGTATTATTTTAAATATACAATACATTTGAATATCACTATAATGTTGGTATCCCCATCTAATTCCACACATCAAAAGTTAGCACATTTACACTCGGTGCGGTATATATCAATATTTTTCTCACCAGCCACCCATCAATCACTACATCCAAATTGATTTATTTATCATACTCGTGGTTTTGTGGTGGCAAATTTGTATGCAATATCTGATTTTTGCGCTCAACTACAACACACAGTACTCTTTCATGCAACCTTTTCCTATTAAATGAATGATATTATCCTAACACAACAACTTACATACATTCTTCAATTCATCCACATCCTTCAGTGTGAGCTCAACATTCTTCACATGTTGTCTTGCACGTGACTATTCCTTCAAGCACTTTATTTCACCTTGTAGGTATTTGATGACTCCTATGGTCTCTTGATAAATGTCCTTCTAATGCAAAACATCTGGGTACTTAGCATGTATCACATCTTCTCTCCTAATGAGTGGCTTGGCCTTGAGAGGCTTGAGTGCGTGTGCTACTTCAACACATGTAGTAACCATCATGGTTTATAACTCGGATCAAGCATCTTCTTAGGCATCCATGATCAAATCATGCACACTTTGTACTTTAATCATCCCCGTGCATTTTTCCTTCTTCTTTTTCTTTCTCATGTGCTCATAAAAGTCTAGACATTCCTCTAACTTATGCTACTTCCCACACCATGAGAAACTATATTCTAAGGAAAATCACATTGGTAATGATCTAGGGACCAAAAGTATAACAGTCCCATGCTGAAACCTACATCTTCCACCATGACCTCTACTTCTATATCCTCCGTGGAATCTACCTCCTCCATTATTGTGTTCTTTAGAGGGCCATGTGTGTTATGTACCTAAGAACTTCTTACCACTGTGGTATTCCATAACCTGAGTCTCACATGACTCATGAATTTGATTTATCAACCGACTATCCTTTGTATCATGAATGTATGTGTTACAAATATTATAATACATGGATACATCCTTGAGTTGTGTGATTCAAAAGAGGACAATTCTACACATCATGGTCCTTGTGGAAAATTTCACAATCCAATAACAATGTGTGCACTGACTTACATGGAAAACTATCCTTAGTATGTCCCTCAACTTCATAGTCAGTGCACCATATACCACTGTGTGTATCGTGTGTTGTGTTGGCAGAGAGCCTCTCTAATTGCTTTTCCATAACTACTATCTATTCCTACAAGAATGGCTCACTCTAGTTTCAACACTTCCAATTGACTTAGTGCACAGAGCTGTTTCCAAGGCCTCTCATGGATCCACATATGTATTATGAGATAGAGCCCTTTGGAACAGAGTCAAAAAACCTCAAACGAACCATTGCACATGCTAACTTGCATGAATATCATAAGACAATTTGGACAACAAAGTATTAAAACATCTCGTAATATTCCCTCATGCTTTTAGATAAGCCCTGCTTGATATCCTTGAGCATGATGATGCTCAACTGCTCAAACTACGGAATATGAAACTGAGCCAAAATGTAGTATGAAAAAATTTATAATCAACCATAGTCTGATGTGGATCATATTTCCTATACGAACTATACATGTGCCCTTGAAGCGTAGTGGTAAATTGTCTCACCTTCCTATATGAAGTTTTACTTCCCTTAGTGCACCATAGTAATTCAAACTTATGCACATGCTTTATTGCATCTTCTATACCTCTATACTCTAGTAAGTGGAGAGACATCTCATAGTAGAATTGAGGTGTTTGTTGAGGTTGTTAAGGTTTGGTTAGTGGGGTTTGCTGAGGCTGATGTGGTGGTGGTTATGGGCCCTATCCACCTGATCGAGATCCTAAAATTCCACAAGGGTTCCCTCTGCAATGCGTGGCTAACCCAATCCTTTTGAGCCTCATGCGCCCCTATTGTGGGTTGTGGCCCAGTTGATGAACTTCCTTGTGTCCTAGTTGTAGTTCTAAACTGAAAATGTACTATTTTCAATGTCGTAACACCTACAAAAGTGCTTCTAATGGTTTATGTGCCAATTATCTTCCATGTTGACGCTCCAAAAACAACCTGCAAGAGTACTCCCAAACATTGGCACCTAATTTAACACAAAATTTATCTACCCGTTTATGCTTTCTTACCTTCACTAGATTGCCTTTTAATAACTACCTCTGATTCTAGAATACCATGCATAAGAGCTAGGGGTTATGATGGATCAAATGCGTGCCCATGGTCCTCATTCTTTCCTCTAATGTGATATCATCCAAGGCGACGGGGTCTCCTATTACTCTTGCCCAAAGTCGGGAGGACATGATGTTGTGGCTCCTCATCTTCCACAAGAGTCTCAAAACCTTCAAGAGCCATCATTCTTCTCGACAACAATGTTTCTTCAATCTCCCTCTCTTGCACTTCATTATACTTGAGCATTTTTTCTTCCTGTCTTTCTTCCACTAGGACCGACTTCCTTCTCCATACCTTCTCTTGTCCTCTGCGCACTATGGAGATTTAGCTAGCCATATTGAATATCTCCAAATATAGTTTTATAATCAAAATCTTGATGGCTAAAGGCAACACATTGAATCGGGACTTAGCCATTTTCATGGTTACGGGCTATTTTGGAGATAGCGTATGGAGCACACAATGGGATGGAGACTTGTGCGACACACAAATGCTATTTTGGGAAGAGCATCTACTAAAGCACCATGCATGAGTTTGAATTAATAATAGAATTACTACTTGCCAATTAACTATAAGAGATCTATTATTAGCACACTTGCATGTGTGCATGTTATTGTAAAGGTGCATGACTATTTTCAGCATGTGACCTATTTTTGTAAGTGCGTAAGTGGTGAAGGGAAAGTCCCCACCCTTATAAATATGTAGTAATCTGTGTAGATTAGAGAGTGTGTGTGTATGAGCTATTGTGGAGTTATGCTGCCAGATCTGATGCACGCATAAACTTATGATACTACTTATTGTAAGAAGCTTATGTGTTTATTGTGTTTTAATATAATGGAGTGTGTTGGGTGAATAATGGTGTTAAACATGACTGAAACTAGTTCTTACATGGTTGAATTCATTATATCTATTGCACTTAATTCATTATTCTTTTAGATCTAGATCTAGAATATGCTCTGTGGAATATTTATGTTGTTTGTGGATATGAATACATTACATCTTCATCATGTTCATCATCTATAAAAAAACTCTAAGGAGGGGCCTGGTACCTTTGCACACTTTGGGTGAGCTCACTCAGGCTCAGGTTGATGATGTGCCAATGCGCCTAGGTTGTTCATGGTAAATTCTAGGCTTGCATCATTGGTTCCATTTCGGACCTCTTTTTCAGTTGTTTTTAGGATGGTTCATGATGAAGACGTACCGGTTGACCTAGAAGTGTTGAGGAGTGGATAAAATATCTAGAAGAAGAGTACATGGAGATTCAACACTAGGATCTAAGTTTGATGCACACGTGGGGTGGAAAAGAACTTGTATGACTATTTATATGAGAGCTTCTTTGTTATTTTCCCGGTAGAACTATATGAGTGGTGGTTTGCTTATGTGTCTAAGTGAAATTGGAGGTATCACACACTTTTCTAGACACATAGGAGAATTTCAGGCCTTATATGATGCTGATCTGATTTGGACACACATTTGTGGATACTTGGTTCCATGGTGTTTTGAACAACTATATCCTGGAATACTCAATTTCCACTTATTCTTTCCCAGAGGTAGTTGAGTTCCAATTTTTATGGTATCCTAGGGAACTTACTTGCAAGGCATTCCATTGGTGATTAAGATCTTGATGGTAACCCTAAATTTAGAGGAAAATTGATGGCTAGCTAAACCCCACCACACGTGCGGGGGCGGGAGTAGGTTTGGTGAAAGATGGCGGACCTAGCGGTAGAGAGAGAGAGAGAGAAGAAAAGTGGCTTAAGTACAATGAGGCACATGAGAGGGAGATAGAAAGAAGCATGACATTGTAGAGTGGATGGCATTGAGGAGAGAGATGGCTCATGAAGGATTTGGAGCTCACATAGAAGGCATGGAGCTAGAGCATCAGGAACTCCCCCATTTGGGAAAGCATGAAAGGAACCCTCCTCGCCTCACACAGGGAGCACACACAGAGAGATGACTGGGCCATAGGTGCACATCTAAATCTACCTAGAAAACCTAGCCCTTGCACTTGGTTTTCCAGTACTTAGTACATCTAATAGTAGTCAAAGCTAATTTGGGTAGTAGGGAAGTAAGGAGTAAGTCACATAGCAAGTATCATGGTAGGGAAAACATCTTCATTGTTGTTTGGAGGTACCTTTTCAGGTGCATCATCTGCACAAATTTGAGCACACAGAATTTGGGGCTCACTTATGGGAGTAGTACCACCACACAGACTATAGGAGTTCAATACAATACTACTATTGGGACACAGGGAAGTACATCTTCTGTCCACTTCCGGCTATGGGTGGAGGATCAGGGGGTGTAGGTGGCTCTAGTTCTAGTGGATCTGGTGGTTCTGGAGGTAGAGGCAACACAGGGGTTCTGGATCAGGTGGGTAGGGTCCACACCAACCCCATAATATTTACATGGAGATGTCTCTTCATCTTCCAGAGTATAGGGGCATAGAAGATGTTGTTGAACATGTGCACATGTGTGAGATATTGTGGCATGTGCAAAGGGATCATGACTTCTGAGCACAAGGAAAGTCAATTTGTAACTACATTACAGGGATGCACACACACATAGTTGGTACAGGAAAGTTTGACCTAATCAAACTTGTGTAGATTATGCAAGCATTCAAAGATGCATTCCTTAAAGAGTTCTATATCCTGAATTTGAGTAGAAGAGTATAAGCACTCAAGGATATTAAACAAGGCACTACTGAAAGTGTTGGGAGTATGATGCCCATTTTAAAACACTTTTATCTAAGCTTTCTTATGATATTCATGCAAAGCCAACATGCACAATGGTTCGTTGGAGGTCTGATCACACCTTTTAGAAGGGATCTGTCACATAAGACATACATAATCCACGTGAAGCCCTTGAAGCAACTTTTGCATGCTTGAGGCAGTCGGGAGTATAGACACTGGAGTCAGCCCATTCTTGGAAGCACATATTGCAGCCATGGAAAAGTAGTTGGAGAAACTATCGGTGAATTTGACACATGAGACACGCATTGGGATTTGGTGTATAAATTGTGAAGTGGAGGGGCACACCAAAGATAGTTGTCCCCATGAGAACAATACATTCATTATTGCTAGACTATGAGATATGTCACCTGAACCATGATGCCAGCCATTTCCCATTATTACAACACGTGATAAGGAAGAATGTATCTTGTTATTGTAAGATTTTCTGGTCCATGACTCATGATACAAAAGACTACGTAGGTTGATTGGTCAGATCCATGATGCTATAGATATTGGTGTGTGATAGACAAGAGTATCAGATAACTCTAAGGGTAAAGGTGAGCATCAGGATTGGATCACAATCAAGTGCATTATGATCGAATGAGGGGCGCTATGATGGAGGACATGGTAGAGGTCGAGGATACCATGGTGGATTCGGAGGTCGAGGCCATGGTGGTGGATGAGGTGAATTCCCTCGTGGAACATGCTTTACATGTGGATCACCTGACCACTACAAGTGTGAATGTCCTCAGAATATTACATGTTCTTTCTGTGGGAAGAATCATAGCTATGAGGAATGCCCGGATCTATATGAGCATCTTAGCAAGCAACATAAATAAGAGAACAAAGGCAGGGATGGTTAGGATACAACGTGTTGTGGAAAATCAGTGGATGCCAAAGTTGGAACCGGAACTTGAGGTATTTCTATAAAGATCACTACCCACGCGTTGAAGTTGTGCATGCTAGAGAGGTGTTACCACATAAAGCCTACCATCATTAAGGAGGATGTTTTTCATGCAAGATACCTAGATCCTACACACCAGAAGGAGGTTTATCAGAGACCATGGAGGTACTCAGAGACCTTCAAGGGGAAATATGTTTAAAGGAGAAATCACGGAAGATGGAACTAAAGAAGGAGGAGAGACGGTCCAGTCAGATATTGATGACTTGAAGGAGGTATGTAGAATGTTGCTCTAGAGAATATTATTCCATTACTAGGGAGTTGGCTAAAGGGAAACACTCCATGCATGTGAATACTGAGAATGGGCATCAGATCCTACATGTAAATCTTCCCCCATAGCTTAGACTACGATAAGGAATCACTCTAAATGTTGTTGTCGATGGATGGCTCTTGAGTAATATATTGATTGACACAGTGCACAAAAGTAAATGTGCTTACTTTAGATGCATGGGTACATATGGGGAGACCTACATTGCAGCCATCTTCTAATGTATTATTTATGGCTAATCAAACTAAGGCCACTCCTATCGAGTTTTAAAAGATGCATCCATTACTATATAAAGGGCCAAGTTCACTGGGGATTTTGAGGTTTTAGCACTTGCAGAAGTAGACAGTTTCCCAGCTCTGCTTGGATGCCCTTGGTGTTACACAAATAATGTTGATCTTTGGTTCAACAAGGGATATATCAGTTTTGAGAACAAGGAGGAAAGAGTTATTATCCCTTTAACAGATGGAAAATTTGCACCCTATGTTGAGCCTTTGAGTGAGGAAGATCTGAATAGGATTTATGTACGCACCATTTGGGACCCAGAAGTGCTCGAGCCATCTAAAGAAGGAATCCTTCAGTGGGAAGATGCATATATCTATTAGTGATACTACAAGTATTGCTTGTGATAATTGGGCTCATGGTACTTATGAGATGGTTGGGCATGAAGTAAGGAGCACATTTTGTGTGGAAAAGAAAACCTCGTTGCATCAGGAGAATAGGTAACAACTCTAACCTCGGTACACTGGGGAAGGAGACCCTACGGTATTCCTATGCACCATGGAGGAATAATGGATAGACCAGTTGGAAAGAAGAAGTATGTTAGCATATACCCTACGTGGGAAACATGCATTGTGTGGTGGGTGGTTCATAGGGATAATCTTGTAGAATGGAATGAAGTCAGGATTTCTCTTACAACTCAATTTTCCAGGAGCAATGCACCTACTCAAATCTACACATATCATGGTAATCAACCTATTCAACACCACATTCAGTAGTGTGAGAGGCTCTGATAGAGGGGGAAGGAAGCTTTACCACCTTCACTATGGGTGCACAAACTTTATTCCACTTTACAAGGTTGTGCACACGCTTGGTATGTATATGCGAGCTACATAGAGAAAACTAGAAATTGGCAGGATTTGATTGTAGGTATGGTCCAAAATTTTGACTACTTCTCTACTAAACCTCTAGTAGAAGAGGCATTAAGGGTTATAAAGTGGTTAACTATGGGAGACAATGCAAAGGTGGAAGAACTCATTCAGGAGTTATTTGATGAAAATGACTCAGGAGCACATTTTTTTGAAGGAAGGAATAGAGACAAATGCCACACTACTTAAGCACACTTTCTTTGAGAAAGAAAAAGGGAAGATGGTCTACATAGTGGATGATGAAGAAGTAGAAGAACTAGATATAGATCATTCAACGGTGCACACGAGGTCTTGGATAGTGCAGATAACACACATGCACCTATCATGAACCTATGAGGACCAAGAAAGTGAATATTGGTACGGATGTTGAACCTAAAGAGGCAATAATTGGAGATTATTGGTCTGAATCTGAAGTAGCAAAAATAGTGGAGTTTCTCCATGATTTTCAGGACTTATTTCCTAGGGGCTACCATGAATTGAAAGGAGTGCATGAATCATTAGGAGAAATGAAGATAAATCTTAAGGAAGGTGCATGCTCGATGTCAGGAAGAGACCCTACAGGATGAACCCCAACTTGCGCGTAAAGGTCAAAGAAGAAATTGACAAAATGTTGAAGTCTGGAATCATCAAGCCCTAGAAGAATCAGAGTGGGTTAGCCCCATGGTTATCAGTATAAAGAAATATGGTCAGATTAGGATTTGTGTGGATTACAGAGAACTGAATGTTGCATGTGTGATTGATCCCTTTCCTACACCTTTCACAGAGGAGATATTAGAAGGTGTTGCAGGGCATGAGATCTATTCTTTTACAGATGGATTCTCTGGGTATCATCGGTCTAGATTGCACAGAGGATCAAGAAAAAAACTTTCACCACTTGAATGGGGAAGTTTTTGCATATATTGTGATGCCCTTTGGTCTGAAAAATGTGCCTGTTGTATTTTCACAAATAGTTGTTCAAGCATTCCAGGATTTTATTCATATTTTCTTGCAAGTTTACTTGGATGATTGGATGGTGTATGGGCTTGTTAAGGATCATTGTGACAATTTGTGCTTAATGTTTGAAAGATGTAGATAGTTAAGCATCTCTTTGAACATCAAAAAGTGTGTTTTGCTACACCTTTTGGCACTTTGTTAGGGCATATCATCTGCAAGGAAGGTTTGTTAGTAGATCCAGCTAAGGTTGCAGTTATTGTTGGCTAAAAGAACCTACCAATCAGAGTGAGGTGCGTGGATTTTTGGGTCACACTGGGTATTATAGAAAATTTATCAAAGGATATGCTAAGGTTTCACACCATTGGAAGAGTTACTAAAAGGAAAAGGGACATTTTATTGGGGAGAAATGCAACAACACATGCATTTGAGGTACTAAAGGAGAGACTTACTACAACACCTATTCTATGCTTTTCCCATGGGACCAACATTTCATGTACATGTGGATGCCTCTGGCATGGCCATTGGCATGGTGTTAGCTCATCCTGGAGAAGGTATTATAGATCATCCTATCTATTTTTCTAGTAGAAAGTTGACTCATGCAGAGAGAATTATACAACGACAGAGCGTGAAGCCTTGTCCATGATCTATGCACTACATAAATTCAGACAATACCTTTTAGCAACACCATTCATATTTTACACGATCACATGGCATTGAAATACTTGGTAAAAAAGCCCATTTTATAGGGCATATGTCGATGGGTGCTTTTATTCCAAGAATTTGATTTCATAGTTGTGGTAAAACCAGGTAAAGTAATTTTAGCCTAGACCATTTATCATGAATTTAGTCGGGGGAGGACACGTAGAAAATTGAAGATACAATGTCAGATGCACAGTTATATAGGTTACAATGTGTGCCTTTGGAAATTGGAGGATATTGCTATATTTTTACATATAGGTGTGGTGCCAGAAGGAATGAAATCCTTGGAGAAGAAACAACTTGCAATTTGTGTGGCTCCTTTTATGTTGATTAGTGGTGACCTATACAAGTTAGGCCGAGATGAAGTATTATTGCATCGGTGTGTACTAGAGCATGAGTGCACAAACATCATGGAAGAGGCTCATGGTGGTATTGCAGGTGGGACACTATGTAGGTGATGCCACTACTGCACAAAGATTCTACTCATTGGATTATGGTGGGAGACCCTCTACAAGGATTGTAAAGCATATTGTAAGGCATGTGTGATCACTTTGTCAACGCATTGGTAAACCTAGGAAAAGAGATGAAATGCCTTTAAGACCTATTCCTAGTGCAGAGCCATTTGAGAAATGGGCTATAGACTTTGTGGGTCCTATTTCACCAGCCACACACGTAGAAATGGATCACTACATCATCACTTGCACATAATTATCTTACAAGGTGGGCAGAAGCAACACCTACCAAGGATTGTATACAACAGCTACAATGGCTAGGTTCTTATGGGAAAATGTTCTTACAAGGTATGGATGCCCATTGAGTTTGACCAGTGATAGGGGCACACACTTTTTGAATGAGACAATCAAAATTCTATTGGATGAGTTCATGATTGCACACCATAAGACTACACCATATCATCCTCAGGAAAATGGGACTGTTGAAGCTTTCAACAAGATTTTGAGCCAGACATTGACAAAAAATTTTGATGTTGGAAGGAAAGATTGGGATGATAAAGTTTCTATCCATGCTTTTGGGCATATAGAACAACATACAAGTGGTTGAACAAGGCCACACCCTTTCAATTGGTGTTTGGCACAAAAGTAGTTCTTCGATGGAATTCATGTTACCTTCTTTGTGTATTGCATGCATTTTGAGGTCTAGCTGATGAGCAAACTTTGGAAGAAATAATTGATCAATTGATATAGTTGGATGAGAGGCGCACCATAGCACATTGGAGCCAAGAAGCAAGAAAAGGCTAGGCAGAAGGCATGGCATGATAGGCACATCAAGGACAAAAAATCTTGAGATGGACAGATGGTGCTTCTTTATGACTCTAAGTTTCTGCACCATCTAGGAAAGCTTAAAGTACATTGGTTGGGACCATATATTATCACTCATATACTTGAATCGGTGCTTTTTAGTTAGAGACACTTGATGGAATATGGTTACCTAGTTACTTTAATGGGAGTAGGTTGAAGCCCTACTATAAATAAGTCTTCTTGGTGTTTGTAATAAGGTAGTGTTTCCATTTAGACTAGGTTTTCATTTATGTATTTCCTTAATGTATTTCCTTTTTGGTCACTATGCTTTGTCAATTTAGTTGGTGTTTTGTGTAATAAGCATGTTTTGCGCTTTGAAGCTAATTACCATTTGAAGAAATTTTATGCAGAGAGACTACACATACCATTGGTGTGGGGTGGCTATTTACAACTGGGTACACATAAAGGAATAAACTACTACAAGTGTTATTCAAGTTTGCAGAGGAGTGGTTAGAAAGGAGATTGCTTTAAAAATATGACATAGAGATGGAGATAAATGAGGGAACAATATAACGTGAGGTAAGCAGTGGCCATAGAGAGACTACTAGGGGAAGGCACAGTGGTGAGGTACTCGGGCATGGAAGCATGCACTTGAAGAGAAGTCTGTAGCTAGAAGGTAGGAAGGCATGCTAGAAGGTTATAGTTGGGGCGAAGATGTACCACATGGATATTGTGCAAATGGTCAATTAATGAGAGGATTGTTGGTAGGTGGAGGAGAAATAAATGCACTAAATTTTTGAAAATCTATATAAGGACGTGATGTGGGTTCATTTTTACCTTTGTGATCACAAGTATTTGAGTGAGCTAAGTGCAAATGAGATCTGAGTGAGTCATGTTAAGGTGCGAGAGTTGTGAAACCAGACGTGGAGAGTAGACTGTTGCGCGAAGAGGCTTGCATCCCCATTGGTGAAGGGTTTGAGTGAAGCAGAATTGTTGAGGAGCTAGCTAGGGCACATGTGGTTTCAAGCTAGGGCATGTAGATTCAGCTAGGGTTTGAGTTTTCTCATTATAGATAGTAAAAAGGTGGATTTTATGATGGCACCAAAGAAAGCACTTCCATGGAGCCAAAGGAAAGAAGAAAGTAGAAACAAAAGTTGAAATTTCCCGAGAGTAATTTCTCAGAGATGTAGTATCCAGAGGGTGTGATAATTGGACAAGAATGGGATTCCCACATCCACAAGTGCAAGATAAGTGACTACAACCACCACACATCTGACAACAAGAAAGTAATTGGATGCATTGTTGAGTACAAAGACCAACAAGCACACGGTGGAGGATATGCCAGTGTATGATGATGCTGAGAGAGAAATTGTTGAAACAGGTAGGAGTCTATCAGTTGTATGAGCTCCCATATTTTGGAAAGTATGAACCTTTATACCAGTGGTTGATGAGCAGAGTCCATGAGGACTTTTTCTATTTTTTCAGACAAAGGGTTAGAATCACAACAACCCTTGATTTTGACACTGACATGATTAAAAGGCATAGGGGTAGACCTAGCTAGTGACCTGAATGATAAAGTAAAAATCATGGAGACACGGAAAGAGTTAGGGTATACAAAGGGTCCACATGGAATGGACATTGATAAATTGAAGAAGTACCCAGTGGTACAGGTGAAGGCACACACATCTGGTGACCAAGTTAAATGATCAAGAGAGATGGTCACAAGTAAATACCATGTGGCTCCATATCATGAGGAAAATGTCTCAGGGAGTAGTCTATAACATAGTAGGCTACATTGTAGAAACCATTATCGGAAGCAGCACACATAGGTGATAAGATCAGTTTTGGTGCTATCTTACTTTCTTTAGTATTTATGGAAATTGGAGTGCTGATGGGCCAAAGAACAAGATTTGGGAATATCCCATGGAAAAAAAGTCCCTTGCGGAAAGGTTTGACAAGTATTTATGTGAAGGGTCAATGAGTGGGCCATTTAAACAAGGGGAGATGTGGTATGATCGACTCCATGGCATTTGAAGAGGAGTGGCACATCCCCAAGGAGCTACCTTTGGTAGTTGGCAAGGTAAGTACAGTTTGTGGTGTACTAGCACTTCTACATCACATGGTTTGCTATGAGGGATGGGACATGGAGCCCATGGTGCAAAATTCCATATGCCTTCACAATGCACTACTTCTAGGCATCAGTCCACCATTTTACTGATGCGTGTCACCTAAGTTTTATTGTAGAGACAAGGTAGACTATGACTACCACACTCTAAGGAAGACATATGTATATCCAGGCCAGACTACCTATGTTGAGAGGCTCATTTCAGATGTTATAAGCATGAAGCCTATAAGCTTGGAAATTGGGGACATTGGAGTAAATGCTCATATACCTTCAGCTTAAGCCCAAGTTGGAGAATAAAAAGTATGTGGAGAATGAGTTTGCACTCCCAGGGCCACCTAAGGGAAAGCATACAGTGGAGAACATGTGCCAGCCCCAAAGCCCCATAAAACTATAGAGGTAGATGATGATGAGAAAGATGAAGATAGTGGTGGCTTAGATCATAGAGGCTAGAGGTAGCCCACAGATAGAATGGAGACTGAGCACACGGGTACTCCACCACAAGGCATAGGAAGAAAGACAAAGACTTGGACATAGAAGTAGTCCAGGAGAGAGTGCCACTTTAAAAGGGTATTCAAAAGAACAAGGACCCAAGGCATGGGAACCCCACATCCTGTGAGGAGATCACCATGACTCTCTCCTCGAAAGAGAGGTAGTTGAGAAGAAAAGGAGAAAGCTAAAGCTAAATGAGGAGGTGGAGGAGTCTATAGAGAAAGCACGCTGACACCCTATACAACCAGAAGATGTGGAGGAACCCAAGGATGAAGATATGAAGGATGAAGAAGAGGGAGTAAAGGTGGTAGAAGAAACAGAACATGATATTTCTCAGAACATCAAAGATCCGACTCCAAATCTTGGTGCTCAAATTCCTAAGGGGCCAAGAACAAAGAGAGCAAGTGGGGAGTATGTTGTACCAAGTATGGGCTATGTTGAGGACACAAGTAAAATTGTTTACACCCATTTCCAGTATAATGGGCCTTAAGGGGTTGTATGGATGGGAGTTGATGGACCCAGACATGGCCACTATGCATGCGTGAGGAAACAATTGTCTGGTCTATGCAAAACTCACATGGATGAGCCCATTTTGATGTATGTGAGGAGTCATGTGTGTCCCAAAGAATGAAGAAGGCACCACAGAGTAGGCACATGACTATAAATCCCACTCTCATGTCTGATGAGTAGGTAAGCAATGCCTTAGTTAAGGTATCTACAAAGTGGCACGGAGGAACATAGATAAGGTTGCCACTATTAGAGTGCTATGAGAAGATAACAAGGCCAAAGCTATAGAAATAGTGCATCTACAAGGAGAAAAGGACTTGGAGTAGAAAAAAATGAGGCCTTCATCAGTATGGTGGAAGAAATTGGTGACCATGTCCTGAAAGCAAGACCACACTTGGAATCTAAGGTACTTGAAAGGTTTCCTTCAGCTATGCATTATGTGCATACCCTAGTAGATTTGGTGCTTGAGGATGGACCATTCACATGCCAATGCCAAAGGACCCTAAACAGGAAGTGAGAGAGCAAGGGCCTCAGTGTTAGAAATATTTCATCTTACGAAGCCTTGCTCCAGACTTTGCAAGAAGAGCTGAAGAAAGTAGACCAAGGCATTGAATATTTGTGCAGCTCCAGAATCAGTAATCCGAATAAGAACTATATTGGAGGATAATGAAGTTTTGAAAGAAATGAAGGATGAGACTTTAGGGCACACAGAGAGATTGGCGTTAGTGAAGAAAAAAGCGTGAAGACCTTGCAGAACACAACAACCACATAAGGAAAGGTTGGATGAGCTTGGAAAGCTCATAGCACAAAAGATGGATCTTCTGGAGGGATGGATGTCTACTATGGCTAACGTTGTCATAGTATTGTAGAATGAAAAGGGAGAGATGACCCAGATGAGTTGGAGGGCATCACTGCAGATGTCCCAGAGAAGACCAGAAATGCATGTTGGATGATTGGAAAGATTTAGAAGCTGAAATTAAGGAAGAATATCTAGAGTTGATTCTCCCGGTGGAAGAGGAGGGTACTGGAGAGTAAAATCTATTCTTTGTACAATAAAATTCATTCTTTATATTCTTCCATTCTTATTCTTTAAGGCATCAGGAGGAACCATTTTTGGGGTGGGAAATGTAATTAGTTTAGTGTGGGGTAATGTTGAGTAGATGAAGTATGACACTAAGGAGAAGGCACATAAAAGATTCACACATAGTAAAAAGGAAGATTTGAAGGTGCGGAAGGATAGGGAAGGAAGCACATGTGCGTGAAAAAGATAGATTGAATCGGGACTTAGCCATTTTCATGGTTATGGGCTATTTTTGAGATAGCGTATGGAGCACACAATGGGATGGAGACTTGTGCGTGACACACAAATGCTATTTTGGGAAGAGCATCTACTAAAGCACCATGCATGAGTTTGAATTAATAATAGAATTACTACTTCCAGTTAACTATAAGAGATCTATTATTAGCACACTTGCATGTGTGCATGTTATTGTAAAGGTGCATGACTATTTTCAGCATGTGACCTTTTTGTTTTTGTAAGTGTAAGTGAAGGGGAAAAAGTCCCACCCTTATAAATATGTAGTAATCTGTGTAGATTAGAGAGTGTGTGTGTGAGCTATTGTGGAGTTATGCTTGCTGAGATCTGATGCACATAAACTTATGATACTATACTTACTTATTTGTAAGAAGCTTTTATGTTTTATTGTGTTTTAATATAATGGAGTGTGTTGGGTGAATAATGGTGTTAAACATGACTGAAACTAGTTCTTACATGGTTGAATTCATATATCTATATTGCTTAATTCATTATTCTTTTAGATCTAGATCTAATATATGCTCATGGAATATTTATGTTGTTTGTGGATATGAATACTTATTAGAATGTAATGGACTCAAATAACTACACACTCTTCAATGGACTCAATCACAAATAGTGACATATAATAGGTATATATATTTCCCTTCACCGCCCATGCACTCTCCTAATAATAGGTGTGCTCTCAAAATAGACCACATGCATTACATTCCTAAAAATAGTCATGCGTACATCCTCTGCATGAATTTTACAAAACAACTAATAATAGATTATTCCTAAAGACAGAGCATGCTTTAATCTTATTATTAGACCCCTTCATGTGTAGTTTGCATGTTATTTTATTGCTTGCTTGATCAACACTCCAAGTCTATTTTTAGCCCGTGCTCAGAAAAATGGCCAAGTCCCAAATTCAAAGTCTATCCGGTGCAAACCTCAATGCATTGTTTCATCCGGTCCATGCGCACCCCTACATTTCTCCCTCACGCATGCCACTAACCTCTGCACATGGTCTAATACTTAGTCATTTTGTCTTCTCAACTTATTCATTAACCAACCTAAAGCCGGGAAAAATGTAGACACAAAATATACACTTATTACTATTACATTATGCCTCTAGTATGTCGTTATATGCATGATTCTTAAACAAGAAAACTAGACATTGATAACACTTTCTTTGCCTTACATTAACATTGTTTTATCTTTCCATACTTTTTTCCTCACCTTTTATGGAATTATCACATTTCTTTTGGACATATCACAATGTGTTACTCAACTAAGAATTTTTTGATTTATCTTTAGAGTCTTTCAGTCATAAGTGCCTAGTAGGGGACAAGAGTGACCAACATTATTATCCCCTTGGATGCTTCTATGCTCTCAATTGGTTTTTTACATTTTTTAAGTTACACACCACTTGCTCATCTTTTACTAAACTTGTATTTATTGCTATGGGTTAAATTCTAGTGTTGTTAATGTCAAAATTTAAAGAAAGGAATCACACACACACACACAAGCACACACACACACACACACACACACACACACACACACACACACACACACACACACACTACTACTAGTTATTTTAAGGGGAAACTGGGCTAGTATTTTCTATCTACTACTTGGGAAAAAGGAACAACTTAAAGATTGCATTTGGGCTGTATTATCCATTGCATAAGAAGGAAAAATTCTAAATTTCGTAACACACATCATCTTGGGAGAAAAGTAGTTGCGCAGCCTGCTACCTTGGTGCAACTTGTACAAGGGAAACCTATCATCAAGGGACATGATTTATATCACACACACACACACACACACACCATAACTGCATTGAGTCTAAAATGTAGTGCAAATATTAATGACAATCATATTAGGGTGACTATCGAGGTCAAGATGACTCAAGCATATGCATCTTTTATTCCATCTAATGTGCACTTGAGTCTTGTGTAGGTAGCTAGGGTTTATTTTGTAGGTACAAGTGTGACAATGTAACTTTACAACAAAGTGGATGCGATATGGAGTGAGGTAAAGGTGAAATTATTAGTCACCGAAATAACCGGATGTGCACACTTGTTAGGATAATAGCACCAAATTCGAGACACTAGTACTTGAGAAATCATGTCCTCTTCTCGTAGTTATATCCAAAATAACTTTTGGATCTCTGTCTTCCGGATGAAGCACATATAGTCTAGATTAATCCTATTCCACCAAAGTCCACCCTAGATCAACGTTTGATATACAAGTTGGTTGTACTTTCTTGAAATTTAATGTTGTCATATCATACGTTTATGATATTTCTAAATTGGTCCATTCCTTTGATGAAGATTTAATTTTGTTAAATCAATTTCAATGAACTACGTTTGGTTTTACTCTTAGAAAAATTGGTCACCAATTTCAAATGTTTTTACATATATTTTAGAATCAACCCAAATTTTGTATAAACCACGGTGGATTTCATATTTTGTTTTGATCTCTTAATTATTTCTTATATTTCTTGTAAATGATTAGTTTTAAACCGGGCTCTTTGAATAGGGCCGGACCAAGAAATAGGTGTATTACAATTTCTACCATAAATGGCTTCAAAGGTGACATTTTAATAGTAGAATGATACCCACTATTATAATCAAATTCAATCAAATATAAATAATCTTCCCATGTCTCACGTCTTTCAACAATATACATTTGTAACATATGTTCAATTATTTTTTTGTCTCTCGATTTTTCCGTTTGATTTAGGATGATAAGTAGTACTAAAACTTAAACTGGTTCCTAGTTCACTAAAATGAGACCTCCAAAAATAAGAAGTGAATATTGGGTCACGATCAGATATTGAGTTCTTGGGTATCCCAAGCAACAAAAAGATTTATTTTATAAACACACAAGCTATATCAACTACATAGGATTTGATTTTTGTAGACACCCATAATTACGCCCGAGCAATTTAAATACTTAAATTGTGCTAATTATCTCCCTTCTTGTAAATTGGTGACATATCGTCAAAAGCACTCATCTTCGCTCTTATCATCATTAATTAATTACACTATGCTAATTAATTAAGTCACCTATCCAATGAATACCCTAATTAACAACCTTCCGTTAATAAATCCCCCCTTCTATCTAGACTAATTAATTATTATTAATTAATTAGCTTCCCCTTTCATTTAATCAATAAATCAATATTTAATTGATTTAATCCCCTTCTATAGTCTAAATCACGCTAATATTCCTCTAAAAGCTTCTATAAGCTTGCACATCTATTAATTAAATCATCTTGATTAATTAAAAGGTCCCCTTTATCCACATGAGTCACTAAAGGACAAACAATCCCTCCTAAATTTAACTCAACCTTATCTAAACCCCCCTTATCCATAACTAACTCAACATCCCTATTATCCCACATGCAAAGGGATGTAATGGTTCCTTTATCCATTGGGATATATAAAGAGCCCTCCTCCTACCTTTACACTTACACCTAAACTTCTTAAGAAGACAAAAGCAAAGCATATAGCAAAATAGACTAAAAGCTTTCCTTTGTTTTCTTGAGAATTCACCATTTTGAAAGAGCTAAAGCCTCTTTTCTAGCCAAAAGTGCTTAGGTCATATGGGAAGAGTCAAAAGGGTCTTGTAGCCCAATTTTGATAAGCTCCCATTCCTAGATTCTTGGAATATTAAAAGCAACCAATTTGATTTCCATGGAGCTTACATAGGTACATTTAATTTTGTTGTTAATAAAAAGAGTAGAGGTTCTTGAAAAATTTGCATGCTTAGTTTGATTTATGCTTTGAAGTTTTAAATGCAAATAATGTTATTGTCTAACCTTGTTTAGCTCTTATCTTGATGGTGCTTTGAACTTTGCTTTAACTTTGTTGATTAAAAACTCCTAGGTGTTAGTTTTTATTTTCATTAACTTAGTTGAGCAAAATTATGCAAACAATTTTCACAGGTAAGAAATGAGCCATTTTCGTAACCTATCAATTATAACTAAAATAGTGCCATGGCCTTTACATGTTTGGGGAAATCCTATAAAAATACCATACTTAGAGATTCCCATTTCCAATTGGGTATGGATAATGGATGGAGTTTTCCAGATTGTTTAAATTGTTTTTCCTTTACCTTTTGGCAATTCAAAATTGTTGTTCATATCGACAAATGTCTTATTTCATTTTGGGACAAAATTAATTTTTCTTGGTTGAAAGAAAGTATTTTGAAAACTTGGATAACCGACTATAGGTATGTCATGGGAGTCTCTAAAATCTATCATCTTATACTAGGTAGATCGGGAACACAAAGTCATCCTTTATAATACAATAGTTCATTAGTTCCAAGAATATAATAAGTAAGGTGATCATTCAAGTATACATGTGTGTTTTATTGTGTAAACCTTCATAAAGGTCTTGAAATTATGGTCTATAGGTAATTTATGTTTAAACAGTTTGTTCAAACTCACCTCTTTCAAGTGTTATAGCATTTGCATATACATATTTTTCTGCTCAAAGCATTGGCCACTACATTTTCCTTACCTAGAAAATATTGGATATCAAAATCATACTTAGTTAATAGTTCTACGCATATCCATTGTCTCATATTTAAAAGGGTTGAGTGAAAATATTTTGGAGACTTCTATGGTTAGTTTTTAAGGTGAATTTATTTGCTAATAAATAATGTCTCCATATTTTGAAGGCGTGAACAATCCCATGTAATTCCAAATCATGAGTTGGATATTTTTCTCACAACTGAAAGTAAGTTTATAAATTCAAAGCATATAACCTTATTATTTTTCATAAGTACTCTATACCTAACCCACACACATCAACAATTACAATAAATGGTTGTGTGAAATCAAGAATACACAATATAGGAGTAGTAATCAAAACTTCATTTAATTTATTGAAATATTTATCATAATATAAGGTCAATTTGTATGGTTTGTCTTTCTTGGTTAAGTATGTTAAAGGTGTGACAATTTTAGAATAGTTCTTAACAAACTTATGATAAAATCCTGATAAACCTAGGAAACTTCTAGTTTCATGGGCATATTTAGGTATAGGCCATTCTTAAATAGCTTTTATTTTTACAAGGTCATAAGAAATTCCTTTATCTGAGATAATTTGTCCTAAATATGACACTTCTTGTTTTTAGATTATATTAGGATGTCATCTAAAAATATGATTACAAATACATCTAGATAATGTCAAAACATGTTAGGCATTAGGATCATAAAATTTGCAGGGAATTAGTCAAACCAAATGACATTACTACAAACTCATAATGTTTGTATCATGTTCAAAATGTAATTTTGGAAATATCCATTTCTTGGATGCACGCATAACAAACTATCCAAGAGTAATGCCTCTCTATTACATTCACAATTTTATTTTTTTCAATTCCTTTTCCATTTATATTTTTATTGGTTGATTCCTTTTCCATATGGCCTTTTTTATTGGAAAAACATTTCCTTCTTGAATAATTCAAACTCTGCCGAGAATTTTTTTATTTTTGGGATAGAGTTGAGTTAGGGTTAAGTTTGTGATATGAAAATGGGTCTTATCAAAATTTCTTAGTTTTCCCATTTCCTTAGCTACCTTAATTTTTTCTCAATTTATTGTTTTACAATTAAATAATCCTTATTATGTTGCAAAATACTAAGTGATTAAAAATATACCACAAAAATGCAATACCATAATTGATAATAGAGTTCATCCCAAAATGGACTATGTCTCTGGTCTACTTGAAAGGATGAACAAATATATAAACAATGAAAAAAATACAAAATTCTTACATTAGTTTACTACTTATGGTCAACAACGTCAATCAACCTAGATCTAACTACTTGCTCTCATATTTGGCTTGATCTTTGTCTATCTTGACATCACTTGGCTTTGTGATATAGGCCTTTGGCTCAACCAACAATAATGAGTGCTTATTCTCTCTTGGATGGCAGGCATAACATATCTATGATGGCACTCGCCTCTAAGACAATAATATCAATGAATGATGAGATCTGATGGCCTCTTTTCAAAGCTATGGATTTATGACCACCTCACAATAATATAACAAAAATAAGGGGCTTTTGGCCTATAGCAATGATGTTGACAGAATAAAATCTCTACATATTATTGATAGGATCCTTTGATGATTGCTGCTTTATTGATGGATTCCTAATCTCTTTAACGACCTTATCGATTTCAAAGTTAACAGAATAACAACTTAATTCGTTACAAAATTCGGCTCTCACCTGATAAAGTCATTTACAAATTCCAAGATCCTATTGGCCTTGAAAAATGACAAATGTTGAACCCAAATGACTAAGTCCTAGATCAGAGGATGAGCACAAGCGAAAGAAGGTGTAGGAAGAAGGCACATGAGGTAGAGCGCGTAGGAATAGCTATGTCACATGCTTTAGGGAAGGAAAGGGTTTTGAGACTTAGCCACATTTCAAGGATTATGGTGTTGCATGGAAAACATGTGAGGATATGGGTAGGTGTGATAATGGATAAGGTTAGAACATGGAGACTTGTAGCCCAAGGAAGGAATATTCCAGGATATAATCATTGTGTTTAAGAGTTGTAAAGTAGAGTTAGTTATGGGTTAGTTGACACTTGCATGTCTAGAATACTCGAGTATGGCAGGGTATGATGACATTTGGTATGCGGTTTTCTCTTGAGTAATGCTAAGGCAGTAAAGGAGATATCCCACTCTACTTAAGAGTGTGTTTTGGATTTGAAGCAAAGGCGGAGAAAGGGATGTAAGGAAATAAGAGATAATGCAAGAGAAAGAAGATGTGTGATGCAAGGCAAGGGATATTCTGGGTGCATAGGAGAGAACATGGTTAGAACTCTTTGAGTAGAGTCATTTTGTAGAGATAGGATGTTACTTCATGATGTATTTGGTTTTCTATGACCCTTTTGATGTAATCTAGCTACTGTAAACAATTGTGAATCAATGAATATGATGGATCATTCTAAATATCTATGTTTATGGGTCCAAACCCTAGTGTTCTTCATATTGCTCATGGTTCATATATGATTCCCTTATGATATTATAATGTTTACTTTTACACTATGGTGCATCTTGTGCTTAGATCTAGTTTATTTAATTTTGTGCTAGAGTGAATGCATGTATTTCTATTTCTATAATTATCCCTCCATTAATGGAAAAACATTCTTACAAGGCTCACATAAAGGAGGGTCTCGGTACCTTCACGCACCTTAGGTGAGCTCCCGCTTTAGACTGGGTGATATGCTTTGACTCACTTGGGGTTAAAAATGGAGTAGGTAAAGGTGACTACATTTTAGTTCCATTTCCAGGACCTCTTTGAAGCTATTGTAAGAATGATGTGTGATGGAAGAGCGCTTGAATTTTTCTAGTGTGGAGACTTGGCTTAAGAACACAGAGGATGAATTTACACAGAGATTCAACACTAGACCTGAGTTTGATGCACATACATGGGTAGAGGAGCATATGTATCATGAGCTATATGAAACATTATTTTTTTGTTTTCTAATAGAACTATATGAATGGTTGTCAACGTATGCATCAAGGAGGAGTTGGTACTATCAACCTCATGTGTGGACCCAAGAATATTATCAGCAACTTCATGATGTCGATCTGATTTGGAATCGTGTTGTTGATCATTGGTGGAGTGGTGTGTTGACTAGATACATGTTGGAGTATGCAATTTCTGCGTATTCTTTCTCAGAGGTTTCGAGTTCAAGTTTGTCGAGAACAAAGATGATATTTCCTACACGCTTTACCATTATCCTTTAAGATCCTGATCATCACTATGAGTTTAGAAGTGTTTCCTATGGCTACCTAAACTCCCACTAGGCACAGGGAGTGGAAGCGGGTGTGGTGAGAAATGACGGATCCTACAACATAAGTGGAGAGAGAAGAGAGGTGGCTCAAGTATAATGAATCTCGGGAGATGGAATTGGTGAGACAATGTGATATTACAGGAATGATGGATATTTAGAGGCATATGTTATGGGAAGGATTCAAGGTTCATGCCGATGATGTGAAACTGAGTGAGTAGTCTGTGCTACCCCATCTTGGAAAGCATGGAAGGAGAAACCCCTCACTTATGATGAGAGCTCATGAGATGAAGAAAGGAGATGGACCTTAGGCACACATTTGAACCCACCTAGAAACCAAGCCCTTGCACTTAGTTTTCTAGTTTCTGAGACAAGTATTTCTAGTACGGTTGGCATTGGTAAGAAAACAACATTAGGTAGATATAATTTTACATTACATCCATCTATGGCTGCACATAAATTTACTTGTGTTTGGTGGTATCTTGTCAGGAGTGTCATTTGGACAAGGTGTGGGCTCATAGAATGTGGGTATCATGTCTAGAAGTAGTTCAAAGTTATAGACTATTGGATCTCGAGTTTAATATAACGGTGGGAATGTAGAATAACACTACTTCAGGCCCTAGACCTACTACAAGAGGAGGATATGGAGGATCTAGTCGATATGGAGGGTCAAGGGTTAGTGGAACAAGTGGATCTAGTGGTGGAGGAAACACAAGAGGAAATAAGAGTTCTGGATCTGGTGGGCAAGGACCACAACCCCATCAACATGTATTTTATGAGATGTCTCTTCATTTTCCTGATTATAAAGGTGTTGAGGATAATGTAGAGCATGTACAAAAAGTGCATTGTTATGGCATGATAAGGGGAACACTACCCCAAAGTGGAAGACAAGCTAGTTTTCAACTAATTTGCAAGGGTGCGTGCATAGATGGTACCAAAATATGACCCACATCGACGACGATAGTGGATTATACTACACTGCATGATGCCTTCTTGGTGGAATTTCATATTCCTGAATTTGAGCAAAAGAGCATCAACATGCTCAAGGAGATTCAACAAGGTATGGAAGAGAGTGTGTGGGAGTATGATGCACATTTTAAGACTCTTTTGTCAAAGTTATCTTATGATATCCATCCCTCTCAACGATGCTCAACAGGTTCGTTGGAGGCCTGATAACACCTTTTAGATGAGAACTTTCACATAAGACTTTTACAGATCCACATGAGGCCTTAGAGTGTGCTTTGCATGCTAAGCCCATAGGGAGTGTTGATACTTGAGTAAGCCAGGTTTGGAGGCACAAATTGCTTCCATGGCAAAGCAACTTGAGAAATTGTCTCGAATTCAGCACATGAGACTCACAATGGACTTTGGTGTATGGATTGTGAAGTAGAAGGACACACCAAGGATAGTTTCCCTCAAAATTTGGTGCACGCCATGATGGTAGACTGTGAAATCTGTCATGGGGATCATGATCCAAGTAGATGCCCTTTGTTATAATGCACGCTCTATAAGAATGTGTCTTTCTATTGTAATATTTTTACATCTACCACTCATGATACTAAGGATTTCTAGTTGATCGAATAGATTCGTGATGTAAGTGATACCGTGTATGTCAGGACAATATTACAAACAGTTCTAAGAATGAGGGGCATCAACATGAAGGGCATGAAGATGGTAGAGGAAGAGGAAGAATATTTCACAGAGGATTCAAAGGCCATTTTGGTCGTGGTAGAGGAAGGAGTGAATTCCCATGTGGAAATTGGATCACTTGTGGATCTACAAATCATTACAAGTGTGAGTGTTCAAATTTACTGCAATGCTCATGGTGTGGAAAGAAACATAAGTATGAGGAGTTCCTGACTTGTATAATCACATGAGCCAGAACTAGAAGAAGGAAAAGGGCATGTGAATGGTTAGTGTGAAGTGTGTTGAACCTTTGTTCATGCCTATGGTAGCATCTAACCCTGAGTTGGAGCCTATATTAGTAACTACACGTGTTGAAGATGCACATGCCAGAGAAATACCAAAGTAGAGGCCTCTCATTACAAGAGAAGAGGTATTACATGGAAAGTACCCTGATCCAACTTATCAGAAGGAGGTTTACCAGGAGACTATGGAGGTGATTAGGAGTTTGTAAGGGGAGATCCATTGCTTGAAAGAGTAGTCATGGAAGTTGGAACAAGTGAAGAATGTTGAGATCCCTTATAATGATGTTGATGATGTCAAAGAGGTATGTAAGATGCTACACTAGAAGAATATCATTCCCTGTTAGTAGAATGGTTGAGAGGAAAGATACTTGTGCATTGGATGTGAGCACGAGAGGAAGATATTGCATGCTAATTTTACCCCTCATAGTCTTGATTATTGTAGACACCTATAATTTAGCTTAAGCAATCTAAATACTTAAATTGCACTAATTATACCCTTTTCCACAAATTTACGACATATCGTCAATATAAAACACTTCCTCTTCTATCACCATTACTTAGCTATAGTACACTAGGTAATTAACCCTTCTATCCCAAAAATACACTAATTAACAACATTTCGTTAATCAACACTCCCCTTTCTATCTAGATTAATTAATTATTTCTAATTAATTAATCTCCCTTTCTATATAGATTAATTAATTATTTTTAATTAATTAAGCTCCCCTTTCTATATATATTAATTAATTACTTCTAATTAATTAATTCTTTCTTCTATTTAATCAATAAATCATCACTTATTTGATTAAATCCCTCTCATAGTCTAAATCATGCTAATTATTCCTCTAAAAAGCTTCTATAAGCTTGCACACCTATTAATTAATCACTTTGGTTAATTAATAAAACCCCTCAAACCCCATGGGTCATTAAAGGACAAACTAAACTCTCTTAAGGTTGACTCAACCCTTTCTAAACCTTCCTTATCCACAACTAACCCAACCTCTCTATTTATCCCACATGAAGAGGGATATAGAGATTCTTCTATCCATTGGGCTATATAAGGAGCCATCCTCCTACATTTCTATTTACACCTACATTCCTAAATGAGCATAGAACACACACTATAGCCATTTATCATCTTTGAGAATTCTTCCATTAGAAGAGCTTGCCTTCTCCATTTCTTGTATTCATCCACCCAAGTTTTGAAGTCACATGGAGTGATGTCAAATGGTCTTGTAGCCATGATTTGACAAGAATAAATTCTTAGAAACCTTGGTATTTCAAGCACATAATCAACTCTTTGATTGCTAGAGATATACCTAGGTTCAATCTCATCTTATTCTTAGCATTCAATAAGAGATAGAAGTTAATTTGTTTAGCATATTAGCTTGAAATGTTCATTTCATGTTTAATGTAGAAATGTTGATAGGTTAGCTTTGTTTAAGCTCTTAGCATGATGATGCATAGGTTTAGCTTAGCATTGTATTGAAGCTACTAGGTGTTAGTTTCAACTTTACTTACATTGCTAACTATTTCATGCATACATTTGGCATGCCGTGGGATGAGTCCTTAGTCCCTTAACATTCTAGTTCAAATTTTATTGTTATTTCAAGTTTTTGGCTAACCCTTGATATACACATATGGGAAATAATGTTAAATTTCTTAGGATTTTTCTAATATTACATGTGTAGGATCTCATTTAGAGATTTAATTCTAATGGGTTGTTGTCAATTTCGAGCTAACATACTAAAATTTGGAGTATTTTGAGCTTTTGTTGGTGTCTTTGGCCATCTTTTGACTATAGGATGGGTGCAGGAACACAAACCCTGGTGTAAGCACAATAAACTTGGCACAAACACACTAAACCTGGCACAGACACAATGAACTAGGCACAGACACACATTCTAGCATGCACACACTCTGCTCATACTGTACCTTCAATGCTACTGAAAACTTGTCAGGTTAGCGCACATGCCCTAACCCTAGTGCACATACCCCAAACCTGGCATAGACACCCTAACCTATGCACACAAATTCTATGTTTATACCCCGGTGCACACACCCACATCCTAACACAGGCATCTCTCAGGTGGCGCAGGTGCACTATCCGAGTTTTCATATCACCTTTTTGCTAAACCCAATGCACACGCATATACCCTAGTGCACACACCCATATCCTAATGCGAGGCATTTCTCGGTGGAGCAGTGCAATGCGTATTTAGATTTACACAGAGGTGTGCACACATTCCCTAACCCACGTGCACATGCCCTAACTTGCATGTAGGTGCTTCGGTCTAAGTTGGCATATTAATTTCAGATTTTTGGAAATTTGTTTCATAAGGTACTAACATCATTAGGAAGTTTTATTTTTTCATGGATATGCTAGACTAGACATGGGATGAACCTTGCATGTTAATTATAAGAGTAAGGTCACGTATGCTCTTCCCTCACGTCTTTTGGGTGATCTTGGGAATCAGAAATGATTCTTATGTCTTTTGTTGCTTTGAGAATATGTTGAATGTCCAAATTGAGAAAAAATATATTTCACGTTTGAATTAAGTGTTTCCATTTGTTGATTTCTTGGATTTTGCATCATGTATGCTCTTCTCTTGTGTCTTAGGGTGATCTTGAGAATCAGAAACAACGTTTATTCTTTTTATGGAAAATTACTAATCCGTTGTGCAAAACCACAAACACTTGTCAAAGAAGGGTGGAGTTGAAACAAAACTAAACTACTAATACAGTTTCCGTGTAGGTTGCCAAAAGGTGTTTAAGAAAACCACATCCAATTTAAAAAAGATAAAAACACACCACAATCATCACACTGTATTTTTAGGTTTAGATAAGGATAGCCCCATCTGCTTAAAACTAGGACATAACCCCTTTGGCATAAGCCTTAAGCTACAAAAATGGGGTGGTCCTAGAAACCCCAAAGTATTCCATGCAAGAGGGAACCTTGTCGATGAAACCGGAAGTGCTCTACACAACCTACTTGAATAGTATTACCACTTGTGAGATTTAGTGTCGCAAGTTTTCCATATCGCAACCCTATTAAGAATACACGATGGACACATTTATTACCCACTGTGCTTGAAGGGGGAAAAGCCATGATACTCCAAGAATTAGTTAGTGTGACTTTTCTTAGTAAATCATGCCCGCCTCTTAGATGACTTGTGACACCTAGTTGAGTGAACCACCCAGGAAGCTATCTTTGACTAGGAGCCCACTTGGGCTGCATAAAAGCCAATTTGCATTAAGAGCTATTGTTCATCATGGAACATGTGAAGCATTAATTTTTCTTAGTTTTTCACTTTCCCTAAGGCGAGGTGGAACTCTTCCGAAGTGAGGCCAACATTTTCAACCCCAATTGATCTACTTCCTTCACTTTCTTTTGACACTTTGTTGATCAAAATAAGAGTGATTGCCTTTGCATTATCAATTGATTGTTTCACCATTTTTTTGTCCATTTATGCCCATCCGTGTTTGCGGATGGGTTGTTAAAAATCTAAAGTGTATGGAGATGTTTTTATATCATTGATATATTTTTTTGATCTTGATACCCAAGTCAAGATCATCATCATAGTTAGGCTTGGTTCATCACTTTGATTCTCCTTTGAATGATTATCTTGTTTATATCGTGTCACTACAATTTTGGTATTTACGTCTTGTTTCTTGTAAACTTGGCCTAAATATCTATATTGTAAGGTTATTCTATACACACTTTAAAAATTCCTAGGTATACTATCGCTTTAGTTTGATTTCAATTATTACCTCGATTCTAAAGAGTGTTAAGTGTTACCACTTGTGCATGTTATATCAATATCATATTGATATCAATACCTTACTTTCTCATAAAGTTTGGTTAAAATATCTTGGTGAAATTGTTGTGTCACTCAAAATTGTAACTCACACCTTTTGGAATATAGGTTTTGATTGAATTTGAGTTTGCTTCTAGTATACTTTGTTTGGAGGTCACCTTAAATTCTTGTTATTACTTACACCTTGTTCATTTCTTTGAACTTGACATAAGTAGGGAAATTTTTTAATCATCATACGACACCAACTACCTTTTTGAAGACAAATTTAGGAAGTACTCCATTTGACTAATTGTTTTACCAAAAACTTTGTGTGATTGTGCCTCATTTGTCACATCAACTTATCCATTCTAGACAATCAATTTGATCCATTGATTATTTATTATTCATTATTCCTTGGTCATTAATTTGGATTTGTGTTTTGAACTTGCGTGATTGTTCCTTTTGTTTATCCACCTTATAAAATCATTTCTAGGAAAATCCTTTGGGTCTTTGATCCTCTTGATCTTCTTGTTTTTTCTAAGTTCATGGTCATTTTTGAACATATCTTTCAAACCTTAGCATAAAAATTTCCTATCAAGAAACTTTTGCATCAATCGAACATTGGAAATCTTTCCTTTGTATCCTTTATGTTGCTAAAATTTTGATTGATCCTTTGACATTTACTCATGAGTCATCATGATGTATGTTTTCCTTAGCTTCCCTTTTGGAAAATCACACAAACATCCCCATCTTTATGAAATGTCTAGTTGGTTGTCATTATGCTGCCCAAATAAACATGAAACCTTCTTCACTTTGAAGAAGTTTGATCATACAATCTAGGTCTAGACCTTTGAACCCAACACACGCCAAAAATGATTGATTATCGCAAGGTCCCTTATACATACAACAATAAGGAATCAAAGTTTAGGCATTCACATCAAAATATGCCCATCATGACCAAACCTCGTTTGGTTTTTCGCACTAGAGAACCCATTTGGGTAACCCATTCCTCACCTTCATCTCATATTCGGTGGTATAGTTTGGACACTTCTGATCCAAATTATTATTTGGGTTCTCCACACTCTTCTTCTAGTTATAATCCAAAAATTTCCTCTTCTTTTGAGGATTCCAATCCAAATATTTCCTCCGAATCTTCTGATGATTCAGATCCAAACTACTATTAGGATCCAAACTAATATTCAGATTCATCTAATTTGAATCCTAAGTCACAGTCCTCCCCTTCTTCATAGGACCTCTATTATCAGTCACCTAAAAAAATTTCTCCTCCTCTAAAGATTTGTGTTGCCACAAATTATCTTCATCATTCATCTAATGCAACTCCTATGTTGTGGTCCTCCCTATCTTTGTAGGACCCTCTTCATCATACATTTAATATGACTCCTACGTCGTGGTCCTCCCTTTCTTTGTAGGACCCCTTTTATCAGTTGCCTCAATGATGTATTCTTCCTTTAAAGATACGCACGACTCCAAATCCCTCCAATCAAACATCTAATACAATTATTAAATCATGGTCCTCTCTTTCTTTGTAGGACCCTTATTATTATTCATCTAATGTGATTCTTGAATAATGTCCTCCCCTTCTTTGCAAGACCTTCTTCATCAATCACCCCCACGAAGTCTTCCTTCTTTGAAGATTCATGTGACTTAGAGTCATTGTAGTCAAATGTCCGAGTCGACCCATGCGTTGCAATCTACAAAATTTGGACTTAATCCTACTAGTTTATAGATGATATACCATCATATAGGTAGGTCCACACCACCTTCTTCTACTCTTAAGACATCTAGCTCCACATCTTCTTCGTCCCTCACTTCATCTTCTTCTATTAATCATCATCAAACATCTTCTAAGTCTTCCACACCAATTGAATCTCTTTCTTCCAATCAACCCCTGGTGGTTGATCAACAACTCATACCAATTGATCTCTTTTAGAATGAAGAAAAAATCAAGGAATTTATAGGGGCACATGAATAAATTCCTCTAGCAGATTACAAGAAAGGATTCTCTTTAGACTTTGATGCGTCTCGCATATTGTGAGAGGAAAATGTTGATTCATTTTATTAAGAAATAGAGGAAGAGTCTCAAATCATGCAAATTGATCCTCATCTTATTCTTTCATCTTCACATTCTTCATTATGTGATGAAAATCCTTGGTCTTGCATTGATCCATGGCCTATCTTCTCATCACCCAATCACTCTTTGTCTATCATAATTCCTCAATCACAATCTATTATGGGGTCAACGCCAAGTATCCCTTCATCTTTGTCTAGGTGTGGGTCACCTTATAGTATCCCTCCCTCTATTATTTGTGAGACATTTTTGAGTAGTACACTATCTTATATTCTTGGGGCATGTCCAACTAGCCCCTTGTCTTCTATGTATGGATCACCCCGGGTAGTCCATCATCTTCTATTCTTGGGCCACATCCTAAGTAGCCCTTCATCTTTTGTCTATGGCTCACCTCCTGTTATCCCATATTATTCAATCCTTGGACCATATCCTTTTCATCCATCACATTATTCTTCTACCAAATATTGTGGCAAGCCCACTTACATTCCTCTCATAAATTCTAAACGTCTCGCATTCTTCCTCACTTCTGGATCGACAAGTCAAGCATTTAGCTTATAAGAAATCCAAACATGTTCTTTATCAAGCTAAGATCAAAACTCCAAAGATCTCAAAATCTCCAAAAACTAAAAAAATTATAAAATTCAAAATCAAACACGATTACAGAATGCACACCAATGTACCCATCAAGTATGGCACAAAGTGCAAAAACCTATGGATAGGGAGCTCAAACTCCCACATATGAAACCCATATTTCAAGAAAAATCAAAGTCATTTGTTGAGTGTGAACTCACCACGATCATCAAAATCATGGATAATATCACTCTTGATAAACAAACACGTTTAGTCTACCTTATCAAGGAAGTCACACACATCATTGTTGGATCCTATCATGCAGATTGACATTGCTGGTCCCAACTTCCAAAAAATAAAAATAACATCATAAAATAGTTCAAAAATAAAAATAAATCATAAAACAGTTCAAAAATACAAAAAAAGAAAACATTACAAAAACAAAATCAAAGGTACAAAGATCAAACATTGTAATCAGGTATTATATACACATGGATGTTATTTCCTCACTTTCTTTCATATTCCTCTATATTTCATCCACTATTTTCATCCCTTTGATGTTATTGTAGTTATCCTATTCACATGCATTTTGTGACATTTATATCTATGGTATCCGTTTGACCTTAGTATTTTATCACCTTGGTAGATTAAAGAACAACTCGACCTCTTAGAGATCTTATGCTATGTCTACATATAATAAAATTGTTGGGAAGAATTTTTGGGCATATTTGTTGACATTATCCAATCTATTCATCACAATCACTTCCACATCCTTCCATCTAGCCATCAGTGGTTCTTAACCCCTTGTCAAACACGAGAGCTGAAAGAAGTTTTCGTAAAGCAAAAGAATCAAAATCAATCAATCAAAAAGTAAAAGCTAAAAGCAAAATCAAATTGATATATAAATATCTCTTGGGGTATCTCCAATAATCTTTTCAAGGGGCTATGGATGCCTGACTGGAAGTAGAGAAATGTTGTGATTAGAATAAAATGCATCTCCATCGAGGCTATGGGCGCTTTTTGGCAAGAATGCGGAGCAATGTACAAATCTCCTTCCAAAATCCATTCACAAATCACCTTTCAAACTAAATCATTCCTACACATTGGCTAGTGTTTTCACTTATTGTCTATCAACTCTTTCCTTCAAGAGGTAATTCATTTCCATGTGCACACATGGGATCTCGATGAGTAAACAAGATTAGTATGTTACCAAGTGTTACTTTTTGGACCTTGTTTAAAATCTTGCTTTAGTGCATGTCTTGTCTCAATATTTGTACCTTGGGATAATCTTTTTCATGAACCAACTTCTAAATCTTTTCATAGCATTCTCTGTTCTTCGAAATAATTTAGAACATCCATGTGTGTAGGATGCCTTTTTGCTATATTTTTGACACTTTTGTCCCCTTTTAATAAGACAATTTTCTACTTCTTTTCTCTCATGTGTTTCTTGGCCAGCTTACACTAGGGGCATCCTTGCTCCCTCATAATTGAACCTATTTTATATTGGCCTTGATCCCCCTTCTATGTGTGAAGATTTTCTGTTTGAATAATCCCACCTAATCGCTGGGGCATATCACATATTCACTTTCTTGTACATATGGGATTCTACCCTTGTACATCCCATCTATCACTGGGGGCATCTATGTTTCTTGGTTTCCTGTACATAGCTTCAGAAAACTGTAAAAAAAAAAACATTCATATCAACTCGTCATAAAATCCAAAAACATTCAAATATATAGAAAATCACAAAAACATTCAAATATGTTTCGAGAAAAATATAAAACAATATAAATCATCCCACAAAACATCGATCTTTAGTTCTCGACTGAGCTTATGTGTAACTCATGGATCATCTTGATCTACCTCCGTTAATAAAGTGGTTTGCTTACTATGTATGTACTTTGGGAAAAATGATTTGCTTAGTACTATTTCATAGTGCATGATTGCTTTTCATAAGACCCAAGTGTCCTCCATTATTCCCTTTGCATGTATCCTTGCTTAGAGCACCATATTTTAACCCTTGTCATTAATTCACACAGGTCAGAATCAAAGCTTGATAACAAAAACATTACATTATGTTTCTCTGTTAGGTTATCTTGTTTACTTTCTCATATTGCATTGCATTATGTATGTTGTAAGGAGTTAGGCATCTTGTACTTTCTCGTATTGCATTGCATTTTGTATGTTACATAGAGTTGGTGTTTTTATCAATGGAAAATTGTTCGTAGTATGGATTTTCATGTCATTCTACCTTTTTTGTATGCTTATATTTTTAATAAGGACCGATGACATAGATATTTGGCAATATGATGACACTAAAGTTGTTTCAATACACTATATGAAAGCTTTATCTTTTCTTTTGTCTTCATTCCTCTTCTACATCATTCTCCTATCAACACTGTCTTCTTATTCACTGGGGCATCCTTCTCCCGCCCATTCTTCTGCTTTCCTTTCTCTAAATTTTTTGATCTTCGATCACCTTCTCTCATCACCCCATCGACACTTAAGGGGGCATCTCTCACTTCTACTAATTTGTATTCTATGCTTTTAAAATTGATCTGTCTATTATCTTTGAGGTGGTGTCACTTACACCACCCCAAAGAGGGGAAAATGTAGACACCTAAATCTAGCTTGAGCAATCTAAATTCTTAAATTGTACTAATTATACCCTTTCCCACAAATTGACGACATATCGTCAATATAGCACACTTCCTCTTCTATCACCGTTACTTAGCTACAATATGCTAGTTAATTAACCCTTATATCTAACAAATACACTAATTGACAAAATTTTGTTAATCAACACTCCCATTTCTATCTAGGTTAATTAATTATTTCTAATTAATTAAGCTCCCTTTCTATCTAGATTAATTAATTAATTCTAATTAATTAAGCTCCCTATCTACATTAATTAATTGCGCTTAATTAATTAATTCTCTCTTCTATTTCATCAATAAATAATCACTTATTTGATTAAATCACTCTCATAGTCTAAATCATGCTAATTATTCTTCTAAAAATCTTCTATAAGCTTCGCACACCTATAATTAATCACTTTGGTTAATTAATAAAGCCCTTTAAACCCCATGGTTCACTAAAGGACAAACTAAACTCTCCTAAGGTTTACTCAACCCTTTCTAAACCTTCCTTATCCGTAACTAACCCAAACTCTCTATTTATCCCACATGAAGAGGGATGTAGAGATTCTTCTATCAATTGGGATATATAAGGAGCCCTCCTCCTACCTTTCAATTTACAACTACATTCCTAAATGAAAATAGAACATACACTATATCCATTTATCATCTTTGAGCATTCTTCCATTAGAAGATTTTTCCTTCTCCATTTCTTGTATTCATCCACCCAAGTTTTGAAGTCATATGGAGATATGTCAAATGGTCTTGTAGCCATGATTTTACAAGACTCCATTCTTAGAAACCTTGGGATTTCAAGCACATAATCAACTCTTTGATTGCTATAGGTCTACCTAGGTTCAATATCATCTTATTCTTAGCATTCAATAAGAGATAAAAGTTAATTTGTTTAGCATATTAGCTTGAAATGTTCATTTCACGTTTAATGTAGAAATATTGATAGGTTAGCTATGTTTAAGCTCTTGGCATGATGATGCATAGGTTTAGCTTAGCATTATATTGAAGCTACTAGGTGTTAGTTTTAACTTTACTTGCATTGCTAACTATTTCATTGCATATAATTATGATAAGGAGATAACATTGAATTTAGTAGTTGATGGATGGATTTTGAGTAACATAATAATTGACATAGGTGCATATTTAAATGTTCTTACTCTGGATGCATGTAACCAGATGGGGCGACCACCATTGCAACCATATTCAAGCATGTTGTACATGGAAAATAGGACTAAAGATACTCCCATCGTAGTCTTGAAATATTCTTCCATAACCATTCAAGGGGCCAAGTTCACTTTGGGGACTTCAACAAGGGATACATCAGCTTTGTGAACAAGAAGGAACATGTTATTATTCCACTAACATATAGTAGGTCTATGCCCTATGTCAAGGATTTGGGGAAGAAGATATCAAGAGAATTGATGTGTGCACCATCGAGACCCTAGAGATTATTGAGCCATTAAGAGAAGGATTCATTCAAAGTGGGGTGATGCTCACCATGAGTGATATGACTAGCATTGCATGTGATAATTTGGTGTACGGGAATTATGAGTTGGTTGGAAGAGAATTGAAGGAAATTGTGACTTGAATTGTCAAGGAACGTTTGATTAGGAATATTGGAGGAAGACAGTTACCATGTTACATGGGAGAAGGTAACCCTAATGTCTTATTTCACGCTATGGAAGTCCGTGGACCTGTGAAGTAGAACGGAGGAATATGCTTATTTATACCTTGTGTGGGGCACTGTTGTGTGCATTGGTGGATGGCTCATTGGGATAATATTATAAAGTGGCTCGAGGTAAGATTCACGTTCTTTGTTATATTTCAATGGAAAAATGCACCTTTAAGGATATGCGACTACCATGGGAAGGAACCAGCCTTGTACCACATTTAGGAATGTAAGAAATCCTGGACGGAAGTCCTGAAAGCTTTACCTCCTTCACTTTGGGTGCATAATTTCTATTCCACTTTATAGGGTTGTGCACACACTTGGTATATCCATTCAAAGTTATGTTTTTAGACGGGAAATTGGCAAGAGTTGAAAATAGGTATTATTAAAACTTTTGATAATCTATCTTCTAAACCATTAGTGAATAAGGTGTTATAGGTGGTCAAGCACCTTACTCTAGGAGATAGTGCCAAAGATGAGGATATCATCCTATATTTACTAGGGGATCCTGATTTGGAGGCATGATTTGAAGAGGAAGAATAAATATATGAGGTACATATTGAGCGTGCCTTCCTAGAAAAGGAAAAAGGAAAAATGGTGTACCTGATAGAAGATGAAGATATATAGAACCTCGATGTTGATCTTACAAATGGTACACGTAAAATCTTGGATAGTGTGGATGAGAAGGCACATTACCACCATGAACCATTGAAAATAAAGAAGGTCAACATTGACACGTATGAGAATCGAAAGAAGCAATCATTGGTGATTACTGGACGGACCAAGAGGTTTCAAAGATAATTGAATTGTTGTGGGACTTCTAGGATTTGTTTCGACGTGGGTATAATGAAATAAAAATATTTCATCACTCATTAGGAGAGATGAAAATTAAGTTAAAGGAAGTTATGCACCGATTAGGAAGAAGCCTTATAGGATGAATCCTTTTCTACACGTAAAGGTGAAAGAAGAAATTGACAAGATGCTAGAATTTGGGATCATTAAAGCTATTGAAGAATCTAAATGGGTTAGTCCAATGGTGATTAATATAAAAAGGATAGAAGAATACAAATTTATGTATACTACAGAGACTTGAATACTATTGGTGTAATAGATCCTTTTCGATGCCCTTTACTTGAGGAAATCTTGGAAGTTATAGCAAGGCGTGAGATCTACTCTTTTACAGATGGATTCTTAGGGTATCACCAGGTAAGGATTACAAAAGAAGACCAGGAGAAGAATACTTTCACCACTAAATGGGGAAGTTTTTCTTATACGGTTATGTCATTTGGGCTTAAGAATGCGCATGTTGTATTTTCGTGCATTGTGGTACAAACATTCCAAGACTTTATTCATAAGTTTCTACAAGTCTACCTAGATGATTGGACAATGTATGGACTAGTAAAATATCATTGCGATAACTTGAGATTGATGTTTGAAAGATGCAGATAGTTAAGTATCTCTCTAAAAATTAAGAAATATGTCTTTTCTACTCCTTTTGTCACATTGCTAGGTCATATTATTTACAAGGAGTGTTTATTGGTGGATCCTGCCAAAGTTGTTGTTATTTTGGGTTTGGAGGAGCCTGCCAATCAAAGTGCAGTGCATGGATTTCTAGGGCATATGGGTTACTACATAAAATTCATCAAAGGTTATGCCAGGATTACCATGCCTTGGAAGAAATATTGAGGAAGAAAGGAAGGTTTCATTGGGATGAGGCACAACAAGTGGATTTTGATACGTTGAATGAGAAGGTAACTAATGCGCCCATTTTGTGCTTTCCTCTTGGGAAAATACCTTTCATGTGCATGTGGATGCATCAGGTATGGAAATTAGAGCAATGTTAGTGTAGCCTGGAGAAGGTATTGTTGATCACCCTTTATGTTTTGTAAACATAAAGTTAACCACAACTAAGTAGAATTACACAACAACAAAGCACAAAATGTTTTCTATGATTTATGCACTACATAAGTTTAGGCAGTACTTTTTGGCTAATCCGTTTATCTTTTACACAGATCATATGGAAATAAAGTATTTAGTAAACAATCCTGTTTTGCAAGGGCACATATACTTGGTGGATCTTGTTATTTCAGGAATTTGAATTTTTGGTGGTAGTCAAACTAGGAAAGTGCAATTCAGACTCGACCTATTTCTAGGATTAATTTATGTGAGGACGTGCAGAGCATTAAAGACACAATTCCGATGCACATCTATCTAGATTATAATGCACACCCATTGACTTGGAGGATATTGTTGTCTTTTTATGAATATGTGGGGTTCTGATGTAATGAAGAGTATAGAAAGGAAACAACTTACCATTCATGTCACACCTTATATGTTGATTGGTGGAGATCTATACAAAATTGGGGCGGGATGATATTTTTTACCTATGTGATGTGTACTAGAGCATAAGCACATGGGTATTATGGAGGAAGATCATAGAGGGATTTATGGTGGACATTATGTAGGTCAAGCCACCACACACAAGATTATGATGGATGGTTTGTGGTGGGAGACATTGTACAAGGATTTTTAAGAATACGCTAAGGAATGTGATCATTGTCAGCACCTTATGAAGCCCTGGGCATAGAGATGAAATTCCATTAAGTCCTATAGAAAGTGTAGAACCTTTTGAAAAATGGGTAATTGATTTTGTGGGCCTTATTTCCCACTCGGGCCAAAGCAGACAGAGGTCGTGCTACACCATTACTTGTATGCAATTATCTTACACGGTGGGTAGAAGCAACACCTACGAAGGATTACACTACAACTACTACAGCAAGGTTCCTTTGGGAGAATATCATAAGCAAGTATGGATGTCCATTAAGTTTAACAAGTGATAGGGGTACTCATTTCTTGAATGATACTATTAGGATATTATTGCGAGTTTATGGTAGCCCATCATAAGACTATACCCTATCACCCAAAAGCTAATGGAACTGTTGAAGCTTTCAAAAGATTTTGAGCCACACATTGACAAAGATCTGTGATGTTGGAAGGAATGATTAGGATGATAAAGTCGTTGTTGTTCTTTGGTCTTATAGAAAAATCTATAAAAGGTTAAACAAATCCACACCCTTTCGAGTTGGTGTTTCTTGCACCGAGGCTATTTTACCAGTTGAATTCATGTTACCATACCCGAATATTGTGCACGTAGGAGGATTGATCAAGAGAAAGCACTTAAAGACCACATAGAAAAATTGATGCAGTTGGATGAGAGGCGCGCTTATAGCCCAATGGAGCCAAAAGACAAAGAAAACATGAGATAAGGCCTAACATGATCGAACATTAAAAATAAGAATCAAGGTTGGAGAGATGGTACTTCTATATGATTCCAAGTTTACGCACCACCCTAGAAAGTTCCAAGTACATTAGTTGGGACCGTATGTCGTGACTTATTTACTTGACTCAGGAACTTTCTAGTTGGAAACTTTGGATGGCAAAATTTTTCTCGGTTTCTTTAAAGGGATTAGGTTGAATCCCTATCATAAATAAGTATTCTTGGTGTTTGTAATAAGAAAGTGTTGCCATTTAGCTTAGGATTTCCATTAAAGCATTTTCCTTTATATGTGTTTCCTTTCATCATTGCCTTGTTTTGTATTTTTGTCATGTGTTGTGTTGTGCATTTGCATGCCAGTAGTAAATTAATTTGTAAAAGGTTTCATGCACAAAGGACTGCACATAGTTTTAGTGTGGGATGGAAAGCAAAATAAGAGGTACGTGGTTGGAGCAATGTTTTTGATGCCCGGAGAGAAAATAAAAGCGCGTTGTATCTAAGGAACATGCGTAGCAAAGGTGATAATGTGGAGATAAAATGGTGTCAAGAAATAGTTTTATGAAATCCACGTATAGTGATGATTGTGTCGAGAGGAATGAAGAAGATCTGGAGGGAATTTGTGAGCATAAAAACATTGCACTCAACCGCAAAATGATGTAGCTTCAAGATCGAAGAAAGAAATCACCCATGAGAGAAATGTGCATGCATTAAGGGAAAAATGGCTCAAATCCCATACTCCATTCCATTCCATTGCTCAAGATGAAGGGGTGTACATATAGTAGTGGGGTGTGTAACTCCCCTACAAATTTAGCCATCAAGATGTGGGAGTTACATTCTTGGAATAGCCGGTCAAATGTAACTCCTATGATGCTCTATGATGCGTGTAAGGCCATAATGACACCCTATGATACATAATCATGGTGAATCACCTATGTGGAGGAATCCCATGTAATTAAAATATATGCATGGTAAATATATTACACCAACACCCCCTGAAGCATAGCTTAGGTGGACACATAGATGAAAACAAGGAGAAGTGGGTCTCGAAACAAGCCTGATGAGGTACCCACGTACAAGAAACTCTCAAAAAGTGGAGTAAAAGGAGAAAACCTAGTGGGAAAAACTCCCCCAAAAAAGAGACAAGTCCACTCTTTAATCTAAGAAATATGCCAAAGATGGGTCCTGACCATAGATGAGCCTGTAAAGGTACCCATGTACAAAGAGGAAATCTCTCAGAAAGAAGAAGAAGAGAGAAGAAGAGGGAGATGAGAGGAATGCAGAAGATGCCATGGATGGATATGAACTCTTCAGCTCTAGGAGGTCTCCCCATGAAGAATGTCGATGATGAGATCCTTTGCCTCTAGATTAAAGAAGATCCATCCACACCGAACTCGTGTGAATACCCTTAGGAAGGATTGAAATGGAGTGCTAGAATTCTACCCACTCAAAAAAAACTAAAGGCAACAACACGAAGAACTCGAGTATGGTCAACGAAAGTGTGACATAGGAATAGAAAATGAGTGCCAAGGAACCGAAGGTAATGCCAAATGTATAGAACTATCATAGTGTGAAGAGTGAACACCCGCAAAAAGGATGTCCAAGTGATGTGAAGGAAACACAACCCCCACAATAGAAAAGGGATCCAAAAATAAGGGTGGATCAATGAAGGTCTCAAGAAAAGTGGAAGTGATAAGAGTCTCAGAAGGGGCATTCCCAACAATAGAGATGATGGAATCCTCTCAAATGCCTGTAGATGGATGAGGAACTTATAGAGCATCACAAGTGGACTATGTGAAAAGATGACTAAGGTCAGGTAGATACTCATCTCAATGAGCGGGATCAACAAACAAAAGAGCGATGTCAGACAGGTATAAGTCATCTAATGAAGGTAGAGGAGTGGAAGGGGCCTCACACATTGAAAGTGGAAATGAGGCGGGTGTGATGACTATATTAGGCTAAGTAGGAGACTGCTCAATATCTGATGAGATGTGGGAAGTGTCAACACTCTTTGGAATAGTGAGAGAAGGAGGAGAAGAGTCCTCTATAGTACTCTTGACATCAGAATTGGGTGCACAATCCTCATCATCAGAAGTAGAACCAAGCAAGTCTATGTTAGTGGAACTGCCATCACATAAAGAAGAGGAGACAAATTGATCAACAACAACAACATCAATGACAATATGTGAAGGGTCTCTATAAAGGGACTAAAAATACTCTAGACACGGTGGGGTGGATCTGAGTCTGCCATGTGAAACCAGAGAGATTCGGACACATGCATCATCAAGTGACCAAAAGCATGGTCATAAGTATCAAGGAAGTCCTCCAGATGATGATGATCATTGGGTGTAGAACTGCGCCCAAGTAAGAAGGGTGAAAGACCGTCATAGGTGAAGTAGAATTCTATGGAAGCACACCAAGATGAATAGTTCCCTCTCCCGCCGAGAAGATGTGGAGGTTATAAAGCAATCCTACGATGCTCAAGTCTAGAAATAACACCTTCCATGATGTGGAAGAAAGAAATGCAAGGTGCACAAAGGCAAGACGTTAGACTCACTGATAATGCGTCTGCGGTTTAGTGAACCCCCTGAATGTAGCACTATATAAACTAGTGAATTTACAAAAATGAAAATTTCATCACGTAATTTGTGAAAAATCATGCAACTTTTACTAAAGAATACCTCAAAACCAAACAATGAGTCAAAAGTTATAGCAAGAAAACGATTCTCGTAACTGATGGAAAATGCCAATAAGCCTTGTAAACAGATTTAAGAAGTTCCCGAAATGGGTGCAAAGGGTGCTATGTGGGTACTTGTTGGAAATGGAATAAAATTTTAGGTAGGGTATATTTTTCTTGCGAGGGGGACTAACCTCCCGCCAACCCCTGACCTCGCCCTCCATCTTCGACACATGAATGAAGGACATTAAATTACAAGCAAAAATGTTTTACAATGTCATAAGGAATGTTTTTCCTCAAAACATTAAAAAGAAGGGATTTTTTTGACCTCCAAACAATGTCTAAAGGGATGGGCCCAGCTGAGGTGTCAAGCCATAGATGCACCGAGCTGGAAATGGACCGTCAAGATGAGTGAGTCCGAGTTAGGTGGATGCGTTAGGTGGTGGGAAGGTTGATGCCATGTGCATGAGATACATGTATAAGTTAGATCCACATGCTAAGCATTGACCTTGAACTAAACCAATGAGTAGGTGAGGTGAAATGGAGTGAGGTAGTTGAAATCACCGCTAATGTGTAATGGTCATGGAGAAGAGAGCCATACCAAGTTGCACTTTGGATATTTCTCTTCTGTGGAGGCCAATGCATAACAAGGATTCAAGGGGAAAATGTAAACACATTCAAGTGAGCCAAAAAAATGATCTTGTAGACATTTAAACCACAACTAACGCACGAGTATACTCGATACATGAGCACGATGCAAGTTACATAAATGAATAATGCATAGTCGATGTCAAGATAGAGTCAGATGTAATACAAAGTCCTGTAGAATAGTGATACAAGGCAAATATGATGACCCCAAGTTGATCATGGCAGTGGCAAGGAAAATGCAAACGAGCCTATTCCACCAATGCACGAGTAGGTAATTCTGAATCACAAGGAGTGGAGGTTAAAATACGAGTTGAGAAGACCATAGCACAAGCCAACATTGCAGAAAACGTCCATGCAAAGGTAACCTCGAGACAACAATGAACCATAGGTCCACGCCAAAGCAAAACCGAGCGGTGGTCCAAAGAACCCCTATAAACAAATCAACCACTATCTTCCCGAAAAGGCTGAAAACACCAAGCACAAGTCCCTAAAAAAATGTAAGTAGAGCACAAAGCAAGGAGTGAGAACTTGCACATGAAACTACGAGGAGGTGAGTAGTAGGAAACCGAAGTGAGAAACACTGTTCCAATCCCCGAGCTCTAATACCATGTCAGAGGAATGACGAAGATCTGGAGGGAATCCGTGAGCATCAAAACGTTGCACTCAACCGCAAAATGATGTAGCTTCAAGATCAAAGCAAGAAATCACCCATGAGAGCAATGTGCATGCATTAAGGGAAAAATGGCTCAAATCCCATACTCCATTCCATTCCATTGCTCAAGATGAAAGGGTGTACATATAGTAGTGGGGTGTGTAACTCCCCCACAAATGTAGCCGTCAAGAGGTGGGAGTTACATTCCCAAAATAGCCGGTCAAATGTAACTCCTATGATGCTCTATGATGCATGTAAGGCCATAATGACACCCTAGGACACCTAAGCATGGTGAATCACCTATGTGGAGGAATCCCATGTACTTAAAATATATTCATGGTAAATATCCCACACCAATAGAATGCGCAGAGCAACATGAGGTAGGAAGTGGTAGGAAAAACTACTTGGTGTAAGATGTAAAGGTAGATGTACTTTAGCCCCGGGAGTGCGCGTAAGGGAGTTTGCGAGTTGATGTAGTTATTGTCAAAATTCCCCCAGGTAAATTTCGATAACATGCATCGAGTTTTGCATTCTAGGCAGTAGATCAAACAGAAAAAATCACAAAAAATGGCTAAGTCCTAGTCCTTGGGATATTCGGGACATTTGGGACGTCAGGCGCGGATCGGCCGAAAAGCCTCCAGGCGGCCCGCTAGGCATTTGGGACAATCGGGCCAGAAGTACGCGGCGGGCACAAGAAGCCGATCCGGACGAAGGAGGAAGAAAAATGACTAACCGCTTTGGGACATCTCGGACAAAGATATGCGAACCGGCCGTTCGGCCAAAATGAGAACAAATTGTCTCCAAAGCAATGGGACGTAGGGACGCGTGGGACGCGGAAAGGCGGTTCGGCCGAAGGAAAGGAAAATCAAACTGTTTCTGGGACAGTTGGAACAAATAGACCCGAACCGGCCGGATCGGCCGAAATGAGCACAAACAGCCCGCTAAGCAAATGGGACATTTGGGCCGCGAGTACGCGAACCGGCCGAACCGGCGAAAAGGTCAAGGCAGCCCGAAACAGTTTGGGACATTTGGGACAAATGGACGCGAACCGGCCGGTTCGGCCGAAATCAGCACAAGGAGCACTGGGACATCCGGGACAAAGGGACGCGCGGGACGCGGATCACCGAAGGGCCGAAAACCAATGAGAAGCTGCCACGTGTCCTCACAAGAGAAAGGTCCAAAAAGTCAAAGGGGCGAGTTTTCGAGCACTGATCCGAACCAATGGGATAGTGCCACGTGTCCCAGCTAGGGCCCACAAGGAAATTTCAAAAGATAGCCCACCGAGAGGTGGAGGAGAGAGAGTTGCTCAGTGAATCAGAGCCTGCCACGTGTCGTCCAGGTGGCGAAGCGCGGGAAAATATTTCAAAATCCGTCTTGGTCTGTTCCGTGCCCTAAATCTTCAGATCGTCATATCTTTTGATCCAGAGCTCGGATTTGCACGTTCCTTATATCAACGGAAAGCTTGTGAGATTCTCTACATGATTCCAGGGTCAATCTTGCATCTTGGTTCAGTTTGGAGAGAGAAAATCAAGAAACACCTCTGGCACGAAATAACAAGCAGAAGTAATGCTTCAACAAACAACTTTAATGCAGCAGACAGTTCGCCGCTTCTGTTAGGCAGCCCGCCATTTTGCCAGGATCCGCCGCTTCTGCCATGATGAGATGAATTGAATGCAACCTAGAGGTGGTTGGGGTAGATTTGGTTTTCCTTCTCTCTTTCCTCTCTCATTCTTTCTATATATTGTAAAGAGGAGCTTCTTTTCAAGGGTCGAACATTTTTCTGTTTTGCCTCTCCCTTCTTCTCCTCAGGTGAATTTGTGGAATTCGAACCTCTCATTTGAACTGTAATACTATTCTACCTCATGGCATTCTGTAGTGTATTGTATCAATCTTTGGAGCAAATAATGCATGTCTGTGGATGATTCTCATCCCTCTCTGTGTTCTTTTTACATCCTCCTGGTCTTTCACTGCAGGTTTTGTCATCTGTGCATGATCTTATATCACATTCAAATGGTCTGTGTTTACTGGAAAAATAGGTGTTCTTCATTCCTCGGTGCATCACCTCTATTAGCTTAGATTTATTTTATGCATCTTCTTACCTTGTCTCCTTGGCAGATTAGATTAGGTTTTGAGAAAACCCTCTGCATATTTCGTGTGCATCTGAACAGAGGAATAGGAACCAGCCTTCTCTGGAGAATCCTTTCTCATTTTTCAAGTCCCACACTTGGAGAAAGGATTCAATGTTATGCAATCACACTGGATGCCAAAGTAATCAACCTAGAAACCTGATCGCATCCGGGGTCTTTGTGATTTTGCATCAGCTTTTTTGTACAGCCGGTGGGACCTAGAGGTCTCATTTTTATTGCAGCAAAGTTGATATGCATCTGCTGCAATTTTATTTCTTGAAAAGAGCTATTATTCACATATCTGGTGACTCCAAAAGGAAGATCAACTGGTTTCAGCAGCGTAGGCCTGAAAGCTTATGAGAAGAATCACAAGGTCAAGAGTTGGAGAAGAGGAAGTGCTGTTTGAATACCTGCAATTATCTCCAAGACGAAGGCAAAGAGGAAGGAGGATTCAAAGGTCTCCATCTCCACCAAATAGAACTCTCTCAACTCCTCCACCTGATCGGCCTTTCATTCAGTATTCAAGAGTTCTTCGACCAATCAGAATGGCGCAACCACTGAACCCCTATGTCAACTTCACAGGCAGCAGCCCACTTGCTCTCAATGCACAAAATCCGATCCCAGTTGCAGCATTGAAGAACATTCCGTACTTCACTGGAGAAAATCAGACCACTCCTGGTGATCATGTCAAGGACATTGCTAACATTTGTGCAATCCATGAGATTGATGAGATGCAAGTAGCTGTCAAATTGCTGGCATCTTCATTCAAGGGGAAAGCATTGCAATGGTTTAGGAGCCTTGAAGCTGGCTCTATCACAAACTGGAATCAGCTGTGTATTGCACTTCATGATCAATTTGGAGAGAAGGGAGACAACTTGTCTCTTTTAGAGTAGCCGAAAACCATCAAGAGAGCTTCCAATGAGCAGCTAACTGACTTCAACTTCAGATTTCAAAGGTCTTGGGATAGAATTCCAAAGAGTGGCGAAATGGGCAACAATGAAAGGTGCTTTTCTATATTACCTTAAAGCTTTAAATTATGATATTTCTATGTTGGTTCAATCTATGGGAGGCACAACTATCCTTAGCTTTTATAGTATTGCCATTAGAGCTGAAAATTGTCGATTCAAGCCGTAAGCTAGCTCCTAGGCCCCCAATGCCATTATATCCAAGTTTAGAGAACCCAAGTGCTAGTCAAGCACTGCCTTAGCTCCTATTCCCACTCCTAGGAATCAGAGTTCAAATGAAGCTTCCACTTCATCTCCAAGTGCCCCAAATGAGCTTCAAGAAGTCATGAAGCAACTGCAAAATTTAGGTAATGAGCTAGTCACACTCAAGAGACAGCAAGCTCAAGGTTTTAGACCTTTGTATCAGCCTCAAGCTCAACCTAATAGGCAGCCATATCAGCCTCAAAGGCCACCTAATCCAGCTGCAAATATGAATCAAACAAGGCCTCCTGTCAATAGACCATTCTAGCCCTATAATCCAAAAGCTATATCTGCCTCTAGGGCATTAGTACCAGCACAAAACAACATTGCCCAGGAGTATGATTGGTGTTTTCCATGTAATGAGCCTCATAATCAATCCATGTGCTTCAATGGTGCTTTGACTCAAGCTTTAATGGTAACAACTACTGGTGTGGAGGGTGAGAGCAGTCAAGAAAACAGCCAACAACAAGAAACATTCCAACAGCAATCAGCCCCAAATGACACCACATTGGTAAATTGGCAAGCAGAGGATTTCTGTGGCATGAATCAGGTAGTTTCTCAAGGTGTTGCAGCCAACACAAGGTCAAAAAGGAGAAATTTGGGTGAAGAACAGCCATTAGCCCCAGCCAATCCACAACCTTCCACAGCTCCACAAATGATTGGCAAGCAAAACCCAGTTTCAAATGCACAAGGGCAGCCAAGAACAGCCCCTAGGCCAACTCAAATGCCAGCTGTTGCTGCCCACATACAAGGAGTAAATGTGCAAACCAAGGGACAGCAGAGAGATCCTTCATCACCATTCAGTATCATTGATCAGATGAAGAAGACAAACGTCAATATATCTATGTGGGAATCCCTATCCATCCCAGGCCAAAGAGATCTGCTGCAAGCTGCCATGAAGGATTGCGACTTCGAATCAAGAGATCAAGAAGAAAGTGCTTACAAATGCTGCCCAATTTGAAGGAAATCATGGAGGACAACAAGGTAAGATGTTGAAACCCCCTCCTTTCTATGTTTCATTAATCATTGGAAATCAGCTAGTGCATAATTGCATGATTGATTCCGGAGCAAGTAGCTCAGTAATGCCTAAACAGATAGCTGATCAGTTAGGGCTCCAGTATGAAATAACATCTAAGGGAGTAGTGCAGCTGGATGGGACAGCAATAGCAACAGTTGGAGTGATTAGAAATTTGAGTCTTACCTTGCATGCATGTCCAAATGTTGTTGTCTTACAAGATATATCAGTCATAGACCTTCCACCACTCTTTGCCCTATGTTTATCAAGGGACTTCACTACCAAGATTGGGGGATATTTGTCCGCTGATTGGTCACACATGCTATTCAGAACGAGGTATGGAACTAAGGCTACAATTAGGTCAGAACCTATTGCAAACTTCCACATTGAGCCCTATACTCCAAGTCAGATTAATACCAATTGCTCAGCATTTGATCAAGAAGATCACCCAAGCACTGATGAAGCTGACACTAAGGTTGGAAGTATCCCAGATTTGACTCTTGATGAATGGGCAAACAAGGTGCATGCTTTTGATCCTTATCAAGGAATAGAAGAATCTGAGCTAGGAGTCTATTGTATACATGAAGAAAGTCAACCTATTCCTAGCATCACCAAGCCAAACCACAAGGATGACAATGAGGTGTGGCAGCTGTTTTTTGATGGATCAAGGAGTAGACAAGGTGCAGGAGGTGGAGCCGTGCTTATTTCACCTCAAGGAGTAAGGTACTATTCAGCTTTCAGATTTCAATTTGCATGCTCCAATAACACTGCTGAATATGAAGCCTTGGTGCAAGGGATGCATTGGGCAATCAAAAGAAAAATAAAGAACTTGCAAGTTTTTGGGGACAGTGAATTGATTGTAAATCGTCGGGGACAACATGCTTTGCCAAAAATGATCTACTCGAGATGCTACAAGAACAGGTGTGGGACCTCATGGAATATTTTGAGGGTTTCGGCATTAAAGCCATCCCTAGGAAAGAGAATCAAGCTGCTGACAGGCTTGACAGTGATAAAGTAGGGGCAGCCTTTGACATTGTAGAAAACATTCAACAAGACAAGGTATAGCCAAACATCCATGTGATTGTGAGGCCTTCAATTCCTGGATAACGATGTCAGTTGGCAAGTATTTGAGAATGACCAAAGCAAATCATCCATTTCTTGCAAGAAGAAGCTGAGTTCTCAGCTAAGAATCAAGAGAAGTTGGAACAACAATATGGTGACCAAGTGATACAGCTGAGAACTGACAAGCTACCCAAAGGACTTATCACTTTGGAGTCCATTTTTAACCCCAATGATCAGTTTAGAAAGGAGAAAGCAAACATTCAGGTCAAGAGAGAAGATTCGGTATCCATCTTGGTAGAAGAGAACAAGCCATTGCAAATTGGAAAGATGACAACTGAGCAAGAAAGGTGTGAGTTCATACAGCTATGTCAAGAATTCCCTGACATGTTTGCTTGGAGCTATGAAGACTTGAAAGGTTTCAATCCCAACTTAGCTCAGCATACCATCGAATTGGATCCAAATACTAAGCCTGTCAGGCAGAAATAGAGACCAGTCAATCCACACATGGAGCCTCTCATGAGGAAAGAATTGGACAAGCTGATTGAGTCAAGAATCATATTCCCAATCAAGCATTCTAGTTGGGTTGCCAACTTAGTTCCAGTCAGAAAGAAGAGTGGAGAGATCAGGCTGTGTGTTGACTTCAGAGATTTGAATAGAGCCTCTCTCAAAGACCATTATCCACTCCCTTCCATGGAGCAAATATTACAGGTCGTAGCTAGTTCAGAAAGATTTTCACTACTTGATGGTTACTTAGGCTTCAATCAGATTATGGTAAAGGAGGAAGACCAGTTCAAGACAGCCTTCACAACCAAATGGGGCACATATGCTTACAAGAAGATGCCATTTGGATTGTCGAACGCTGGAGCAACATTCCAGCGAGCTATGGATATGGCATTCAAAGGCTTGATCAACAAGATAGTGCTTTGATATACCTAGATGATATTATCTTGTCTTCTAAAAGAATGCAACAGACCATTTCTTTCACCTCAGGCAAGTGTTTCAGAGGTGTAGAAAGTTCAGAGTGTCTTTGAATCCTAAGAAGTGCATCTTTCTTGCACATGAAGGGAAGCTCCTTGGCCATATTGTCTCCAAGGAAGGATTAGCAATTGATCCAGAGAGGGTTGAAGCCATAAGAGCTCTACCATTTCCTAGCCACAAGAAAGCCCTTCAGAGTTTCCTGGGAAGGATAAACTTTATTCGGAGGTTTGTCCCGATTTTGCAGCCCTTGTCAAGCCCATCACCAAAATGTTAAAGAAAAGCATGGCTTTCAAGTGGACAGCAGAAGGCAAGGAGAGTTTTGAAGCAATCAAGGAAGCCATCTCCCAAGCACCCTCTCTCATCAACCCAGACTTTTCCAAGGATTTCATCCTCTATGCATTTGGAGGTGATGACACTATTTCTGCCATTCTGGTACAGCAGAACAAAGATAATGATGAACAACCGATTGCCTTCTTCAGCCAGAGCCTAGGTGACTACGAAGTGAGGTACTCTTTTATTGAAAAGCATGTGCTTGCAGTAATCAGAAGCTTGAAGAAATTCAAGCATTTAGTCTCAAACAACAAGGTCCAGTTGCTAGTCTCACATGCTGGGGTTAAGGACTTCCTCCTCAACAAGGATTTGAATGAGAAAAGGGTAGGATGGATCACCCGTGTCATGGAGTATGACATTGAGATCAAGATCACCAAGCTGGTAAGAGGCAAAGGTTTGTGTGAGCAGCTCACTTCCAAACAACCAGACAACCCAGAAGATGAAGAAGACGCTGTCCTGCTATTACAAGATGATCAAAAACAGGAAAATGATGATGTGTCCACTCCCTGTTGGACTCAGAATATGATACATTTCCTACAGACGGGCATGTGCCCTCTAGAAATGAGCAAAGCAAAAAGAAGGTACTTCAGATTACAAGCAGTTCCATATGTGCTTGTTGATGGTGTTTTGTTTAAAAAAGACATCAACGGTGTTCTATTGAGATGCATTGGGACAGGTCAGATTGAGAGGATCTTACACGAGTTCCATGACGGGGAGGCAGGAGGCCATTTCACCCCACGAGTAACAGCTCTCAAAATCATGAAAGCTGGTTACTATTGGCCTACTGTATTCAATGATTGCTACTCATGGGTTAAGAAATGCGAGAAATGTGCATTATTCACAGGGAAAGGAAGGTTAGCAGCACTGCCCCTTCGTCCAATTTCAGTAGATCATCCATTCATGCAATGGGGATTGGACTTCATTGGAGTCATCAATCCCACCCGAGTCAAGGCCACAAGTGGATTCTTACAAATGAGACTATTTCACCAAGTGGACCAAGGCGTAGCGCTCAAAGAGGCAAGTGAGTCTAACATACTAGACTTTTATGAAGAAATAGCAACCAGGTTCGGTGTGCGCCACCACCATCATATCAGATAATGCATTAGCATTCATAGGTTCAAAAATTACACAAATGGGCACAAGAATGGAATCTATTTGAGCACCTCTTCAAATTATTACCCGCAGGTAATGGACAGCAGAGTCCACAAACAAGAATTTGCTAAAAATCATCGAAGGACTCGGATGAAAATCAAAGAACATGGCATACAAGGCTAAAATCAGCATTATGGGGACGAGGGTAACACCAAAGAGGTCTACAGGTAATTCTCCATACAAGTTGGTCTATGGGAAGGAGGCGTGTTGCCTATATCATTAGAATTGCCCGGGCTTGGAGCTCATGAAGCGCTTTGAGTTATCTGAGTTCGAACCAATGGAGGTCAGGTATGCAGAATTGATTGAATTAGAAGAAATCAGAGAACATGCAGTTCAGATGATTGAAAAGGATCAGGCCTTAGTAAAAATATGGTTTGATAAGAGAGCAAGAGAAAGGACCTTCCAGGAAGGGGACCTAGTTCTCAAATGGGATGCAGATCGGGTAAAACCAGGAAGGCATTCCAAGTTTGATGCCATATGGAGTGGTCCCTACATGGTCACGGGATGCAAAAATAGTAATGCCTTCCAATTGTCTGCATTGGATGGAAAGGAACTTCCGATTCCGGTTAACGGAACCTATCTTAAACATTGCTATTAAAAAAGAAAAGGTTTGCCCTTGTAAATATTAGTTTAGATTTTTATTAATTCCTCTAAGTGCGTATGCACATTTTCCTATGTAGTTAGGTTTCTTTTTCCCTAAGTGCTTTGGCATAGGTTTTGCTGCTCTCAGGTTGTTTTTACAGTTCAGAGTGTTGCTGGAGAAGAAGTTGCAGTATCAGGCTCGTTTCAGGTCATTGCTTATGACTCTATGCCCAATGGATCGCTAAAAGGCCACTGATCTTCTACCTAGCAGGTAGGTGACCCCGCTGAGTCGTCAAAACTGTTGTCAAAATTTCCCCCAGGGTAAATTTTGATAACATGCATCAGAGTTTTGCAGTTCCAGGCAGGTAGATTGAAACAGGAAAAATCACAAAAAATGGCTAAGTCCTAGTCCTTGGGACAGTCAGGGACATTTGGGACGTCAAGGCGCGGATCGGCCGAAAAGCCTCCAGGCGGCCCGCTAGGCATTTGGGACAATCGGGCCAGAAGTACGCGGCGGGCGCGAGAAGCCGATCCGGCCGAAGGAGGAAGAAAAACGACTAACTGCTTTGGGACATCTGGGACAAAGATACGCGAACCGGCCGGTTCGGCCGAAATGAGAACAAACAGTTCGAAAGTAGTTGGGACGTAGGGACGCGTGGGACGCTTGAAAGCGGTTCGGCTGAAGGAAAGGAAAATTGAACTATTTCTGGGACAGTTGGAACAAATAGACCCGAACCGGCCGGATCGGCCGAAATGAGCACAAACAGCCCGCTAAGCAAATGGGACATTTGGGCCGTGAGTACGCGAACCGGCCGAACCAGGTGAAAAAGGTCAAGGCAGCCCGAAACAGTTTGGGACATTTGGGACAAATGGATGTGAACCGGCCGGTTTGGCCGAAATCAGCACAAGGAGCACTAAGACATCCGGGACACGGATCACCGAAGGGCCGAAAACCAATGAGAAGCTGCCACGTGTCCTCACAAGAGAAAGGTCCAAAAAGTCAAAGGGGTGAGTTTTCGAGCACTGATCCGAACCAATGGGATAGTGCCACGTGTCCCAGCTAGGGCCCACAAGGAAATTTCAAAAGATAGCCCACTGAGAGGTGGAGGAGAGAGAGTTGCTCAGTGAATCAGAGCCTGCCACGTGTCGTCCAGGTGGCGAAGCGCGGGAAAATATTTCAAAATCCGTCTTGGTCTGTTCCGTGCCCTAAATCTTCAGATTGTCATATCTTTTGATCCAGAGCTTAGATTTGCACGTTCCTTATATCAACGGAAAGCTTGTGAGATTCTCTACACGATTCCAGGGTCAATCTTGCATCTTGGTTCAGTTTGGAGAGAAAATCAAGAAACGCCTCTGGCGCAAAAATAACAAGCAGAAGTAATGCTTCAACAAACAACTTTAATGCAGCAGACAGTTCGCCGCTTCTGTTAGGCAGCCCGCCGTTTTGCCAGGATCCGCCGCTTCTGCCATGATGAGATGAATTGAATGCAACCTGGAGGTGGTTGGGGTAGATTTGGTTTTCCCTTCTCTCTTTCCTCTCTCATTCTTTCTATATATTGTAAAGAGGAGCTTCTTTTCAAGGGTCGAACATTTTTCTGTTTTGCCTCTCCCTTCTTCTCCTCAGGTGAATTTGTGGAATTCGAACCTCTCATTTGAACTGTAATACTATTCTACCTCATGGCATTCTGTAGTGTATTGTATCAATCTTTGGAGCAAATAATGCATGTCTGTGGATGATTCTCAGCCCTCTCTGTGTTCTTTTGCATCCTCCTGGTCTTTCACTGTAGGTTTTGTCATCTGTGCATGATCTTATATCACATTCAAATGGTCTGTGTTTACTGGAAAAATAGGTGTTCTTCATTCCTCGGTGCATCACCTCTATTAGCTTAGATTTATTTTATGCATCTTCTTACCTTGTCTCCTTGGCAGATTAGATTAGGTTTTGAGAAAACCCTCTGCATATTTCATGTGCATCTGAATAGAGGAATAGGAACCAACCTTCTCTGGAGAATCCTTTCTCATTTTTCAAGTCCCACACTTGGAGAAAGGATTCAATGTTATGCAATCACACTGGATGCCAAAGTAATCAACCTAGAAACCGATCTCGCATCCGGGGTGCTTTGTGATTTTGCATCAATAGTAGTTTTGTACACTATAAGGTTGAGGAGTTTACATGTGATTAGGCACACAAATGAAACACGCTGGATAGAACACGCTAGAAAAATATGAATTTAATGTGGTAGTACGATGGTAGGTGGCATGGAAATAAATGTGGTAAAAAGTGGAAAACTATAAATAGGGAGTCGAGTAAGTTATTTTCACCTTGTGTTTACTTGTGGAAGAGATCTTACGAACTAGGGCATCCTTGCATGAAATTTGTGAAAATCACGTGTGAAGTGAAAGATTTGAGAACCAGATTGGAACATAATACAAATACGTGAACAAAAGTAGCTGTTTGGAAGGATTTCTATGGGTTTTAACATTGTCTTGTGGAAGAAGGGGTTTCTAGGTTAGGGTTTGAGAAACTAGGGCATGGGTTTGAGGAATTTATGTAGGAGGATTGAGGCCAAGGGATTGAGTAGTAAGAAAGAAAGATACAAGGAAGGATTAACAAGGAATCCACAAGGAGAATGGCACCAAGGAAAGGATCAAATGTTTCACCCAAGAGGAAGGGAAAGGGCAAGGGAAAACTAGTCGCATTGACAAGTTTCAATAAAGAATGGTATGCGAGATGCAATACCTAGATGGGGTATTATTAGGGATGGATTGGGTATCTCACATGCACAAAATGGTTATAAGTGATTATAACCATAAGACATATACAATCGAGAAAGAGATGGCATTGGACCTTGTACACCCTACATGAGAGAGAACAAAAGATGACAAGCTAGTGTATTATGACTCCACAAAAATACATTAGAGAAGGATGGGATTTTACAACTCTATGAGTTTCCATTTTTTAGCAAGCCTGAGAGATTATACCAGTGGCTTATGTCGTGCATGCACAAATATTACTTTTACTTTGTGAGAAGGAGGAAGTGTATAACTCCACATTTGATGTCCAAGTACACTAGACTTATCTGCACATGAGAGTCACTGGATGATGACTTGGGTGATAATGAGGTTGTTAAGGAAACAACTAAGGCATTTGAGTACAAGGAGGGAAAATGATCCTTTTTCATTTCCAAGATCAAGGACCTGTCATGAAGATGTCCACGCACTGTTCACTAAGTTGAATGAACAAGAATGATGGACACAAGTGAATAAGAGATGGTTGAATGTTTGTAGGAAAGTTTTAGAGGGGACCATCTACAACATATTTCCTTCATTGTAGAGGATATCATTGATGTTGTGTGAGATGGAGATAAAATTTCATATGGTAATATTCTTATTACCATTATGTTTTTAGAGATTGGAGTGCCCAATGGGCTGAATAACAACATTTGGGAGTACCTTGATGAGAACCCCTCCCCAGCTAAGAGGTTTCAAACATATACTTGTGAAATTATGACACCTGCATATAAGGTATGCTTGGATAAGTGGTACAAGAGGATGCATGATGCATTTGGGGAAGAGTGGAGGATTCCTGAGCAACTATCAACCTTGGTGAAGGATGAGGTTGAATTTGCAATATACCAATAATTATGCATTAACAAGTTCTCATTGACCGATGACAAAAATATCCCATGGTATAGATTACCTTTTGCCTTCACAACATAGTATTTTCATGGCGGGGTTAATAGGTTCAAGGATGCTAAGAAACTAAGGTTTGATCTAAGTGAAGTAGATCAGGAGCACCATACACTACACAAGAAACTTATCTATCCTCGTGCGACCATATGTGGAGAAGTATGTCTATCATGACATACATATGCTAAGGACCGTAACATTACCACTTGCAAGAACAACAACGACAAGGGTGTACATAAACCTAAGGCCATATTTTAAGAAAGGCACATATGTTGAGGATGATGTCTCTATCCTCGAAGACCCCGCTAGAGGGAAGAAGGTAGTGAAAAAGAAGTGATATAGGGAGGAAACTCCAACAAGCAGGGGCACCAAACATGTGTGTGGTTCAAACCATGGGGCACAAGAGTCGGGCGCGAGCACAAACACTTATACTCGAAAGAAGAAGTTCACAAGAAAGGAAAATTCCCTAGTAGAAGAGCAGCCTCTGGTGAAGAAGTAGAAGAGGATAGTAGAGTTCAGACTCTAAGAGAATGGAGAGCGTGAAGGGTGATGAGACTAGAGAGGAGGACAAGGGGCACGAGTCGAGAAGAACCCCCTGTATACAATGTACATGAATTTGATGAAGAGAAGAATGAATCTACGGAGGACGCTCGAGAAGGAGAAATAAGTGAAGAAGAAGTGGGGATAAAGGTTCATGAGACCCCACACCTATCTGGTGAGTAGTTAGAGGATAAGGTGGATAAGGAGGTGGTGGATATCATCAAGGACTTAGTAAAGCATGAGGTAGAGCGTAATGTGGGAGAGATGGAAAAAGAGAAGTATGGAAGTATAGGTGGGGAGATGAGTTTAGCACTTAGTTTCCCAAAGGGATCACACATAGGTGGCAAGGGCATGCTGACATCACAAGGTCCTATAATGAGTTATGATGCTGATTCACATAAGGTCCTACACGTGAGTTTCCATAGCATAGTGCCTATAGACCACCTCTTCTATTGCTCATCATTTGATGCATATGGTGCATACCCATGCACAAGGAAGATCTTTGGCATGGGATTTTGAATCCCATGTTGATGAGATAGAATTGAGGTCAATACAGTGTGCACAACTAGACACACTGGGCTCTATAGAGGTAAATCCTATTGTGGATTCTTAGTAGCTAATTGATGAGCAGGTGTGTAATGTCTAAATAATGTGTTGGTGGAGGTCAAATCAAAGTTATTCAGGAGGAGTAACATGATTAAAGCATTAGAGAAGGAATTGGAGAAAAAGAACAAGGATATTATAGAAAGGGACAAGGAGATAAAGGGGAAAGAGTCTATAATTACGCAATTGAGGAATGAGTTGAGAGAAGAGAAGGGTAAGGTGCACTAAATTTTACGAGAAAGTGGAGAATATCTCAGATTCCATTATTTTAGCGCACTCATATTTAGCCCCCCTACACAAAAGTATGAGTCAACATTCCACTACATAAAGGATTTGACGCGCTTAATCATGATGGAGAAGAAACCACTTGTATTGGAGTCAGTGGAGGAAGTTATGGCATGCCAGAGAGAGTAGGAGAGATAAAAAAATTATGGAGACCATAACTCAGTACTTTGAGCTCCTTACTTTAGTGAAGAATATGGCACACATGGCCAAAGTTGTCTACAACAACTATGAAGACAGAGATAGGGTGGAAAGTGTGTTGGTTACTACACACGAGGCAGATCTGAAGGAGTTCCAGACAAGAATAAAGGCAATAGGGTGGAACGTGAAAAAATATTGGTGGAGGTTGAAAAGAAATCTGAGGAAATTGAAATTTTAAGGGCCTCTATTAAAAATAAGGTAAAAGAAGTATATCCCCAGGTTACACATAAGATGGACGAACTAAACGACCTTAGCAAGCAAATGGAGAATATTGTTGATGCAATGAAAGATAAGGGTGAAGAGCAACATTTTATGAGGTCAACATGCTGATAAGGGATTTGTTTAAATAGACGTAGAGGAGGTGGATGCTTGGAATGAGATTGAAGCATCCTTGAATAAAAATTTCCCAATCCTTGTACAACAATAATGAAATTCTTTTGTTCTTTGGCGTAAGTGAGATACGAGTTTTTTTTTTTGATATTTAAATGCTTTTAACTAGAGCTATGAACCGGGGGAGGACCCTTGAGTTAGAAACGGGAAGGAAGAAAGAGGGGAAGAAGAAAGGAGAGGGGGAGGGGATAGGAGAAGAAGAAAGGAAGAGAAGAGAGGAAGGGAATTTGCCAAGCCAACGACGAGGTGAAAGAGTTGAAGACAAAAACCTGAGTGAAAACAGAATAGTGCAGATGCAAAAAGGTAAAACACAGGGTTCACTAAATCATTCGAATCCTGTTTCGGCACACCGATTGGACTCTTGTAGAAGAAACTTGTATGCATCTTGAGCCCGATCCCTGAGAACATTCCACTGGTATATGGCAGAGTAGACAGGAAAACTAGCAAAGATCAATGTCAATTTTGGGCAATAGACGGTGATCAAGTCACCTCGAAGTGAATAGAGTGTTGACACTTTGAGCATGATAGAGGATCTCCCACTGTGACTCGCCACATGTCCATTTGATGTCATGCCCTGAGCCAATAGTGAGGTTGTCAACCTCCTCAACCCAAAGAAGGGGGTCCGACAAGGAGAAGTCGGTCGGGTCGCTTCTTCACGAGGCCGACATGGAAGGCGGGATGGACATAAGAGGTGGTGAGGAATTCCATAATGATTAAATCCTCCTCCGTAAGCACACGTAAGGAGAAGAAGGAAGTAGTGATATCTCGTGTTGAAAAGCAGCCCGACGAGAATGAAAAAGGTAGGGGTCACCCAATATAGTCTCTATAGCTTCGGCTTCCTAGTTCGAGAAGAACTGAAAGACACCCGATAGACGGGCGCGATCGATTTCCATAGTAGAGGTGACATCCAGCTCTGAGCTGTGAAGAGTAATAAAAGGAAAGCCAAGAAAAGCCATGGAGGACACAGAGGAACAAGCAATGCGAGAATAGAGGTTGAAGCACATTGTAATAGGGGAGCCAATACCACACTTAAAAGGAGCTCTGCACACGTGAGAGGCCACATCCCAACTACGAAAACAAGCTAACCCGCTCGTGGGAAATTAAGTTTGACATCACCCAATCCAATCTTGAATGGTACCTGAAGTGACGATGGTGGCAGGGTGATCGATAGCAAAATTTGCAAGAAAATCAGCCGCATGGTTAGTTTCTCTAAAGTTATGAGTAATGTTCCAGAGCTGATTTTATCTAACCAATAAAGAATTTGAGGGATAAAGATGTTGATTTTCCATGAAGGGGATGAGCCTCTAGAGACTGCATATATGATAATTTGGGAATCCCCTTCGATAAATAAATGAGGACAACCTAACTGGGCAGCCATCTTGACTCCTTCCAGGAGTGCTTGGGCTTCGGCAGCATTGCACGAGCCATCTCTGAGTGGGTAGGAGCCAGCTCTGATAAGATTACCAAATTCATCCCTGAGAATACAACCTACACCTGATTTACCTGATTCCCTCTAGAGGCGCCGTCAAAATTAAGTTTCCAAGTGCCCTTCGGAGGGGGACGCCACCTTGCCCTTTTTCTACGAATAAATTTTTCAACTTGTGAGAGGCCTTTTTTAACTATTGAGCCAGGTCTGAGTTGCTTTATGAGTGGCCATGAGTGCATAATAATGAAATCCCTAGAGGAGAAAGTAGAATGTGATAAAAATTAGCACTAACTCTCTCAGAGATGGCCACTTCCAGCTTGTTAAGAAAAGTTGGCAACTCAGCAGATTGTTCCCTGAAGAGACGAAGATTGTGTTCCCACCATATGTGCCAGAGAAGGAAGTAGGGGGCAATGCACCAAATAGAGCTGAGGGTGTTGTTAATGTTAAAGTTCGGCCAAGAGAGAAGAGTCGCTCCAATATTATTACAAGGTGCCTAGCTAGATTTAATTTGTTTAGGAGCCAATCCCAGTAGCTAGAAGCAAAAGGGAAAAATAAAAAGAGGTGATCAAGATCTTCCTCCACGGCACCACACAACAAACACATGGAAGGTCCGATATAACCCCAATATCTCCCTAACTTGAGTAAGAACCTTATTTTTCAAAACCAACCAACTGAAAATTGCCACCTTAGGGGAGATACTGGGATGCCAACAGCCATAGGAACAAGGAATCCCTTGGCCAGAATGAGAGATGAGAATATTATAACCTGCTTTCATAGAGTAAGAACCTGTTGCATCCCCAAGCCAAATCAAACAATCATCCTCTTTAAAAAGTGCATGTATCTGTCTTATATGGCAACCTTAAGGATATTGGACTCCTATGCATTAGCCCCGATATTGGAGACATCCTTCCAAAGCCAGGACGGTGAGCCATCGGGATTCTGATGACCATAATCAGTAACCAAAGATCCCTAGGACAACTTGGTCGAATTCATGACTCTGTTTAGATCAGACATGAGATTAAGGGGAGGGGAACCGTTCCAACTTTCTTCCCAGAAGGTGACAAGCTATCCGTTGTTGATTTTCCAAGAGACCGACTCAACAATCAAGGATTTGGACTTATAGAAGAAATTCCAAATGTGCGAGCCTTTGGGAGCTCAGTGGCTTTGGAAAATAGTAGCTCGGGGTGACACCCTCCGAGATACTCATGTGAAAGAACTTGGAATGCAAGCCGTTTGGTGTCAAAGATGAAGTTCCAAACAAGTTTTGCTCCGAGGGAAGAATTCTAAAGAGCAAGGTCCAAAATTCCCATCCCTCTCGAGGCATTTTGGTAGTTTGACCATATCCCAATTTACCAGGTGAAATTTGCACTCTTCATTATTTCCTTGCCATAAGAAAGTTCTAACAATCTTTTCAATCTTCATCAGAACAGATTTAGGGATCTGCAGGACAGACAACATATAGATCGGAATGGCTAGGAGAACTGAATTAATTAAAAGGGCTCGGCCACCAGGGATAGCCATTTTCCTTTCCATGAGAGAATTCAGGTAGAGATGGAGTTTAAAATCCCATCCTAGAGATGCACTCTGTCATTCCCATGAAAAGTGGGATACCTAGATATTTGTGAGGAAGAAATCCCATTGTGAAGATGAGAATAGCTTTGATCCTACATTGTAATCTAGGGGCAACATTGAAGAAAAATGACAGATTTCTAAAAGTTAATAACTTGTCCAAATTACGTAAGAATAAGAATCAAGAATTGACGAGAGGCACCTAGCTTCAGGGATAGATCCTAGACCAAAAAGGAAAGTATCATTTCATGAATCATTGGTGGAAAGGGCAATGGAAGATTGGAGGTGATTATAACTCCTTTGAGGGATCCATCCAGAATGGCTGACTTGATACTTTGGCTAAGAGCCTTAGTGACCAAAATAAAAAGAAAAGAGGAGAGGGGATCACCTTGTCTCAAACCCCTGCTGCTTTGGAAGAAGCCTTCACCGAACTGTTAACTAGAACAGAGAATCGAGGAGTGGCTATGCAATTGAAAATCCAATTACAGAATTGCCAACTGAAACCCATGGCTTGAAGAGATTTGATGAGGAACCTCCAATTGACATGATCGTAGGCTTTGCTAAAATCTAGTTTCAGCATCATGCCAACCCGGGAGGAGGAATGAAGTGTGTGAATCAGTTCATGAGAGATAATGATCCCATCAGTAATTGACCTACCAGGGATGAAGCCACTTTGTTCATGAGCAACCAATTTTGACAAAAGTGGACTCAATCTATTTGTAATAGCTTTGGAGATGATTTTGTATGTTGTGTTGCAAAGGGAAATAGGTTTGAAATCATCCAGAGACTCGGCAGGAGATTTTTGGGAAACATGCAAATGAGAGTGTGGTTGAGAGCACCTAAAATCTTTCCCATTTGCCATGATTCCTCTACTACATTCCAAACAAAATTCCCAATGACATCCCAAAAGTCCTGGAAGAATGAGGCGGGGAAACCATCAAGACCGGTGCTTTTTCTCTCTTCATTGAGAAAATAATTTTTCGAACCTCCTCTTTGGAGAATGGAGAGAGCAGTAATTTGTTATCAGCATCAGTGACTGAGGCATGGATCTGATGGTAGAAGGAACACTGCTCACTAAAGGGAGTTTCCGATTCACCATTCAAGAGCTTATTAAAGTAAGACACTCCTTCGGTTTGATCTGAGATTGAGTGGATGCAACAGATAAATCATCCAACTGGAGGGATGAAATGTAATTGAAATTTCTTCTGGATTTTACAGAAGCATGGAAGAACTTAGTATTTTTGTCGCCATCTGACTAGCCATACTTCCCTGGATTTTTGTGCCAGTAAGTTTCCTCTTTTAGAAGAAGATCTCCCAATTCCTTGAGAAGTGATTTTTCTTTGAAGAAATCAGCCCGAAGCATCCCATGTGAGAGGATAGAATCATTCAGAATACGGAGCTCCTTCTCAACTCTCTATTTTTCCTGAAAAATATTTTTAAAGCATGAAATATTCCAGCTTCGTAGATTATCTTTCAGCAGGGATAACTTTTTGGAGAGTTGGAACATCCAGGTCCCATTAACTTTGAAGGAATCCCACCAGAATTTAATCAGAGGCCTGAGTGAAGGATCCTGTAACCACATGTTTTCAAATTTGAAGGGCGAGTGATGAGGGGGCAGGTCGAAGGAAATATTAAGAGAAATCAGGAAATGATCGGAGCCTGAGAGTGGAAGAACAGAGCATTTGAGAAGGAAATTGTTCTGCAGCCAAAATTCAGAAACAAGAAATCTGTCAAGATGCACTACCATGGAACTAAACCCAGGCCTCCTATTATTCCACATGAACCAACCCTGACTAGGTTCCACATCAACCAAATTGGTGGAAGAAACAAAAGAGGTAAAGTCCACTTGTGAACGTGGCTGCCATTGAATACCTCTGCGCTTATCAAGATTTGAAAGAGTAGCATTGAAATCGCCAGCAATGACAATCTTGGAGTTGACAACCGAATCAAGGACTAGATGAAGTTTAGACCATAGATCTCTTTTTCTGATTGGATTAGAGGGACCATAAACATTACATAAGAAAAGGACTCATCAGAGTGTTTAATAAAAACCTTGCACCATATGAAATTTGAATCAACGAGAATAGGCTCAAGAGAGTAGCAGCTGGATTTCCACAGAATTCTTAGACCTCCCAAAAACCTATAGAATTAGAAAAGCAACCTTCCCAACCTTTCCATCTTCAAAACCATCCATTCTTGCAACCTTCCATAGACATCTTAGTTTCATGTAGAAGGAAAATATCAACTGTAGCATTGGTAACATAACGTCTTAACAGACGTTGTTTGTTAGGGGTGTTGAGGCCCCTAACGTTCCAAGAAAAGAGGATCATTTGATCTTCAGAGAGGACTCACCTCTCCTACTCATAGAGGGAAAGAAGGAATGAAGTTGAAGTTGCTTCCCAGCTGCAACCTCATTTTGGGAGATTTTACTCTTAGAAGGGTGACCCAAAATGCTTTTCGGACCAAGATCCATGTTGAGAAGTGCTGGTGTTGGGAGAATCGGACATAGCTGCAAATTATCAGAAGAGTGAGCCTCATGGACAACCTCCTGTGAACCAATGGAGTCACCATCATTAGACTGGATTAGTTCATCCTTTTCATTCACCCATTTTTCCAGAGAGACGACGTTCCCTCCCAGGCCAAGAGAGATACCATCGTGAAAAAGGGATAAAATTCTTGTAGAGTCCTTAACCACTGCTGCCATTTCTTTTACCAAAGAGATGGTACCAGGGTCTAGAGTTATGGGCTCAAGAGTAGGGGAGGGGTCAGTAGAAACCATTCCAATGGGTTGGGGTATGATTACATGAGTGGATCGAGAGAGAGGAGGGGGAGAGGATTTTTTCTCCATTCCAATTTGCCAGAAGAGGGGGATTTTTGTAGTATTTTGGAAGTGGCTAGGTTTTTGCATTTAAAGCAGGTGTTGGAGACACCTTCATATTCCACCTTTTGCTCCCAGAGCCTAGACTGGGTGGAAATGAGTATAAGGTCCTGAAGCTTCTGATTATAGTCGATGGAAATACAAATCCTAGTAAAGGATGAGAGGGTACCTTTCAGGTGACAGTTTAATGCAGACAACATGTCCCGAGACTTGAGAAAATTCTCATTGAGAATGGGAGTAGACCAAAACTCACTAGGAAATGAATAGAGTCTAACCCATACTTGTAGTCCTTCCGTTTCTTCTCTAGCCGTATCGAAGTGAGGCTCCTAGTCACAAATCTCCAAGCTTGAATCAGCTAGAAGAAAATATTTCCTCACCATGGTGTCATCCTTTTGAGTGGCGCACGTGAAAAATAACCAGGAAAAAGCCCCTTTCAAGGAAGCGAATACTCAGGCCGACTACCCCACTGCACTTCACACCAATTTTGAATGCCTTCCACAGCAACCTACGACCAACAAATTTTGCAAAGATTGCTCTAGTTGAGAGAAGCTTTGTTTGGGCCGCTAAAACAACATCGTCCTCCAAGGACATAGAGACAGAGATGGATGGGTCCACAGGGGGACACAACAGACCAAGACTATTTTTATCTATACCTTCAAGCACACTGCCAACATGGGACATCGAGGGACACAAGCACTTCCGCAAGGCTTTCGACAAGCCTTATCCCGTAGGGGGCACCATCGCCGCATCACGGGGAGGTGAGACCGTGTGACCGTTGCACGAGGTTGAGATTTTAAAAAAGTGACCATTCCTGCACACGAAGCATCCATTTCCATTTCGTGATTTTTCTTGCCATATTTGATTATTATTGTAATGTTTCTAACACATAATTTTTTCTGACACAATATGTCATAAGTGAGATATAAGTTATTTCTTCCTTCCATTCTTTATTATTTATTGGAGATCAGATTGTTTCCTTGGATGGACACCACGTTTAGTGTGGGGTAATGTTGAGACCATAAATGACTAAGTCCCGAGAGAAGAGGATAAGCATGTGCGGAAGAAAGTGTAGGAATAAGGTGCGGGGAGGTAGAGGACGCAGGAATAACTATGTCACGTGTGGGGAAGGAAAGGGTTTTGATACTTAGCCATATTTCGGGGACTATGGTGTTGCATGGAAAACACGTGAGGATACGGGTAGGTGTGATAGTGGATAAGGTTAGAACATGGAGACTTACAACCCAAAGAAGGAATATTCTAGGATATAATCATTGTGTTTAAGAGCTATAAAGTAGAGTTAGTTATGGGTTAGCTAACACTTGCATGTCTAGAATACTCGAGTATGGCAGGGTATGATGACATTTTGCATGTGGTTTTCTCGTGAGTAATGCTAAGGTAGTAAAGGAGAGATCCCACTCTATTTAAGAGTGTGTTTTGGATCTGAAATAGAGGTTGAGAAGGGATGCAAGGAAATGAGAGATGATGCGAGAGGAAGAAGATGTGTGATGCAAGGCAAGGGATATTATGGGTGCATAGGAGAGAACATGGTTAGAAATATTTGAGTGGAGTCATTTTGTAGATCGAGGATGTTACTTCATGATGTATTCAGTTTTCTATAACCCTTTTGATGTAATTTGGCTACTGTAAATAGTTGTGAATCAATGAATATGATGGATCATTCTGAATATCTATGTTTATGGGTCCAAACCCTAGTGTTCTTCATATTGCTCATGGTTTAGATCTGATTTCCTTGTGATGTTGTAATGTTTACTTTTACACTATGGTGCATCTGTGCTTAGATCTAGTTTCTTTACTTTTGTGCTAGAGTGAATGCATGTATTTCTGTTTCTGCAATTATCCCTCCATTAATGGTGAAACATTCTTACAAGGCTCACATAAAGGAGGGGCTCAAGACTTGGTTGAGCACCCATTCGTAATGGGTGATATCCTGACGTGCTTGGGGTTAAAAAGGGAGTAGGTAAAGGTGACTACAAATTTTTTTATAATTAAGACTTTTACAAAATTTCAATAAGCCTAAGTCTCATTATGGATTTACAAAATAATCTCAAAGCTTATAAAGCTTTCAAAAAAACCAAATTCAAATGGCTCTTCCAAAAAACAATTGATGCCTTCTCTTAAGGCTTAGGGGATGTTTATAGGTTATTTGAGCCCAAAATCATTGGATATATTTCATATCCCCTTAAATTGTCACCCATTCATAGCCCATCCACACGATAAATAGCCATTTAAAGGATTAGCCTATAATGTTTAGGGATAAATTTTATCCCACTAGCCTTGCGTAATACTCCACTCAAATAAGGTTATCCGTAACACCTTGAAATTAAGGCATTCTTAATGTCATTGTTGGTTGATCAAGTTACGTTGATAAATGTTGAGAGCATTGTACTAATGACAAAATGACATCGATAATGTGAGTTTCTATACTTTTTTAATGATTAAATTAAGTATTATTGCATAAGTCTAACTATGATTGACATTTAATAATGTTACACACACACACATATGTATATATGTTTACATATATACATATTTAATATATATATATATATATTATATTTGTATACATATATTCTATACATATGCTTTTGTATATATACATATACAAATACACATACACATACATATGCGTATTATACATAGTATATGCACAATATGCATATGTATATACATATACATATACGTATACGTATACGTATACATAGACATAGACATATACATATACATATACATATACATAACATATACATATACATATTTACTATGTAAACATATATATATATGTATATATATACGTAAACATATATACATGTTTACATATATATATACACACATACATATGTGTGTGTGTGTGTGTACACACACACACATGTTATATATATACATATATATGTATACATAACCATATATCTCTTATATGTTTTAAGGTTATGATTATTGAGCTTCAATGTTGTTTGCATTGTTTAAGGTAAATGTCATTTGAAAGGTTTTGAGGGACCACCGTTTAATGTTTGTTGAATACTTGGTCATAGACCATTTAGTATTTAAATTTTGTAATGTCAGATAAAAGTTGGTCATGGACCACTTGGAAATTAAATTGTTTATTGTTTGCATTGGTCATTAAGCATGTAACATGGAATATTATTTATTGTTTGGTGAATAAGGCATATACTTTGGTCTTGGAAAATTCGAAGAGCATGCAAGTTTATTGGTTTTTAAATGTTTTAGTTAGAGGAGGTTTTGGTGATCGATTTGGGGCCACTATGTAGCACCCGTAGTAGGAAGTAATTAATGTGAATGGATTTTTAGGAAATGATAGCTTCCCTAAGAATCTAACCATGCATTCACTCCTCTCCTCCATTTGCATGGTTTGCATTCATTTGGTTTTTTTGGCTTGTTGGGAAGTTCTGCATGGAGGTTTTGTTGGAGATATTTCTGAATTTTTGGGTTTGTGCATAAAAACATGAATTTTTTTGATGGCATAATTGTATTTAAATATCGCTTTTGAAATATTTTATGGGATTTTTGGGAACATTCAAACTGCAGAAAAATTTCAAAGGAAGATTAAGGAAAATAAGACAAAATCGAGAAAACAATTTTCTTTCTCCTCTTCTTTGATGTTATTAACATGAAAATTTAGAATACGTTTTTGTTTTTAAATGGTACTATTCTTTGTTTTTAATGTGAAGTTTGAAAAGGAAAACAAGAGAAAATTTTGGAAATGAAACATATTTTATTTATAGATGTGAGATTTGTATTTGTATTTGATTTTACATTCGGTCTTGGTTTTGTTTGAAATATGGAAATGTAACACAACATATTTTTTGGGTTTGTTGGAAATCTAGGTCGTAAGTTGATTCATTTTCACAAATACATTTTGGGTTTAATCATGATTTTAAATCCAAAATATTGAATGTATTTGTTTGTGATTTTTGTGTAAAATTGGTAGATGCATGCATAAATTTGGTAAACAAATTAGGTGTGAAGGCGTCCTAGTTTGTGAAATCTAGAGTTGTAACTAATTTGATATTAGTTTTTGTTGTATATCTAAACCTCGGTCGAGTTAGAATGAGAGTCTCATTTATTGTATGATGTAGTTTGTATCCAACTCATTTTGAACTCACCATTTGATGGTTTAAAACTCATTTTATTTTAGAAATCTCTCTTGGATATGGGTTGTTTTTTATTGTTTTATTTTAAGTCCTCCTTTATACTTGCTAGCACTACTTACTACCGAATTATTAATGGGGTTGACTACTTTTGTGGATCTAATTCATTATGAGCCTTGTGGTTATTGATTTTTATTGCACTCTCTAAAATGTGAATAAAATGATCTCTCCCTCAAGCACTGGTTTGTGGAGATAATCATGGTGAACTAGATAAGTTTTGGCTATTAAATATGGAAATGTTATTAACTAAACAAAAATTTAAGAACATGTTATTTTGTAAGATTTATCTCATCATTTAACTTGACTAGTTAACATTGTTTGTAGCTCTTAAAGAGCATGACTATTGGACTTGTCTATGATCATGATTTCTTTTGGTTCATGGGTTGAAATTTGGGCAAGTCATGGGGATAATATGATTTTCTTATAAAGAAATGATGTTGTTAATCTTCCTCTATATTCAATGATATTTTGAATTATTGAGTAAGAAATAGAAATTTATACATTTGTTAGATTATTTGACTATAATGGTAATTACTCCATTTTGGTTTTAAGTCAAATGGGAATATAGAAAATTGGTAATGTTTTAGAAGAAACTCACTCAATAGTAATATGTTCATACCTTCTTGAATTTTTATTAATTTATTTTTTAGATTAAGAATTAAAAAGTGAGATGGAGATGTGGCTCTCTTATAAACCTTGATGTTTGAGTTTGTTTCAATGATATTCTACTAAAGTATGGTAGATAAATATGACTGAAAGGTTCTTTATATATTGTTGATAATAAGAGCCTAAAGATGAGTACTTGTTTGTCGAGTTGGAAAGATGGAAAAGGAGATTCGGAACTAAAGAGTGCTATTAGGGATATGGATAAAATTAAGGGCAAAAGGAAACTGCAAAACGATGAAGATGATGATATCACTGCTAAAGTTTTCAAGAAGCTTCTATCTTTGGATGCTAGGCTTGGCAATGCAAAAGGGCGTAATGATTGTATCCTCTCAGCTCTTAAAAGTATCTACAATTTTATCGAGCAACATGTGCGTAGTATTTGTAGTCTCAGCAGTATTACCAAGGATATTTAGGGCTCCAAGGAGAACAAAGATCTTGCAATTGCCCAGGCAGATTTGAAAGATCCTTCCCAGGCCACCGCCATTGCATTCTTCGTCTCGCTCCAAATGATTAAAGCCAAGATTGACCATGCTGGCCGCCAAGTGATTTTGATCTCTCGTTGTTGTTTATTGGTGGTGAAGTTGTTATTGACTGCATTTTTGGTGTTGTTTTTTGGCTAGGAAGACCAGTGGTGGTTATCTCTTGTTCGTATTTTGTCTCTTCTGCTTTTATTCGGATCACTGTCTGTCTTGATCCTATTTTGTTACTATATTGTATTATCTGGCTGATTGAGCCCCCTGATGTTGGATGTTTTGCATTTTTAGGGTTGGTTTTTCCTCTTTTGGTATCTGGATTTTGAGCCTTTTTGTACATAGGGTATAGTCCCTTCAAAACTATTTACCCATAATAATTTTTTTTTACGGAAAATAAAATATTTATAAAACAAAAATAGGAGGAACCAAATGATACTGAGACTTGAATTCTTATCTTGGACTATTGTATTAATTGATGGTGATAATATGATACTTTAACATATAAAAGTTAAGTTGATCAGTTGAATTCATGTACTATTTGTAAACATACTATTACAATATGAAGTGTCATTACATATCTCGCATGGGGTATATATCTTATTATAAACTAGGAACTTTATAATAGTATTGTATATATTACGAATCAAGTTAACCATAGCTTATTCTATTATTTCATTTTGATTACAACAAGGAATATGAGTTTGTGAACTCATGCTAGTTCTTTGAACTGACCCATATATACATTTTCTCTCTCCTACAGTTTGCACAAAAGAATGGCATTCTTGAAGTGACTGGTTAGGATTGTTTATGCACGAATTACATCATAAGTTATTTGTTATAAATCCAAAAAGGATTGTTGTATTTATTTGATAAATGTGAATGAAAAGTCTTCACAAGTTGTTATGGGAATTTTTCCTAATGTATTATTATGATGATTTGTATATCATTATTAATGAAAATAAGGGATTATCCTTATTAAATCTGAATATATTACTTGGATGTTTTGTAACTTGTCTTGTTGGGTATGAAATAATTTACATGTTGTTATACAACTGATTGTAAATAAAGATGATTAATCTTATGTTATACATTTATTGCTGATTTCATTGATTCATTTGAAATGATCAAATATGTGAATGACAACACATAGAATAATAAGGATAACAATATAATGAAAACAAAGTAAAGTTATCATAACACCTTTATGGAGTTAAATTGACTAAACATGAAAAATAATGAACTTAAGAGATTAAGGATGATCCTTAACGAGTAATGTAATGGAACAAATCAATGTGGAACATGATTAGTAAACCTATACTTAACGATGAATACTATGTTGTGTTAGTTTGGGATAGATTAATGAAAGATAGTAACTCGTTGAGTTACTATAACCCTCTTTCGAGAATCTAATATCATATATCAACATATTATAACATGTCGTAATGAAGAACTTAGTTACTTCATTTATCAAGGATAACTTAAAGTGTAAATGAAGCATAGGTGTTATGTCCCATCGTCTTCTTGATAATATCCTACTCATGCCAACTTAGGATGGCTACGGGAAGGGTAGTGAGGACGTAATGATGAAAATCATTACGTGGTCAATATCTTTCCCATAGGGATCTTAAGGTGGAACTGATAGGATCCTTTTGATTAGTAGGGAAAGTCATGGACTCTACTACTTCAAAATTGAAACTTAATTTCTTAAACAATGAAATGAGATCTAGATAATTATGTAGAGATGGTTGTGTTGTGACAGAAGATAAGTTCCGTTGACTTGTGTGTGGTCACGAAACTAAGATTGTAAAGCAATACTTAAGCATTTGGCCAAAGTAATGTAAGTAGCTGATTACATTGTTTATTCACCATTCCCCCAAATCATTGTGTTGGATACCAAATAAAAAATACAACTAGTATGTTTTACATGTGGACACTTAGGAGAGGCACATAATTCTCATGGCTTGTTAAAGTTTTAACCAAAAGTATACAATTTATACACACTCGAATAGAGTGATTTAAGGAAGATTAGGATGATCTAGTAGACCCTTATAGTTGTACATAGTTATCATTTGTTATAAGATGGATTATAAACACTTAATTATGTTATATTAATTAGCTAAAATCATTGAAGTTATTAATTTTACTTAAGGGGTTTTTCTAAAAACATCCTTTAATTTGGATGAATAATAAAATGGGTGTTAAATTTTGGTATCGAGAGGAATATTAATCAGCTCTTGGACTTAATGGGTTCATAACACTAATAGACATCTTATCCTCTTATTAACATGATACAATTCTTAGGAGAAGAGAAAACAATGAGGTCGGTGATTTAATATAATTTTAATTACATCTATATTTTAAAGTAACTTACTATAACTAATGATAAAAAAATCATAATATATAGTAATGGACAAGAAACAAACTTTTAATGATGTAAAACCCTAAGTAAATGAGAGAGGAATATGACTTAGCTCATTCTATGTAATTTGGAGATGATCTAGACTGAGTAACTACTGGAATAGGTTGGAAAAAATGTCGTAAAGGATCGATGAAGATTTATAAGTACAAAAATATGAAGGAAAAAAATTCTCAAAAGAGGTCAGTAGCACCCTAGGTGCTAGTGTATGAGGCCATAGGAGATACATAAGTTAAGTTTCAGAAGGTATGTAAGATGTGTAAGACCAAAAAGAAGGAAAGAGATAAATTGAAGAGGCAAAAGGAGTTGTTAACCACTACTTTTATTTCTTAGAAGTAATGTATACATTAGTATGCTTTAGGAGCTAGAAATGTACCAAAGTGCATGATTGTTGAGCCCGAAAAATGACTAAGTCCTAAAACAAAGGATGGGTGCACGCAGAAGGGAACTATGGAGAAAATCATGTAAGAGAAAGTGCACAAGGAGAGATAGGTTGGCACACGGAGCAAAAAGGGGTTTAAGGTTTTAAGGACTTAGCCACATTTCAGTTAAAGGGAATCACATGTAAAACACGTGAGGTGGATAAGCGTAATGATGACAAGGTTGTTACATGGAGACTTGAGGCTCAAGAAAAGAATATTCCAGGGAATATTTATGGTTACGGGTTGGAAAGTGGAGGTTGTTATGGCTAGCTAGCATATGCATGGCTTAGGCACTCGAGTAGAACATGATATGATGACATTTGGCATGTAGGACTTCTTCTAGAATGATGATTAGGCGAGATTCCATCTATTTAAGGAAGCATTTGGATCTAGACAAGGGTATTAGTAGTAGAGAGTTATAGATTAGAGTGTGTGCGTATAGGCTAAGCATATATGCAATGGTGGATTCATGGTGATAAATATGTAATGAATCTAGGGGGTAATATAGGGTGCTATTATCTTGATCTATTTAGTCTACTATGACCCTTTTGATGTAGTATGGCTATTGTAAACACTGATTTTCAATATATATGACTAGTTATTCTATATATCTATGTTTATGGGTTCAAACCCTAGTGTTCACTTTGCTCATGGTTTAGATCTGGTTCCTTCGTATTGTTATAATGCTTATGTTCTTTTCATGATGCATCTATGCTTAGATCTAGTATCTTTACTTTTGCTTGTATTTTTGTTTCTGTAAACATTCCTCCATTAATGGTGAAACATTCTTACAAAGATCACATAAAGGAGGGGCTCGGTGCCGCACATGCCTTGGGTGAGCACCCAACTAATGTTGGGTGATAGGCTAACGTGCTTGGGATTTTAAAAGAGAAGGTAAATGAGGCTACATTTTGGTTCTATTGTTGGGACCTCTTTTGAAGTTGTTGTGAGAATGGTGTGTGATGACATAATGCTTGACCTTGGACAACGTCAAGACTTGGATTAAAAGCATGAAGGATGAGTTTTCCCAAATATTTAACATTGGATTTGAGTTTGATGCATGTAAATGGGTAGAGGAGAACTCTGTATCATGAGCTCTATGAGACATTCTTTTGCTATTTTCCAAAGTAGAGTTGTATGAATGGCTATCAACATATGCATCAAGGAAGAGATGGTATTATAGACCTCATGTTTGGACCCAAGAATAATATCAGAGGCTGCATGATGCTGATCTGACCTAGACTCATGCTGTTGATCACTAGTGGAGAGGTTTTGTGACTAAATATACCTTGGAATACATAGTTTCTACGTATCCTTTCCCAGAGATTGCTAAGTTTGAGTTCTTGAAAGATCCAAGAGGATCATTCTTGCATACTATGCCATTAGACATTAAGATCCTGATCATCACTCTGAGTATGGAGGCACTTCCTATGGCTGGATAACTTCCCAATAGGCACGGGCGTGAAAGTTGGTGTGATAAGAGATGGAGGACCTCATGCGGTAGAAATGGAGATAGAGGAGAGGAAACTCAAGTATAATGAACCATGGGAAAGGGAGTTGGCAAGACAATGTGAAGCTACAAGAGTGATGAGCTTATGGAGGAAGATATTTCTAGAATAATTTAAGGTTCGCGTGGAGGACGTAGAACCTAAGAATTTTGTGGTACCTCATCTTGGAAAGTGTGGGAGAGAAACCCCCTCGACTTCTTAAGATATCTCGTCATATGAAGGAAGGAGAAGAGCCATAGGTGTACATCTTAACCCACATGGTGACTAGACCCTTGCGCTTAGTTTTCCAGTTCTTGAGATAAGTTTTGTTAATCTAGTTGGTATTGGTATTGGTAGTCGAGTGAAACCTAGTAGATATAATTTTTCATTCAGTACATCTATGGTAGCATAGACATTTCTGGTGTTTGGAGGTATCCTATCTGGTACAACATTTGGGCAAGGTGTGGGTACAAAAAGTTTGGGTATCACATCTAGAAGTGGTTCAACATTACATACTGTTGGTGTGTAGTTTAGTACATTGGTGGGGACGTAGAGTGAAACTTTTCATACCCATTACCTGTGACGGGAGGATGATCTGTGGATCATAAGGAATAAGAACTAGTGAATCTAGTGGATCTAGTGGTGGAGATAACACACGAGGGAATGGAGGCTCGTGATCAGGTGGAAAGGGACCTCAACCACCTAAGTAAGTGTTTTTGAGATGTCTTTGCATCTTCCTGATTATAAGGGTGTGGAGGATGTTGCAGAGCATGTGCATAAATGTGAATTGTTATTGCATGCTAAGGGTATCACTACTCAGTGAAAAGTAAGTCAGTTTACAACTATGTTGTAGGGGTGTGTGCATAGCTGGTACCAGGAGTATGACCCACATTAGATGGTGGTGGATTATATTGCGCTGTGTGATTATTTTTTAGCAAAGTTCCACATTCTTGAGTTTGAGAAAAGAGCATTAACACGCTCAAGGAAATTCAACAAGGTATGGAAAAGAGTGTGTGGGAGTATGATACATGCTTTAAAACTCTTTGTCAAAGTTATCTTATGATATCCATCCTTCCCATCATGCTTAGTGGTTTTTGGAGGATTGATAATGCCTTTTAAATGAGTGCTCTTACATAAGACTTTCATGGATCCGTATGAAGCCTTGGAGGTTACTTTACGTGTTGAGGCCGTTAGAAGTGTTGACACCAGGGGTAAGCCCATTTTTAGAAGCACATATCACTGCCATGACGAAGAAGCTTGAGAAATTATTTACAAACTCGGCTCATGAGACTCATAGTGGAAAATGGTGCACATACTATGAGATAGAAGGACATAACAAGGATATTTTGTCTCGAAAGATGGTGTGTGTTATGTCATTGGATTGTGAGATATTATATGGGGATCATGATGCAAGTAGATAACCATTGTTATAACGTGTGATCCACAATAATGTGTCCTATTATTGTAAGATCTATATGTCTACGATCCATGATACGGAGGACTGTCATTTGATAGACCAAATACATGATGCCATTGATATTGGTGTGCATTAGACCAGTGTTGGGAATAATTCTAAGAATGAATTTCATCAGTTTGAAGGGTGCACAGATGGAGGTAGTTGAGGAAGAGGATTTGCAGAGGATTGAGGTCATGGTAGTCAAGGAGGTAGAGTGAATTTCCCCATGGAACTTGTTACAATTGTGGATCTACTGAACACTACAAGCACGAGTGTCTGGATTTTTACAATGCTCATGGTGCAGGAAGAAGCATAAGTATGAGGAGTGCCCTGAGTTGTATGAGAACATGAGACAAAACCAAAGAAGGACATGGGCGTGGGAATGGTTAGTGTGAAGTGAGTTGATCCGTAATGGATGCCTAGGGTGGTGCATGACTCTGAGTTGGAACCTGTCTTAGTAACTATGTGGGTGGAGGCTGCACACACCGGGGAGGAATCAAGAAAATACCTCTCATTACATGAGAATAAGTATTACATGGGAAGTATCCTGATCCAACTCATTAGAAGGAGGTTTACCAAGAGACCATGGAGGTGATTAGAAACCTATAAGGGGAGATTCAATGTTTGAAGGAGAAATCTAGGAAGTTGGAGCAAGAATAAGAGCGTTGAGGTCCCCTAAAGGATATGGATGAGGTCAGAGAAGTGTGTAAGATGCTACACCAGAGAATATTATCCCTCTCTTAGGAGAGTGGCTAAGAGAAAAAGTACCACGCACTGGAGGTGAGCATGAGAGGCAGGTCTTGCATGCTAATATTCCCCCTCATAGTATTGATTATGACAAGGAAATCACATTGAATGTAGTTGTGGATGGATGGATCTTGAGAAACATTCTGATTGACATGGGCGTTGAGGTCAATGTTCTCACTTTAGATGCATGGAATCAGATGGGAAGACCCCATTACAACCATCTTCAAATGTGTTGTATATGGTAAATAGGATGAAGGCTATTCCGTCGGATTATTGAAGGATGCATCTATAACCATCCAAGGGGAAAAGTTTACTGGAGACTTTAAAGTCTTAGCACTTTTCGAGGAAGACAAATTTGTAGCCCTACTTAGACGCCCCTGGTGCTATAAGAATAATGCTGAATTGCACTTTAACAAAGGGTACATAAGTTTTGAGAATAAAGAGGAGTGCGTCATAATTCCACTAATGAGATGAGAATTACGTGCCCTATGTGGAACCCTTAGGAGAAGAGGACTTGGATAAAATCTATCTGCAAACCATTAGAGACCCCAAGATTGTTCATCCATCAAGAGGAGTCATTCAATGGGAAGATGCTTAGTCCATGAGTGATACCACTAGCGTTGCATGTGACAATTGGGTGTATGGGACCTATGAGCTGATTGGGAGACAATTGAAGGGCACCGTGACTCGCATCACTAGGGTGCGCTTGTTTAGGCACTTGGGAGGAAGACAATTAACTAGATATAATGGAGAGGGTAATGCTGACGTCTTTCTGTACTCAATGGAGGCACAATGGACCTATCGATAGAACGGAGGAATATTATAAATTATACCTTATGTGGAACATTTGTGGGTGACCCATTAGGATAGCCTTCTAGAGTGGCGTGAAGTGAGAATCATGCTCTCTGTTAGGTTTCTGAGGAGCAATGCACCCTATGTAATACACGATTATCATTGGAAGGAGTCTGCATCATTCCACATCCAAGAGTATGAGAGAACCTGGATGATGGGTACGGAAGCCTTGCCTCCTTCACTATGGGTGGATAAGTTTTATTCCCCTAGGTATGGCTACGTGCATGTGTGTTATATTCATTCGAGAGATGCATCGTCAAATGGGAAACTGATAGGAATTGACAACATATATTATTCAAACTTTTGAGTATCAAAGTTCGAAGCCATCGGTGAATGAGGCGTTGCAGTAGTCAAGCACCTTACTTTGGGAGATAGTGCCATGGCTAAGGACCAAATCTTGGAGTTGTTAGGAGAACCTTAGTTGAGGGTGCACTTTATAGAAGAAGAACCAAAAAAAGGAGAGATGGAGGAGGTACAACTTGAGCGTGCCTTCCTAGAAAAGAAAAGGGAAAGTTAGTCTATTTGATAGATGATGAGGAAGTGGAAAACTTGGATGTTAACCATATAGAAGGTATGTGTGAAGTATTAGATAAAGTAGATGAGAAAGCATGCACTTACCATGAACCCCTAAAAACAAAGAAAGTTAACATTGGTACAAAGACGAGCCAAAGGAAGTTGTCATTGGAGATTACTAGATGGAACAAGAAGTGTCAAAGATCATTGATCTGTTGCACGAATTCCAATATTTGTTCCCACGTGGGTACCATGAGCTTAAGGGAGTTCATAACTCACTAGGGGAAATTATGATTAAGTTAAAAGAGGTTGCAAGCTCGTTGGTCTGAAAATCTATCGATAGGACAGATCTATGGATAGATGAGCTAATAGTGTGCAGGGCATAGCCCCTCTTTGAGACAACAAAGCAAAATTGGTTTATTGCTATTCTACCAGTAGGAATCTGTGTAAGTCCTACAGTATTCTACCTTCAGGGGTTTGGGATCTCGTCCCAGTTGGGGTATTTCCAACTGCGAAAGGAAGGGAATGAAGTGGGGAGAGGAGATAGGATAGATCTGAAGGGAGAAAAGAAATGAATTCCAAAGTAGAAAAGTCAGAGGGTTTATGTTATTCATGCCATCCATGGAGAGAAAAGACCATCTTGTGATGATACCATAAAAGGTTTGAAAGAACTATATGTACAAGAACTTCTTAGAGCCACATAAGAAGCATAAGACCCTCAACTAAGTCTCAAACACCTGTTGCAAGCCATGAATCTACAAAAGAAGGGTGAATCTCATTTGAAATCCTTAACTAATGTGAAGATTGACCATGTTGAAATAAAACAATATGAGGATTATGATGTCTCTCCCAAGCCAATAGTTGATGGATACAATGATGAAATGGAGGTATTTTCTTTCCCATTTGAAGAAGAAAACTCTTAAAATGATGAAAAATATGAAATAGATGATGTTGAGGTCGTTGAAGGTAAATATCCCCTCGAGAAAAAAGTAGCGGAATGTAATAAGCTTAAGGGAAATGAATTAATCCATCCATATAGTTTCCTAGAGCTTAAAAATGAAGATTCTTCAAAGAAGTACAAAGACGAACCATAGGAAGCAACAAAGTATAACTCTGTGCAAGAAATTCTAGATGCGGTAGAAAGAATGGAAGACCCTAAGCTAATTATTGATCTCTTAGCTCATGTCATGGCTATACAGGACAAGTATGAGGTTACTTTTGATCCTCCATTCAATCTTCAAGAACTTCATAATGGAGTAGAGATAAAAGATGAATCTAAGGTTTCTCATGGAGAAGATGTCAATGAGAATAGATCTGGGAAAGAAAGTAACTAAAAATATTCAAGAAATTTGAACAAAAAATTAGTTTCGGGGCAGTGATGAGATTCTCAATGAAGAATCAGCTATGTGGATAAACACAGAAGGCAACTGACACTATGAAACTAATTTCAAAGAGTGTGAAGGAAATGTAATTTCTAAGTGAAGGCCTGAGAATTAAGAAACTTGTGTAGACTCACTCCTACTAAGTACATAGACAATCATGGAAGCACCTGGATTTCATAAAAAGATAAGGAAATGAGGATAATTTCTAGTACTATTAATTGTCTTCGTAGAACAATGTCACTCAGTGTTTCCCACTCAGGGGTAACTTTTGAGGAATGAAAATTTCTTTAGTAAAAGTGGGTTGTCCCCCACCTTGTACCATAGGTGATTTCTAGGTATGTTTCCCTTTTTTTGTGCGTAGTTTCCTTTCCATGTGTGTTGCGTGTTTTCTTTCAAGATTTTTTGTGTGTTTATGTGTTTCCTTCTCTCTCTTTATCTCTCTCTATCTCACATTATAAGTTGTACATGACCTCGCAGAGCCTAATGGATAAGGCAATCTGTCAATCGATTATATAGTCTAAAGTTGAGATTATGGATGCTCCATGTCATGTCTTTGTTGCGCTTAATCCATGTCATGTCCATAAGCTATGGGGAATTGGAAGTTAATCAAAGTCCTTAGAACACCATGGAAGTGATTTAGGAAGATTCGGGAAGGATTCAAAGAAGTTGGGCGCGCACTAAAATTAGGGTTCATAAGCCTAGGCAATGCATGGACAAAAAGGTTTTGAGCTTCAGAAGGTGATTTCAAAATCTCCAGATTAAGTTAGGAGAGAAAAAATATATTATAGGAAATGGAATTATAATCCCTAAAATATGTGATATCATATTAATTACAACACCTTGGCATAATAGGTTTATAACTTGTTTTTTCCCATACACTAGAAATCCAGATCAAAAAGCCACTTTTTAGGGATAAAGTGGAGGAATAAATACCTAACACCCCCACCATTGGCTTCATAATAAAATTTTAAATCAAGATAATATATGATTTCATAAAAAAATTCCATCGGGAGCTCAAGTTATCACCGTTTCAATTTTCCTTCTAGGAGGGAGTTTGGGAGGTAGTCAAATTTTAAACATGACATGTGTCAGCTCAAGGAGCCTGACACAATTTCATGTCCTTTACATATCTCAAGAAAAGGGACATCAAGGTCAAAAAAATTCACCAAACTCCTATAAGCCCTTTGGATCCTCATGTGACCTCTCAGACTGCCAATTAAGCTCCTAGGAGCTAGTGAAGTCTTCATCCCATGTCGTCGGATCAAGTGCCATGTGTTGCGACTAGGTGTGTTGTGTAATTTTATGTCCCTCTCATCACTTTGTGCTAAGGGATATCAAGGTCTAAAATATTCACCCAACCCCTAAGGACACTCATGGTCACCCATATGATACCTTCAAGAGTAGTTTTCCAACCCCAGTGTTTACTAGGCCTTCATTCTCAATCGTCGATCAAGTGCCATGTGACATAACCTATAACACTATACAATTTGATGTCCATATCATCTCATTATGCTGAGGGACATCAAGGTATGAAAAATTTACCTATCCCCTCCAAGAAGCCTTATGGTTCTATTATGTTGGAAAAGTAACACCCTAGGATTTGCACATTACAAAACCATGGTTTTGATTAACATGGGATTATCTCAAGGTGTGGGACCCTTGCGATTGAGACAAACCTCCAAAGAAGGCTGGTTCCTGACCTATTATAATGCTAACCTACTCCTAAACTATCAATTCCAAGGGACCAGAGAGAGAGAAATACATAAAATGTAAATCCTAAACTAAGGGAGGCGATAGCACCAAAACAAGACTAGAGAGATTCCTAGTGAGTGAAAGTGGGGGAAAATGGGGAAGAAGAGGGAAGAAAAAGTGCCATAGTCCCAAAATACATTTAAACCTCCAATTTCATGGAGCACAACAAATTTAAACCCTGTAAAGGAACACAATATGCACAATATACCTATAAAATATAATAGAAGGCAAGAAATGCAATATAAATCAAAGTAGGGAAAGAAGAGCCACAAAATACTAATTTTATTGCTTAAAAAGATGCAAAATCCATTACAATATAGGAAGAAGGAAATAATCCTTCACAAAATGCATAAATTTGAGGCATGCGGCTTATAAAAGTGTCGAACAATTTTGCAGAGTTCCTTTACAATTTTGAAATATCCCCCTCAAATGGAGGGGAAATTACATATATATAGAGAAAAGGAGCTACCAACAAACATCCTTCATTAATTACCTGCACATAGGTATGGGTGACCATGTTAGCTGAATTTCCAATGGTACTTTTCTTACACGATGAATAAGGGTGCCATACCTCATTAAACCGGTTATTGAGCTACCTTGTATGATGCCATTAATGCCTAGTGTACCTGAAAATACTTGTTGTTTCCCTATGAAACCACTAGCTAACATCCGATAGAATGGGAAGAGTCACCACCGATGAGGAAAGAATTGTTACAAAATAAGAAGAAATCTTGTTATACGATAAATAAGGGGAGGTTGACGCGTCAGTAAAAAAGTGGTCAACATGCGAGAGGAAGCAACGTTGATGTGCATGCGAGAAGGAAGTGATGATGGGGAAGGTAGAATGACATGAAAAAATGATGGGTGTTTTCACACGATAAGAGGAAAATGGTGACACACATCAAGAAGAAACAGATGAAATGCATCAACAAGCAAGTGGTTAACGCACATCAATGAGGGGAAGTTGATGGCGCGCAAGGAGGATGTTGTCACATGATAAGAAACAACGGTGACTCATGACAAGAGGAAGGCGAGATGATGCATGGTTAACTTGCAAGTCAAGAAGATTTTTGTCGCATGATAGGAGGAATGGTTTTTGCATGACAAGAAGAAAGGGGTGATACATGTCAAGAGAATGGTTATCACGCATCAGAAAAGTGTGGTTGACACGTGACATGAAGACTGCGTTGTTGACACATCAAAGAGGAATTTTTTTTTACATTTTTCCATCTTGACCATTAAAATAAACTCCTGAATCCAAACCTTTTCTGGCTTACAAGCTCACCGCGAGATACCCTTTAAACTACTCCCATTAAATATCAATGCCCAGACCTGCAAGTTAATCCATTTTACAGGGGGTGTAAAAATGGATAACAATTTGGTGACTTGTGGGGTGATCTTCCTACTAGATCTGAAAGACCAGTGATTTTGCATCCATTGGGCATGGAGTCATTCTAATTTTGAAATTGGTCTGATGTCCGAAACCTCTTGTTTCTCTAGAACTATGATGAGACATTACTTCATCATCGGATCTTTCTGAAACTGAAAGTGCAACAACAAAAAAGAACAACCATGTAAAATAAAAAAATCATACATATCCCAAATGGAACATGTAGAGAGTGCATAAGCACTTATCTGAAAGAAAACCTAGCTACAAAAACAATGTGCTACAAGCACTTGGAGGAATTACAAACTCTAAACTAATATGTATAAGAAATATACTCCCATCAGTAATAATGCTTGAGATAGATGCCATTGACTGGGATCTGTAATTCTTCCTCGTCCAACTTTTCAATTGGAAAGAATTGTTTTCTTTGCACCCTAAAATCAAGTAAGGGCCACTCCATATTGCATCAAACATTGGAGTGCCTTCTAGTTTTCCTTTTTTCTACATCCCATTTCAAAACCAGGTCTCCTTCTTGAAAATGTTTGTCTTTTTCCTTTTGTCAAAACTCATCTTGATTTGAGCTTGGTCCTTCTCCATTGTTTTTATGGCCTAGTTCCTTAGCTCTTCCAACTCCATGAGCTTAGCATACCTAACTTCCATAGCTAGAAACTCAAACAACTCCAACTGCTTGATAAGCTCCAAGGCTGGTAATTCAAGGGATATTGGTAGCCTTTCTTCCCTTCCATAAACCAACTTGAAAGGGAATAACCAATTGATTTCTTGGGAGTGATTCTATCAGCCCACAAGGCTGATTTCAATTTGGTATGCCAAGTCCTCTGATTCTCATCTAGGGTTCTTCTTATGATTCTCAGTAAGTTCTTGTTCATGGACTCTTACTTTTCCATTACCTTGGGGGTAGTAGTTAGAAGAAGTTCTCAAGTAGATGCCATTTCTAACAACCCAATTAGATATATTTGCTCCAAGAAAAGATAAGGCATTATTTGATATTATAGTGGAAGGAACACCAAACCTTGTTGCAATACCTTCATAGAAATCCATAATGCTAGCTTCATTTGCTTCCTTAAGTGCAATTGCTTCTGTCCACTTAGTGAAGTAATTTGTGGGCTATAAGAATCCATTTGTGACCTAGGCTGAACTTGGATTGATCATCCCAATAAAATATATCCCCATTGCATGAAATATTGCTTAACTAAGATAGGATGGAGTGGGAGGGATGCTAGCTTCTCTTTACCTATGAAGAAGGCACACTTCTTGTATTTCTTGATCCATGAGTAGAAATCATTGAAAATATTAGGCCAATAATAACCAACCCTCATGATTCTAATAGTTGATTTCTTTTGGGGAAAATGACCACCTGCCTCTCCATCATGAAACTCGTGTAATACCCTCTCTATCTGATCTTCTTGATGCACCTTAGAGGACACCATTCACATCCCTTTTGAAAAAAATATTATCTACAAGAATATATGGGATGCAATGAAGTCTGAAATACCTCCTTTTGGACTTACTCAATCCTTGAGGATTTTGACCTGTTTGAAGGAAATGTACAATATCCTAAGTCCAATAAGGAATGGGTATGTCACACTGCAGTCTATTCTTGATTATCTTGCAACACCATAACAACTTCTGCCTCCTCTCTTGATTCAACATGTTGGTTAGAAGCTAGTTGCTCACACAACCCTTTCCCTCTAACTAATTTGGTCACATTTATATCAATATCATATTCCATGACCTTGGTTATCCAACCAACTCTCTTTTCATTAAGGTCCTTGTTCAAAAGAAAATATTTTACACCAACATGTGAAACTAATAGATGAATTCTATTGTTTGACACTAGATGTCTAAATTTATTTAAACTTATAATCACAACAAGGACATGCTTCTCAATGAATGAATATCTCACCTCATAATCCTGAAGGATTTGGCTAAAGAATGTGATAGGATGCTCCATTCCTTCTTGATTTGGTTGTACTAGTATGGAAGATATTGCATCATGCCTCCAAAAGTGTATAAAATGAAGTCCTTTAAGAAATATGGATTTATGAGGGTTGGATCCTATGTAATGGCCTAATTTATGGCTTTAAATATTTATTTTCCTTCAATATTCCATCTAAAAACCATGGTCTTCTTCAACATCATTGTAAATGGCTTGATAAGATGGGAAAAGTTAGGAAAAACCTCATAACAAAATTAATTTTCCCAAAAAGCTTTAGAGAGCCTTCTTGTGACTTGGAAATGACAATTCTTGAATGGCTTCTACCCTTTCTAGATCAATTTCCAATCCTTCCTTAGACATGATGTGGCCTAAGATGATTTCCTTCATGGGCTAGGAATATGCACTTTTTGGATTCAAAGACACTTTAAACCTCCTGCATCTTTGAATACTTGTATGAGGTGAAAGAGGTGACTTGTTGCATTCTTAGAGAATATAGTAATGTCATCTAGATACACAAGAACTATCTTATTGATCAGCCCTTTGAATTCCATATCCATTTCCCTTTGGAAAGTGGCTCGACATTTGATAGTCCAAATGGCATATTCCTATAAGCATATGTGCCCCACTTCATAGTGAAGGTTGTCTTGAAATGGTCATCTTATTTCACCATGATTTGATTATAGCCCGAGTAGCCATCCAACAATGAGAACCTTTTAGAACCACTAACATCTATAGGATTTTCTCCATGAAAGGAAGTGGATAGTGGTCCTTGAGAGAGGCCACGTTCAAGTCTCAAAAATCCACACATAACCTGATTTCCCCATTCTTTTTCCTAACCGGAACCAGATTTTTACCATTAAAGAGTGTTTGATTGGAAATATGATGCTTTCTTCAATAAGTTTATTCAGTTCCCTTTTCATACGAGGCTCTGATATGAGATTGACTCACTTTCTATTTTGCCTTGATGGGTTTAGCTCCCAAATCTAGCTCAATGGTGTGTTGTGCTAATTTTGGATTAAACCCTATCAGGTCCTCATATCTCCAAGAAAAGACATTTGGGAACTCTTGAAAAATTTGTATGAATTCAAATTTTTCTTGATTTTTGCTCACCTTGCCAATTTGGAGCACTTTACCCTCTTCAACTAAATTGGCTCTGAATCCTCACCTTTGACTTGAATGTTTTCTCTTTCCTCCGAAATAATCATTAGGATTGAATATTGACTCTAGAGTCACTAAACCCTTTGGTAGCTTATTTTTCCTCAGTTGAACCACTTGATCACCATACTGTTGCTCCAATTTATCTTAGTTTTTAACCGAGAACTCAACCTCCTCCTGTAAGAAATTAATGATCTGTTGATCATTCTCAAATACCTTCCATCTCATGTTATTGTCTAGTATAGTTGGCCTCACAATTACATGAATATGTGGTTGTGCTTTATCTCTTTTAATATTTTCCACCACATCAAATGTTGCTCCAATTTCCACAAGCCTGTCTCGTAACCTCATTCTTCTTCCTTGTATGGATTGAATATTGAACGCTCCAAAATCATCAATTTGATCCCATACTCAATGCTTGTAGGATTTGAGAAGATCATTCTTAGCAACATGTTTTCCCCTAACTTGGTTGACAATTAACTCACTATCCCCAAACACTTGCAAGTTTTTTATACCCCTCTTTCTTTCCCAATTCAATCCATGTATCAAAGCTTCATACTCAACTATATTGTTTGAACAAGTAAACTAAAAATGAAAAGATGAGTAGTACTTCATACCTTGTGGTGACAAAATCATTTCTCCTCCTCCAACCTTGCCTACTCCTTGAGCCATCAAATAATAGCTTTCATACTTCATTATCACCCTTATCATCTGGTTTGGTGAGGCTAGGAAGAGGTATGTTTTCCTCATGCAAACAATAAACTCCCAACTCAACCTCCTCTATTTCCTTGTATGGATCATATCTATGAATTTTTTTTTTCCATTCATCAAGAGTCAAATATGGGATGCCCCCAACTTTCGTATTTGCTTCCTGAGTGTTTAGGAAATCCTCTTGATCAAAAGATGAGAAATTTTCATTGATTGGGATTAGTACATGAGGCTCAATATGGAAATTTGTAATAGGTTTAGACCAAATTGTAGCCTTAGCTCCATACCTTGTTTTGAAGAGCATATGCGACCAATCAACTGATAAGTAGCCTCCAATTTTGGTGGTGAAGTCTCTTGACAAGCACAATGCAAAGAGTGGTGGCAAGTCAATCACTGATATATCCTATTGAACTGTGACATTAGGACATGCATGCAATGTGAGGTTTAAACCTTTTATGATCCCAACAGTTCCCACTACTGTTCCCATCTAACTATACCACTCCTTTGGAAACCAGGTCATATTTTAGGCCCAATTGATCTACAATTTGTTTTGGCATTACCAAACTACTAGCCCCTTGAGTCAATCATGCAATTGTGTACAAGGTTGTTCCCAATAATCAAATATATATAGAATGGAGGAGGCTTCATGTTTTTACCTTACTAACCTCCATGAACTCCTTCTTTTGGAGTTGCATTAGTGAGCACCTTCTCTTGATTCTTGGACAACTCGTTTGATGTTGACCAATTTTCCATGGTTGCTTGTAACAAATCTCGTTGGCCCAAAATTTTCAATGATTCCCACATAGAAATTCTTACATTAGTCTTCTTCATTTGATCAATAATGTTAAAAGGAGATGGATTCTCCTTCTGCTTCCCCTTACTCAACATGACTTTCTCTTGCACATGGGCTACTGCAACCGGTACCTGAGTTGGCTTAGAAGGTAGTTTGGGATGATTTTGAACATTTGGGGCTGCACTTGGATTGCTAATACCTCAAAGTGTGATAGAAGGCTGAGAAGTACATTAGATTAGATGACTAACCTTCCTCTATATTCCTCTTCTTAGACCTTGTGTTGGCTGCCACACTTTGAGAAGGGGACTGATTTATTCCATAAATCCTTAGCTTGCCAATTCACAAGTGTTGTCTCGTTTGGAGGTGCTTCTTGATTATCTACCTGTTGTTGAATTTATTTTTGGTTTGGTCCTTGAGTAACACCTTCCATAGTAACCATCAATGCTTGATTTAAAGCACCATTGAAGCATGTTTCTGATTGTGTGGTTGACTACATGGGAAACACCATTCATATTCTTGTGTTATGTTATTTGAGTTAGAACTAAGGCCCTAGATGTTGAAACTTCATTAGGGTTATATTCTTGGAATGGCTTAGTGGCTTGGGGTTGTCCATGGTTCTAGTTAGTAGCTTGAACAAGTGGCATGTTTGGCTGATATGGAGGTTTATTGGGTTGGAACTGAGGTTGATAAGGTCTAGAATTTTGAGATTTTTTCCTCTTAAGAGTTACCAACTTGTTTCCTAAGCTTTGACAATTGTTTCATAACCTCATGGAGTTTCATTTGAAGGGCTAGAAGAAGAAGTGGAAGCTTCATTTGAACTCTAGTTTCTTAAGGTAGGGATGGGGGCTATTGTAGGTGTTTGATTAGGATTAGGATTCCCCATGTTAAGATAGAGAGGCATAGGTGGCCTAGGTGCAAGTTTACTAGCTTGAATTAGGTAATTCTTAGCTCTAATGGCTATGGCATAGGCGTATAGTAGGGTTATTCCCCCATAGATTGTATCATAATAGATATATAATAATTTAGAGCTTTAAGAAAATAGAGAAATGCACCTTTAGTTGTTGGTCTGACCAATTAGGATCCTTTCCCATGTTCTTTGAAATCTAGAATTGAAGTATGTCATTTACTCAATTGGTGCCCTTTTGATTGTATTCATCTTCTCCAAAAGGGATAAGTTGTCAGCCCTCTCCCCAAACTAGCCACAGAGAGTTGTACACAATTGATCCCAATTCTAAATCGATCCTGCTCCCAAGCCTCTAAACCACTGCAACACTTTTCCTTTGAAATAAGAAGCCAACAACTTGACCGCAACATCCATCTCAACAATCTCATGTATGGCACAAACATTTGCAATGTCTTGAATGTGGTCAATGGGAGTTATGTGATTTTCTCCAGTGAAGAAGTATGGGGTATTCTTTAATGTTTCTATCGGACTGGATTTTTGTATTAAGGGAAAGTGGATACTTTTCCCATGAAATTTATATAGGGATTTTGGAGGTTGGGGTGTTGATGAGCCATCCCGAGTGGCCGAAGAAATCTAGTCGATTGAAGAAAAGGTCTACCAGGTGGAGGTGTGGACAATGTTATATTTTTGGAGATGGAGACCTTTGTACTCTTCTTCCTCTCCTTCCTTTACTTCTAGAGATAACTGCAAGTATTCAAATATACCTTCTTCTCTTGCTCTAGACCGGGTTTGCACTCTTCTCATGAACTTGATAAACTTGGGCTTCTGAAACCACTGATTTGAATGATGGAGTCACCAAATGTGTTGTTGTAAAGCCTCTAAAGGATGGAAATTCACCAAGACACACACCTAATCTTGATAAAAAGTGAAAATATTGACTTCTGTCCCACTTGGGCATGCCAAAATTGTTATGTTGAAAAAGTAGCACCCTAGGATTTACACATTAAAAACCCTACTTTTGACTAACATGGGATTATCTCAAGGTGTGGGACCCTTACGATTGAGAAAACCTCCTAGAGAAGGCTAGTTCCTGACATATTATAATGTTAACCTACTCCTAAACTATCAATTCCAAGGGACCAAGAGAGAGAAATACATAAAATGTAAATCCTAAACTAAGGGAGGTGATAACACCAAAACAAGACTAGAGAGATTCCTAGTGAGTGAAAGTGGGGGAAAATGGGGAAGAAGATGACATACCAAGTTCCATAGTCCCAAAATGCATTTAAACCTCTAATTTCATGGAGCACAACAAATTTAAACCTTGTAAAGGAACACAATATGCACAATATACCTACAAAATATAATAGAAGGCAAGAAATGCAATATAAATCAAAGTAGGGCAAGAAGAGCCACAAAAAACTAATTTTATTGCTTAAAAAGATGCACAATCCATTACAATATAGGCACAAGGAAAGAATCCTTCACAAAATGCATAAATTTGAGGCCTGTAACTCACAAAAGTGTTGGAACAATTTTGGCAGAGTTCCTTTACAATTTCAAAATCTCTCCTTGCTCAAATGGAGGGGAAATTACATATATAGAGAAAAGGAGCTACCAACTAACATCCTTCATTAATTACCTACACAGAGGTATGGGTTACCATGTTGGTTCACTTTCCAATGGTAATTTTTTTACATGGTGAATAGGGGTGCCATACCTCATTAAACCAGTTATTGAGCTACCTTGTACGATGTCATTAATTCCTGGCTATACCTAAATATCCTTGTTGTCACTCGACAAAAACTCAATAGCGACGCCTTTGTGAGAATAGGAAGAGTCATCACTCATGAGGGAAAGACTTATCACATGACAAGAAGAAATGATGTTGCACGATAGCGAGGGGAGGTTGCACATGTCAAAAAAAGGTGGTTGACGCGCGATAAGAAGTGATGCTTGACATGCGATGAGAAGGTGACGATGATGGGGAAGGTAGAACGGTGTGTGAAAAAGGAGGGGATTTATCACATGACAAGAGGAAAGTGGTGATGCATGTTAAGAAGAAATTACTGATGTGTGTTAAAGAGGAAGTAGTGTATGCACATCAATGAGGAAATTAATACACATCGGGAGAACGTTGTCACATGATAAGAAGCGGTGACGTGTGATAAGAGGAAGGCAATCGATGCGTGGTTGATGCATGCCAAGAAGAGGGTTGTCATGACAGAGGAATGGTTTTCTTATGACATGAAGAAAGGGGTGATGCACATTAAGATAATGGTTATCACACATCGGTGAAGTGTGGTTCACATGTGAAAGGAAGAGGGGCATTGACTCACATCAAAGAGGTGATAATATGTACATTTTCCAGCTTGACCATTAAAACAAACTCGGCTCCAAACCTTCACTGTAGTGAGCTTGTGTAAACTTGCTCCCATTAACTATCAATTCCCATACCTACAAGTTAATCCATTTTTTTAGGGGTTTAAAAATGGATAACAAGTTCCTCATGTGACAAAATTCTAGGCCCTAAGTGATTTAAAGCTCCTTTTGTCTCAAATCCCTTGTCATCAATCTCCGCCACGTTTCATAAAGGTGCCGCATGAAATTTTATGTCCTTCACATCCATTAATGCTTAAGGGACATCATGGACATGAAATTTTTCCTCACTCCATGCTTTGATTTTTTTGAATATTTAAAAACCCCTCTTGCTTCCTACTTCTAACATCTAACCTTTCCGTGCACAACATGCTCTGTAACTTCCTTTGCAACTTCCTATCACCTCCCACCATTACTGAAGCTTGAACTAGCTCCCTCATAGTAATGAAATATCCTATTCCATGATAATGCATAGGTCCTAGAAGAAAAATTGACCAAAGAAAGGAGAAAAATAAAGAATGAAGAAGAAGAAACAAAGAAATCCTTCATGGTAGTGAAATAGAAATTTGAAGAGATCTTGCAAACGGATGCACTGGATTGACAAACCAATTTTTTTGTTCATTCCTCTATAAAAACCATCATAAACACACCTTCAAACCCTCCTTCCATGGCACAGAATGTTTGTAGCAAAGAAATCCATTTCTTTGCACAACAGGAGAAAAAGCTCAATTTCTTGTCAAACCGCAACCGGATTGAGGAGAAATTTCACCAGTGAGATAAGAAGAGAAAAACCATATCAAAAATTTAATTTTTATCGCTAAAAGAGGAGGAAAACTGAATTGTAATTTTTGAGGTCCATCAATGGTTGTCATGTCCAAAGGCACTGTCTTGTCAAAAATTTAAAATTTTAAAATCTCCTAAACTATTGATCGGGTAAGCAAAAATTTCTAAGTGGGAGATATTGGGAAAAAAACTTATCAAAAAAATTCGTTCCATCTCAATCCAACCTCCAGAATCCCAATTTCTAAAAATAGTAGGTCTTCTACATAGAGGAGTGCTATTTTGGGAAATTCATCAACAAAAAAACCTGCGAAGGAGACACCAAACATAGAGGATGCACTGCAATTGAAAGTTCATCAGAGCAGAATCTTCATCCAAATTTGACACTTACCAAAAATAGTAAGTGGTCCCGCAAAGCACTCGCTAAAATTTGAAGTTTGATCCAAAATGTGAGAGAAATACGAGAAAGGAAAATACAAGTTGCAACATCTAGTTGAGGTTCGAGGCAACTGATTTTTCATACTTACTAAAAATATTAAGTTACTTTTTCTAAAGAAATCATGAAGCATAAATGGATAGGGAAAAAGTCAAGCGTAGCCATTCACTTTTGAGTAAGAGATAAAAAGTGCGTATCTATCATCATACTATGCAGAGTAGGTGATAGTGAGGATGTAAACAGTGTCTTTCGACACTCATTTCATGCTTCAATTGATATGCAGGAGGTGGAATTTTCAGTTGACACCACCGATCATTCATAATATTTCTCATCAAGATCATGTCCAAATAGCCAAGTATTGTGGTAGCATTGTAGGGAGTCATGGAAAGATTCATTCCAAGGCTCTAGTCCCTTCAGAGGAGGATCTTCACGAGTGATACTCATGGCCACCAAATGAGTCATTCGACAGTGTTTTTAAACACTTAGTTCATAGTGTTCACATGTCATCCAAAGGAAGTTTCTCAGTGTGCACAAGAGTTCAGAGATTTAGATTTCATCACATTGGAGCATTTCATCGAGTCATCTAGAAGGATCAACGAGCTTTATCAGAGGCGGAATCTGTCATCATCAACATCATTCTTCCTTCTTCTTCTTTCTACTCTCTCTCTCTCTCTCTCTCTCTTCTCTCCCCCAAATTTCTCTCTCCTCAATATTCTAATCTTGCATTGGGTTGGAATTTTTCATATGTCTTAATGTTTCTAATGTAATAAGTCACCTTTATGTTATAAAAAGGGACTTAATGTTTTCCTAGGAAGGCGAAGAGTCTTAAGTCATGTCGAGACATACAAAGAGTTATTAGGGAGTATGTGAGGAGTCCTTTAATTTCCCATAAATTGGAAAGCCATTCCCATTTCAAAGGGTTGGTGGTTGATTTTGTATACTCAAGAGTGCATTAAGAGAACAAAGGAGATAGCCAAATTATTTCATTCCCCTATTCTCTATTTCCTCCATTTCTCCATTTTTTTACAACTTTTGTTTGAGCACCTAATACAAGAAGAAGGAATTTCTAGATTTCTTTAACTAAGGGATTTCTTAATACTTGGTGATCACGATTTATATTTGGTCTTATTGCTACTGGAAGAGTTTTTTCCTCTTAATTTTAGTGCATGTGATGAAACTCCTAACTAGTGTGTGCAATAATTTGATTTTCTACCCGTAACATTAGTTCTCCTATTTATTTTCTCACTTGCCTTTCTCGCTCTATAGACAAAGTACTCTCTCACAAGAAATTGTTAGCTTTGTCGCTGGGTCAGTGGAGTTCCCTTGTTGGATCCTTGGTTGTAAGGCCACCAAGAAAATCCACCATTACTCACGCATGCATATACGACAGCTTTACTAATTGAGAAGAGGGACTTAGATTCCTATAGCGTTGGTAAGAAATCCAAAAGTTTGTCCACCCAAAAAAATTTCTTGCCAACAAGTCACAAAATCATGCACTTTAGGAATTATTTATCCCTGTCTCATACTACTATTTAGAAGGTTCTCAAGTGAATAAAGTACTAATTAATCCCACCTTTTGGCCATCTTATTTTTACCTTTTATTTCGTCATTCCCACATATTTTCCTATACATTCCCAGCTATTTCATCATTGTCCCATCATTTTATCCTAAACCGGGCACCCAAGCCTATACTTGGGGTGCCTCGGGTGCCCTTATCCTTGGTTTACTTTCTTGCCTCTTTTTTGGCTCTTTCTAGTTGTTTTCATGCTTATATTTTTCCTAGTCAACCATATCAGGGTTAATTACGAAATTAAAATGAGAGAACCCTATAAATATAAAGTTATGAGACCATAATGAGGACCCTATCATCACATACTACTATCACTCCATCTATAGTTACATCCATTACAACACTTATATCCACATAGTGTCATGCATCAATGCCAGGAGATCTGCATCAACACACACATCATAAGGGGAGGTGTTCTATTCTATTCCACACACACATGCTATTACATTTTCTATAGTTATTATTACTCACTACTTCACAAAGTGCGACTGACATAAGAGAACCTAGGGCATGACATGCACACACACACCATAACTACATTTGGGTCCAAAATTTAGTACAATGCTCAGCTTTAGTAATCTCACTATTGTAATGTGCTAAGGTTAGTTCAACCCATTCATTTCACATCTTTTATTTTTAGGGTTTTGAAACTTCTTTATCTTTTACTATTCATTCCTTCATCTTGCATCATTTCATACATTTGGCACAACTTGAAATATCCAAAGTGTGATAAATAAAATATTCCATGGTATCTTATGACATTACCAAAATTAGATTCTAAGATTTTACAGATAACAGGGTGCCTATTCTCATTGAGACTGGGGCACCTAAGGCACCCTAGTACCTTCTTGGGTGCCATAATATCCTTATATATTCTATATCTATCCTTTATGGGACCTTTGAGTGATTGTTCCTATTCTTGGAATCCACAATCGACTTGCGAAACCTTGCGATAGTCTCCAACAATTAGCTAAGTTATTTACTTATACATCTCAAAGATGGTTATGGTTTTATTTCATTTAATATAATTATTTAAAATCATTCCATATTGTCTTATCATAATTTAGAGTGTTTAGTCCTCATATATTAGATTAACTATTATTATACTTTCCTATAGTTTAGTTTAATTTTAGTTAATCATTTTGGTGAACCCAGCCATATACGCTTCTAGACTCCTCTTTCTTACCTAGCTAAGGTTTCTTTCTTTCCTTTCCTATTACTTTCCCATGGCTTTATCTCATGAGGAATTTATCCAAGCTCAACTTAAATCCATCAATGATCACCTTGTTACGCACCCCCAAGATCTAGACTTATTTCTGCATGTGGCTCACAAGGAATATACTAACTTGGTGGAACTCCATCTTTCCGTGGCTATACCAAATGATGTAGCCATTCAACCACCTACTTCTACACTTCCACCTATCTCTACTATTCTGGTTTCTATCCCCACTCCTACCAATCATTTTACACCTCCTTTAGTTTCACATGAAAGGCAAGTCTCCTCTATTGGTAATCAAGATTTAACCTCTCTATATCATGATCTCCAAGCTCAAATTCGTAAGTTACAATAGGCTACTACATCTCCATCTTTATATTCTACCTTGTTATTGCATACTCCATTTGCACCTGCCATCTCTACTTATCCACTTCCTTCCAATTTTTTTACCCCTAAGCTACCCATTTTCAATGGGCATGGTGACCCACAGGAGCATCTTCGGGCCTTTCATGTTGCTTGTCTAGATTTTATTGACGATCATACTCTCTTAGCTAAAATATTTCCTCGTAGTCTCCATGAATATGCCATGCATTGGTTCTACAATTTACCTGTCCACTCAGTTACTTCATTCACCCATCTAGTTGATGCATTCCTTACACATTTATCCATCAACATAGGTTCTAATATTTCTTATGCTCAACTATCACAACTTAAACAGGGATCCAATGAACAATTCACTAACTATGTTTTATGATATAAGAATAATATCACTAAAATGACAAATGTACTTGCTGATTCTGAGCTGCAAGATATGTTTATCCAGAGTCTTTTACCACCTCTACAAGAAAGTGTTCTCTTTGAGGCCTTTTCTTCATTTGATCAACTTTTTCATACTCTTAAGCTTTGTGAGTCTAAAATTTTATCCGTTGGAAAGATTAAGTATCAGGAAAAAACTCCATCCTCCACTCGTTTTCAAAATAAGATACCATTCAATCCATCTACATCTAATCCAACCAACAATAAACTCATCGTTAACGCAATTAACCCCTCTAAAGAAGTTCAATCACAACAAAATAGGTGAATGTTTAACAACCTTCCAATGGTGCCACATCTTATATTAAAGCAACTCCTTGACAAAAACCTTATTACCCTTCCTCCACCACTCAAGTTAGACCCATCACAACCCAAAGGATGAAACTAAAATGAAAATTTTTGTTGTGATTATCATTGATGTGTCATACATTCTACAAATCAATGCCTAAAACTCCAAACAATTATCCAAGACCTAATTGACAATGATAAGCTCAAATTCCCAAAATCTACTAGCTTTTCTCCTACTAAGGACAAGGGTAAATTCAAACTCTTTAATAATGAATCCCAACAATGTGACAAAAAGACCGTAGATTCTTCCGCTAATCATACATATCATGCAATCACCTCTAGAATCAGGAGCGCTTGATTTCTTAGTTGCTAACACCGAAGCTACGTCACCCATCATCTCTTTTTCTAACACTGATTATCACACTACATTTACATATAATCATTTACACGTACATGCATCTATTGTATTGACCCCCATAAACAATACTAAGGTTGATCCATCCTGTCCCATTAGTGCATGTTCTATGTCACTCCTTTGGGCTATTGGTTACCCTCCGTCATAAATCAAATATCCATTTCAAAAACCCTTTGGTGTTGTTAAGTTATATATCATGGTCGGCCCTCTTACCATGCTTATATGTTTCCTTTTCGGAAACACAGTTGAGGGATGTGACTTGATTTAAGGCCTTAATTGGATTTGTCACTCTCAATCTATCATATCTATGACTCACTTGTGACTTAAATTCATTCACAATTCCCAAGTTATTTCTATTAATGGTGTCCCTCCATCTCCTCCACTGTCCAATCTACTCGTACAAATGTATCATCAATATCCTATAACCCATCTTGTTCACCTACTTGATTTCCATTTGTTGGTATCCATTTTGATCCTCTATTATTTTGCCCTAATTTTCCTTTCACTCTACATCTCCTGAAACATTTTCTATAGTTTTAATGGGTGAAATGAAGTTTTTGCCTCTCTGTTTCCATGCCATAATCATTTCAAAATAATTTTCCATGCCTCATTCATGAAGAAGCACCCATGCATACCTTGTTTGTGCCCTAATTCTTCCAAATTTGCGGGCTATTCATGTTCCCCTTTTGCCCGATCATAAAAAAATCAAAATTGGTCGTTTTATACCAATATGCCTTCAAAAATCCCTCCCCATGGTCGAAACTTGCATAAAATCAACTTCCCCTTATTTTTTGAGAAAAAAATCCATCACCCACGAAGAAAAAATTGAATTCGGGCATCTTTGGTAAATTCTACGTTTTTTGACGGTCATACGGTTGTCATTTGACCATCAAAATTAAGCTCAAACAATGTCTCCTACATGGCCACTTCTAGTTGGACACGGATCGGTGGATTTCTTTGAAAAACTTAGTTGTTTTTGGCTTTGGGAAAAATTCAAAATTCCCCCCGCAACCCCGAGGGGACACATGTCATGTTCTTATGCGAAGGCGGAGGAGCGGGCCATGGGGAACTTAGGCATTTTTTTCTTTTGGAAAAGGGGAAAAAAGGAGAGGGAAGGCCCACGGGTCCGCAAAGGAGCCACAGTTTGACACGTGGTGGATGTAGAAAGAAGTGCGGGCCACAGAGGAAAAAGGGGAATTTTTCCCTTTTAGGAAAAATGAGACACGTGGTGGGTAGAGCGGGTCGGCGGGCGGCGGAGGTAAAAGGGGATTTTTTCCCTTTTTCACAAAAGAGTTCAGAATGAAATTTTTTTAGCATGCCCCCGCGAACGAATCACAGGTGGACACATTTCCATGAATGGTCGAAGGGAAGTTTGGTCCATGGAGGGAAATGGGGATTTTTTCCTTTTTGGAAAAAGGAGTTGAGGTAAAAATTTAAGCCACGGGGTCCGCAAACAAATCAATGAGCAACACGTGGCGGGAAGAGTGGACAAGGTGGGTCGGCGGCCGGCAGAGGTAGGAGGGAATTTTTTCCCTTTTATAAAAAGGACTCAGAATCAAAATTTGGAGCACTGGCCCATGACGAATCACAAGGAGACATGTGGCGAGGGAGAAATCGGAGGTGCGGCCCATGGGGGCAAAAAGTGAAAATTTTCCAAAATTTCAAAAAAGGTCAAAATGCACAGAATTGAAGCGTGATCCCAATGGGACCCACCATGTGCCACGTGTCAGCTCCAAAATTCAAAGGCGGAGGGGGGGGGAAAAGTCAAATTTTCCATTTTTCCAAAAAGTTGAAAAGTCAAAAATAAGCCCGAATTTGTTCCCAATCATAGTTTGACACGTGGAGGGCCCAGATTGAAGGAGAAAGAGCAGATCAAGGGCAACTGTGCATTTTCATTTTTGGCCGCCATTTTTCCTCCAGAATCTTGGAATCATGAATTTTGCATCAAATTTCATCAAATTTTTGGCAATTCCATGTCGTTTTGGCCTTCTAGGATCATTGGAATCGGTTTCATGACTCAATTTGCAGATTTGAGATGTTTTTGAAGTAATTTTTACTCCAGCCCGAGAAAACACGTGAAATGTCAAATTAAAAGTTGCAGAGGTAATTTTAAAGGGTAAAAAGGTGAAATGATGAGAGGAAAGGCATCTGCATGCCTTGATGATGAAAAATGTGCCTCCAAGAAGGATAATGATCCAAATATTTGTAATGATTCACCATTTTAGAAACACCTGGAAACTCATTGCAAATTTGTTAAATGTCATTTTCAATGAATCATGAGAAATGGTTGTAACAGAATTGATCCCTTGGCATATTATTTTCTTGGGAAAGAAGGCTCCAAGGTGGCAAGAGATATATGATGCATGTTTTGAGACATGTAAGGGTCGGGAAAAATTGAAAATCACGAGCAAATTATGAGAGAAAGCTCATCTTCTGAGAAACCCACCAAAGAACCAGGATAATTTCTTCTGTGTTGGATCTTCATGTATGTGAGTTGGTTACAAGTGTATATCCATCACACAGCTCTAATATTGTTCATGAAACTCTCCCCTGCTGATGAATCTAACAAGATTTTGAGTTAATCTATGTTTTTCTGGGCAATATGGTGTCTGTTATCATTTTTAAATGCCTGCAAATAGTTTTCATTGTTCTTGTTACAATCTTGCATTGAAAGTCTTTAGAAATCACACAAGATCTCCATTTCTGGTTGATAGTTTAGTGGCATTTGCAATCTCATATTCAAAAGAGCCTTCATCTGATAAGGAGATAAACAAATTTAAAATCACTTTACCTTCCTTGACTACAGAGATTGCTTGTAAGCCTTTGGGGGCACCTTAGGCATGGTTTGATCAAGGATTTTTGTGTTTAATTGAGTTCTTTACTTCAAGATTTTGTGGTGAGTTCTCAAATATTGTGTGAAGAGTGCTTCCTGGCTTCCATTTATGCCTCTTCTGGTTGAAAGAATGTCTTGATTATTTGAAGCATTTTATCTGATAGTTGTTTCAAGTATTGTAGAGGTTGTCAAAGATCTGATATATCCCAGTTTTTCTCATCAATACCCCACCAAAAAATCATTCTAAACAACCCATCCTACCCATACTACCCCTACATCTACATTATGTGTCAACAAAAGAATACAATCCATTTACAAAAATGCACAAAGCAAATCAGGATCATACCATGTCTCTAGTAGCCTCAACCTTGTCTTGAAAGCATTTCCATCATTTAGTAGTGACAACTCTGTTGAGTTTGAATAATGGAAGATTGATCATGTTTTCCCAAGGCCATCTCCATACAATATGCACAGTATAAGGATATCTCCACCTCCTTCATAAAACAGAGGCTGCAGTATAGGTTCTCTTACCTTGGTTGAAAGGCACAACCTAAAATAGTGAGGGTTAGATCAAAATCCTTTTGAGGTACTACCCACTCCTTCAGAGCCTAAGTGCCAACAAGTCAGATAGATTGCTCCCCGGCTACAAAATGACATATAAAATCATCTATCTAGCCTCTGAGTGTCTTGCAAAATCCATGATGCTGCTCAAGTTGTGAAGGAGATTAAATCCGGTACTAACACACTAAATGGCACCATTGCAGGAATATTATTCTGTATTTCAGTGCTTCAGATCCCTGGTAATACTTCTTCTATGCTTTAGCCCATCAAACAACATTTCTGGCGACTCTACTGGGGACTTGTTGAGAATATTTGAGATATCTAGAATGCATATCAAACCCTGGTAATGTCCTTTGCAAATTCTGCATGCAAATACATTGTTGAAGCATCATTTTATAATCATATTTGTAAGGATTGAATGAAGGTTACAAGTTTACCTATAATTTTATCAGTTTTCGGTAGTGGTTGCACCTTATTTGCATTTGTGGTTGATTGATTCAAGAAAGGAAGGTCTGATCTATAAATTCTAGCAATATTTTCAGTTCTGATAAGTATTTGACAGAGTATTTTAGTGCATTTGCACAACTAGGGTGAAAATCCTTAGTGGTGACTCCATGTTGTTCTAATATTGATAAATACCAGTGTATTACCTTTCTGTCATTTACTTTTGTGTTGCTAATCTCTTCAAAACTAGAAGGAAGAAGATATCTCTTCCTTAGAGACTCTACTAAGAAGTTTTTTCAGATTCAAGGAATTCGAGTTGGAAGGGAGAAGAGTTTGGAAATTTTTAAAGGTTTGACATTAGGAAAAGATATATCCATCGGTGAGAGAGATCAGCCTTTGGTAGAGGATTATCACTCTTCTTCCAGTGATTTTGATTCAAGCAATCCTCTCATAAACTTGTTTGCCTCAGCTAGTGAAGGTCTTTCTGCTATACCGGTGAGTTCCTTCTCCAATCTGCACCTCTGTGTTTTAATCCAAATAAAACTTTCCAAGAAAGTCAGCACTTAGAGAATACCAGTCTTGTGAATCACATTCTTGAGTCCCAAAGACCTTGCACTCCTCATCAGCTTGTTTCACCTCCAAGATCACCTCCACCAAACAATATGGCTCAGCCTAGACCTCCATTTTTGTTAACACCTTTGGTCCTATAAATTTTAGAGGAATGATGGTTACCCAAATTTTCCCACAAGATGTCAGAAATAGGTTGCCAAAATTCTAGGGTAACAATGCTATTACTGGTGATCAACATCTCAAACTTTTTGATAATATGATGGAAGATTTTGAGATAGAGTTTGAGGATGTGTATGTCAAATTGTTTATTCATACACTAGAAGAGGATGCTAGGGATTGGTACAAGGCTCCTGATAATTCTATTGACTCTTGGACTGAAATGAAGAATGCATTTAGGTTGCAATATGGTGATAGGACTGATCCTAGGTTTCTCTTGTCTAAGTTTGAGAACATCAAGAAGAACCCCAATGAGTTAGTTCATGACTTCAACACAAGGTTTAACAAAACTTTGAGAAGGCTTCCAATTAATCTGAGGCCTTGTGATGAATCTTGTTTAATCAAATATGTAGATGCATTTGATAAGAAAGTAGCCTATTACCTAAGAGACAAGAACCCTACCAATTTAAGGTAGGATTTCACCATGGCACTTCAAATTGAAAATAACATTAAGGCCATTGGGAAACCTCTCAAGAGAGATGGTGTAAAATTGATAGACCCTAACAAACCTCAAGTTAGCAAGGGAGCTGATTTGGAGGAGGTTGTGAAAACTTTGGCTAGGGGCTGTCAAAGAAATCTCATATAAGTTGGTAAGAGATGAGAAAGGAATTGGGCAGACTTCACAAGGTCAGCCAAGAGAAAAAAACCATGATAGATTTTCCAATCATCCTAGAGGTGATCAAAGGGCAGATGATAGAGGGAAAGGACCTATGGGGTCTACAAATAGACATCCTCAAGCACGTGAAGGAAGAGTGTTACTTGATCCCTTAACTGCTAGGGTTGTTTTATTGAAGAGGTTGCTGATATTGATTGGTGTAATAGGTGTTTTCTGCCCCATCCTCCATGTGAAGTGGACCATAAGAAGGTGAAGCTAATAATGATAATGGTACTAATGAGGATATTTACATGGTGGGTTATTCTTCAAGCTCACAAGGAGGAGCAACATCTACTGAAGTAATAAGTGCTAGGACTATTTCTACCTTTTGGGATTAAATCAAACGGGTACAAGTTTTTCTCCCCCATACTCTTGAAGTTGATGTAGTGCAAGATTTTGAAATTCCTAACAATGACTTTTAATACTTAAGAGCTTTGATGATTAAGAAGTATGATGGTGGTATCCCTTCGGAGGAAGATAGACAATTGTTGATGAATGCTATTTTAGCTCAAGAGAAAGATTATAACACTAGAAGTAAGGTTGTTAAGGGAGTTGGGCCTCAAGCCAAACCTAAAACACCCTTGCTCACAAGCATTCCCAAAGAAGCTCCTAGAAAGAAACACTTTCCAAAAGCTCTGCTTTCCCAAGCAAAAATTACAGTCCTCCTCATGCCCAAGCTGCTAAGAATCCTTTGCCATCAAATGAATCTTCTTGTCTCCCTTCCAATGCTATTTTTCCAAAGAGTGTTCCCTATGACATAGCCCAAGTATTGAGCCAAATCAAAGTAAGTGTTCTAATCATTGAGTTGCTTAGAATTCTTGAGCATAAGAAGAGAGCATTTGAGTACTTGGGGTTGAAAGAAGAGAAGAATATTCTAGGCAGAAATGTAAATGTTGTTGAAAATCCTCCTTAGATCATTGCAAACCTTGGAACACCACCAGAAATAGAGGATTTTGGAGAGACACCTGAGGTATATTTGGGGACATCTTTGGTTGATTCCCAATTGAATGTTGATCCATTTTTCACAACTTTGATTATAAAGGATAGGCTACTTCACAATTGTATGTTTGATTCCAGGTGCATCATGTAATGTCATGCCTCTAGAAGTCATGAATGAGTTGATATCAAAGTAACAACAGCCTATGGAAAGTGTACTACCATGGACTCAAGAGAAGTGTCGGTAGTTGGTTGTGTGAAAGGTTTGATAGTGCAGCTCGCATCTTATCCCGGGAGAAATTTAAAACTTGATGTTGTGATTGTTGATTGCCCTGCCAAGTGGGGTATGTTATTGTCAAGAAAGTGGGCTGCAAGTGTTGGAGGGAGTGTCCAAATGGACATGTATTTTTCTACTATTCCCATTGAGGGCAGCCTTGTCAAGCTCTATGGAGAAAAGAAAATGTTACATCTAATTGAGGATCCAAATAATGCTTCCTATGAGGTGTTGTTTGCTTGAGGTTGATGCTAATAATTTTATTGGTTTTGCTGATGGAAAAGAACACAAAATGGATCAGTCAAAGTGTCTTGAGTAGGTATGTTCTCCTTGGACCTTGCTATTCGATGGAGCTTGCTCCAAATTTGGAAATGGTGCTGGTGTAATTCTGATTTCTCCTAGATTGGAAGAATTTGTTTTTTCTTTCAAGCTTAATTTTGAATGTACTAACAACATTGCTGAGTATGAAGCCTTGTTGTTGGGTCTGAGAATTGCATGGAAGTATGGTGTCAAGGACATCATTGTAAAGGGAGATTCAGAGTTAGTTGTCAAACAAATAAGAAAACTGTATGCTTACAAAAATTAGCGGATGAAGCAGTATAAGCATGCAGTTTGGGATCTAATTGAAATGTTTGATTCTTTCAATATTGTGCATCATGATAGAAGTATGAATGTTGTTGCTGAAAATTTGGCAGTGTTGGGGTCAAGATTTGGAGATTACACCATTTCACCTTATTGTGAGTATAATGTGGAAGTGTTAACTAGACCAGCTTATCCTTGATAATATCAAACATTGGCAAGTGTTTGATGATGATGCTCAAGTGTAAAGGTTCTTGCAAAATCAAGGTGAGTTTGTAGATCAACATATTTATTGGGAACCAATGGTGTGTGTGACTGAAGGAAGAGAGACTTTTTTGGAAAAGATATTATCCAATTGAAAACTAACACCATTCCTAGAGGTCTTGTTGCTCTTGAGTCAAATTTTAGCACTGCTGATTGCATCATCAATAGAAACATGTCTACCTCAAGGGATGTGGAAGAGCATGACTTGGGAACAAAGGATAAACCAAGAAAATTTTGGTTGGGCAGTAGTCTAAACAAAGAGGAGAAACAGTCTTATGTTCAGCTGTTAAAGAAATATCAAGACTATCTTGCATGGTCATATTCAGAGCTGAAAGCATATAGAGAAGACTTATTTCAGCATGAGATCCCTCTTGAAACAAATGCCAAACCATTTAGACAAAATAAAAGGCCAATTAATCCACTCCTCTCCATGAAAATGCAAGATGAATTGAAGAAACTGAAGGAGGGAGGGATCATTCAGCCCACAAGGTATTCATCTTGGGTTACAAACCTTGTGCCAGTCAGAAAGAAGAATGGAGATATCAGACTTTGTGTAGACTTCAAAATCTGAATAGAGCTTCACTGAAGGAAAATTATCCTTTTCCAAACATGGAGAACATGCTATAGTTAGTGACTGGATCTGAATTGCTGTCCACCTTGGATGGTTTCTTTGGCTACAATCAGGTTGTTGTCAAGGAGTCAGAAAGATTTAAAATTACCTTTACCACTCCTTGGGGAACATATGTTTATGTGAGAATGCCTTTTGGTCTCATGAATGCTGGAGCTACTTTTCAAAGAGAAATGGATGTTTCTTTTGTTGGTTATATAAATGACTTCATTGTAGTTTATCAGGATGATGTGACTGTGTTTTCAAGGAGCAGAAAGGACCACTTGCAACATTTGGAAAGGATGTTGATCAGATGTAGAGAGTTTGGAATCTCTCTCAATCCAAAGAAGTGTCACTTTGGGTGTAAAAGGCCAAGTTGCTTGGTCATATTGTTTCAAAGGCTGGTGTCATGATTGACCCTGAGAGAATAGAAGCAATCAACAAGGTGCCAATTCCAAAACAAAGAAGGGCATCCAATCTTTCTTTGGGAAAATCAATTTCATTAGAAGGTTTGTGTCCAATTTTGTTGAGTTAACTCTTCCTATCACATGCATGTTAAAGAAAGATCAAGTTATCAAATGGGAGGAGGATACTTGTTCAGGATTTTGAAGGAATCAAAGAAGCACTTAAACATGCACCTATCTTGGCAGCTCCGAATTACAAAAAGCCTTTCCAAATTTTCTCCTTTGCTTCTAAAAATACTATTGCATCTGTTTTGCTCCAAAAGGATGAAGATGGGGCTGAGAGGCCTATTGCTTTCTTTAGCAAGGCTTTACAAGATGCTGAGTTGAAATATACAATCATGGAAAAACAAGCATTTGCCTTGGTGAAAGCAACAAAATTTTTCAGGCCTTATATCTTAAGTTCAAAAGTTGTTGCTTATGTTCCCCACACAATGGTAAAAGATGTCCTATCAGAGATGGATATTTCAAGCAAGAGATGTAGGTGGGTTAACAAACTACAGGAGTATGATATGGACATCCAAACCAAAAAGTTAGTAAGAGGTTTGGGTCTTGCCAAGCTCATGGCTGAGAGCAACTTGCAGACTATGGAAGTAAATGAAGTAGAGGAAGAAAGGGAAGATGTTCTTAAAAAATTGGTAAGATCTGAGTGGTACAAGGATATAATATTTTACCTCAGACACTTATGTTGTCCTGATCATTTAAATAAAAATCAGAAAAGAGCCCTCAAGTGGCTTCTCAAAAATACATCATCACTGACTTTGGGCTGGCTTGGAAGAACCCTGAAGGTATCCTCTTGAAATGTATAACTGAAGAGGAAGCTCCCAAAATAATTGTTGATTTCCATGGGGGAGTTTGTGGAGGACACTTTGCTAGAAGGGTTACAACACACAAAGTTTTGAGAGCTGGTTATTGGTGGCCTACTCTCTTCAAAGATGCAACCATGCTGGTTAGAAAATGTGAGAGCTGCCAACATTTCTCTAGAAGAATGAAAGCTTCAGGCTCCCTTCCTTTGTAGCTTGTATCAATTGAAGCTCCTTTCAAATAGTGGGGGATGGACTTCATTGGTGAGATTTCAGACCCTTCTAGTGCTGGCCATAAGTGGATTCTTGTAGCCACTGATTATTTTACAAAGTGGGTAGAGGCAATCCCCACCAAGAAAGTAACACACCAAGTTGTTATGGACTTCTTGTTGAATAATATCATATGCAGATTTGGTGTGCTAGTCAAGATTGTGGCTGATAATGCCATGTGTTTCAGAGCTAAGCCTTTGATGGCAATGTGCAAAGAATATGGAACCAATCTGACTTATTCTTCAAACTATAATCCCCAAGGAAATGGACAAGTTGAGTCCAACAATAAGAACTTGTTGAAGATCATTAGGAGAACCTTGGAGTTGAACAAGAGAAAGTGGGGTGAACAACTGAAATTTGTAGTTTGGGCTGATAGAATCACTGCCAAAAGAGTTACTGGAAAGAGCCCCTTTGAGTTGGTATATGGAACTCAAGCTCTACTACCCTTACATATGCAATTATCATCATTTTAGTTTGTTCAACAACTTGAAGATCAAGAGGTCAGTCCATATGAAGCAAGGATTAATCAGATTGTGGAGCTAGATGAGGAGAGAAGAGCATCTCACCAGAGGCATGTCAGATTCAGAGAGAAGTTGAAAAGATTGTTTGACAAGAAGGTCACTCCTAGGGCCTTCAATATTGGAGATCTGGTTTTGTTATGGGACAACAAAAATGAGGATAAGGGAAACATGGAAAATTCGATGCATTATGGATGGGACCTTACTCCATTGATATCAGAATTGGTGAGCATACCTTTTTTCTCAAAGATTTAGATGGGGAATTTCTTGAATTTCCTGTTAATGGTAGGCATCTGAAGCATTTCTTGGATTAATCCCCAAATTTGAGGTATGCACAAACTTGTATAGTGTATAGTGTTTGGTTTTTCACTCTTTTTTTGGTGTTTTTTTGGTTTGTGGTTTGCCTTGCTGTGTGGCAACCATTTTTGTTGGGTTCTCAGCTGGTTTTTGGTGATTTTGGCTTGTGACTCCTTTGCCCAATGGATTATTTTGGCACTTGGTCTACGTTGTTCTTGTGGCACTCACTGGGAGTGCCCATCCCCGAGCTGGAGCTGATGTTGGTGTCCATTTTGATCCTCTATTATTTTTCCCTAATTTTCCTTTCACTCTACATCTCTTGAAACATTTTCTATAGTTTTAATGGGTGAAATGAAGTTGTTGCCTCTGTTTCCATGCCTTAATCCATTTGAAAATCATTTTCCATGCCTCATTCATGAAGAAGCACCCATGCATGCCTTGTTTGTGCCCTAATTCTTCCAAATTTGTGGGCTATGTGTGTTCCCCCTTTTGCCCGATCGTAAAAAATCAAAATTGGTCATTTTATACCAATATGCCTTCAAAAATCCCTCCCCATGGTCAAACTTGCATAAAATCAACTTCCCTTGTTTTTTGACAAAAATCCATCGCCCACGAAGAAAAAATTGAATTCGGCATCTCTGGTAAATTCTACATTTTTTTACGGTCGTACGGTTGTCATTTGACCGTCAAAATTAAGCTCAAACAATGTCTCCTACGTGGCCGCTTCTGGTTGGACATGGATTGGCGGATTTCTTTGAAAAAATTAGCCATTTTTGGCTTTGGGAAAATTTCAAAATTCCCCCTGCAACCCCGCGAGGGGACACGTGTCATGTTCTTATGCGAAGGTGGAGGAGCGGGCTAGTGGGGAACTTAGGCATTTTTTACCTTTTGGAAAAGGGGAAAAAAGGTGAGGGAAGGCCCTGGGTCCACAAAGGAGCCACAGTTTGACATGTGGTGGATGTAGAAAGAAGTGCGGGCTGCAGAGGGAAAAGGGGAATTTTTCCCTTTTAGGCAAAAGGAGACACGTGGAGGGCGGGCGGGTCAGGGTGTGTGGACCGACGAGTTAAAAGGGGATTTTTTCCCTTTTTCACAAAAGAGTTCAAAAATGAAATTTTTTAGCATGCCCTAGTGAATGAATCATAGGTGGAAACGTGTCCATGAAGGGTCAGAGGGAAGTGTGGTCCGTGGAGGGAAATGGGGATTTTTTCCCCTTTTTGGAAAAAGGAATTAAGGCAAAAATTTAAGCCATGCACCCGCAAGCAAATCAATGAGCGACATGTGGTGGGCAGAGTAGACAAGGTGGGTCGGCGGGCCGACGGAGGTAGGAGGGAATTTTTTCCTTTTGCAAAAAGGACTCAAAATCAAAATTTGGAGTGCTGGCACATGATGAATCACAAGGAGACACATGGTGAGGGAGAAATCGGAGGTGCGGGCCCATGGGGCAAAAGTGAAAATTTTCCAAAAATTCAAAAAAGGTCAAAATGCGTAGAATTGAAGCGCGATCCCAATGGGACCCACCATGTGCCATGTGTCAGCTCCAAAATTCAAAGGTGGAGGGGCGGGGAAAAAGTCAAATTTTTCCATTTTTCCAAAAAAGTTGAAAAGTCAAAAAATGAGCCCGAATTTGTTCCCAATCATAGTTTGACACGTGGAGGGCCCAGATTGAAGGAGAAAGAGAAGATCAAGGGCAACTGTGCATTTTCATTTTTGGCCACCATTTTTCCTCCAGGAAGCTTGGAATCACAAATTTTGCATCAAATTTCATCAAATTTTTGGCGATTCCATGTCATTTTGGCCTTCTAGGATCATTGGAATCGGTTTCATGACTCAATTTGCAGATTTGAGATGTTTTTGAAGTAATTTTTCCCACCCGAGAAAACACGTGAAATGTCAAATTAAAAGTTGTAGAGGTAATTTTAAATGGTAAAAAGGTGAAATGATGAGAGGAAAGGCATCTACATGCCTTGATGATGAAAAATGTGCCTCCAAGAAGGATAATGATCCAAATATTTGTAATGATTCACCATTTTAGAAACACCTGGCAACTCTCGTTGCAAATTTGTTAAATGTCATTTTCAGTGAATCATGAGAAATGGTTGTAAAAGAATTGATCCCTTGGCATATTCGTTTCTTGGGAAAGAAGGCTCCAAGGTGGCAAGAGATATATGATGCATGTTTTGAGACATGCAAGGGTCGAAAAAATTTAAAATCAAGAAAATTATGAGAGAAAGCTCATCTTCTGAGAAACCCACCAAAGAACCAGGATAATTTCTTCTGTGTTGGATCTTCATGTATGTGAGTTGGTTACAAGTGTATATCCATGACACAGCTCTGAGATTGTTCATGAAACTCTCCCCTGTTGATGAATCTAACAAGCTTTTGCATTAATTTGTGTTTTTCTAGGCAATATGGTGTCTGTTATCATTTTTAAATGCCTTCAAATAGTTTTCATTGTTCTTGTTGCAATATTGCATTGAAAGTATTTAGAAATCACACAGGATCTCCATTTCTAGTTGATAGTTTAGTGGCATTTACAATCTCATATTCAGAAGATCCTTCATCTGATAAGGAGATAAAAAATTTAAAATCACTTTACCTTCCTTGACTATAGAGATTTATTGTAAGCCTTTGGGGGCACCTTAGGTGTGGTTTGATCAAGGATTTTTGTGTTTAATTGAGTTCTTTACTTCAAGCTTTTGTGGTGAGTTCTCAAATATTGTGTGAAGAGTGCTACCTGGGCTTCCATTTATGCCTCTTCTGGTTGAAATAATGTCTTGATTATTTGAAGCATTTTATCTGATAGTTGTTTCAAGTATTGTAGAGGTTGTCAAAGATCTGATATATCCCAGTTTGTCTCATCAATACCCCACCAAAAATCATTCTAAACAACCCATCCTACCCATACTACCCCTGCATCTACATTATGTGTCAAAAAAATACAATCTATTTACAAAAATGGACAAATAAAAATCAAGATCATACCGTGTCTCTAGCATCCTCAACCTTGTCTTGAAAGCATTTACATCATTTAGTAGTGATAGCTCTGTTGAGTTTGAATAATGGAAGATTGATCATGTTTTCCCAAGGCCATCTCCATACAATATGCACATATAAGGATATCTCCATCTCCTTCATAAAACAGAGGCTGTTGTATAGGTTCTCTTACCTTGGTTGAAAGGCACAACCTAAAATAGTGAGGGTTAGATCAAAATCCTTTTGAGGTGCTACCCATGCCTTCGAGCTTAAGCACCAACAAGTCGATAGATTTCTCCCCGGCTACAAAACGACATATAAAATCATCTATCTACCTCTCGAGTGTCTTGAAAACTCCATGATGATGCTCAAGTTGTGAAGGAGATTAAATCCAGTACCAACACCATCTATACAACCAACTCATTCCATTAGTCCTACACATCGGCATAGGCCTATTGCTAGGAAAATTACTACTTCACCACGTTGATCACCACCTCACTTTATTCCATGTGGATTATCATCCCCCTCGCATATGGAATTTCCTTGCTCTCCATCACCAATGCATTTTAGTATGCCATGATATTCCTCTCATATCCATTCATCACATGTGTATCGAATTCATTCCCCAAGAAGCATTTCTACCATACCGCTATTACTCTAGCATTTTCCTAAGCTTTCATCATCGCAAACATTAGTGAGGGACTGTGTCCTTCATCCTCATTGGTTATTTTATTCATATACACTTAGGGGGCATAACCTCTCACCCCCATTATAACATATGCACATCATCATCCACCACTCTTCTTTCCTAATCATTGTCATCCCGCATTATGGAACCATCATTACTAGATGACACACTCTTGTGCTATGGTTCACACTTGATTTGTTGAGGGATTACCATTACAATGAACCAAACACACTACACCTTAGGTCTTATACATTGCATTCCACCATACATTACATGTCATAAGCCATTCATTCTACACTTATTATACATTACACTATTTCGCGCCTATGCATTAAATTTGCACTTCGTCACATTATACACTACGCGTTTTCATATCATACATTTTCTATATTATACTAGTCATCATTACCTATGAGTCTAGTTTTACATTTCATCCCTACATTCTACATTTTACTATTCCTTACCCTACACACCACATACATTATTAGGCTATCCATGCATAACCTATACATAGTACCATCATACACTATGCACATTTCCACATACATCCTACATAAGTACGATAGATTACATTAGAATTTCCATTTTATCATTACATATTCCATTTCTATCTACACCTATTAGTATACTCTACACATTACATACCTTACACATCCTATATTGCATTACCCACACTGCTCATTCACAAAAAACTACTCATCACATGGTCATTTATTCTCCCTGACACGTATACTACATTATTTTCTACGTGCTACGTTCACCACCCTATGATGCACTTTAGTTCCTCAGTACATACTCAACTACTGAGGGTTTACCAATCAAATGGACCTTACACTCACCATGCGACATTTCATCATGTGACATTCTTAGGATAGTGACATACGCTTTAGGCTAAATCATCACCCACCTCCATCATTACCTCTAGTAGTGGTATATGCTTTAGGCTAAATCACCACCTCCATTATCATCTTGTAGTGGTATACACCTTAGGTTACATCACCACTCCTTCCTTTCATCTTGTAGTGACATACACTTTAGGATAAATTGTCACCCATCTCCATCCATTCATTCTATAGTGATATACGCTTAGGGATAAATCATCACTCATCCTTTCATCATATAGTGATATATGCTTAGGGATAAATCATCACTCATCTATTTAACAAATCATGATATAGGCTTTGGCTATAGGGTTCATGCACATCTCTCCACATGTCACATCCCATCATCATTTACATATACACACTCATCACAGCGTACTAGACACACACAACACTACTCAACCATTTCTCGATGATGCACTCTCATTTATGGTTCATTATTGACTACTAAGGAGAAAAAAATGAACCTCATTGCATAGACTTCCATACACTTGGGGGGACATTGCTCCTACCATTCCATCTTGCATTCCATTCCACTCATCCACAACATACTGCATTATCTTGGGGGCATTTACTTTTTCTTGCTAGTGTTTTGCATGATCACTTTACTACACATGTTATGCTGATTTCTTATATTTAATTATCCATACCATACACACATGCACATTCACACCTTTGTTTAGTGTGATCACAGATACATGACTTATACATGCGGCATGGATGCTCTCCTTTTACCCTTTCTATCTTGGTCACCTGGGGCATCCAAATTCGTCTTAATTAGGTGTTATTGTTTCATTTTGTACTTAGCACCTTACATTTACTTGATCATACATGCTTTGACATATTATCTATTTCTCTAACATGCTAATGGATGTTCCATGTACAACACGTGTTTTGCAGGATTACATGTTTTTATGACTACTTGTTTATTTTCCTATACTTGTTTTCCATTGTATGTGGTATTTTCCCTTTACTTATGTGAAAAAATGTTTGTTTTTACAACCTTGATGGACCTTCATGTCTTACAACATCATGAGTGATGTACCATGTTTGTAACCCACTTTTTGTGGTCTATTACTTTTCTTAAGTGTTTACATTGCTTTTTTGGTAGTTACTACATTATATGCGTATTTTACACTTGTCTTTTTGCATGCATGTGTTTTCAGACTAACACTTAATTTTGGCTAGCCATCCCCTTTTGTGTGCACCATTGTTTTTACCAAGCACTTTCCATTTCCTGGAGGGAATAATTCTACAAGTTAGAGTGATGTAGCTCCTATTTTGGAGCCACATTCTCCTTTTAATTATGTTGCATGTACCCCCAAAGAGGGGGCATTGTTATCCCCATTTTGAGTTCACGACAAAACGGTCGGATAACCCCTACGAAATTTTCGAAGTTGATTTTGCATTATGGCCTCTTTTTAAGAAAATCGGGTTTTCGGGTTTTACCAACAGCTCGACATGAGTTTTAACATGCTTTATGTCGTCGACTTCCAAACCCGAAACCCGCCTTGTATTGTGAAAATCGGGTTTTCGGACCCCCGCGCATCGGAACATCCATAATCCAAAACATGTTTTATGCCCCATGTTTTCCGATTCCCGAAGTCCGCTTAATCCTTTGTATCGGGTTTTCGGGGCTATGTAGCATCTAAGCACCTCATGCTTTATGCATCATGTTTTCCGAAACCCGAAACCCGAATTGCACTAAGTCCCCTCGTGTCGGGTTTTCGGACCTCCCAAACATGCTGACATGGCATTCATGCCGAGTGGTCGGTGAGTTGGCACGTGCCGAGCTGAAGTGTATTAATTACCAATTTTCTTATAAATACGCGGATTTCCACGTCATTCTTACCATTCGTATTTTTAATTCGTGGAATTTTTGTGCGTGCTCTTCCGTTTTCAAAACCCGAAAACTCACCTTGCTCGATTGGATCGTCTGTTTTCGATCTTACATTTCTCGAATTGAAGGTATTTTTCTTTCCCTTCTTTATTCTTGGTTTTTATGGATCGATTGAGCGTATTTTATTCCCAATTTCTTGCCGGGTGTTGAAGGTTTTCTTTCCTTCTTCTTTCTGTGTTGCTTTGGAAAGGGTTTTAGGTTTTTAGGGTTTATCTCTTCTGAACTATCACTTGGTTCTATTCTCTTGAAGTTTTCAATTATATGCATGATGCATGAATAACAAAAGGAGATTGTATATTTGGAATTCAAAGAAAAACCCTGTTTTTGCTTCTCGGGTTTTGAAGATTGTTTTGCAGAGTCAAAGGCCCGAAGTATATTGGAAGTTTGAAGTGTCGGGGTTTCTCAAAGTTCTGACGTCAAAAGCAAGTGTCGGGGTTTCTCAAAGTTCCGACATCAAAAGCAAGTGTCGGGCTTTGCCAAAGTTCCGACATATCAAACTTGTCGGGTTCTCAGGGTTTTCCGACATCCTCCTCAGCGTGTCAGACTCTTCTATTCTTCCGGCATATTCAGTCGATCAGGATTTTCAGTGTGGATAACATCTCCTGAGTTTCAAGCCTTTCTCCCTCCAACATTCTTCATGTCGGACCCTGGTCCATCTCAGGAGAAGGCCGAGAAATCTAGCAGGATGAAGTACAAATTCAAGAAGCCAGAATCTCCATCATATATTGATTGCAATTATGATATCAGGGACACTGAACTTGGCAATATAGATATGGATGACTTCTGGAATAGGGTGAAGAGTTCCTCTCAAACCCCATGGATGACAGCTTTAGCTAACAGTGGCTTGCCCTTGCAGCAGGCTTTCCCGTGTCCGCCCAATGTCTAGAATTTGTTTTGGCTTGTGCATCTAGTTATGACTCGGCTTCTCGTTACGTGAAGAGCCAGGCTGGTGAGGTAGTGATCAGGCTAGATGGAGTGTATTTTGATGATCTTCTAAAACTACCTAATTTCGAAGAGTATGGGGACCTGAACATCAAGTCGGCTCAGAAGGCACCGGGATAGTAATCGGAAAGACCGCATTAAGGATGACAACAAGAAGTTCTGGTCAAGGCTAAACCAGCAGATATCTAGATTTCCAAGGACTATCCCCGGATGTGATTTCATACAAGAAATCAATGATATTATCACCTGCTTGAGCCGGGTTTTTGGCTTGCCTGAATCAAATGTATTTAATGGATGGATGTATCAGTTTATGGTCACCATCAAGAAGAATCAGCAAGGGATTGACTGGGGGACCCTTATCAGCAATGAAATTGATTCTCAGATGATGACGGTCTTATCGACTGGAAAGTTTTATATGTTTTCATATGTGGCTTACGCATGGCAGGATGAGGAACTATCCCGGCCGATACTAAGGGAAGCGAGCGACAAACCCAGGTTTATAAATATTTCCCTCAAATAACAAAGAAGGGGTCCAAAGAACATTTTAGAAGGGTAAATGATGCCTTCTTCTACGAGAATATCTGCCGCCTGAACCCAGGGCTAAGAAAGACAAGAGTCTCAGACGAGGCTTGGGCTGAAGTATCCAAATGGGGGTGTATCTTCTTGCAATTCAAGAAGTTTACATATCTTGAGCAGTCATGTACTGGGAGAGCCTTTCCGTCTGCCTCGCTATCCAGGAGATAGATTGATATTGATAGAATTGGTCGACAGGCAATTTGTTGGATTTTCACAAATTCCAACAAAGCAAGCATCGAGCGATTGTATCCTTCCCAATTTCTATCGGGAGATATACTTGCTCGGCAGATAAGAGCAAAGACCAAAAATGTTGAATGCGAACTTCGGAGGAAAAATTGAAAAAGCATATGAAGTCTCGGGATGGTTTTGACATCCGGAGTGCTTAGAGCCTATGGAGCCCAACATATCTGCACGGGCGACATTGAGGATATATGGGTTGATCTGCGCGTAAAGTTGCGGTTTGCGAAAAAAGATAATAGTAGGTTGACTATTAATGAGATTCGAACATTTGGAGCTTTGATTTTCCAGATGGCACGACTGACAATGAAAGTGTGTTGGATATTTCCTATGATGGGCTTAATGAGGATCAATACGTTTTCCCACCTATTGATTGGTCAGCCAGCGAAAAAGCCTCTATTACAGATAGGTCGGCTCTCATTCTTGCTCGCACCAAAAAATGGCTCTCCTCTTGGGGAATGAATTTTAAAGATGACAAGTTTCCAAAGTTGGCTGCTTCGGAGGTGGGGCCCTCCAAAAAGAAAAAGGACAAAGAATCTTCTGGGGGGCCTATAAAAATCAGGATTCCCAAGAAGAGGAAAGAAAGACAAATCTCTTCAATTATTTCTCCAGCTGAAACGGTGGTTGTGCCAGAATCACCAACACCACCAGAAATAGGAGAAATTAATTTGGAAGAAGGAGGAAGCCAGCTCTTGACTTCATCATTTGTTGATTATCAAACTGAAGAAACTTTGTCTCTTGCATCCCAGGCTTTGGAAACTGAATCTGTGCCTCCCCCTCAACAACCACTCCAACCTCCTCATTCCCCATCCACTTCTTCAGGTATGGCCGGTATTTTCTCTGGACTCTCACCCCTCTCTGCTGGAACCCAAGTGATCACCAGCACGCCCCAACCTGTACCTCTCTTTGTTGCATCTACTACCACGTTGGCTACTGTTCCCCCTCCAATAGTAGAATCTTCTCCCCTTGAGAGTAGAATACCAGTTACTACAACATTGGCAATTTCCTCTGATACGCCACAATGGCTACTTGAGCAAACTCCGAGGAAGAGGAAAGTGATTGTACCCCTACCAGCCTTTGATTTCAGCTCACTCAAGGCTTCTACTGCGAAATCAGCCAAGAAACCCAAAACAGTTTCAAGGGTTTTGGTAGATGCTTCAGGAGATAAGTTCGCAGAGATTGCCACTCCCTCGGCTGACAAAACTAGAGAGGATATAACAGCTTCTGATTATCAGATAACCAAGGTGGCTCTAGGGAAAGTGACAGCAGAAGGAGCGCAACAAGATGCACGGGCTTCCATAGACGTGTTGTGCCAAAAGTTGAAAGAAACAAAGGACAACAAAAATGAACTTAAGGAAAAAGTGGAGCAATTGTGAGGATTTTGATTAAACTCTCAAAACCCTTGAATCCATACCACCTTCTTCTGTTTCTACCGGATTCGATTTCTCATCGGTGCCTACGATTGAGAAGATTGCTAAAAAGGAAGGGTGGTTGATGAATGGATCCAAAAGTTGCTCCAACGGGGAAGGAAGTAATTCAAGACGTGGTGAAGGTTCATGAGTCTTTGGGGAGATTCAGAAGGAAGGAGAGAAGATGGATGAGGAATTCACTGAAGAAATTGGACAGCTTGATTTGACTTGTGAAGCTCTCCAAGTGCTAAAGCAATTACCAGCACACCTCTTGGTGGAAGAAGGTATTCTCCCACATACAGATAAAAATTTCCAGCTGACCAAGGTCATCAGGTTCAGAGTAAGGATTCTCAATGAAGCCTGCAGCAAGTTGAGAGAATCAAGGGATAAATTGATCGATGGGAAAAGTGATCTAGAAGAATAATTGCTGAAGATTTGTCCAAAGGTGTCAGTTGGGAACTCAAGTATCCTATCAGCAGATGATCTCTTCAAACAAGTCCAAGAATCTGTTCAGCATGAACCTGTACACGGATTTGACCTTGAAGTCATTGGTCAGTTTGTAAGGATTGAACATACGTTGGAGGCCTTAAGAAAGCTCAGAAAAGATTGAAAAAGCTTCCCGGCAGTGCTAGTGATATTCATGAGACCTGCGAAATGTGGAATGATCATTCCACTGCACCTGATGAAAATGAAATGCAAGGCATTATTCGGAAGTTCCAGGAATTTCAGAACAAACAGTCTCAGCTGGAGGAAGAGAAAGAGGAAGGAGCAAAAGATGATGATTCGGATTAAGTCCCAACGTCCCATGTCATTTCTATTTTTAGTTTGACATGTCTTTTTATTTCCGTTTTGTCATATTTTTGATTCATACTTTGACTTGATCTCTGCGTGAGAATCATGCAAAAGCCGAACTCTAGTTAACATGCTACTTTTTAGGATCTGCCTATTTTATCTCTAGTTCCTTTTGTTATAAATAAGGGATGCCTGTGCATTCAAAAGGGTCGAGAATTTTTGGAATATTGAGGGGCTATTGGAAAGGAGAAAAACTTTGTGTTTTCTTTCAATCATTTTGAAGAATAGGATTGGATATTATTCGACAGACTTTGTGTTGTGGAATATATCTTACTTAGAACAGTGTTCTTATGTTCATGATCTTAAGCTATTCTTTGCATAGAATCTTAGTATTTCTAATTATCTCGGACATTATGTTTATGATCTAAAACTCGTATGATTATTTCGTGCTCTGTGTTTACTCGAAAGAAAATACGTTTCTCCCATTTCCTTTCTACCGTGCTTCTTTCAACATGTGAGTTTCTAACCTATTTAATTTACGAAAGCAATATCCTTGAATCGTGTGAATGTGGATTTCGGGATTTCATCCCAACCCCCAATGGTTAGATTAGTGTGAATACTGTGTATATTCTTTGCTGTGTTTTAGATTAGCAATAAACAGACACCTCACCTGTCTTTGAGGAGGGATTTAATCCCATGTACTATGGTTGAACCTCATATTTTGATTTGACAAAATATCCAACCAACAAAGCATCATTGAGGGTTTTACATACTAACACAACCTATTTACATTGGTTTAGTAAATTCTAGTTTCCACCCTTAACATTATGGGTTTACATACAATGAGTTAGTTCAAAATAGTGTACGAACTCCATACACAATAGCCTTTACGGACATGGCGTCTTTTGGAATTTATAGGAAGTAGTTCTGAAATTTGGGGTTATAGTGCGTGTGCCTCTCTATACTAATTTGGCCAGCTTGGTTTTGGATCACCCAAAAACTATGATGCTACGAGAGATATCTTCACACATTTCAGCGAAGTGGTTAGAGTTGGAGGAAACAGAGCGAGATCCTCCCTACACTTCTTCACCAGGTGGTGGTGTGAGATCACCCAAAAAACTCACGGTAGTACGAGATATCATCCTACACCCTTTCTCTCGACATGGATTAGGTGCACATGTTCCATTTACAATTTCCTTTTTGTGTATTTTACATTTTCGTATTTTGAAAAATTTTATACATGTGTATTTTACACACATTTTTACATATATACATATTTAACTACTTAATTATTTTCTCCTTGCAGTCCGGTCGTATGAGAAAAAATAAGTCAAATTGGGGAAACAACAACGATGACAACGAAGACATCACAACAAAAACACACCATGATAGAACTTACCTTTACTAACCATGTAGGTACACTAAACACCACAACAACTACACATGTGCTTTGTCCTAGGTTCACTCTTGTCACTTTTACGTACATTTTTCATCTTTAGAATCCATACTCTTCCACTTTTAATTTTTATCATTCCACACTTGATTCTATTCCATTGGCATGACTCTACTACACTCTACATATCAGGTATGTATCTCTATCTACTTTATATTACCGAGTGTTTCACTCACCAACATAAAGTGAGAGAAAAATGTAATCACAAAATCATGCATTTTAGGCATTATTTAGCCAAGTATCATACTACTATTTAAAAGGTTCTCAAGTGAAGAAATTACTAATTAATCCCACCTTTTGGCCATCTTATTTTTACCTTTTATTTCATCATTCCTGTGTATTTTCCTATACATGCCCAACTATTTCATCATTGTCCCATCATTTTAGCCTAAACAAATTGCCTAGGCCTATACTAGGGTGCCCCGATCCTTATTTTACTTTCTGTCTCTTTTTGGCATATTTATAGCCATTTTTCATCCTTATCTTTTTCCTAGTCGGCCATGTCGGGGTTAATTATGAAATTAGAACAAGAGAACCTATAAATATAAAGTTATGAGACCATAATGAGGGCCCTAGCATCACATACTACTATCACTCCATCTAGAGTTGCATCCATTGCATCACTTGATCCACATAGTGTCATGCATCAAGGCTTAGAGATCTGCATCAACACACACAACATAGGGGAAGGATTATATTCTATTCCATGCACACATGTTATTAAATTTTATCTAGTTATTATTTCTCGCTTGCTTCACAAAGTACGACTAGTACAAGAGAATCTGGGGCATGAAATGCACACACACACACACACCAAAACTACATTTGGTTTTGAAATATAGTGTAGCACTCATTTTAGTATGCCCGCTATTGGCATCTAAGTTTAGTTCGACCCATTCATTTTTCATATTTTATTTTAAGAGTTTTGATACTTCTTTTTCTTTTACATTTCATTCTTTCATCTTACATCATTTCATACATGTGATGTAGAAAAAAGAATATTCTAGGGTATCTTGCAACATTACAAAAATCATATTTTGATATTTTACAAAGGCCGTGGTGCCTATTATGCAAACTAGAGCACCCCAAAGACCTTCCCGGGTGCCGCAGTCTCATTATATCTTCCAGATTTGGCCTTTACAAGACCTCTGAGTGATTTTTCTTGTTCCTAGAATCCATAATCAGACCTGTGACACCTTGTGATAGTCTCTAACAATCAGCCTAAGTCCTTTCCTTTTACATCTTTGCATACTTAGGGTTTTATTTCATTTAATATAATTATTTAAAATCATTCCATATTGTCTTAGCGTAATTTACAATGTTTTAGTCCTCCTATATTAGATTAACTATTATTATACTTTCCCATAGTTTATTTTAATTTTAGTTAATCGGATGTCTCTTCCTCTCCTCCCATGTGACTTTTCATCTTATTACCACTTGTGACATTTCATTTTCTTTTATTAATAAAATTAAGTCATTTTCTTATTTTTTAAAGGGACTTTTACAATGCAAAATGATGTCACTTAATTGAATAATACAAAATATGAAAAAGGACATTCCTAATGAATAAATATAATGTTAGAGAGAGAGAGGGAGGGGAGAGAATGATATAGAGAAGTGATGATCTGGAGATGGGGATTTTTTTTTTGATGAAGATACTTCTTCTAATGGATCTTGAGAGAATGAAGTTATTTACCTTTGACCTCATGTTGAGGTGAAACATTGTGATTGTAACATGCACTTCTTATCAAATGTAGACACACTCCAAAGCATTGAATAAGTGTTCAAAAACATTATTATGAGACTTGCATTGTGTGGACTGAGATGACTTCCTGAATCACTTAAACATGATGACCCCTTTCTATGACTACTAGGATAGATTGAACCATACAATATTTTGTAAAATTCACCCTACTAACAACAAATAAACTACTCGAGAATTTCTTCCCCTCTTCATCTGTGTGGTTTTCAATCAACATCCTTGTTTTCAAATTCCTTTAGTTTCATACATGTTACATCACTATCAATCTTATTAGGATACTCAAAGTTTGAAGTTGAAATTGGCTCCAAACTTGAGTGTTTTAGCTCCATGGTGACAAAGGATAGTGAGATGAGTGAGTGTGCAAATTTTGACCAAAATCTCAATACTTGATATTTTTAGTAATTCTAATTCCAGGATGTCTATTGTTAGTAAGTGTCTCGATTTGGCACTTTTGAGTGTTCTTGATATGCAAAGAGAAATGGATACTCATAGAATGAGTTGTTGTAACACTTACTATTTATATACGGTGAAGCCTTGTAAGGCTTAATATTTTAGAAGTGGGTCTTCCAAGTGTCATAATGAGATGAGATTGGTATCAAACTTTTGTTATTTTAAAAGTATGTTCTACTTTGAATTTTAGATGATTCTCTCTGTTTCACCTAATTCTTAGAGCGTTTCTTTGAATATTGATGAAATAGATAAGGGTAAATGGGCTAGGAGGAATACCTGTTAAATCTAGTTAAAGTTTGTTACACGTGTATGACTTCTTGATCCACAACTAATCGTGAGATATTCCTTTTGGCTAGGAGGAATTACCTAAAAAAAAAACAAGACCACCAAATAGAAGTTAAACAATATATGTAGTGGACTACCTAGCGTATGCTAGATCCAGAAGTATGATACTCCCTAGAAGGCTATCAATCCACTATTTAAAACAATTCAATGTTAACAATAAATAAAACCATACTGCAATTAAAATGATTTAGGTATCTCATTTGACTATAGTAAGTGATTTGCTCACAACAGGCTAGGCTATGATTAAATCTAAAGGTCAAGGTACTGCTTGAAATGCGGCAAGGTCCTGTTACGGGTTGTTTTGGGTATTTGGTGGAGATTTTAGGCTCTATTCATGGTATGAGAGTAAAACATAGAGACCGACATCGATTTGAGTGAACCAGCGTCGGTTTAAGTGAACCGGAATTGGTTGTTGGTAACCAGCATCGATATGGTCGAGGTAGAGGAAACTTAATAAAATCTTGGTGTGATGACAGATCTGGGGCTAAATGGAAATGGAGAGGGAAATGGTGAGGTCTGTGTAGGTCTTAGGTGTGCTTAGGGGTAGTTATCAGTAGGATATGGGAAATTTAATGGTGTGGGTGAAGGAATGATCAAGTTTTTATGAAGGCAAATGATGGGTGCATGGGAATACAAGTAGAATTGATAACAGAAGTAAAAGAGTCTATTAAAATGAAAATGGATGAATGTTGGTTAATAAAACACTTACTGTTGTATGAGCTTGATGGTTGGATGGCAATGGAAGTTGATCAGATGGATGGAGTTTGATGTGGTGATGGTGCTTCCCGGATGCTCCCGTGAATGAAAATGACTCTGTGATTACTTCTAATGTGTGTACGAATGTTGGTTCTACTTCCATGTAGCTCTGATTCATCGCTTGCTCTCACAAAAATGTTCCAACCTTGAAATAAGGTTGTTTTGGGTTATAAATGGTAACCGACAATGGTTTCGGTCTAACCGGCAGTAGTTTAGGGTAACCGGCGTCGGTTAGGGTGGGATTTCCTAAGTTTACTAAACTGGGTAGATCCCTTTGATTTTCTTGGATCTCGTTCGTCTTTCTCTGTGGATTAGAATAGAAGATTCCCTTCTAATGGGCGAGAATGTGGTTAGAGGGAATGTATGCTTTGATATTTAGGGTTTAGGTAGGTCTTAGTTAGTTATGGCAACATAATAGGAATAGGTCTTAGGGTGAGGTGGCTAGATGAGGTGGTCGTGTGGGAACTATCCCAATTAGGATATTTAAATAATAGATAATATGAGATCATGAATTAATTTAATTTAATTAATATTAGAGTGGGATGAAAGGGGCCATGGTTAGGTAAGTGTGTTCGCGTTGGTTATTTTTCAAGGGACCAAGGGGAGTGTGACCCAATTTTGGGGTCTACATTTTGCCCCTTTTTGTTTCATATCTTGTATTGGTAAGCAACAATGACAAAAATTAGATGTGGTTACCACATGTATGGGTGAAGGTGATCCCCCTCAAACCAGGAATTGATGAGGCAGAAGGTAGAATCGGTGAGTGGTTTGATAAAAGGTGAATGTGATGAAGAGGAAGGTGGGAAACAAGGGTAAAAAGGGGTAAAGGTCTAATCGGGTAATCTAGGTAATGGGTCAGGGTCAAAGGTAGTAACATTCAAATGCACGCACATGTATAAACTTGTACAGCATGTACCGAGGTTGAAGAGCAGGAAAACTCTACATTGTCTAAGGTTGATAGGTTTATCCAAACAAGGTTGAGGTGATTCTGGTATCCAAGGTATAGGATATGGTTAGGAAACATGACGCAATCCAGTGCATGAACGTTTAGGTATGTTTCGGTACACCAAAGGTTGGGTCAGGATAAATGGTCACGGCAAGAGGTAAGGTAAGGTTAGTATGCCAATCAACACAGGTAATATGTTGCAAGGTATAGCGAGCACATGAGGTCACAGGTCACTAGTAATGTTCCAAGTCCAAGTAACTAGGTCGTGACATGGGTAGGGTCGAGGTATGGGTAAAATAATGAGTCCCCAAATGAGGATGAGGTGAGGTAATAAAGGATGAGGTCAGGAGGATAAAGTGGAGGGTCCAAGTCAGGTATGGGTGAGGTAAAAAGGATGTAGGTCACCAAATTAGGGGTAGGGGGAGGAAAAGGACTAAGCAGGATAACCGATGACAGTTTGAAGGAACTGATGTCGGTCGTGATGGACCAACCATGGTAAGCTAGGGCACGAGACTAATGTTGGTCAAGGTAAAACCATCACCAGTCAAGTCGGGTAGGTTATAAAAAAGGAAATTTCTACTTTTTACGGAATCATTTGTCACTTGCCAAATAGGAGAAAATGATAGGTGAGAGAGAAAAAGTGGAAAGTGTCCATGTGGAATGGAGAGCTAAGTTGGCAAGTAGTGTAGTGGGTGATTGGTAGTTGATAGGTGGGTCCACGAGATCAGATTGATCAATTCAGTTGGTTGGAGGTGAGTAGGTTGATTGGGTGATGGAAGAGGCAGGAGAGGGATTGGGTGGACCACCGGTGTAGTGGCCCAATGTGCCACCATGGAGATGGTAGCGTGATGAGGTAAGAGTCAATACCTTTCTTTTTTTTATGAGTTAGATTGGTTTAGAGGTAAGGGTTTGGAAAAATGGTTTTGAGGAGGGAAAATGAATTGTAAATTTGTGGGAGGGAAAAATCGGGTAAAATAGAAATGTGGGGGTGATTGGGTGAAGGAGGGGTGGGGAAGGGTGGAGGGGTGATTTGGGTAGGATTGGGTGGGTAGAAGGGAGAGAAAGGAAGTTTTTAGGAAGAGGGGGTTTTGGGTGTCGCGGTTTTTATCGATGATAGTGACTGGCGTCGGTTGAGGATTAGCCAATGTCAGTGGTAGCAAACCGGTATTGGTCACAAAAAAGGTGACCGATGCCGGTTTATGGGGGACCAGGGTCGGTTAGAGATAACCAGGACCGGTCATGATTTGGGAAAAAAGGGGTCAAAAGTGCCCTAGGTTGGGTGGGTGAGGTAGGTAGGGGTAAGAGAAGATGTTGTGGGGAAAATTAGAACATAATTAAAGGGGGAAAAATATGGAAAGGTGAATGATAGTGGGTTAGGGTTGAGGTGGGTAGATAGAAGATGGGATACGAAGGTAAGGAGGCTTAGGGAAAGAGATGTAGGGTGGTAAGTATAGGTGAGGTGTTAAGAGTGATTGTGGGTATGATTAAGGTGTAGTAATGTGATGTTTTGCTAGATGCATGCAAGAGATCAATTGAGGATGTGAGACAGGGTGCCACCCCTACTCGTGATAGTTCGTGGGGTTGTGACAAGTCAAGGAGTGGAGGCATGTCATAGATGTGGGCCTAAGTGGGGTCAGACACTACCGGCATGTAGTCCGGCATCCGAGCTTGATGGTCACCTCATCGATAGATGGGATTCAGTGACCAACACATTCCACTTACCGACTGGGGAGATGATAGTCACCCTGGAGGATGTGTACAGGATCATGTAGTTACCTATATTAGGGACACATGTATACTCGATCTCCTCAAAGGAATCTAAGGAGTTGATGTTGACATATTCGGTGAGGGACTGGGGGCAGAGATGACATTTCACAGTGCCAACTTGAGTTATGGAGAGATGTACCTAGCCCGTCTAGAGGAGATGAGGCTAGTAGTGTTATTGATGGAGGTAGTCTGTTATTTTGCACTGCCGGATGTAGAGGGTGGGAGATTCCCATGATCACTAATGGGGGTGCTACATGATATGGTGATGGATAGGACCTACTTTGCATGGGCGCTAACCTTCCTAGTGTAGTTATATAGAGTTAGAGTGTATGGGTATGGGTGGCTCCGCCAGTTCAACTTATGTTGCACATTTATTCTTCATTGTTGGGCCTATGAGCACATTATGTGTGTTCATCTGATTGGTATGCCTCAGTGGATGCATTCAAGCCGGGTTTGGTTTAGGTAGGCTACAGGCAATGGGTGCCTATGATTGGAGAGTGTCGATTAGACAGGGCTACTCATGATGTAGCATACTACAGGTGGTTACTAGAGGGATTGTCTAGTGTGGACATTATTTAGAGACCATATGTGGGTTATCCCTCATACAGATAGATGGTGATGAGCTAGACGGCTTGCAGCTACTCAGGTGGATAGAGGGTGCTATGTCGAGAGGCATGAGATGATCTCAGCTGATAGGGTCAGATGACAATTTGGGCTACCACATGATATACTGCCACCCTTCCCACAGTACCAGAGAGATGATGTGGAGAGACCACTACCGCTACCACACCAACAGTACCTACAGGGTAGGAGGAGTAGGTGATAGACCGGAGGATTGATGATGCCAAGGTGATGGACCAATATAGACAGTGGTGGGTGGCTCATTTATGAGCAGTACCACCCAAGCTCGGGATAGCCAGATTTAGCCACCATCACTGTGTAGAGAGACACCCTACAGGGGTAGGTGGCGACCCTGATTACATAGTTGGGGATGGTACAGGGGTAGTTGGCAGGTTCAGAGGTGGAGGTGGCCACTTTACATGCATAGGTGGCCAGTCTACATGCCCAGATGGCCCAGGGTGGAGATGGAGATGGTGATGATGATCAGGTGGCCACCTTATAGGTGTAGGTTACAAGTTTGCAAGGCTAGTTGGCCATTGCATAGGCACAAATTATGGCATTACAGCCCCAGATTACAGGCATAGGGTGCGAGGCTTATGGAACCATCATAGCACCGGACAGGTCCTAGTTTACATGCAAGGGTGGGACAGGGTCCCATAGGATAGGCACAGGGGTAGAGGCCAATGGGGCCACCACAGATAGTACTCGTATCTAGATTGTGGGATGCCCTAGGTGAGGCCAGATATTATCAGGATTAGTTGATGGTGGTGGGGATAGATTTTCTATCCTACGAGAGTACAGAACAATAGGCCTTGAGTGAGAGGACCAGATCATGTACCCACAATGTGGAGAGCACAAGGGGCCATCGAGCCCCGAGATAGGATTAGGGTGAGGCCACTAGTTCACGGAGGCCAGCCCCAAGTGATGTACCAGTAGGGACCCGACCATGACTCATGACGGGAAGTGAGATGGTATCGAGCTACCGAAAAGGAGTTGAGGGGAGGAGGAGACAGGAGAGACTTATATGGAGGATGTCCGTAGGATGATTCCTAATGTATGTCCCTCTATTTTGATGTATTTATTCATTTTTGATATATACCAACGTGTGCATACCAAAGAGAGTGAGGATGTATACAAGAGTTTGTGTATTTTTTATCATATACCTGCCTGCATTCAAAGATGGTGAGGCTATATATGAGAGTTTTGTGTATTTTTGATCATATACCAGCCTGCAGGATGAAGATGGTGAGGCTGTATATGAGAGTTTTGTGTATTTTTTTATCATATACCAGCCTACGTGCAAAGATGGTGAGGCTTTATATGAGAGTTTTGTGTATTTTTTATCATATAATGGCCTGCGTGCCGAAGAGAGTGAGGATGTATATGAGATTTTTGAGAGATGCATATTATTTGGTATCAGTGTATATTGTATGGATATATAGATTTATATGATGAGATGGATGATTTGGTATGATGTATACATGGTTGAGGTTATCTTGCTATTTTGATTTATATATGTGATGGAAACTAAGTAGCGTAGGCATGGTAGAGCCAGGTCATAGGCATGGATTGAGTCAAGTTTTGGTTTAGGCATGGATGGAGTCAGGTTATAGGCATGGATTGAGTCATGTTATAGGCATGGATTGAGTTAGGTTTAGGCATGGATGGAGTTAGGTTATAGGCATGGATTGAGTCAAGTTTAGGCATGGATGGAGTCAGGTTATAGGCATGGATTGAGTCAGGTTTAGGCATGGATGGAGTCAAGTTATAGGCATGGATTGAGTCAGGTTTAGGCATGGATGGAGTTAGGTCATAGGCATGGATTGAGTCAGGTCATAGGCATGGATGGAGTTTAGGTTGGTTTAGTTCTAGTGAGTCAAAATTGGTTGAGTTTGTAATTCATTAATTTGTGTAATTAATGATGATATGAGTCATGTTGAGATGTTTTATAGTAACATGCATGATAATGGTAAAGAAATGGTAGACATAATGAATGTATGAATGATGATGATAAATATGTGAAGCAATTTTTTGTTTGTTTGGTTTAATTTCCAATTATTGATGTAAAAAGGAAACTAACGAGGGTAGATTGTGATCAAGAAAAGGAAAAAGGGGATATGGTTAGGGTAGAGAGTGGCCGAGCTAACCCCCAAGGGCCCCATGCCCTTGGAGTGCTACCTACATAGTCCCGAAAAAAGGGACCTCAGGCCAATGTAGTTCTCCCGTAAGCTAGGGAAAATGTGAGGAAAGATGAGAATGAGTTGGTAGGTTATAGGCATGATTGAGTCTAGGTTTTTATTGGTGAATTGTGGGCACATTGGTTTAGGTGATGTTGAGTTGATTGATTAGGCTAAAGATGAAAATTACCCAAAGATAAGCATCGAGGATCTAGTCCTGGATAAGATGATCAAGACGTAATGAAGAAGGTGAAAAGATAAGAGGAAGCAAGAAATCCACCTGATTGGTAAGGATCATAACGGGTGGGTCATACCTTAGATAGGCTGATGAATATAAGACCCTAAAGACATTGCATGATTGATTATTCTAAAGGTGAAGAATAGTCACATGATCACCAAATGTCATGGTTCCAGTAGGTCCCTTGAGGCGGTAGGAAATGAAGGTGCAAATGGTGAGAGGGTGAAAAGTGGTTAGTTTATATGGTATGAGGTAGCATGCCTTTTTGGCAAGAGATCCAAGATCACAATGAGAAAGTCCATGACAAAAAAGTTTTATTTTTTTTTACATGTATTTGAGATAGATTGATCGATGTGGGAAGTCTATATGGGATGAGGAAATTAACTCCTTGAGGTCTTCGCAAAGCTGATTGATGAGGGAAGCTATAGATTCTCTTCTTCTCTTTCTTTTTTTCTTTTTTTTCTTTTTTTTGAGCAAGCTTTACATATCTATCCTTCGAGGGAGTAGTCTATTTACAATAGCGATGTAGAGAGAAAGATGTCCTTTTGAGGGATTCATCTTTTTATTGGAAGTTTGACTCAAAGAGTTGAATCCCATGTGAGGGATTTTAAGTCATGGACAAGAATAAGGTGAAGAATTGGATTATTACTCAGAAATCAAAGTGGAATGACCATGGGATCTCATCTAAAAGTTGATGAAAATTATCCATGAGAATCATGCCATGTGTAGCGTCATGGTACACATATTTAAGAAAAGATAAAAGAGTGATAGGTACACACATGATTCTTGTTTAATCATTGGATATGGCATAGTGAAAGGAGGGAAGTGAATGGTGCTCAAGGGATGAGCATGAAAAAATGAAAAAGGTGAGGTAGGACTGAAATTCAATAGTAGAATAGTTGAATATGTAAGGCATTAAGGGGCCTAGGCTTGGGTTTACCATCTAGTGAAGATAAAAGATAAGCACCTGATCCATAAGTATGAGTCACGATGTATGGTCCAAGCCAATTAGGAGTAAATTTTCCCCATTTACTTTTTCCCATTTTGGTTACATGTTGATTTTCTTTCAAGACAAGGTCACCGACTTAGAAGGTTTGTTCATGGACACATTTGTCATAGGCACGTTTGATACATTTTTGGTAAACTTGAAGATGGTCAAGAGCATTAAGACAATGTTCATCTAATAACTCAAGTTGTGCTAAACGGTCATGGTGAAAGTCATCATCATTGAGCATGTCATGGAGAGAAATGTGGAGTGAGGGAATCTGGACTTCGAGAGGCAAAACACCTCTATACTCGTAGACCATAGAAAAAGGTGTGGCAGCAGTGGAAGTGCGAATACTAGTGCAATACGCCCACAGAACGAAAGTAATTTGTGTATCCCAGTCCTTCCCAGTATCGTTAACCACTTTCATGAGAATTTTGTTTAGGGTTTTATTAGTGGATTCAGCCTGGCCATTGGTTTGTGGGTAATAAGATGACGAAACTTAGTTGAATACCGAAGGCATCACAAAGTTTCCGCAAGGTTTTATTTTTGAATTGTTTTCCGTTATTAGTGATGAGGCAATGTGGAACACCAAAGCGACAAATGATGTGATGATTGATGAACTCACATATTTTCTCATCTTTGTGGAGATGAGAGGTATGGCTTCAACCCATTTGGTGTAATATTCGGTAGCGGTGATTATCCATTGATGTCTTTGGGAAGAATGGGGATTGATCTCTCCGACAAGATCCAAACCCCATTGAGAGAAAGGCCAAAGGTCACAGTGACCTGTAAGGCATGACTGGGTGTATGATGAAGATTGGCATGTTGTTGGCATTTTACACAACGCTTAACATAGTCACAACAATCATGGTTAAGGGTCGGCTAGTAATAGCCTAGGCGAAGAATACACTTAGCAATAGCAAGGCCACTGAAGTGACCTCCACATATGCCATCATGAACTTCCTTAATGGTATAAGGAATTTTAGAACTCGTAAGGCATCGTAAGAGAATACCATCAAAGCTGCACTTATAGAGGAGGCCACCCATGATGACGTAATGAGAGACCCTTTTAAGAAAGGTGTGTTGTCCATTACGAGTGAGGTTGGGAGGTAAGATGGAGAGGGAAAGATAGTTTGAGTATTGTTTATACCAAAGGTCACTCGGGTTAGGAGCAGTGGTTCCGATAGAGTAAACTTCACAAGGTAAATAAGAGGGTGATTAGAGTCTTTGTATGGTGAAAAATATTTTAGAATCGGCGGGTGAAGCGGGTATTTGAGAAGCCAAGTAGGCCATGGTATCTACAAATTTTTTGGTAGAACAGGGGATGGTTTGAAGGGCGTAATGGTCGAAGGTGGTCAAAATTATGTCCACATGATGTTTATACTTTTGAAGTATCTCATTACGACACTGGTATATACCATTGACTTGGTTTATGACCAATTGAGAATCACCAAAGATGTTGATGGACTTAACATCTAAGGCATAGGTAGTTTGGAGACCCAATACGAGTGCTTCGTATTCAGCAATATTGTTTGTACAATCAAAATCAAGTTTGAAAGACAAAGGCATGGGTTCACCATCAAGCGGAATGAGAATAACACCAGCCCCACCCCCACGCTGACACTTGGAACCATCGAAGAAGAGTGTCATTTGGTACGCGGGTTCGTCCAAGGAAAGGGTAGCAATAGACTCATCTAGAAAGTCAAAGTTAGAGGGTTGGTCCCTAGAAATAGGTGCATTGGCCAATTGGTTAGTGATAGCTTGGCCCTTGATGGAATTTTGATGGGTGAATTTGAGGTTGAGGTTGGCCAAAAGCATAAGCCAATGTGCAGCTCGTTGATTTTGGTAAGGTTTGGTGTACATGAAGTGTAAGGGGACGGTATTGGTCACACCATAGGTTTTGTGGTCAAGTAGATAATGGTAGAGTTTTGTGGCAACAACAACTAAGGCTAATAATTTTTTTTTGACATGGGTGTATTAGGTTTCATAGTCCAAAAGAGTACAACTTATGTAATAAATTATCTGCTTCTCTATGTTGTTCATCAAGAGCGAGCGAGCATGGCCCCCAAGGAGTGATCGGCAGTTGAGATGTATAGGTATAAGGGTTGATTGTCTTTAGGTGGAATGAGTATGGGTGGTTGGAGAAGGTATTTTTAAGGCTTCAAAAGCTTTATGGCAGTTCTCATCCCATTTAAAGGAAACATCCTTTTTGAGAAGGTGATGAAATGGTTGACACTAATCGACAATTGCGAAATGAAACGACAAATAGACTACAACTTACCTTGTAGGCTACGGAGCTGCCGTAGATTAGTGGGCGGAGGCATTTCAAGAATGGCCTTGACTTTAGCAGGGTCAACCTCTATACCACGTAAGGAGACAATAAATCCCAGGAGCTTTCTCGAGAGGATCTGTGAAGACACATGTTTTAGGCTGAAGGCAAACATAATACTTAATGAGGTAGTCAAAGATGGTTTTTAGGATGATGAGGTGCTCGGAGCGGAATTTAGATTTGGCCAGGATATTATCTACGTAATCTTCCAATATACGATGCATGATGTCATGGAAGATGTAAGTCATAGCCTGCCTTGATATGTGGCACTAGCATTTTTAAGGCCAAAAGGCATGACTCGATAGTAGAAGCTCCCCTAAGGGGTGATGAATGTGGTTTTTGTTGATCCTCTGGGGAAAGCAATATTTGGTTATAACCCAAGAAACCATCCATGAGTGATAGCATCTTGTGACCAGTGGTAAGGTCAACCAGTTGGTCAATACTAAGTAGAGGAAAGTCATCTTTCAAGCAACTTAGATTGAGGTCACGGAAATTTGTGCAAATGTGAGTCCCCCTATTTCCTTAGTGATAGGGGACAATATTAGAAATCCATTGAGGATAATCGATGGGTAAGATGAAGGAAACGAAAATCAGGTAATCAAGTTCTTGTTTGACCGAGAAGAGCAATGTGAGGGTGCATTTTCCTCGGCTTTTGTTTAATGGGGTTTGCATTGGGAATAGTTATGATATTGTGGACCAATATGGTAGGGTCAATACTTTGGGAATGTCTCGCATAAGACCAAGCAAAAGCATGGTTATGATCTTTGAGAAAAGAAGTGATGGCTTCTTGTTCAACAATATCTAAAGATTGGCCAATCTTTAGAATGTGCGGGTCATCCCGAGTATGGATGTTGATTTCGATAGTTGATTCGTTCAACATGGTTTACATCTCACATGATAATGATAGATGAATATATGATTCTTTTGCACCAAGGTAGATATAAGTATAGATTCATCATGCTAACATTGAACAACATTAATGGAAGGTGCATTGTCCTCGATCATTTCAGGATACAGGAAGGGAAGAAAAGAGGGAGCCTCACCCTCACATTGATAAGTCAGAGGCCCCAAGGAAATGGTGTTTATGAAATTTTTTTTTAGGAGGAATGGATTCTGGATCCATTGACTCTGTTGGTGAAGGTGGTAAAGAAGGTGGAGTGCGTGAAGAAGGTGGAGAAGGGTTGATGTCCTCAATGAGTTCAATGTAGGCCTTCTTGGTAGGTAGTTCATAAATCCGATACCACTACAGTCATTATGTTTTCGAGTAGTACATGGAATAACAGTGTGATGACCTTGCTCGTAAAATCCAAAACCAAAGCCCTTCCATGCACATCTGTGTAGGAAGGTGTGGGTGAAACTAGTCGGCAGAAAATGGGTGGGTTTGTGATGGTGGTTTAGGTGTATAACTTGTAGTATCAAGTCCCCTATAGGTGAGGTTGGTACGAAGGTGAGGAGGACTATAAAGGAGATGCTCTCCTATGTGGTGATCATAGCGAGGGTGCTGGTGAAGACTTCCATACTCTTGTGGCGTAAGGAATGTGTTAACACTATAAAGGTGGTACTCCCCCAGAGTGAGGCATTGAAAAACACCTTCCAAGGGATCGGTGGTCGATATGTGGGTAGCTGCGATAGATGATGTGCTAGAGGTTGGATCAAAGGTGGAGCTAGCTGATGGGGAGGTGGATGGGTCAGTTGTGGAGGTTGTAGCAGTAATAAGAATGGAGGATATAGGTGCGGTTGAGGTAGAGACGACACCGGAGGGTGAAGTTTTAGGTGAAGAGGAATTACTCCTAGATGAAGATGCTTTAATGGGTATGAGCACATCATTGGGTCGATAAAGCATGTTGTAGGTTTTGAAAGGTGATGGGTCAGCCAGAATGGTATAAGTGTTTCCTTCATGCCCAAACTTTACACAACGGTTCAAAGTGGAAGGAACACAACCGATGACATGAATCCATGGTCTACCAAGCAATAGGTTATATTGAAATTCCCCCTCCAAGATGTAAAATAACTCGAGAACATTACGCGGGCCCACGCGAACATGGAGGATGATGCTACCAAGTGTGGAGGTGATAGCATCATTAAATGAATACAACATGATGGGAAATTTATGCATGAAATTTTTGGGTATATACATTTGTTCGAATGCATGGGAGGAGATGATATTAATGCTAGTGCCCCCATCGATCATAACATGTCATACATGGATATCATCGATGTGGACGGAGATGAAGAGAGCTAGATCTGGGTCATCGGTTTGGTGTGGTGTGATCTCTTCATCTGAGAAGCTAAGGGTGGCTACTTGGTGAGTAGGTGGAGGTGTAGGAGAAGATGGTAATTTGGTAAGAGAGGCTACATGATGAGGTGTGATGATGGAGGCTATGGGTGTAGGATCATTGGGTAAAACCTCAATAGACTGAAGAACCTCCATGAGAGCTTGGTGATGGGATTCAGAGGTTTAGATGAGGTTATAGAGGAACATCTTGAGAGAGGATTCGTGTAATTATTTGAGCATTGCGTGGTGTGTAACCCATTAGAAATAGGATATGTGGGGCCGCGGATAGTGACTTTAGGTGTGGGTGTAGATGGTATGTTGGGTATCGGGTTGGTTGGTGGGTTGGTTGATTTTTCCTTGCCTTTGTCCTTCGTGCGTGGGTAGCATGTGGATCATGTTGATTTGAGGTGAGGGGGTAAATAAAGAAACTGTAGGATGAGTGGTATAATGGCACGACGGGTAGAAACCTACTAGGGGAGAAAATCCTTGTGAAGTGAGTTGGGCGCAATGACATTTGGGTGGTGATTTGGCCAACTCTCTTATACGAACCATGTTAATTTTGAATCTTGGGGATGGATCAAAGAGTTTTGGGGGTGGAGGTTTTGGTCATTGGGTCAGTAATGAAGGAAGAACTGTGGAAACTGGTGTTGGTGAAATGGGGTCCTCATCGAGAAGGTCATCATTATCAAAGTTTTTTTAGGAGGGCATAATTGGATAAGAATAATTTTCAAAGCCTTACAGTTCTCTACATCGTGTCCTAGCACACGATGGTAAGCACAAATTTTGGTTTTGTCAAACCCTTTTGGTTTGGGCTTGAGTGGATCGTAAGGTCTAAGAGGTGGTAATGTGATGATAGAAGTTTCAAGGAGGTTGGTTAAAATTTTGGCATAGGATCCTGCCAGTGGATCACAATGGGAAGTGAATGTGGGTTTGGGTGTAGGTATGGCCGGCTGTATAAGAAGGGTCTTTACAAGAGGGGAGTGGGTCGAGCTACGGTTTTAGGTGTTGGTGTGGTCTTGGGTGTTGGTTGTGTCTACTTTGGTAGGGGCATGGCGAGATGAACCGGAAATAAAATGTGTGGTTGGTTTAGGGGAGGAAGGGTGATGGCACTGGCTTTAATGAGCTTTTCCAATACATAAGAATAAGGCTCCCTAATTGGGGTTTATTTCCATAGTTCTCATATGAATTGAAAGGTCTAGACCAGGGAAAGATTGGATGAGGGCTTAGGCTGATTTTATAGATGAGTGGGCTGCCTTGAGTACCACTTGTGTTAGCGGTTCCCTTGGATTTTGAATAATTATTTTGTGGTTTTGAAGAAGAAGAGTTATCATATGACGTAAATGACACATCTTTATTGCGTAGTTGGATTTTATTTTCTTTGATGGCCCGAATCTCTAGTTTTCGTGCCATGGTGAATGCCTCATCGAAGGTTCAAAAAGTCTGCACCTATAGGGTCGGCAAGATATGTCTAGCATAAGATTGAGTGAATAGTTCTATGAGTTCGGTTTGTGGTAATTAGAATGTGAGTTGATTGATTAGGCTACGCCAACAAGTGACAAAAATCTATGATAGATTCGTCATCATATTAACACGTAGAGTAGAGGTCAATCATGGTAACCTTCTTAACAACATTGATGGAGAAGTGATCCAAGAAGGCTTGGGCTACCTGATTAAATGAGAAGATAGAATGTCTAGGTAACCCACTGTACCAATCTAATGTGGGTCCAGTCAGAGACATGGGAAAGGTCCTCAAAAGTAAAGCGTCATCATGGGTGATCAGATAACAACCATGTTTGAAAGACCATAAGTGTTGTTGTGGGTCCTCTTTGTTATTGAAGCGGTTAAATTTAGGCATTTCCCAATGTACAAGATATGGATGAATAGGAATGGATGGGTGGATGGGCTCATTACAAATCTCATCGTAGGTGAGGGAGTTACGTGTGCCAAATACGATGCCTCCAGTGTCTACATCTTGTCCATCATTAACTTGATTAGGTTATCGGTAGGTTAGGATGGATGGGTACCTCTTGTAGCGTAAGGAGGTTGGTGTTGGACATATGATGGAGGTGACATTCCAATATATGGTGATTCCATATAGGTAGATTGAGAAGGAGGGAGTGAGATAGGGGTATGTACCCAACATGATTGATAGATGAAATGGGAGGCTACTGATAGTACGTATATGGAGGTGGAAGGGTTGAGGTGACTCTAGTAGTAATGGGGGCTAAGGACTGTGGAATAGAAAGGACAATGTTTTGAAAAGGGGTAGTGGTCATCAACACTGGGGGTGGTTGTGTAGCTATGGGTATATGTGAGATAATAGGTGTAGATGAGGTTACATTTTGGGTGGTGGATGAAGGTATAGTGGATGGTAGGTGCAATGGATGTAGCAGATGTGGTGATCATAGCAAGTATAGGGCCTATCTAAGAAATGACTAGAGGCAAGGTAGATGCGGGTAGCGTGGAGCTAGCGGAGGGTGGCAATGTATAGGAGCGAGTGTTAGGGGGATAGATACGGACATACCATATATCAACTGACCTAAGGAAACTCAAGTAGATGAGTGGGAAAGATAGAATTGTAAGGTGGTAGGGTTTTGGTCAAGGAGTCATGCGAACTCCTTGTCCCTTGTGGTGATAGTGATAGGTTGGGTAGGATCCATGGGTGACAAAATAGAAGGTGGTGAAGGACTAGGTGGGAGTGGTTGAAAACTAGCGTGGAATATGAGGGCATTTGCTTGGCTACGTGTCAGCACCATGTGAACAAGTATTGATGTGGTAGGAATGCTTTCATCATGACACAAAAAAATACACAGCAAATATAGGAAAAACAGGTGGTGGTAGGTGGATTAGGTATGAAATGTTAGCTAGAAATTTGAACATGATAACCAATGCCGGTTCATGGTAACCGCGGTTGGTCACTGTGAAAAATGGATAGTTTGTCAAAATAAGGCAAAAGGCTAATATTCTGCTAAGTAGATAACATGCGGATGGATATATCAAGACAGATAATATGATGAGAGCTTCAGAGACTCTGAAAAGAAAAGAAAGTGAATCAGGTGTCCTTTTGGGTTCGTTAACCAAAAGAACATTAAATCGATGCCGGTTGGGTAAAATCGATGACAGTTTGGGGTAATTGTATACGGAAAAGTGACATGCAAGCATGAGAATATACAAGTGACTCTTCCTCACACCCGACCTCCCGAGCTCGTCTTTGAGACAGCCGGTGGGTATGGAATATGTGTGAGATGCGAGACAAACTAGTTAGGCAATCTAATGTCTTCAATAAGCACTAGCGAATTTGTGAGTCTAAGGCAAAGAAGGCCCTCCTAACTTGAATCGGTGTGATAGATCACTCAAAGCCAGGATGACTGCTCGAAGGATCCAATCAATATCGAGATCTCGGCGTGATTCAATCTATAGGTTGTGGAATACGTGGAAAATGACCGGGATAGTTTCGTGTATTTCCTTGGACGAGGTCATATGGTGGATGGTAAATATAGTCAATTCTATGGACGATTCTCTGGCCTAGTCTAGAATTCCCTAGCTCTATTAGCTACTGTGTCTAGTAAGGATAATTGTTTGATGATGATAGGTGGAAGTGGGGTAGACCGGAATACTAGTGTGTGTAGGCCAGTGTCTATGTCTAATTCTCCAATGGATTTGTTGGGCTGCGGGATTTATGGGTCACAACCGTAGATTCTTAGTTGTTGTGGACCTGTTATGGTCATGCGTGAAATCAAGTCCTAATCCCTAATATCCAATAATCATATGCTTTCTCAGCTTCTATATTTAGGATCAATAACTGTGTGATTTTCTTAGAATATCTTACAGGCGTTCGTGCAACCTGGATTCTTAGGCTGGTATCTATATCTAGAAAAGTGTCTCCTGCATCTGGCTGTGGGACCAAAGGATCACAACCAAAGGTTTGTTCTCTTTCAAACCCTTCTACAGTCATATGAATGTTGCCTAGGGTAATCTATAGTTCGGTTGATTTGACCAAAACGTGTGTGCTTGGTCGTCTTTATGTTTAGTCCGCTCAACTGGGAATTGATTTGTTGTAAGCTTACCGTTGTTTAGAAGACTTGGATCCTAAGATTTTGATCTATATCAGTTATCGCTGTGATGAGATTGGGCTGAGGTATGATTGGCTTGAATACGTATTCCCTGGGCTCTCTAGGTCCCGTGATTGTCATACAAAAGCAACAATGTAAAACGAACTACAGTAAAATGAAATTTAACTATGTGAAGTATATCTATAGTATATATGACTTCTCTATTTTTTTGTGTTTTCTGACGAGCTTTACGAATTTAAGAAAGCAACTATTTAAAATATCTAGAATTGACAGCTAAAATAACAATTTAAAACAAACAAAATAGCCGAGTGTAGCTATTTGTCTGTGTAATTTGTAGATCTATTCTAAACAATAAAATAGCTCATCTAATCTATTTGCAAGACTCTCGATCCTACCTCAGAAGTGAGGAGTGAATCATAGTTTCTCAGAAACTATCAATCCCCACAGCTTCCTGGCAATATCGAGAGTAGAATTAACTCGAGATAAAATAATTAACTACTCTATTTGATATGATTCTAACTAGAACTTTGAAAGCTAGAACCTGGATTCTGCAGAACAGTGGCGAATCTGATGGTGTGTGTGATCTTTTCCCCTCAGTGTGATCTCCTCGTTCCTTCATGTTCACATGGATCCGGAAAAGCGTGTAATGCTAGCATCAACAGAAGTAGATATTGGGACAAAGGTAGCTCAAGACACGAGACTAAATACAATGCAAGTAGGAGAGGGATAGCGCAAGAGTATAGAGCTTGGCTTATGCAATTCCTAGCGGGATCTATTGCATGAGTCATGCAACATAAAGCGTCCAAAACGAAACTATCCTATTTGAAGAACAAAACCTGCAACTTTAATGGCTTCCTAAGTCGTTCTACTCCAATGGATTGGATTAAATAACAACAGTTCTTACACAAGATGGATATGTGGCTTACTAACAAGAAACAATGCTAAATAAGCATGCAATGAAAGAAACTAAGCATTCTAAGCAAAAGGAAAACTAAATCTATTGCGAAAGAGAAATCGAGAGGCAAATTTTGAGGGGCACAAGTAATGACAAAGACTTGCACAAGATGGATATGCGGCTTTCTAACTGCAAAACAATGCTAAGTGAGCATGTAATGAACTAAACTATGAATCCTAAGAAAAATAAAAGACTGAACTACTGAAATGAGAAAATGAGAGGAAAATTGAGGGGCCTAAAGTAATGACAGCACTTGCACAAGATGGATATGTGGCTTTCTAACTGCAAAACAATGCTAACTGAGCATGTAATGAACTAAACTATGAATCCTAAGCAAAATAAAAGACTGAACTACTGAAATGAGAAAATGAGAGGAAAATTGAGGGGCCATTTGCTTGAGCACAAGCCATCTATTTATAGCATTTGCATTTACCCAAGGTAAAAACCAAATAGAACTCTTAAACTATAAACAATGGCAAAACACTATTCCAAGGAACCAGAATCATAAATGCAAGCTTATGGCGGTGAAAGAAAGCTAGTAAAATGTTGAAATTACGCGAGTCGTGTTAAAAGAGCTTTTTGGAAAACATGTAAAGGACCACCGCCCAGAGGGGGTGGTGGTTACAGACCACCACCCTGTTCAGGGTGGCGGTCACGAGACCACCGCCTGCAGCAGGGTAGCGGTTTCGTCACCAAGAGAAAAAGGTCAAGAAAGGAGGGGAAAAGGGAAAAACAAAGCATGCGGGGGCTAAGTGGGGCATGCGGGATGTTAATGCACACTTGGAGAGATTTTCTGGATCCCGAACACCTTGTGAGGAGATCTGTATCATCATTGGGGCATGTGTCACGTTGTTCTGGCAGTACAATACCTTACAATTTTGGGTACGTACATATTGCCCCCTCGGAGAAGCATTTTAGCCATGAAGAGGCGTAAAATGGTGGGTCCGAGTATGGTGGTCCCGAAATGGGAAGTTAGAAGTTATACCTGATACATCCGTGTGTTGAAATGACGCCGTCCAAGATTCCCGCTACCTACAAAACGAAAAGAGAACTCAAGTGCAGATACACACAATAGTTTGAAAAATAAATGCTAAAATAATAGGGAATAAGAACATACCATTTGTGCGGGGATAGGAAATTACCTCCGTCGGCGCTCCAAACCTGTGAAAAAGTCATTTAAAACGAATCCGACGCTATATATATGAAAGTGGGCCCATTTTCCTATTCATTTGTACGAGTCGATTTGATTGATTTTGAGCTCTGGGACCCACGGTGATGGTTTCTTGCGTGAGTAGAGTCAAAACATCCGTGACGAGATAGCGATCATGCCTCCACGTGCGGAACATCGACCCGTGAGATCACAGGTTAGTTTTCTTCAGTTTATCCTTTTTACCCCCTTAAATTTGAAATGCTAAATATTTTGTCATGGGGGGGTAATTTTTGAAAATGTTAGTGTTAAAAGGTCCACCTAGGGGGGCGCCTACTGGGTAGGCTTTGTTTTTAGGTAAAATGGTCATTTTTGCACTTTTTAGGCTTTTTAAACTTAAAAACCCGCGTGGGTTTTCGGACCACGACCGCCACCCTGCCTAGGGCGGTGGTTACATGACCACCGCCCTGTTTAGGGTGGCGGTTACATGACCACCGCCCTTAAGGTGGCGGTTACAAAACCACCTCTCTGCTCGGGCGCGTTTTGCACTGAAATGCAAAAGGATCATCTTTTTGAAATTGTTTTTGCTTTTCTAGCATTTCTACGTGTTTTCATGATTTTTCCAATATTACTCGGATGCTAACTTGCTCTGTTTTGTGTGTTTTTGGGTGTATGCAGGTGAGAGAGGAGTATATCCGGTGGAGTAGAGAGAGGGAGTGTGATTGGCTCTCAGGGGTACTAGATGCCCTCTCACAGGATGAGGAGGACACTCTTCAATGGGGGCTGGGATACTACGCATTTCACGCGTGCCCCATGTTACACCATCTAGTCACATCCTTTGTGACTTGTTCTCATATTGGGATGTAGATCGGAACACCTTCCGATTGCCAGGGGTCCGTGGTGAGTGGACTATTACATTGGAGGACGTCTATCACATTCTGGGGGTCCCGATCATCGGGAGACGACTCACCCTAGAGACAGCAGGTTCACGGGCACAGATTGCACAATGGGCTACATATATGGGAGATGTAGTCATCTCCACGGGGTCGAAGAAGGGGGTTAGAGTTTGATCCATTCCTTCTTTGCCCATCCCCTTACTTCACCAGGCCATCATGGGGATCCTTTCCTCGAGACTGATCGGGGACAAGGGAGGAGATACATTATTATACTACTGGTCCCCTATTATTGCATAGATAGAGGGGCATGGTCGGATATATGCCTAGGGAGCAGACATTCTTGGGACCACTTACCACGAATTATATAGGGTGGTCCGTTTACAGGGGCAGTCATTGAGCCACCCGACCCTAGTCATGAGTTGGGTCTATGAGCACTTCATCCCCTACGGCAGAGGTGTAGAGGTGACAGACCCCGGAGCTGTGAGGGCAGCCAGATGGACAGACATGTTGGTGCTTAGAGAACCTCATCGGCCGATTGCTTCCCCGAATCTTTGCCGACATGGAGGCTACACCATACCACCATGGCGGTATATGGGGTGAGGAGGCTCTTACCTTGATCTCCTACTCCACCACAGGCAGCTTATTGATAGGGTGGGGCGAGTGGAGATGCACCCCTTTGGCCGAGTTCCTCAACAGTTTGGCTTACCATACATGGGTATGCTTCCCCGGTGGCGCCAGTATACAGATCAGTCCGAGAGGCCAGAGGGGGGCCTAGAGGCCGGGGTTGGACAGTGGTTACTCCTGGCATTCCTATTGCAGCCAGGAGGATAGTACGTGCCAGAGGGAGAGCCGGTGCACCTCAGGCACCCTTGCTTCAGATTTCCACGGGTCCTGCCCATAGCAGTGATGACCCCATTGAGGTAGAATCTGAGTCTGAGGAGTTTATAGGGGGAGAGACAGAGGAGGAGACCAAGGATAGTGATCCTGAGTGGCACGACACCCAGGATATCATGCAGGCGGAGAGGGCCGAGCAGAGTGCAGAGAGGGTGACTCTGGTTTCAGAGGAGCCACTCTCCTAGGGCCATGGGGAGGATGAGTCTGTTGTGGGGTGCTACGTTGCTCCAGCCATAGGAGCAGCCCCTCAGTCGGCAGCGGCATCTGTGGCGGGTGCTGATCCCATAGATCCATCTTGGAGGCCTGGTGATCCGAGTAAGTTACCCTCTCTCCCTTTTAATGTTTGTTTCTTTGTTAGGATATCCTTAGTTGCTATCTTGTATCTTTTAATTTCTTGTTTGGTTTCTAATTTGTTTTCTCCTTTGTTTGCAGAGACCGCCGATGAGTGGCGAGATTTGATTCGCAGGGTATGCACTGATACCTTGATGATCCCCATGGAGAGGACCCACGCAGAGCTGTCTGTGGATGTTGGGGAGCCTTCAGCAGCCGGTAGACATACTGATGTCTTCGCCCTAGTCTGGCATGTGGCCAGGATGGTATCGACTCTCCGCATAGAGTTAGCGGGGTATAGGACGGCCGAGCGCCTGATGAGGAGCCATTCTCGTGGTGAGACCGTGGCTGCCCCTCGGGATCTAGAGCCCTCTGTGCACTCAGAGCGCCGGCGTAGCCGGAGTCCTAGGTGTGGGCATGCACCTTCAGAGGGGTCTCGTAGGGATTGAGAAGCCACTTGGCTCTCATAATTTTTGTATGATACATTCTTTTGTATATCCCGAGATCTTTGAGTGTTGTGACCATGCTTAGTGCATGATGGCATTGTACATAAATGTTGATCATTTATATATATGTATATTTGTTCGGATCAAATTCTTGGCATTCATGGCTCACTTTCTATTTCCAGTTTCCTTATGTATACTATGATGTATGTTTATATGTTTTTAGAATATATGCAATAGTGAACAAATGATGCAAGTGTTTTACTTTCCCTTTTTTTTTGTATTTCATGTTGCTGATATACGATGATGTAGATATAATGTGATTTTGAATCTTAGTTTCGTAAGAAATTTGGATACTTCATATTTGTTTTGGCAAAGTGATGAAAATAAACTGGTACGATGAATAGATAAACCTACCCCTACCCCCAACTCCACACAACTAGTAAGATGCGAGGGCTTATCACCAAGAGTTGGGAAGGGCACAAGTTATGAGGTGTAGTGAAATGATAGTGATGGAAGATAGAAAAAGCTTTGGCAGAACCAAATTAGGACACCACAAGTCCACTCCACTCGAGTGACTTCATAGTTTTGGATGCAACTTACTTTGTGGTTTATCTAGACTTAGACCCGTAGATGGCCACATAGTAGACAAAATCTATGTTTTTAGGATTTTAACTCTCTTGGGATTTTGAACATCTGATTCATTTGTTTTTGACTCAAAGTTTCAAAGTTTGAATTGTTTGTGTATGACCTTTTGCATTTATTTGTCAAGAGGACCCCCTACACTTTGCAAAATGCTACTAGTAAGAAGCGTGGGTTTATCACCATGGGCAAAGCATAGGTGAGTAAGGGCATTTCCATCCTTTCCCAACCCTACGTCACTAGTAAGAGACACAAGCTCATCACCAAAGGTTGGTGGGGCAAGGAAATGTGTAAAATTAAAATTTTCTGTTTGATCAATGTTTGACTTGTTTATTTGAGTAAAATGTCAGTATGTGTTTATTTCTAAAGAGATATACATATGGGATAGATGTGACACCATGAAGCTTCTAGAACAGACCATAGGAAAACACCTACCCTAAGAAGAAACCAAAAGTGAGAATAAACTTGCAGATCTTGGTATGGTTACCGTTAAGACTTTGTCATGTCTAGCTTTATTTGATAAAATGATTCCGAGATAATTTGATGATATCATGAAAATGGAGAAGTATGATTAGAAATTTTATGCCAACAACATCATGAGTTTGTAATGAATTGCTTTGAGAATAAAATTCCTTGATCACAATATGTGTATGAAACAAGTGGAAAAAATGATCTTAATCTATATGAAGATGCAATGTAGATATATATAAGTAGTGCTAGCTACTTACGCGTAGAACCGCTTGAGGTGCAGGGAATTGACCGTTTTGCCAAATTCCTCACCTTCTAGCATACATAAGAGGTATGCACCATTTCCATAGTCCTTCATGACTCGGTATGGGCCCAACCATTTAGGCCAGAATTTCCTTCCTTCACCGGTCTTCTTGTCGATCCGGCTGTCTAGCCTTAGAACTAGATCACCTTCATATATGTCACGTTCATAGACTTTCTTGTTATATTGCCAGCACATCCGGTCAGCATAGACTCTATGCCGTTGCTCAAAGATCCAACCTAGTTTCATCTAGGCTTTCTAGTTGGGAAATACGTGCTTCTCTCGTAAGCGTCTTCATCCGAATCCCTTGTAATGAAATGCGAGAGAATGGGTATTTCAACCTCAAGTGGGAGAACTGCCTCTACCCTGAATACTAGTGAGAAAGGAGTTTCTCCCGTTGGTGTTCTTATTGAGGTTCGGTGGGCCCATAAGGCCGGATATAACTTTAAGTGCCAATCTCGTTTGTTTTCTTTCACCGTTTTAAGGAGAATGGGTTTTAGTGTTTTATTCGCCGCTAAAGCTTCGGCTTGTCCGTTGGCTTAAGGGTAATACAAGGAAGCCGTATGATGGCTTATCTTAAATTTATTGCATAGTTTGCAAACCTCTTCATTCTTAAAATAAGTTCCATTATTAGAGATAATGATTTGTGGGATACCATACCTGCAAATGATTTGGTTCAAAATGAACTTGGCGATTACAGAACCAGGTACAATAGTAAGAGGGATAACCTCTACCCATTTGGTAAAATATTCAGTGGCCGTGATTATAAAATTATGGCCATCTGTGGATGAGGGAGAGAATTTCCCTATTAGATCCAGGCCCCATGTAGAAAAGGGCCATGGAGTAGTGATTGGTTGTAGAGCTTGTGCCGGCATGTGGATCTCATGGGAGAATTCTTGGCACTTATGACACCTGCGTATGAACTCTACTGCGTCATGTTCTAGAGTAGGCCAGAAATAGCCCATTCGATGTATTTTACGAGTGGTGGCATGGCCACCGAAGTGGCCTCCACACATTCCACTGTGAGATTCATGGAGAATCTTCTTGGATTCTTCTGTGTCGACACATCTTAGAAGCATTCCATCGAATGCTTTCCGATAGAGCACTTGTTCTATAATGATGTATTTTTCTATGATAATACGTAGCCACCTTTTGTGTTGTGGTGTGGCCCCTTCGGATACGTATGGTCTATGATATAATTAATTATATCAGTGTACTTGGGACACTTAGAGATAGAAGGTTGGATTTCAATGTAGTATACGCACTCATCCGTAAAAAATCTAGATCTACTAGATTGCCTCCATCTAATGGATTATCAGCTAACCAATCTGATGATTTGTCCCTTAATTGATTTCTGATTTACAAATGTTAATTTGAATTCTCCCATTAGGGTTATAAAACGTCCAACTTTCTTAGATAAGGACCCTTGTGTGAGAAAAGTTCTTAAATGGTCCGTTTTTACCATGACCCTTGTTTCTTGATTCAGCATATAGTGTCTTAAGTGTTTGGTTACAAAGACTATGGTGAGGCATTCTCATTCTGCTTGTGTATAACATGTTTCATAGTCGAGCAACGTTCGGCTAATGAAATAAATTACGCGTTCTCTCTTGTCATCATCTTCTTGAGCCAGCATGCAAGCTAGCGAGACATTGGTAGCTCGTGAGTATAAAATTAATGGGCAATCTAGCTTAGGTGGCATTAGCGTAGGTGGTGACAACAAGAAATGCTTAACTGCATTGAAAGCTTCATTGCAATCTTTAGTCCAATCAATGCTATAGTATTTCTTGAGTAAATTGTTGATTGGATGAATGGCGAAACTTAAGTCCGGGATGAATCTTTGGATTGCACCCAGCTTTCCGAGAAATGACCTGATTCCAGATTCATCCGAAGGTGGAACCATTTCGAGGACAGCCCAAATTTTGGTTGGGTCAACATCTATCCCTCGTGACGATATGATGTAACCTAGGAGCCTCCCTCCTGTTACACCAAAGACACATTTTTCTAGATTTAGCGTGACTCCGTATTCTATCAGATGTGAGAGGATGACGCGGAGTACTTCCGGATGGTCACAACGCTTCTTGGCCTTAGCCAACAAATCATCTGCGTAGGATTCCATGATTTTATGAATTAGATCATGGAATATATATGTCATAGCTCGCTGATATGTAGCACAAGCATTCTTGAGACCGAATGGCATAAAAACGTAGCAATATGTTCCCCAAGGAGTTATAAATGTGGTTTTAGCTTGATCTTGTTCAGATATTTTGATTTGATTGTATCCCAAGAATCCATCCATGAGAGACAAAATTTCAAACCCAGCTGTTGCATCAACAATGACATCAATGGATGGCAACGGGAAGTCGTCTTTAGGACACACTTTGTTGATGTCTCGAAATCTATGTAGATGTATATCTTCCCATTCTTCTTGAGAACGGGAATGATATTAGATACCCATTGGGAGTAATCGACTGGCTTGATGAATCCTACTTGGAGGAGTTTTATTACCTCCTCTTTTACCATGAGAGCTACCTTGGGTTTCATGGGTCTCGATTTTTGTTTAACTGGCTTTGCATCAGATTTAGTGACGAGGTTGTGCACCGCAATGTGGGGTGCAACTCCTGTCATTTCCTTATAATTAAATGCAAATGCCTTCTGATGTTCTTTGAGGATCCGAGTGTGTATTTCTACTTCCTCTGGGGTTAACGAGGATCCTAGTTTCAATATCCTTGGTTCATCTTCCGTTCCGATGTTAATATCAATGGTTTCTTTGATCAAAGAGGCGTTACCCTCTTCAAACTTAGGTGGCGCTAGAGGTAAATCCAAATCATCCCCATTTTCTACTGTGCATATGCTAGGTTCCATTTGTGAGGGAAGATCCATCATGGGATTTCCGAAGTAGGAAGACGAATGTGGGATTAAGGACAAATCTATCATATGATAGGAGAGATGTAGTGCCGCATAGGCATTTAAGTAATCTAGAGTGGCCATATCACTATCAACATGGTCTAGGATAGTAGATTCATTTCCATTTAAAAGAGAATTCGTCATTGTTTTTATCAATGGTTCATCATGAAGGGATACCATGAAATGGGTATCCTCTAACTCATTGCTTGGAGTAAAACGTGATGCTGAAGTTCTTTATTGAATCGGCGAGAATATTTTCCTCTCGCGGGATTGCTTCAATTGATATGAAGTCAAACTCCTTTCTTAAATCTAATACATCTTTTTGTAAAGTTGTAAGTGCTTAGCTTTGGTTTCATATATCTCGAGACTTGGTTTGCTTTATTAATTGCGAGTCTCCTAAAAATCTGATGTTATCAACACCAATTCTCTTAGCTAAGATGAGGCCAAGGAGGATGGATTCGTACTCAAAGTGCCATTGTTTGTACACTCAAAATTTAGTTTAAAGGCAAAAGGTAGGACTTTTCCTTCGGGGAAGTAAAGATTACACCTACCCCCTTCCGTAACTGCATCTAGCTCCATCAAAATGGAGTGTCCAATATTTGACTGGGAATATGGATGCTGGGATATCTGTTGTGTTTGCATATTCTACTTCCACCATACAGAGATCCTCTGCTGGAAGAGAGCCAATGCCTAGGGAATACCCTATGCCTACTGAATCGAATGGTAAGAATATTGGTAGATCATTTTCTAGAAATTCAACGATTTTTGCAGTAGTTCCTAATGATACTGCTTCTACAGTGTTAGCCTCATCTTTGGGGGTTGGGGTTGCTTTGGCTAGGCTCATAGTTTCAAGATCATCATAGGTACCAAATTTTCTTTTGTTTTTGCATCGGTAGGTTTATTAAGTTGGTTTGTTGGGAGTTCAAACTCCGAGTGCACACCTGGTCTTTTCTTTAAGTCAGCTAGGTGTACATCAAATGGTTTTGGATCACCTTTGGCCACGAATATCTTTCCTAAATGTAAAAACCTTACTTCTTGAAATAGTGTAGAAGGGATTTCCTTCATGCGGTGTATCCATGGTCAGTGAGGATCATATTATAGTTAGTTTCCGATCTATAATATAAAACTCACTCAAGATGGTTTTGGGTCCTAAGGTGAGGTAATATTATAGTTCCAACCGAGGTGGCTTTAAGGCCATCATAGCCTCTTAGTGTGTTTCGAGTTGTGGAACAATTGGTTTCTCCATACCCTAGCTTTTGAAGGAAAGAGAAGGGGACTATGTTAACTGCCACCCCATCGTCAACCATTACATGCTTTACATAGTTGTTATAAACCCATACTTGCAAATGTAAGGCTGGATCACCTCGGTGTGCGATCTCGGATCTCATCAACATTTTGTTTATCTCGAATATGAATTCGACATCCCTATCTTCTTGCCCTGGAGGATGAACATCAAAGTCCACATGATTTACCTGTGTTTCAGGAGGTGGAGTGATGTTAATTAAATGACCTAAACCTAATGCTTCTAAAAGAGCAGCCCTGTGAGCAGGAGAGTTCTTTAGTAAGTATAAGAATGAAATGTGTGAGAAGGTTTTTGTTAGGTCGTTAATCAAATCAAAGGCACCCACAGGTTTTACTACGACTTCTTGGATGTCATCTGCCTCTGGTAGGTGGCTTGGACTTGGCTGAGAGAAATACTCTCACATCCTTGTTATAGCTTTGATGGGTAGTTCAGCATCTAACTCCACTAAACCGACTACTTTAGGTCATGGTTGACTTCCTAGTTGTGGCGCAACTAATGGATTTAAGCGAGGTTGAGGCTTCATGATCATTATTTCCTGTCATTACACCCTTGTTCATCCCGAGTTAGATTTAGCCTGTTGTTATTGTGATTTGGGATTGGATCATTAAAGATCTTCAGGGGTGCGTTTTGAGGGGAAACTACCCCTAAAAAGGTATTTGATGTTGGTGACGTAGGATCTTCCAAGAACATATCCATGAAAAGTTGTCTTTGTTCATCTGGCAAGCGTTGTATGAATTTATGGTAGTCATGGCACGTTCTAGTGTCATGGCCCCGAATTTTGTGGAAACCACAATATGAATTAGGATTTTAATTCCTAGTTTGTTGGTTTGATGTGTACTATGGCCCAAAATTTTGATCAAACGTTGTCTATTAAAATTTTCCGTTTGTTGTCTTTGGTTTGAATTCTGGTTTTGGTACCTAATTGAATTTTTACTTTGGACCTTGTATGGGATTTCACCGTTGTTGTTGTTGTGGATGATTAAAATCCATTGCATTGATTGTCGGGGTGAAGTTGTTATTTCGTTGGTTGTTTATTTGTGATGGAGTATTGACAACATTTACCTTTTTAGGCTGGTCGGTTACTCCATCTGTTGTTACACCCCGATTTTTGTTAAGGATTTTAGGTCCTTGATTGACGCTCATGGTAGTAGGATAAGTTGTGGTGTTCTGTTTGGGGGTGATTAACCTCCCGTTTGATCCATATGTTTTGCGACCACTGCCTATTGCCGCTTGATCTATTCGAAGAGCGCTCTCAAGTACTTCATCGTAAGTTCTTAATGGGAACTTCTAGACTTCTTCCTTCACTTCTCTGCTAAGAGAATGAAGGAATAAATCACATAGTTCCATTTGATCCATGTTTGGAGCACTTGCTGAAGAATAAAGAATCATACGCCACCTTTGGATGAAATGGGTGACATATTTGTTGTGTTCTTGTTTGATGTGTAAGAACTCCCGATTCTGTTCTTAATAATTTGTTCATGTCGAAGGCCTTAATGAAATCTACAACGAGTTGTTTGAATGAATGTATGGAATCCTCAGGTATTCTATAATACCAATCGAGAGCGGTGCCTTCCAAGGTTTTTGGGAATATTTTAGCAATAACCCCATCCCATGGGAGTAGTTCTCGAATGGCCGTAGCGTAAGCTTTGATATGTGCGTTTGAATCTCCCTCACCTTTGTATTTAGGCAAATCGGGGAGAGGTCTTGGAAGCATGATGCTTCATATGGTGAAATCCAAGGGTTCTTTCAAATATTCTGAGTAAGTCCTTATCACATATTTTTGACCATTGATGGTGCTGTTGAGGGAGTGGTGGTGGAATGGGTTGTTGATATAGCGTAGCGTATGCATCATTAGCGAAGATAAGGAAGCCCCCGTGTTTGAGAAAACATGCCAGAGAGGAGAACATATCCCCTTGTGGTGATTTGGAGTATATGTTTAAGTATGACGGGGTACTGTCCAGGAATGGATTGTTCTATACTAGACCGGGAGGAACAGTGCTAGAGATGGTGGGTCTAGTTGGCGTTTGTTGCGAATACTGAGGAGTCATGCCTAACATGCCTACTCCCGTGAGGAGATCTACTTGGCTAGGATGGTGTGGAGGATTGGAACTTCCTGTTTGCATGAATTGCGAATTTTGACTTGCTTGGGCAAGTTCTAATCCTCTAACCTTTTCTACTAGAGTTGAAATGACTTCATTTGGTGAAGTCACGGTGTTTTTCCATAGTGGCGTTTGTTGTATACCATGGTTTTGTATAGGCACGTGATACCCCGCTATGAACTGATCACTATCTTGCCAAGTTTCTCTCGAGGGTATTTCCTATATGTAGTGGCATAGAGGTATTTTCTTGAAAAGAGACCTCGGGTTGTTTTTGTAAACCTCCTACAAGTGGATACATACTTCAAGAACATTGGTTGTTCCTGGCATAACGTACCAAATATTCATTGTCTAAACCTTGGTATGAGTCTGATTGTCTACTAATTTGTGGTCTAAGTAGCATCTGAGGAGATGAACCAGATTCTCCAGTGAACGTCATATTGTTCGAGCCTGAAGGCTCTATTTGTTGCATTTGAGCGAGCTGATCTAACTCCTCAGTTTGAAATGATGAGTTATATCTGATTCTTAGAGTTTGTGTTAACAACTGGTTAGTTGAGTAGTTGTCACCCCATAATGAGAGTGAGGGTGATGATTGCCTATTTTGTTGGGCATAGTATGCCTCAAGACCCAAGAGGGGTCTGCCATATGCATCGAATCCTCGACATATTCGGGGGGTATATGAATACCCGCAGAATAATGGGAGGGAGCGAAGGTGATGGTGAAAGCCAATGAGGTGGAAAAGATGAAAAGTATACTAACTTGGAAGGACACGTAACAATATGACTCCGAACTAGAAAGTAAGAAAGTTCATGTCGGGTTCACCAATTTTGTACAACGGAAAAGTGACATGCGAGCATGGGAATCTACAAGTGACTCTTCCTCGCACCCGACCTCCCGAGGTCGTCTTTGAGACAAATGGTGGGTATGGAATATGTGTGAGATGCAGAAAAACTAGTTAGGCAATCTAATGTCTTCAATACGCACTAGCGGAATTTACGAGTCTAAGGCAAAGAAGGCCCTCCTAACTTGAACTGGTGTGATAGATCGGTCAGCAAGGATGACTGCTCGAAGGCTCTAATCAATATCGAGCTCTGGCATGATTCGCTCTATAGGTTGTGGAATACGTGGAAAATGACCCGGGATAGTTTCGTGTATTTCCCCGGACAGTCATATGGTGGATGGTAAATATAGTCAATTCTATGGACGATTCTCTAACCTAGTCAAGAATTCCCTAGCTCTGAGTTAGCTGTGTGTCAAAGAAGGATAATTGTTCAATGATGATAGGTGGAAGTGGGGTAGACCGGAATACTAGTGTGCGTAGGCCGTGTCTATGTCTAATTCTCCTATGGATTCGTTAGGCTGCGGGATCTATGGGTCATAACGGTAGATTCTTAATTGTTGTGAACCTGTTATGGTCATGTGTGAAATCAAGTCCTAATCCCTAATATCCAAGAATCGTATGCTTTCTCGGCCTTCTATATTTAGGATCAATAATCGTGTGATTTTCTCGAATATCTTACAAAAGGCGTTTGTGCAACCCGGATTCTTAGGCGGTATCTATATCTAGAAAAGTGTCTCCCGCATCTGGTCATGGGACCAAAGGATCACAACCAAAGGTTTGTTCTCTTTCAAACCCTTCTACATATATGAATGTTGCCTAGGTAATCTGTAGTTCGGTTGATTTGACCAAAACGTGTGTGCTTGGTCGTCTTCTATGTTTAGTCCGCTCAACTGGGAATTGATTTGTTGCAAGCTTACCGTTGTTCGGAAGACTTGGATCCTAAGATTTTGATCTATATCAGTTATCACTATGATGAGATTGGGCTGAGGTATGATTGGCTCGAATACGTATTCCCTAGGCTCTCTAGGTCCCGTGATTGTCATACAAAAGCAACAATGTAAAACGAACTACAATAAAATGAAATTTAACTATGTGAAGTATATCTATAGTATATATGACTTCTTTATTTTTTTGTATTTTCTGACGAGCTTTACAAATTTAAGAAAGCAGCTATTTAAAATATCTATAATTGACAGCTAATATAACAATTTAAAACAAACAAAATAGTTGAGTGTAGCTATCTGTCTGCATGCAATTTGTAGATCTATTCTAAACAATAAAATAGTTCATCTAATCTATTTGCAAGACTCTCGATGCTACCTCGAAGTGAGGAGTGAATCATAGTTTCTCGAAACTGCCAATCCCCACAGCCTTCCTGGAAATATCGAGAGTAGAATTAATTGAGATAAAGAAATTAACTACTCTATTTGATATGATTCTAACTAGAACCTGGATTCTCGCAGAACGGTGGTGAATCCGATGGTGTGTGTGATCTTTTCCCCTCGAGTGTGATCTCCTCGCTCCTTCGTGTTCATGTGGATCTAGAAAAGCATGTAATGCTAGCATCAACGAAGTAGATATTGGGACAAAGGTAGCTCAAGACACGGGCCCGAATACAATGCGAGTAGGAGAGGGATAGTGCAAGAGTACGAGCTTGGCTTATGCAATTCCTAATGCGGGATCTATTGCAGTCATGCAACATAAAGTGTCCGAACCTAAAACTATCCCGTTTGAAGAACAAAACCTACAACTTTAATGGCTTCCTAAGCTATTCTACTCCAATGGATTGGATTAAATAACAGCATTGCTTACACAAGATTGATATGCGGCTTACTAACAAAAAACAATGCTAACTAAGCACGCAATGAAAGAAACTAAGCATTCTAAGCAAAAGGAAAACTAAATCTATTGCAAAGAGAAATCAGAGGCAAATTTTGAGGGGCCTGAAGTAATGACAACACTTGCACAAGATGGATATGTGGCTTTCTAACTGCAAAACAATGCTAACTGAGCATGTAATGAACTAAACTATGAATCCTAAGCAAAATAAAAGACTGAACTACTGAAATGAGAAAATGAGAGGAAAATTGAGGGGCCTGAAGTAATGACAACACTTGCACAAGATGGATATGTGGCTTTCTAACTGCAAAACAATGCTAACTGAGCATGTAATGAACTAAACTATGAATCCTAAGAAAAATAAAAGACTAAACTACTGAAATGAGAAAATGAGAGGAAAATTGAGGGGACATTTGCTTGAGCACAAGCCATCTATTTATAGAATTTGCATTTACCCAAGGTAAAAACCAAATAGAACTCTTAAACTATAAACAATGGCAAAACACTATTCCAGGGAAACGTAATCATAAATGTTAGCTTATGGCGGTGAAAGAAAGATGGTAAAACGTTGAAATTACGTGAGTCGTGTTAAAAGAGATTTCTAGAAAATGCATAAAGGACCGCCGCCCTGAGCAGGGCGGTAGTTACAGGGCGGTGGTTTCGTCACTGAAGAGAAAAAGGTCAAGAAAGGAGGGGAAAAGGGAAAAACAAAGCACGCGGGGGCTAAGCGAGGCATGTGGGATGTTAACGCACACTTGGAGAGATTTTCCGGATCTCGAACACCTTGCGAGGAGACCTGTATCATCATTGGGGCACGTGTCACGTTGTTCTAGCAGTACAGTACCTTACAATTTTGGAGTACGTGCGATGTCGATGAAGGTCACTAGACCGACACCGCCATCTTGTTAAATTTAAATAGAGATGAAGAACAAGTGGTTTTGAGTTAAAATCATATGTGGAATCAAACCTAGAATTTTGAGAATGATGAAAATGGGGTCCAGGCACACTTATATGAAGCTGGAATACACCAACTATGATGAGGAGCATGCAAGGAGAAATGAAAAAAGTGAATAACGTGTCCTCTCGCCTCAAAACACAAGCCAAGCAGAAACACTAAGAAAAATACGATCCTTAGAGTGCTTTTTCTATTATGTTTATTCAGCTTATGCTATTAAGGACTGACTCATGAACTGTAGAATAGAGTTTTTGGTGAGGAAGGCTTCCTATGAAGAAGGAGATCTACAAGGAGAGGTTTCAGGTATGTTATGGTGAGGGTTGGTTGTCTTCTGAGATAATGACTCGACAGAAGTAACGAGTTGGGTGCCCACTGTGCCATGATCATGTGATCACCTAAAACTTCTTTTGGGTAAGATGTTGTTTAAGAATGTGTATATTTTTCAATTTTGTGATGTTTGGATAAGATGCGAGAGAGATAAGAAGAGAAAGGAAGTGCTTTTCTACAATTCCTTTGTCAACCATCAACCGGCATGACCTCCAATGTATAGGTTGCCCTCATTTAATGTGAGCTAATGCAAAAAAGTAGAATGAAATGCAGTTAATTTTAAGCCCAAATCGAAATGTTGAATTCGATGACACAAAGAGGTGAACAAGAGAAGGGATGCTCTTTCACTAATGAAAGGAAAGAAATTTTCTTTTTATAGCACCAAAACATGATTGCTTTGAGACAAATAGAAAGAAGAGAAGATTCTAGGGAGAAATTTTAGTGTGAGAACCTTTTAGAAAGGAAACAAACATGCAAATTTTCACCTAGGAATGACGAAATGCAAGGAACCCCGAATGGGTCCCACCGGGTGTGCCAAAATGTTTCACCTGATTCTTAGAGCGTTTCTTTGAATATTGACGAAACAGATAAGGGTAAATGGGCTAGGAGGAATACTTGTTAAAGCTAGTTGAAGGTTTTTGCGTACGTATGACTTCTTGATCCACAACTGATCATGAGAGATTCCTTTTGGCTAGGAGGAACTACCTGAAATAGAAAACAAGACCACCAAATAGAAGTTAAACAGTATATGCAGTGGACTGCCTAGCATATGCTAGATCCGGGAAGTATGATACTCCCTAGAAGGCTATCAATCCACTATTTAAAACAATTCAATGTTAACAATAAATAAAACCATACTGCAATTAAAATGATTTAGGTATCTCATTCAACTACAGTAACAAATTTTCTCACAACAGGCTAGGCTATGATTAAATCTAAAGGTCAAGGTCTCTGTCAAGGTACTGGTATCTTGCCAAGGTCTAGTTCTGGGCTATTTTGGGTATTTGGTGGAGATTTTAGGCTCTATTCTTGGTCTGAGAGTAAAACACAGAGACCAATGTCGGTTTGAGTGAACCGGAATCGGTTTAAGTGAACCGGTGATGGTTGTTGGTAACCGGCATTGGTATGGTCAAGGTAGAGGAAACTTAATAAAATCTTGGTGTGATGACAGATCTGGGGCTAAATGGAAATGGAGAGGGAAATGACGAGGTCTGTGTAGGTCTTAGGTGTGCTCAGGGGTAGTTATCAATAGGATATGGGAAATTTAATGGTGTGGGTGAAGGAATGATCAAGTTTATATGAAGGCAAATGATGGGTGCATGGGAATACAAGTAGAACTAATAACAGAAGTAAAAGAGTCTATTAAAATGAAAATGGATGAATGTTGGTTAATAAAACACTTACTATTATACGAGCTTGATGGATAGATGGAAATGGTAGTTGATCAGATGGATGGAGTTTGATGTGGTGATGGTGCTTCCCGAATGCTCCCGTGAATGCAAATGACTCTGTGATTGCTTCTGATGTTGGCTGTGGATGCTTTGATGCATGTACGAATGTTGGTTCTGCTTGCATGCAGCTCTAGATTCGTTGCTTGCTCTCAAAAAATGTGCCAACCTTGAAATAAGGTTGTTTTGGGGTATAAATGGTAACCGATGATGGTTCCGGTCGGACGTGCGGTAGTTTAGGGTAACCGACATCGGTTAGGGTGGGATTTCCTAGGTTTACTAAAATGGGCAGATCCCCTTGATTTTCTTGGATCTCATTTGTCTTTCTCCACGGATTAGAATAGAATATTCCCTTCTAATGGGTGGGAATGTGGTTAGAGGGAATGTAGGCTTTTATTTTTAGGGTTTAGGTAGGTCTTAGTTAGTTATGGCAACATACTAAGAATAGGTCTTAGGGTGAGGTGGCTAGATGAGGTGTATAGGTGAGGTGGTGGTGTGGGCATTATCCCAATTAGGATATTTAAATAATAGATATTATGAGATCATGAATTAATTTAATTAAATTAATATTAGAGTGGGATGAAAGGGGCCATGGTTAGGTGAGTGTGTTCACATTGGTTATTTGTCGAGGGACCAAGGGGAGTGTGACCCAATTTTGTGTCTACACTCTCATTTGGATTAGTGCGATAGTGAGAACTCCATCAAGGAGGGTAGAATATCAAGAGAAAATATAAACCTCCATAAATAAATTTATACTCCACCTCATCAGTCAAGAAATGGATTGAATGAAATTTTATTTTATGAAGAACATTTTCTTAAAATTTCAGGTAATTTGGCGTGCCAAGTCACTGGGAAAATAGAAATACATTTTCAACTAATCTAGGAAAAAATGGATTTCATGGCTGGAAAATTCTTTCTAATATATAAAATAAATCATGTCATGCCAAATTATAAGTGATGTACCATGTGAAATCATTTTACAAGAGGATAATTTTTGTAAAGTTTCACGAAGATTGGGTAGATGGTTTGGAGTTATCAACAAAAATCGGTTTTTGGTCATGGAGGTATTTGAAATATTCTTAGTAGTATAACAACATGGAAGGGAGCATGAGGGGAAAAATATAGATTTAAAATACAAAAAATGGCAATTGTTAATGTTCAAACCATTTCTCTCATATTCCATATTTTAACTCATTTGATCAAACCAAGCTCAACTGGGGTTGGATGGAGGTAGACGTTTAGTTATACCTAAAACGTAGTGGAAAAGAGGTGAAAATGGACAAGAGGGGTAAGGAAGATATCTTTGCACCATATTTTGACAAGTGGAATCTTGTGGTGGAATGTGAGTGAGATGGGAGGTGCTAGAAATGGGATTCTAGGAGCTACAAGTGAGTTTTTCACATGACTAGCAGATTGACTAGGAGAGAGGGACTGCATTTTCATGTCCCTCCTATCCATTTTGATGTTGGTACATATTGGTGAAATAATTTTTTAGGTGGAAAATTGTAAGATTTTGACCAACGCTATGGGAATAGGTCCCTCTATTTGAATGGGGCAGCTCCATTTATAGAAAATAGGAAATTATGCACATTATTCTATGAATTGGGGTAGTATTTCAACCGGGGATCACATAGGGGTACTTCCCTACACCTGTGGAAAATTTATTGTAGAAACTACAAGGGAGGAAAATATTGAAAGGAAGGTGTGAAGAGAATAGAAAAGAGGGGGTTTTGTACAACATAGTTGACTCTTTCAAAACTAGAACATTACCCATGAATTCAATGAGAAGACACCATGAGAATCAATAAGGAACAAAATACACAAAACATAAAGTCTTAATGCATAACATTCAACAATTACGTTTATCATGGAGATTGAGAGGAAAAACATAAGTAAAAGAAATATGGGAAATTTGATCAATTGTTCCTAGAGAGATTACAAGAGCTAGTAAACAAGATTAACCATCATTTGAAATGGGAGAGGCTCTCTCAATTTATATATTTACAAGACAACTCTTCGTCTACCCCCACATGACTGTTCATGTCCCTATTAAACTTGTGAATCTTTGTATTTCTAGGAAGGAAAAAATAAGTCTCATTTTTATAATTGCAAAAGGGAATTTTACATTGCACAAATATTTCATAGTCACTTTAATGAATAAGACAAAAATTCATGATTGTTTACAAAAAATAGAAGGGGTAGAGAAGAGGAGAAAGAATGAGAGAGAAGAGAGAAAAATGCTCCAAAGCATGGATGAAGATGCTTCCGCCTTTGATGAAGATCAGCTCCAATGATGTTGAAGATGAAAACTTGCTCCAAGATGGCCCTCTATAACACTTCTATGCTCTGCTCGCGATGAAGATTTATATTTTGGAAACCTTTTCCCCTTGCAAGACTCTTTAGAATGACGACTTTGGGAAATCACCACTTTTGATGCACATTGAGAAGAGAAAGTGATGAGAAATGAAGGATACCCACTAATAAAATTGGAAGATGAATCCCTTAATTGATAAAATAATTTGATCCTTGAGACACTATCACATCTTCATGATCAACCATTCACATGGGAGAAATTGGATGCACTTTGTTCACCCAACCATGATCTTGATTCTGCCACTGGAACACTAATGATGAGTGAAGTATGAGAAAAATCCTTCCAATTACAAAGTAAGGAAGAAGTAATATATCAAAACTAATTCCATACATATTCTTATCATGAACTCCGTTTGAAATGAATTGAAATATCTTATGGGAAAAAAATTGGCATTTTCTAATTTTGGCACTTTATGCTCAACTACATTGGGAAATGTGGGAATTTTCTTGAAAATTAGGAAGAAAAATTTTGTGAGTTACTAAATCATTCTAGGATGATTTGAAGGACTGAAATGTGACCACTTTTATCTCATTTCACCCATTTATATATTTTTATTTTCAGAATTATTGTCACCATTATTGTCCCATTCTATCAAGTTTTGTCAATCTTGTCAATTTTTCGAGTGTCTCGATCATGTGGATATGAAATAAGGACTATGAATGTAAATTTTTCTCAAAATTACTATTTTTAGTAGGTCTCCCATATAGGATTACTAAAAATATAAATTATTATTCCCGGTGTTGGACTCAATGAAACCACTTGCAAAAGTTTACATATTTCATTTCAAGGCTTTGCTCCAATTTTTGAGAGATTTCGATCACCAGTGTGCTTTTGTAGATTTGAGAAAAGGTTATTTTTTGCTAGCAACTTCATGTGGATATAAAAATGGTAATAACATCAATGGAGGCATGAAAAAATCCTTCTTAAATTAATTTTTCAAGGAACCTTCATGGTTAAAATTTCATGGAAATCGGAGTTCGGAACATAAGTTATGAGCAAAACAAGATTTGAGGAGTTTAGGGCACAAAAGGGGAATTTTTGTGTTTGAATGTCATAAAAAATTAAAAATATTATTTAATGGATTTCAAGGAGTTTTATTTATGTTTTTAAGTTGTTTTTTTGAGTTGTGAGTGGTGGTGAGCATGAGTGAATGCATTTATGGAGTGGGAGATGGAAGGAGGAAGCACATGACAGTTAAAGACTTAGCCAATTTTTTGTTTATGATCATCTTAGACATGGGTGCATTTTTTTCCCCAACTTTCACAAGGGTATGGGATATATGGGGTAGAAAAATATGCCTTCACCTGAGCATGACAAGTGTCACTTTACTGTTTGTATGACGGAGGAGAGATAAAAGCAACAAAATAGCTCTCGGGGGTTGAGACTAGGTCACATGAGGAACTTGGGAAAGGGGTAAAAATGTTAATTTTTTTTGTCTCAAATGTACCAAGGGGGTGGGATAAAAGGGGAAGAAAAATTCACCCTCACCTAGGAGTGACAAGTGGTGGAAAGTGGTTTGATGAGGCAAAGAGGAGAAGGGGATGAAAAATGGCCTATGGAGCCTTCCCATGGTCACATGATGAATCAAGGGATAACATGGTCATGGGGCAATTTTATGTCCTAATTTTCCCAATGGTATCAGATAGAAAATTTCACCCTCACTTGGGAGTGAAAAGTGGCACTTTGTGATTGCATGATGGGAAGGGCTAGGATTAGGTGAGAAGGGGCTTAACTGACCTCATCGGGCTTCATCAGGGTCATGTGGTGGACCAAGGGGCTCAACTAGGCATGGGAATTTTTTTTGTCCCAAATTTTCTAATGGGATGGGACATCTGGACAAAAAAATTACACCTTCATCTCAGGTAGTGACATGTGTCCACCCTTGAAATTGACTAAATCTTGAAAGCTTACCTTGAGGAGGTCCTTGAAGTCGAAGTTTTCAGAGCTCTGAGTGGAATTTTTGGCACTTATTTATATGAAATTGACTCCAAATATCCTTTTGAGAAGTATTACATGGGTCCCATGATCTGATTATGTATGAATTTCCTTAAAAAATATCCTTTTTTCTCGGGACCACAGGTGTTCATGAAAAAATAGACTGTGGAAAGAAACAATTTGGTCTTGTGAAAAATATGAAATCACCATCATTTATGAATCATATTTCCAATGGTATCTTTTTGACCTTTAACTCTTTATTAATCTCCTAAAATTATCTTTCGAAGCTCATCCACTATTTTGAACTACAAGATCCTTCACCTTCAAAAACATGCTTTCATTGAAACTTGTCCCTAAACCTTCAAATATTCCTAAACTTTCCTAAATCACTTGAAATATGATCTTATATCCTCAATAACACTTCTCGATGAATTTGGGCCTTCATCTATACTTGAGGGAGTGCACACCTATCTTAGAAAGGATAAAAATAGTCATTTCTAAGTCACTGAAGAATCTACCTTGAGAAACACTGCATTGGAAGAACTTCATGAACTTGTTTTCATCTTTCAAACACATGGGAAAGGTTATTACAACACATATGAGCACTTGGGGGATTGGGATAGGCATAACATAGAGGGAACTGATCCAGAGGATTGCTCAGGATGGTTTACAAAAAAATTTGACACTAGGGTAAAGTTTCATGTTTTCAACTTGAAAATTTCCTTTACAAAAACACATGAGACAACAACCGGGCTCTCACTTGGGGACTTATCTTGGATCAAATAAAGTGAGGATAAGATAAGAATGAACTCCAAAATCTCAATATATAAATTAGACTAGTTCCTTATCCATTGGGCTTTATAGAGAGTCTCAATAGAAGCAAGGATAGATTGAAAGAGAGCACACACACACACACACACACACAAAGGAAAAATGACACACGAAAGGGAAAAACACACACAATGAAAATGGAAAGGGAAATACATACCTAAATCACCTATGGTACACATGGCGGACAACCCACTTTCACCGTGGCACTTTTTCTCTTCAGATGTTACCTCTGAATGAGTAACATTGAGTGATGATGTTCCATGAAGCCATTGAATGGTTCAAGGAAGTAGCCTCCTTTCTTTAAATTATTATGAAATGTCATGTGATTTCATGAGTTCCTATATGATTAAGAGGAATGATTCTACATGATCACTTTGATGGTCAAAGTTTTCTCACAAATTCCATCGATTTAAGATTGTAAATTGTCCCCACATTACATTTACCCACATTGTCATTCATCATTTCCCCAAGGCTGATTTTTGATTGGATTGTTTGAATGTTATAACTTATCTTGTTTCCCATATTCATGATTATTGACAATTTTTCATAGAGGCATTTAATTCATCTTTTTTTCTATTTCATTATGAGGTGTTTGAATTGAATGAAGAATCAAACATAACCTCATACCTATCTTGTATGGCCATAACATGAGTCAAGAGGTCAAGACTTAGCTTGGGATCTTTCCATACCTTTTGTCACTTTCAATATTTCTTGCACATAATCCTTTTTGAAACTACCAAAATCTCACCTTTACATTCATTTGAATAACCTTCATTTTGAAATTCAAGGAAACAATTTAGATGAATTGATTCATCATCCCAAAGTATCATTGCATTCCACTACTTCTTTGTCTAGGGAGTCTCAACTCCAAGGACTCAAAACTCTTTGTTTCAACTTTTTCATCATAGAAATAATCTTCCTCTTCGAATGGAAAAGATAAAACTTTAATTTCATCATCACATCCATCAATCATTATTTCAAGAGGGATATTATATTTTTCACCTTGCTTTATTTCATCATGACCAATTTTCAAATTGGTTGAGAATTCAAATTAGATTCATACATGTCTTAAAAATCCATGGCTTGCATCAGGAGTTCAAGACTGAGATGAGGGTCTTTTGTTTCTTATGTAATTCTTATCATTTCTTGCACAGATTCTTCTTTCAAACCTTTCAAAGGCTCATCACAAGTTGTCTTTTCTTCTTCATGGATGACATGATCAAGATAATATTCATCTTTAAATGGGAATGAGAACACCTCCTCATCATGGGTAAACACATTATCTGATTTCTTAGCTTGGAATTCATCAAGAACCATTTCATCTTCCTCATGGCTTGCATCATCCAAAAACTTAGGGTTGTCCTCTTACAAATCAATATTTCTCCATACTTCTTCATGATCAATACCCCATCGAAAAGGAATGTTGGGTCCTATAAAGATAGGAATATCATCCTCCTCTTTGGTTGTTATGAAATGATTCATATTCCCACTATCTTGGTACAAGATGTTAGCTCCTGGATTTCCTAAATTTTACACCGTATATCTCATATTTTTGTTGGAAGAAACTTTTTCATATCTCCCTTAACCAAAATGGTTATAGAAGAAAAATTCATTTGTATTTTTCCTCCCAAAGTTTTGGAAGAAGATTCTACTTAAAATATTCCTAATAAAGTCAGAATGTTTTCTACCAAGATAGTTATTAACACCTTATTGTCTTGAAATTTGGTGAGAGCCACATGTGCATCCTTGACCTTCCCTACAAGTGGTAAATCATTTTAATCCATGGAGTAACAAGATCCATTATCCTAATTCAAGGTGAGTTTGAGGGAATTGATAACCTTTATGGGCATTACATTATTAGAGGCACTTGAATCTATTATACAATTATTCAATTGGTATCCTCCAATGAGAAGGAAGACATAGAAAGGATCAATCTTATCATTTTTTTGATGCACTCATAAAAGCATGCTCTATGATGGAGGTATAGGTGGGGTTGGTAGTAGTCCTTTAGAACTAGGAGTCATAGTATTGGGATTTGAACTACTACCCTTGATATGACAGACAAACTTCTCAAATTGTTTCTAGATGAGTCCGTAAATAATCATATTCAAAAATCTGCACTTTAGATTTGTTCACATGTTCTATGATATCAAAAGGAGTAGATATGGATAGGGGGATGAAGACACTAATTTTTAAGTTAGAATAGGCTTGGAAGGGTATATGTTTGGGGAATCAAGTTTGATTTTGAAGGTATATTAGAAACTCTTGAAGGATATATTTTATAAAATAAGAATTAGAATTATATGGGGTATTAGAAGACTTACTTGGAATAAGGTGACCTCTTACTTGCCATGAGATTTGGTTTCTCCAAGCCAACTCCATGAGGGTGGAAGTGGAGATCCTTGATTGATTATTTTATTTTGTAGAGTCACCACATGAGGATTTTAATCTTCTTATTTTTTGCAGCAACAAAGGAATAATCTCATTTTTGAGATTGAGAATGGGTGAATACCACACATGAGAAACTAGGTGCATCTTTTCATCATATTCTCCACCTCTTGAATATTCACAAAATCTGATTTGTACATCATTATTTACTTCTTCAATCTCTAGGAAATTATTTTCTTCAATTTATTTTTCAAGTCCTTCTTCATCTTCTTGAGTTATGTAAAATTGCATTGATAGGTGGAGCCTCTAAGGAAATCCTTTGAGGTGCTCCTGCAATCTGATCTTTGTTATGAATTTGATGGAATGATCATTGGGAAACTTCCTCTTAAACATTATCAATTGTTTTCCAATTTTGTAACAATGGATCGGTTCTATCATATTTGGGATGATGGGCCTTATCCTTCCTCAAAGGATTCTTGATCTTTCCAAATAGGATGAGGTCATCTTCTACTTCAATGGAATTTTTTGAGATTATGTAAGATCCATAGGAAAATATATTCAAGGATGAATCCTACCTCGAAATTGAGCATTGATGAATAATATTTTCACGTTGTCATCGAATGAAATAGCTTCAAAGGGTATCCTTTTGATAAACCTGTTATAACGGGATATGAAATCCCTCATAGTCTCATTGGGCCCCTTTTTCATTTGAACCAACTGCACTAGGAGGTCTTGACAATCTTCAATGGATTTGAACCTTTCTTCAAAACTAGTTTTGATGTCATCCCAACTAGTGATGGATCTAGCTAGTAGGAGATAAAACCACTCCACTACCTTATCTTGTAGATATTCTACAAACAACCTCACTAACACATCTTTTATTCTAATCCCAACACTCCACATGCTCTGATAAATTTTGTTACATGTTCCTTCGGGAGAGTGCACACCATCACCTCTAAATTTTGGAAAAATCTTTCGAGATCCCTTTGGTAATTTATTGGATAGTTTGAGGGAGGTCAAGTAGACATGTTTTTTTACTCCTTGGCACAATTTATGGAGGTATCTCTACTTCATCCGCTATTCTTGGTTCTTCTTCTTCTTTTATAAATTCTTCTCCAAATTCTTCCTCTAGTTTTTGTTCTTCTTTACTAGGGAATTCAATGTTCAATGGTGGTTGAAATATGGGATAATTAAGAGGATTTTTAGGAGGATAATCAAAAATATCTTGAATAGGATTTCCATGGGTACCACTTGAAGAATCGGATGGAGATGAGGCTTGAGAGAAGAAATATGGATTATCTCTGATTTTTTCTTGCAGATTTTACAAACATCAAAAGTGGTATTATTGAGCCTAGAAAATGACTAAGTCCCATAGCATAGGATGAACGCACATAGAAGGAAAGGTAGGAAAAAGGTGCATAGAGAAGATCATGCTAGAAGAACAAAGTGCACGTGAAAATTCCGAATAGTTTAGTTTGAGTAAAGGTCTTGAGTAAACATGGAGAGTGCGGAGGTTGGTGCATGGAAGAAAAATAGGATGCTGGGACTTATCCACATTATGGAATATTATGTTACATGGAAAACACTTAAGGAGGTGAGAAGGCATGATGAGTGGATAAGGTTAGAACTTGGAGTCTTGTAGCTCAAGGAAAGAATATTCTAGGAAAGGAATATTCTAGGATGTAATCATTACAATTAGTGGAGGCTAATCAGGGTTTTGGCAAGTTGGCATAGGCACTCAATTATGGAGGAGCATGATTCCATCTGGCATGTGGCCTACCCATGAGTGAAGTTGAGGCGAGAAGAGGAGAGATCCCAATTCTATTTAAGAAGGTGTTTGGGTCCAAAACAAGGGGGTGTATGTGTGTAAGCATAGGTGTGTATGTGTAAGGATAAGCAGAGACATAGGTAGGAATGAGAGGTGATGTAGGAGGAAGAAGATGTGTGTTGCAAGGCACAAGGTATTTTGGGTGCATAGAAGAGAGCATGGATAAAACCCTTTGAGCAGAGTCAGTTTGTAGAGATAGGGTGTTATTTCATAATGTATTTGGTCTGCTATGATCCTTTTGATGTAATTCGGCAATTGTAAATAGTTTTGAATCAATGAATATGATGGATTGTTATGTATATCTCTATTTATAGGTTCAAACCCTAGTGTTCTTCATTTTGCCTATGGTTCAGATCTGATTCCTTTGTGATGTTAATAATGCTTATATTCTTTTCATGGTGCATATATGCTTAGATCTAGTGTCTTTACTTCTATGATAGAATGAATGCATGTATTTTTGTGTTTGCACATATTCCTCCATTAATGGATAAGAATTCTTACAAATATCACATAAATGAGGGGCTCGGTGCCCATGTGCTCCTCGGGTGAGCACCCAATCAAGGTTGGGTGATATGACGATGTGCTTGGGGTTTAAAAGTAATAAAGAAAGGTGACTACATTTTGGTTCTATTTCTAGGACCTCTTTTGAAGTTGTAAGAATGGTGTGTGATGACATAATGCTTGACCTTGGACAATGTTGAGACTTGGCTTAAGAACATGGAGGATGAGTTTACATAGTGATTCAACACTGGACCTGAGTTTGATGCACGTAAATGGGTAGAGGAGCATCTGTATCATGATCTTTATGAGATATTATTTTATTGTTTTCCAATAGAACTATATGAATGGTTTTCAATGTATGCATCGAGGAATATTTTCTATTATCGACCTCATATTTGGACCCAATAATATTATTAGGGGATTCATGATCTTGATTTGACTTGGAATCATGTTGTTGATCATTGGTGGAGTGGTGTGTTGACTATCTATACATTGGAGTACACAATTTCTATGTATTCTTTCCCAAAGATTTTTGAGTTTGAGTTCTTGTGGGAGCCAAGAGGATCATTCTTTCATTCTATACCATTAGCCATTAAGATCTTGATCATCACTTTGAGTTTAGAATCATTTCCTATGGCTAGCTAAACTCCCACTAGGTGTGGGGCATGGAAGCTGGTGTGGTGAAAAATGGTGGATCCTACGGTGGAAGAAGAGAGAGAAGAGAGATGACTCAAGTATAATGAAGTACAAGAAATGGAGTTGGTGAGACAACATGAAGTTGTAGGAGTGATGGACTTATAAAGGTAGACATTGCAGGAAGGATTTGAGGTTTGCACGGAGAACGTGGAACTTGAGCAATCTGTGCTACCCCATCTTAGCAAGTGCGGGAGAGAAACCCCCTCACTTCCAAGTGACATCTTTTCATATACGAAAAGGAGGAGATCCATATGCGTGCATCTTATCCCACATGGTGACCAAACCCTGGCGCTTAGTTTTCTAGTTCTTGAGATAAGTATTGTTAATCCAGGTTGGTGTTGGTATTGGTATTTGAGCAACACCTAGTAGATATAAATTTTCATTTAGTTCATCTATGGCAGCACAGAAATTTCCTATGTTTGGAGGCATCCTATCTAGCACATAATTTGGGCAAGGTGTGGGTACATAGAGTTTGGGTATCACAACTGGAAGTGGTTCAATGTCACAGACCACATGTTGGCACGTAGTTTCAAAGCAAATGGTGGGGGTGCATATTGAAACCGGCCGCAGACATTTACCTACTACAGAGGAGGATCTAGTGGATTCAGAGGAATAGGAGATAGTAGATCTAGTGACATTGGTGGTGGACGAAACATAGGAGGAAATCAGGGTCCAGGATCTAGTGGACAAGGACCTCAACCACCTCAGCAAGTGTTTATGAGATGTATTTGCAGTTACATAAATACAAAGGTGTTGAGGATTTTAGGGATCATGTACACAAGTGCTAGTTGCTATGGCATACTAAGGGTATCACTGCCTCGGAGTGGAAGGAACTTTAGTTTGCAACCATGTTTCAAGGGTAGGTGTATAGATGGTACCAAAATTATGACCCACATTATATGGTGGTGGATTATGTTGTGCTACATGATGCCTTTTTGGTGGAAATCCACATTCCTGAATTTGAGTAGAAGATCATCAATGCACTCAAGGATATTCAACATGGTATGGAATAAAGTGTGTAGGAGTATGATGTGTGCTTTAAGACACTCTTGTAGAAGCTATCTTATGATATCCATCCATCACAACATGCGCAGTGCTTTGTTGGAGGATTGATAATGCCTTTCAGATGAGCACTCTCCCATAATACTTTCAAAAATATGTGGGAGGCCTTTGAGGCTAATGTTAGTGCAAATCGGCAGACTCCACTGGATGTTCTCTCAGATTTCTAGTTTGATAGTGGGCATCCAGTGTGATTGCACAACATGGAATCTTCTCCCCAAGTGTGGGACTTGTAAAAATGGGAAAAACTCTCTAGATTCAAGGTTGGTTCTTCTACTCCTCAGTCGGTCAGATGTGTGCATGAAATTTGTAGAGGTTCAACTCAAAATCCTACTCTAATTCTACCAAGGAGACAAGGATAGAAGAGAGAAAATAAGATAAAACTAAACTAACAAGGTGATACACCAAAGGAGTGATGGACATCTAGTTCTAGCAAATTGACACAGATTGTAAAAATGCAACACACATCATGCACAAATTGCTAAAATGTAATGAAGGATCAAAATGAAGCAAACAACACAAGAAAAGGATTGAAAACTCATTCACAGAGCTTGCATTATCATTTCCATTTTTAAATACAATGCATTACAACAAAGTGAGGTAGAAAACATATTTTAGTCCTAAAAGAGGTCTGATATTCCACAAATTCACTTGCCAGGGTGAAGGAAGGAGCTTGCAAAACATAAAAATGTCCAACCCTTTACAAATGAGCCCAAAATGGCTTTTAACAATGAAAACCCGAGCCAAGAAGGAGAAACGTGGGAAAAATGAAAGGAATGATTCAACCACCAACCAAATCCATCAAAACAACATGGGTACCCTTAAAAGTTCATTCCCCAATATTTTCAACCATGCTGGAGAAGAATGGAAGCCATACTGCATTAAAAATGGTGGTTGAATGTCGGTTCTACTCTTTTCCCCATGCCAGAGGCATTTTCTCATTTTTCTCTCACTAAAATCCACCAAAAACAAAATTGAATATTCCATCATGTAGAGGACTTTAATAGCTTTCCAATGACACCAAAATCGAGAAAAAATGAGCTCTGGATCGAAATATATGTCCCTTTGAAGATTTAGGGCAAAATAGGGGCAAAATCGGGTCGGTGGGCAAACCCAACATTTTTCCCTTTTTTGAATTTGGGAAAAATTCACTAAAAATCTCTACCCTCCACTGCTCCGATGCCACATGGCACATTCCTGTTGGTCTATGGCTTCAAATAGACATTTACGCTTTTTTGAATTTTGGAAAATTCTCCAAAATTCCTCCACTGCCCTACTACCCCGACGCCATGTGTCATCCTCCTATTTGCTCAGGCACTCCAAACTTTCCTTTGATACTGCCAATCACTTTGGCAAAATTTCCAACTTCTCCATGTGCCCTCAACCTCCACCAAGAATAGGACACATGTCACACCTTGATTAGTCCACGGGGCTTCTATAAAAACCTTCAATTTCTCCTTGGCAGGCCTTTGGGCCAAATTTTTCCCTTGCGCCCTTTACAAATTTTGGCAAAAAGACAAGGTTTGCTCCATCTCTCTAACTCCCACTGGTTCCATAGACACGTGACATGTTTCTATTCATTGCGGCCTCTAGGACAATATTTTTCGTTGCACCCTTTTACTATTTTGGTGAAAAGCCTAAAATCACTCCACCCCTTTGCCTCCCGCCGACCTTATGGACACGTGTCACACCTTGATTAGTCCGCAGGTGTCGGGCCAAAAATTTTCTTTATGCCCCCACCAAGCCCATTGGAAATTTTTATAACTCACCTCCACCAACCCGCCATTCCACCATGACGTGGCACTTTCTGATTGGTTGCAGACCTTCCTAGGGAAAATTTCCCTCAAAAAATCCACCGAGCCATAACTTTCATAATACAAGGAGTTAGAAGGAAAAATTTACCTTTCTAGAAAGGTGAGAAAATTCTCTATCTAATGAAGCCATTTCCAGATAATTTTGAGTGCATAAAAAGTAAAAAAATTGACTGAGGCACAAGGAAGGAAGGAATGAAAGAGAGTTAGCCAAAAATAAGCAAGGGGCTTATTTTGGATAACATCTACTATGCATGTTGAGGCCATCGGAAACGTTGACACTTGGGTAAGCCCATTTTAAGAAGCATAGATTGATGTAATGGAAAAATAGCTTAAAAATTTGTCTACAAATTCAGCTCATGAAACATGCAATGGACTTTGGTGCACATATTGTGAAGTGGAAGGACACATAAAGGATAGTTTCCCTTGAAGGTCAGTACACGCCATGTCATTAGATTGTGAAATCTATCACAGGATCATGATCCAAGTAGATTCCCTTTGTTACAGTGTGCACTATGTAAGAATGTGTCTTCTTATTGTAAGATTTGCACATCCACTACTCATGATACTGAAGGAATATTGATTGATAGACCAAATTCATGATGTCATTGATATTGGTGTGTGCCATACGGCATTGGGAGTAGTTATAAGAGGGAAGGTCGTCGATATGAAGGATGCATAGATGGAAGAGGTCGTGGAAGAGGTTTTCGTGGAGGATTCAAAGGTCGTAGTGGACATGGAGGAAGGGGTGACTTCCCTTATGGGACTTGTTATAATTATGGATCTATTGAACACTACAAGTGTGAATTTCTAGATTTGCTACAGTGCTCATGGTGTGGAAAGAAGCACAAGTATGAGGAGTGCCCTGAATTGTATGACCACATGAGCCAAAACCAAGAATAAAAAGGCATGGGGATGGTTAGTGTGAAGATAACTGACCCACTATGGATGCCTAGGGTAGCACTTAACCCCGAGTTAGAACCTGTTTTGGTGACTACACACGCTGAGGCTACACATGCTAGAGAAGTATCAAAGAAGAGGCCACTCATTACAAGGGAAGAAGTACTGGATGGGAAATATCATGATCTAACACATCAAAAAGAGGTTTACCAAGATACCATGGAAGTGATTAGAAGCTTGCAAGGAGAGATTTAATGTTTGAAGGAGAAATCACGAAAGCTAGAATAAAAGAAGAATGTTGAGGTCCCTCAGAAAGACATGGATGAGGTCAGAGAAGTGTGTAAGATGTTGCGCTAAGAAAACATTATCCCTCTATTAGGAGAGTGGTTAAGAGAAAAGGTACCGCACTTAGGAGATGAGTGCGAGAGGAAGGACTTACATGTTAATATTCCCCCTCACAGCCTGATTATGAAAAGGAAACTACGTTGAATGTAGTTGTTTATGGATGGATCCTGAGTAACATACTAATTGACACTTGTGTAGAGTTCAATGTCCTTACATGTGATGTATGGAATCAGATGGGGAGGCCCTAATTGCAGCCCTCTTTAAATGTGTTGTATATGGTGAACAAGACAAAGGATATGCCCATCGGAGTCTTGAAGGATGCTTCCATAACCATTCAAGGGGATACTTTTACTAGGGATTTTGAAGTCTTAGTGCTTTCCAAGGTAGATAAATTTCCAGCATTACTTGGATGCCCTTGGTGTTATAAGAATAATGTTGACTTGCACTTTAACAAAGGGTACATAAGTTTCAAGAACAAAGAGGAGCACATCATTATTCCAATAATGGATGGGAAGTCTACACCTTATATAGAACCTTTAGGAGAAGAGGACCTAGATAGAATCTATGTGCGCACCATCAGAGACCCCGAGGCTATTCACCCATCAAGAGGAGTTATTCAGTGGGAATATTCTCAGTCCTTAAGTGATACAACTAGTGTTGTATGTGATAATTGGGCACATGGGACTTATGATTTAGTTAGAAGATGATTAAAGGGAATTGTAACTCAATTTACCGAGCGTGCTTAGTTAGGTGCTTAAAAGGAAGAAATTTACCAAGTTACATTGGGGAAGGTAACCCTGGTGTCTTTCTATGTGTGATGGAGATCCAATGGAAATGTCTAGTAGAAAGTAAGAATATACTAACTTATACCTTATGCACAATAGCAACACGTTGGTGGGTGAATCATTGAGATAATCTTCTAGAATGGCGCGAAGTGAGAATTGTGTTCTCTATTAGGTTTCTTCAAAGAAATGCACCCTCTAAAATACGTGACTATGATGGGAAGGAATCCACCTCATTTCATGTTTATGAATTTGAGAGATCTTGGATGATAGTCCTAGAAGCCTAATCTCCCTCGGTATGAGTGTATAAATTATATTCCACCTTATAGGGTTATGCGGGAACATGGTATATCCATTCAAACCTATGTCACAAATGGGAAATTGTCAAGAGTCGATTTGTATTAAGTATATAATTCATAATCCATCGTGAATGAGGTGTTGTAGGTAGTCAAGTTCCTTACTCTGGGAGATTGTGTTATGGCTGAAGACCAAATCCTAGATTTTCTAGGGGAAATTGTCTTGGAGGCATGCTTTAAGGAAGGATAAAATTAAGAGATACAATTTGATTGTGCTACTTGGAGAAGGAAAAGGGAAAGTTGGTGTACCTGATAGATGATGAGGAAGTAGAAAACTTGGATGTTAATCATACGGAAGGTACGTATGAAGTCTTGGAGAGTGTAGATGAGTAAGAGAAAACTTAACATGAACCCTCAAACCGAAGAAGGTCAACATTGGTATAGAAGTAGAGCCAAAAGAAGCTATCATTGGAGATTATTGGATGGACCAAGAGGTATCAAAGATAATTGAGTTGTTGCATGACTTCCAGGATTTGTTCCCACATGGATACCATGAGTTAAAAGGAGTTCATCACTCATTGGGAGAAATGTAGATTAAGTTGAAGGAGGGTGTGCACTGATTAGAAAGAGACCTTATAGGATGAATCTAAATTTGTGCATAAAAGTTAAAGAGGAGATTGATAAGATGATAGAATTTAGAATCATTGAAGCAATTGAAGAATCTAAATGGGTGAGCCCAATGGTGATTAGTATCAAGAAGGATGGGAGGATAAGGATATGTGTGGACTATAGATATTTGAATGTTGCATGTGTCATAGATCCTTTTCCAACTCCGTTTACTTAAGAGATCTTGGAAGGTGTAGCAGGTGAGTGATCTATTCTTTTATAGATGGATTCTTAGGTTATCACTAGGTAAGGATTGCAAAGGAAGACCAAGAGAAGACTACTTTCACCATTGAATGGGGAATTTTTTCTTATACATTAATGCCATTTGGACTTAAGAATGCGCTTGTTGTATTTTTGCGTATTGTGGTGCAAGAATTTCAAGACTTCATCCATAAATTTTTGCAAGTTTACCTGGATGATTGGATGGTGTATGGGTTAGTAAGAGATCATTATGACAATTTAAGATTGATGTTTGAGAGGTGTAGGAAGTTAAGTATCTCTCTAAACATTAAGAAATGTGTCTTTACTACTCCTTTTGGCACATTGCTAGGTCACATTATTTGCAAGGAAGGATTATTAGTAGATCCTACCAAAGTTGTTGTTATCTTGGGATTGGAGGATCCTACCAATCAAAGAGCAGTGTGCAGATTCTTAGGGCATATAGGTTACTATAGAAAATTCATCAAAGGCTATGTCAGGATCTCCACGCCATTAGAAGAGTTATTAAAACATAAGAGTAGATTCTATTGGGGTGAGGTGCAACAGATGGCTTTTGACACATTAAAGGAGAAACTTACTATTGCGCCCATTTTGCACTTTCCCTCATGGGAAAATCCCTTTCATGTGCATGTTGATGCATCAAGTATGGAAATAGGAGCAGTGTTAGCACAACCTAGAGAAGGGATTGTTGATCACCCTTTGTGTTTTGCAAGTATAAATTTAATCCCAACTGAGAAGAATTACACAACAACGAAGAAAAAGAATTTTTGATGATTTATGTGTTGCATAAATTTAGGTAGTACTTGTTGGCCACTCCATTTATCTTTTACATAGATCACATGGTGCTCAAGTACTTGGTACAAACATGTTTTGCAAGGGTGCATATGTTGTTGGATCTTGTTATTTTAGGAGTTTTACTTTTATTGAGGACACAATTATAGATGCAAAACTATTTAGATTATAAGGCGTACCCTCTAATTTGGAATATATTATTGTTTTCTTGTGAACGATTGGCACCCAAGGAATGAAGGCTTTAGAAAAGAAGTGGTTGGCTATACACATCACACCTTATATGTTGGTCAGTAGATACCTATACAAACTAGGTCGAGATGAGGTTTTGTGTTAGTGTGTATTAGAACATGAACGTACTGCAATCATGGAAGAAGCTCATGGTGGCATTACAAGTGGACACTATGCAGGAATGTGACCACATGTAAGATCCTATTGGCAAGAATTTTGTGGGAGACGGTTTATAAGGATTTTATAGAATATTGCAAGGCATGTGACCATTTCTAGCACCTTGGAAAGTCAGGGAAAAGAGATTAAATTCCATTAAGACCTATTGCTAGTGCAGATCCATTTGAAAAATGGGCAATTAACTTTATAGGCCCTATTTCCCAACCGTGCATAGGACATGTTCATGCTATATTATCACTTGTACATGACTATCTTACAAAGTGTGCGAAGCGTATAAAGCTATGAAGGATTACATGGAGGCTACAACAACTAGGTTCTTATGGGAGAATATAATCAATATGTATGGATTCCCATTGAGTTTAACAAGTGATAGGGGTACTCATTTCTTGAATGAGATTGTTAGAATATTATTGGTAGAGTTTATGGTGGCCCATCACAAAACTACACCCTATCACCCTCAAGCTAATGGGATTGTTGAAGCATTTAACAAGATATTGAGCCACACATTGACTAATATTTATGATGTTGGAAGGAGAGACTGGGATGATAAAGTATCTGTCAGTATTATGGGCATATCAAATGACTTATAAAAGATTGAACAAGGCCACACCTTTTCAGTTAGTATTCAAGTGGAGGCTTTTTTCCCATTAAATTCATGTTACCATCCATACATATTACATGCATAGGAGGATTGGCTTATGATAAAACACTTGAAGAGAGCATATATAAACTTATGAATTTGGATGAAAGGAGAGCCATTTCTAGGCGGAGTTAAAAGATGATTAAATCTAGGCATAAGGCATGGCGTGATCGGCATATTAAGAACAAAAAGTTTGAGGTTGGGAAGATGGTTTTTCTATATGATTCAAAATTTCTATGCCATTTGGGGAAATTCAAAGTGCATTAGTTGGGACCATATGTTATAACCCATATACTTGATTCAATCGCTTTCTAGTTACAAGCACCTTTGGATGGAACACGCTTCGACTACTTCAACATGAGTAGGATGAAGGCCTACCATAAATAATTCTTTTGTGTGTTTGTAAATAAGGTAGTTTTTCCATTTATTTTAGGTTTCCCTTAATGCATTTTATGTTTTATGTGTTTCCTTTCATCGTTTTTATGCTTTGTATTTTAGTTTGGTGTGTTGTGTAATAAGCATGTTTGCGCACTTGTAGTCAATTACTATTTAAAGGGGTTTTCATGTGCAGAGGAGCGTGCATAATTTTAGTGTAGGGTAGGAGAGTGTGGAGAATGTAGAAGCGGAAAATGGATGGAGTAATCACTGTGGCCCATGAGAGAAAAAAACATAAGTGCGGGATATCTAAGAAGGAATGTGCGTAACAGGGGTGATAAGGGTTAGAGATGAAATGGTGTCAAGAAATCTTTATAAAAACCACATACAATAATGAACGCGTAGAGTAAACTGAGGTAGGTAGCAACATGGAAAACTAGGTTTAAGATGTAGAGGAAGATGGAATTTCATGCTAATAGCACACGTAAAGGTTTGTGGTCGATATAGTTTGGTGCACCAAAAGGTTGAGGAGGTTACGCACAAGTATGCACGTGGAAGAAAAATGCTAAACAAAATGCACAAGATGAAAGCATTTGAAAATTCCATATTTAATACAGGAGTAGGGTGGTAGGTGGCACGAAAATTAATGCAGAAAAAGTAGAAAACTATAAATAGGGAGTCGGGTGTATGTTATTTTTCACCTTGCATTTATTTTTTGAAGATCTCTTGCAAACTAGGGCATCCTTGCAAAGAAATATGCAAAAATCCATGCAAAGTGAAGAATTCAATAGATTTGTGAACTAGATTGGAAAAATTACACTGGACATTCACCGAAGTGGTTGGTTGAAGGATTCCTACAAGTTTTTATGTTTTTTGGTGAAGAGGAGTTTCTAGGTTAGGGTTTGTGAAACTAGGGCACAAGTTCAAAGAAGTTGTGCAGAGGGATTGGAATCGAAGGATCAAGCAGTAAGGAAGCAAGACACAAGGAGGAATTAGCTAAGACATAACAAGGAAAGATGACACCAAGGAAGGGATCAAATGTTTCACCCAAGAAGGGCAAGGGCAGGGGAAAACTAGTCGCATCAACAAGTTTTAACAAAGAGTGGTATGCGAGATGCAATACCCAGATGGTGTGTCATTGGGGAAGGAATGGGTATCTCACATACACAAGATGGCTATAAGAAATTATAACCATAAGATAGATACAACTAAAAATAGATGACATTGGAGCTCATTTTCCTATAGGAGAAAGAACAAAAGATGACCAACCAATGTACGATGACTTTGTGAAGAGGAAATTGGAGAAGGCTGGGACTTTTGTAACTCTATGAGTTGCCATTTTTGGAAAACCTGAAAGGTTATACCAGTGGCTGATGTCATGCGTGCATGAGGATTAATTTTACTTCATAGGAAGGAGAATGCACATAATTGCATAGTTGATCTCCAAGTACACTGGGCTTATCTACATGGGAGAGTCATTGGATGATGACTTGGGTGACAAGGAGGCTATCATTGAAATAACTAAGGCATATGAATACAAAAAGGGTGGGTGCTACTTCAATATTGCCAAGATCATTGACCCAATTATGAAGATGGTTGCGTGCTTGCTCACCAAGTTAAATGGATAAGAATGGTGGATGCAAGTGAACAAGATATGGTTGAAAATTTGTAGAAATATTTCAAAAGGGACCATCTACAACATCTCACCTTCATTGTGGAGGATATCATAGATGTTGTGTGTGATAGAGATAAGATCATGTATGGTAATATTATTCTTACCATTGTATTTTTAGAGATTGGAGTGCCCGATGGGCTGAACAACTATGTTTGGGAGTACCCTAATGAGAACCCCTCCCCAGCTAAGAGGTTCGAGGCATACACTTGTGAAACAATGACATCTTCTTATAAGGTGTGCTTGGATAAGTGGTACAAGTGGATGCACGATGAATTTGGAGAAGAATGGAGAATTCCATAACAACTAGCTAGCCTTGGTGAAGGATGAGGCTGAATTTGCAGTGTACCAATAGTTCTGCATTGGTAGGTTCACATTGACAGATGACACCAAGAGCCCATGGTGTAAACTACCTTTTCCTTCACAACGCAGTATTTTCAAATCACAATTAACATATTCAAGGAGGACAAGAAGCTTAGATTTGATCTAATTGAGGTAGATCAGGAGCACCACACGCTACATATGACATTGGTGTATCCTAAGAAGTAGGCATATGTGGAGAAGTATGTCTCCCATGACATACATATGCTAAGGCCCATAACATTACCACTTGTAGGAACAATGGTGATAAGGGTGTACATACACCTAAGGCCAAATTTTGAAAAGGGTGCATACATTGAGGATGATGTCTCCATCCCTAAGGACCCTACCGAAAGGAAGAAAGGGATGAAGAGAGAGAGGGAGGAAACTCCAGCAAGCAAGGCACCGAGTACATGTGTGGTCTAGACCACAGAGCACAAGAGTCGCATGTTGGCACGAGCACTTATAATCAAAGGAAGAAGTATCCCATGAAGGAAAAGTCCCCAGTGATGGAGGAATATCTAGTGAAAAAGAAGTAAAAGGTAGCACAAAGTTTGGACTTTGAAAGGATAGAGAGCATGAAGGGGAATGAGACCAAGGAGGAGGATGAAGAGCATGAGGAAGAAAAGAACCCACCTGTATTCAATGTGCATGAATCTGATGAGGAGAGGGATGAATCCTTAGAGGGCACTCATGAGGGAGAAATAAGTGAAGAAGTGGGGACCAGGGCACATGAGACCCTGCACCTATCTAGTGAAAAATTAGAGGACACAATGGAGAAGGAGGTGATGTACATCATCAAGGACTTGGTAGAGCATGAGGTGGAGCGCAACATGGGAGAAGTAGAAAAGGAGAAGTATGGAAGCATGGGTAGAATTTTTTTTTATCGGTCGCTTTCTGACAAAGTGCGCATAGGGGTGGCAAGGGCACAACAACAACATCTAGAGGACCTGTAATGACTTATGAGGATGATCCAAATAAGGTCCTACATGCACATTTCCATAAAGCATGGTTCCCTCATACCAACTCTTCTATTGGTCATCATTTGACAAAGATAGTGCATACCCACACACCAGAAGATGTTGTCATGGAATTTTGAGTCCCATGTTGATGAACTAGAATTTGAAGTCAATGCAAGTGCATTTCTAGATACACTAAACCCCGAGGAGGTAAATCCCATTGTGGATTCACAATAGCTAACTGATGAGCAGGCATGCAATGCGCTAAACAAGGTGTTGATTTTAATCAAAGCACGATTGTTCGGAAGGAATAAAAAATCAAATCATTAGAGAAGGAGTTGGAGGAGAAGAACAAAGAAATCATAGAGAGAGACAAGGAGATAAAGGGGAAGGAGTCGATAATTGTGTAGCTGAGGGCTGAGTTGAGAGAAGAAAAGGGGAAGGTGTGTGAGGCCTACAAGAAATTAGAGAATATTTTAGACTCCATTATTTTGAAGTGCCCAGATTTCCCCCCCGAGAAGAAATATGATTCACCTTCCCTACCTAGAGGATTTAATGCGTTTAATCACAATGGAGAGGAAACCACTTGCACTAGAGTCAGTGGAGGAAGTTATGGAGCAAAAAAATAGTAAAAATAAAATATTGAGGAGACCATAACTTGGTACTCCAAGATCCTTGCTTCAGTGAAGACCATGGCACACATGGCCGAAGTTGTCTACGACAATTGTGAAGATAGAGACAGAGTGGCTAGTGTGCTAGTTGCTACGCATGAGGCAGATCTGAAGGAGTTCTAGGCCAAGAATAAAGGAAATAGGGCAGAACATGACAAGATCTTGGTAGAGGTTGAGAATAAGTTTGAGGAAATTGAGATTCTAAGGGCCTCTATTAAAAATAAGGTGAAGGAAGTGTATCCCCAGGTTACACATAAGATGGATGCGTTGAATGACCTTAGCAAGCAGATGGAGAATATCATTGATACACTGAAGGATAAGGGTGAAGAATTGACATTTGATGAACTCAACATAATAATAGGATTTTTTTTTACATAGGTGCATAAGGAGGTGGATTCTTGGAATGAGATTGAGGCATCCTTGTCCAGCAAAAGAACAAAATTCTTTTGTTCTTTGGTGTAAGCTGGATATAGGTTATTCTTTCCTTCCATTATTTATTCTTTGTTGGAGATCAGATTATTTCCAAGGATGGAAAACACGTTTAGTGTGGGGTAATGTTGAGCCTAGAAAATGACTAAGTCCTAAAGCGATGATGAGTGCACGTGGAAGGAAAGGTAGGAAGAAGGTGCATGGAGAAGAGCGCACAAGAAGAACTAAGTGTGTGTGAATAGTCTGAATAGTTTAGTTTGAGTGAAGGGCTTGAGTAAACATGGAGAGTGTGGAGGTTGGTGCGCGGAAGAAAAAGAGGATTCTAGGACTTAGACGCATTATGGAATATGGTGTTGCATGGAAAACATGTGAGGAGGTGGGCAGGCATGATGAGTGGATAAGGTTAGAACTTGGAGTCTTATAACTCAAGGAAATAATATTCCAGGAAAGGAATATTCCAAGATGTAATCATTATGGTTAGTGGAGGCTAATCATAGTTTTGGAAAGCTAGTATAAACACTCAATTATGGAGGAGCATGATTCCATCTGGCATGCAGCCTTCCCATGAGTGAAGTTGAGGTGGTAGAGGAGAGATCTTGATTCTATTTAAGAAGGTGTTTGGGTTTAAAACAAGGGGGTGTATGTGTATAAGCATAGGTGCGTATGTGTAAGGATAAGTAGAGACATAGGTAGGAATGAGAGGTGATACAGAAGGAAGAATGTTTGTGTTGTAAGGAACAAGGTATTTTTGGTGCATAAAAGAGAGCATGGATAGAACCCTTTGAGAAGAGTCAGTTGTAGAGCTAGGGTGTTATTTCATAATGTATTTGGTCTACTATGACCCTTTTGATGTAATATGGCTACTGATAAATAGTTGTGAATCAATGAATATGATGGGTTGTTATGTATATCTCTATTTACGGGTTCAAACCCTAGTGTTCTTCATTTTTCTTATGGTTTAGATATGATTCCTTTGTGATGTTAATAATGCTTATATTCTTTTCATGGTGCATCTATGCTTAGATCTAGTGTCTTTACTTTTGTGCTAGAATGAATGCATGTATTTTTGTCTTCGTATTCCTCCATTAATGGCAAAGAATTATTACAAAGCTCACATAAAGGAGGGGCTCGGTTCCCACGCATGCCTTGGGTGAGTGCCCAATCAAGGTTGGGTGATATGTTGACATGCTTGGGGTTTAAAAGGAGTAGGGAAAGGTGATCTCAGGGATCAAAAATTCCTCTCAACCTATTCAACTAGATATGTATTCTTTCATCCACTTTTGGAAAAATATTGCAACGAGCATATGAAATGACAATATGGGATATGAATGGTCACTTACAGGAATCAACAATGGGTTTTTTGGCAATGGGTTTTCAAATTTTAATTTTTATGTTTTTGAATATATACATTTTTTTGTATTTTTGGCTCGTATATTGGGTGCAGATATGATAAATCTAAACCACAATGGGTGCCAAAAATTGTTGGTGAAATAATTTGTTAGGTGGAAAAATTGTGGGATTTTCACCAACGCTCTGGGACTAGGTCCCTCAACTTGAATGTGGCAGCTCCATTTATTGAAAAAAATGAAATTATATACACTATTCTATTAATTTGGGGTGGTATTTCAACCGGGGATCACACAAGGGTACTTACCTACACATGTGGAAAAGTTCTTGTAGAAACTACAAGGAGGAAAACTATTGAAAGGAAGGTGTGAAGAGAATAACAAAGAGGGGGTTTTAAATGATTAATAACACAACATAGTTTACTATTTATAAACTATAACATTAGCCATGAATTCAACGATAAGACACCATGAGAATGAACAAGGAAAAAAATACACAAAGTCTTAATGCATAACATTCAACAAGTAAATTACTCATGGAGTATAGTTGAGATTGAGAGGAAACATAAGTAAAAGAAATAGGGGAAATTCGATGACTTATTTCTAGAGAGAGTATGGGAGATAGAAAACAAGATTAACCATCCTTTGAAATGGGGAGGCTCTCTCAATTTATATCTTTACACTACAACACTTTTTCTAACCCCCACATGATTGTTCATGTCCCTATTCATGGTCACTTTAATGAATAAGAAAAAAATTCATGATTGTTTACAACAAAGAACTAGAAGTGGGAGAGAAGAGGAAAAAGAATGAAGAGGGAGGAAAGAAAAATGCTTCAAAGCATGGATGAAGATGCTTCTTCCTTTGGTTAATATCAGCTCAACTGATGTTTAAGATGAAAAATTATTCCAAGATGGCCATATGCAACACCGTTATGCTCTATTGATGAAGATTTCTCCTTTGGACACCTTCGCCTCGTAAGACTCCTTGAATGATAACTTTCTATAATCACTATTTGGATGCACCGAGATGGAAAGTGATGATAAAGGAAGGATGAACACTCGATAACATTGGAATATGAATCCCCTAATTGATAAAATAATTCTGATCCTTGAGACATTGTTAGATATTCATGATCAGCCATTCACATGGGAGAAATCATATGCACTTTGTTCACCCATCAACGATCTTTATTCTACCACTGCGGGAGCACTTATGATGAGTGAAACATGAGAAAAAATCCTTCCACTTCTGGAGTAAGGTAATAATAATAAAATCAAAACAATTCCCATCCATATTCTTACTATGCACTTACTATGAAATGAATTGAAATAGCTTTCGGGACAAAATTGGCATTTTCTAATTTTGGCACTTTATGCTCACCGCATTGGGAAATGTGGGAATTCACTAAAAAGTTGAGAGGAATACTTATTTGAGTTCCAAAACCTTTGTAGGATGAGTGAGAGACTGAAATGTGAGAAAAAATATTTCATTTTACCCATTTACTATTTTTAGAATATTCACCATTATTGTTCAATTCTAGCAAATTTTTCCAGCTTTTCCAATCTTGTCAATTTTTTGGGTTTCTCAATCATGGGGAAATGAAATGAAGAATATGAATGAATTTTTTTCTCATACTTACTATTTTTAGTAGGTTATCCCATATAAGATTGATAAAAATATAAATTGGTCTTCCCATAGTTGGACTTGAACAAAACCACTTACGTTTTACATATCTCATTTCAAGGAGTTGCTCCAAGAGATTCTCGATCACCAAAGCTTTTGTAGATATAAGAAAAGGTGATTTTTTTGGAAACTTCATTTGGATATAAAATCATAAATGGAGGCATGAAAAACTCTTATTAAATTCTTTTTTTGTAAGTAACATTTAGTTCAACTCTAATGGCAATTGTAGTTTGGGAACATGAATTATGAGCAAAACAAGATTCGGAAGTTTAGGGCACAAAGGAGGATTTGTTGTCTTTTAATTTCATAACCAACTTAAAAATATGCTTTAATGGCTGATAATGAGATTTATTTATGTTTTTAGGTTGTGATTTTGAGTTGTGAGTGGTGATGAGCATGCTTGAATGCATTTATGGAGTGGGAGATGGAAGGAGGAAGCACATGGAAGTTAAAGACTAAGCCAATTTTTGGTTTTTGATCATCTTGGACATGGGATAATTTTTGAGTCCCAAATATCCCAAGGGGATGGGACAGAAATATTTTCCCTCACTTGATCATGAAAAGTGTCACTCGTGGTTGCACGATAGAGGAGAGATAGAAAGTAAAAATAGCTCTCGAGGGCTAAGAATGGGTCACATGATGAACCCGGGAAATAACTAGACATGGGAACATTTTTGTCTCAATTATTCCAAGGGGATGGTATAGATGGGGTAGAAAAATTCTCCCTCACATGGGAGTGACAAGTGGCAGAAAGTGGGTTGACAAGGCGGAGGGGAGAAGGGACTAAAATGGCCTATGGAACATTCACGGTCACATGATGAATTAAGGGCTAACATGGGAATGGGGAACATTTTTTGTCCCAACTATCTTAAGGGAATAGGAAAAAGATTAAGCCCTCCCCGGGAGTGATAAGTGGCTCTTTGTGATTACATGATGAGAAGGGGCTTAATTGACCTCATCGAGCTTCATCGTGGTCATGTGGTGGACCACAGGGGATCAAATGAAAATGGGAAAAAAATTTATGTCCTAACTATCCAAAGGTTATGGGATAGACGGGACATAAAATTTCACCTTCATCTGGTAGTGACATGTATCCACCCTTGAAATTGACTAGTCCGAAAAGCTTTTCTTAAGGAGATCCTTGAAGATGAAGTTTCCGGAGATCAAGGTGGAATTTTTTGCACTTATTTATATTAACTTGACTCCAAAATTATTTTTTATAATCATGACATGCATCCCATAATCTTATTTTACCTAAAAATCTCTAAAAAAGCCTTTTTCTGGGATTGCATGGTGTGCCCGACAAAACCAAATTGTGGAAAGAATCTCTTTGGTCTTGTGAAAATATGAAAGAAACATCATTTATGTAACTTAATAATATTTCCAATGGTATATTTTTTTACCTTTAACTCTTTACGGAGCTCCCGAAATCATCTCCCAAATCTCGTAAAATGTTTTGAATTGCAAACTCCTTCACCTTCAAAAACTGATTTCACCGAACTTGTCTCTAAACCTTCAAATATTTTTAAAAATTTCCTAAATAACTTGAAATATGTTCTTATATCCTTAATAACACTTCTCTATGAACTTTGTCCTTCAAATTTCCTCCGAGGGGTGCATACCTATCTCGGAAGGGCTAAAAATAACCATTTCTAAGTCACTGAACAATCTTCCTTGAGAAGTGCTGCATCAGAAGAAATTCATGAGATTTCTTTCATAATTAAAACACATGAGAAATTTTATTACAACACATATTATTACTTGGGGTATTTGGAAAGACATGAAATGGGGGAACCGATCTACAAGAGCTCAGGAGGGTTCACAAGTAAAAAAATTTGACAAGATCAAGAAGTTGCCATGTTCTCAACTTGAATTTTTCCCTTGCAAAAACACATGACAATAGGAAAATGTACGTGGAAATCAGCAGATCAAAAAAATTGATGGTTCTTGGAAACATGAGGAGAGGGAACATGGTTGAGGAAGTGTGAGTTTACAGGCTTCCTAGGGGTGAAAGATGTGTGCTTCATGTTACGGGGGGAGTACATTTCCATGTCCCTCATGTCATTTTTCATCTTGGGATAAGTGAAAGGGGACACTCGTCCTCCCAAATTGCACCATGAGTCTTTAAATCATGAGATGAGGGGTCAGGTGTATGTGGAAGACAAGTTTTCCACATTTCTAACCCTCCAAGTTGTCACTTAAGTGACACAACTAGATAAAACATAGGGGAGCACAATGTTTTCCCCCACATCCCTTTTCACCATGGAGAAAAGTGCAAGGGGAAATTCCATGCTCAAAAATGTGACAAGGGTCTTCATCTCATGAGGATGGGGACCTAAGTTGAGTGAAACCTCCACATGCACCTCCTAACAACACAAGTTTAAGTGATGAAACTTCTTAGATGAATGGAGAAGTGTATTTTTGTGTCCCTCATGTACCTTTTCACCTTGGGAAAAATTTCAAGGGGAAAATCCACTCTCAAAAATATGCTAAGGGTCTTCAACTCATGAGGAAGGGGACTTGGGTCGAGTGAAACCTTCACATGCACCTCCTAACAACATAATTTGTTGTTATGTGACGAAACTATGTAGATGAATGGGGTAGTGCACTTAATTTTCCCTCATGTCCCTTTACACCTTGTGAAAAAGTGTAAGTAACACACGAGATTCAAAACTACACTCAAGATTTGTCTAATTGCTTATGTCATTCTCGCTAATCGAGTTTTAGAACATCGGAGTGATGTTTCTACCCTAGAGGATGGAATGGATTTTTGGGGTCAAAACTTATATGATTTTGACTCCAAATCACCTTTATATCATCCCAACCACTTTCATGATCCATTTCTTCCGAAAATTGATTTCCGTGCTTGTTCTATTGGAAAAAGAAGTGGATAAGTATTAGCCATGCATGGAGAATGTGTAAGATGGGGCACACGATAACAAATATGTGTAAAATATTAGGACTCACATGTAAGTATGCACACAAGTAGGAGAAAATATAGGTTAATGCGCAAAGTTCTCACACATGCACATGGGTTTTGGGACTTATCCGATTTCAAAGCTAAGGCTAAGAATAGGAAAAATAAAAGATGGCATAGGAAAATGTAAATCACATACAAGGAATATCTATTTATATGATTAAAGCATGAATGATGTTGAGCTATTTATAGCTCAATTTAGAGAAAAGACATGCAACCCATATTTAGGATATCTATTATTAGAACTAAAGCATGTCGTGGTGAAGGGAAAGTCCCCGATGTATATAAATAGGTGTTGCATCCATTGTATTTAATGTGTGTCAAGTGTGTTAAGTATGCTATAATAGTGCGTGAATAGATACAAAGCTATGTGAATTCTATTGTATGGATATGTATGATTATTATATTAATCGTGCATGGATGTAAACATCTTATGAATGTAATCAATGAGTTTTTAATAGAATGGATTATTCTTATGATGGACGATGGTGTATGGATTATTATGATTAGTAGTGATGGAAATGATGTTGTTAATGATCTAAGTTACTTATTTTAGGTGTTTCTTTTTCTATATTGTGTTTTTATCTTCATTCATGTTATAATGGTTAAGTATGAAACCAAAATCACAAAGAAGTGAACAAAGAAGGAATTTGGTAGGTTACGCGTGCTTCGGGTGAGCACTTAGACATCTGCCTAGGTGAAGTGTCAACACACATGACCTTGGGAAGTGTTATATACTAGACTCCAATATTTTGGCTTCATTGTTGAGACCTATTTTCATTCTCGCTAATTAGAATGTGGCATGCATACAACATTTTGTATTTCACTAGAGAATATTGAGCATTGGGTGGACAATGACCAAGATAATTTTTCTCAAATATATAAAGCACGGGATGGGATTTAATGCATGTAAATGGGTGGAAGAGAACTTATATTATTTATTGTATGAGACGTTCTTCATTTTCTTCCCAGTAGATTTGTATGAGTGGCTATTAGATTACGTGAAGGACAAGGGTGTCTTTCTCGGAAAGAAGCAAGTATGGATCCAAGATAAGTACTAAGAACTCTCTGATTTGGATGAATATTAGACATGTGTTTTATATCACTATTGGGAAGGTGTGTTATACAATTATACCTTGGAATACACAATTTAGACATACTCGTGGCGAGGAATTACAATTTTTGTCTTTGCATGAACCTAGAGGATCATATTTACGCGCTCTACCTTTAGCAAAAAATATCTTGATGATTGAGATAGGGATGGAGAAATTACCTATGTCATGTTCAAATTCCACCATGCATAGGGATGTGAATTAGGTTTGGGAAGGATGGTGTTGGTCCAAGTGGAAGAAAGAGATAGAGAGGAAAGAATGTGCAGATATAATGATGCATGAGAGATGATAATTGAAGAGGTGATAAGACTGAGAGGAATGATGTTGGGAGGAAGTGATGAGAACCATTTATAAGGTGAGGGACTATAGGATAGTGTATTTCCATTATTGGGGAATTGCAATAGAAGTACCCCTTCGGCATCCGATGAGAGAGAGTTTAAATGAATAATGAGAATTGTTGGTGTGCATCTAACCGAATATGGACACCTAGCCCTTACACTTGGTGCTTGGAATTTAGAAGTTGTTATAGAAGATCATCATAGTGATGGTGAGTAAAAAGGTAATCAAGAATCACCATGTTGGGTTGGAGATATAGGTAGTCACATTTTAGTATCAACACAAGAGACACAACAAATTAAGATAGTGCTATGGTAGTGCAACATGCTCCCATGTTTAGGAAGACTTTGTTTGGGAGAAATTCGAGAGGCACATCATCGTGACAAAGAAGTGGCATGCTACCCATTGGAAGTGATCCCATTGGGGGAATAATGGGATAGATGGTTGGTTCACAACTCAACACTACTACGAGGATGCAAGGTAGTACTTCTACAAGTGCCCCGGTCCCTACAGGAGGCTTAGGAGGCTCATTTCGCCACCACGTAGAGGAAATCCTAGTGTATGCTTAGGCTCGTGATCCGGCCCCACTCCAGGGTAAGGACTAAAATATCCAACAAAATAACCTCATCAACCATGACAAAAACCCCTCATATATTATTTGAGATGTCCGTTCATTTTCAAGAGTATCGAGGTATGGAAGATGAAGCAGAGGATGTGCTTAAGTGTGAACTTTTATGAAGGGCCAAGGGAATAACATCTCCATATCAAAATTATAATCAATTTATAACCACACTTCGTGGCCTCACACATAGTTTGTATAGGAATTACGATCCACACCGCATAATAGTATATTATTATGTGTTGCACACTACCTTCTTAGCTGAATTCCACATACCTAAATTTGAGAATCAAAATATTAGTGCACTAAAGGACATTAAGAAGGGTTTTTCTATAAGTGTTAGATAGTATGATGTGTATTTAAAGTCCTTTTTATCTAATATTTCCTATGAAATTCAACATATCCATCATGCAAAATGGTTTGTAGGGTGTGTGTTGAAACATTTGTAAAGGGAACTATCACATAAGATGTTCACCGACCCGCGCAAGTAATTGGAAGTAGAACTACATGAAGAAGTGGTAAGGAGCATGGAAACAGGGTTAAGTCCATTTCTTGAGGCCTAGATTGCAGCAATGGCCACTCAGTTAGAAAATATATCCACTAATTCATCTCATGAGACACATAATGGATTGTGATGCACTGATTTTGAATTATAAGGGCATTCAAAGGATATATTTCCATGCAAGATTGTGCGTGCACTACTAACAACTTGTAAAAATTTTCATAATAACCATGATTTCTATAACTTTCATATTTTGCAATTTTCTATACAGAAGAATGTTTCTATGTATTGAAAAATATATCATGTGCATACTCATGACAATACCAATTATCATTTGATTAATCAAATTCATAAGGCTTGTGAAATAGGGTTGCGCTAGACTAGTATAAAGAATAGCTAGCAGCGCAAAAGGATAGAATACTAAGGGACACAAGAATGGTAATGGAGCCTTTAGAGTTGGATATAAAATTAGAGGCCATGATGGCTAAGTAAGGATTATAGAGGAACATGTTAAATGTGTGGTTCACTTCATCATTATCAGCGCGAGTGCTCAAAGAATCATTCTTGTGCATATTTTGGTAAGGTGCATAAGGTTGAATATTGTCCATATTTATATTCCCACATGTGTAAGAATAAAAAAAATGATAATGGAGTATTCATGATTAAAGTGGAATGTGCTAAGAAAGGACAATTGATGCCCCATAAATTGGATATAGCATAGCCTTAACCGTTATTTATTACCACTCACGTAGAGGCAGCGTGTTCATCAAGCAAGGAAAAGTAAGACCGCTCATTAGAAGGGAGGAGGTTATTCATACAAAGTATCCAAATGGAGGCCAATAGAAGAAAGTATATCAGGAGACTATGAGTGCAATTAGGGAGCTCCAAGAATAGATACAATGTTTGAAGGAGTAAGCACACAAGAGGGAATATACAAGGAATATTAAATTACCTCGTAAGGATTTGGATGACCTCAAGGAGGTATGAAAAATGCTCAAGAAAGTGAATATAATACCTATTTTGAGAGAATGGTTACACTATAAAATACCACACACATGTGTAGAACAAGCGAATCCAATTATTTATACCAACTTACCACCTCAAGATCATGAGTATGAAAAATAAATCACATTGGATGCAAGTGATTAATGGATGGATGGTAAGTAATATCCTCATTGATATAGGCATGGAAGTAAATGTCCTCACACTTGATGCTTGGAACTAGATGGGAAGGCCACCATTGCAACCATCCTTGAATGTGTTTTATATAGACAAAAAAACAAGGGTTATGCCCATTTGGGTGATGAAGGATGTTTCCATCACCATTCAAGGAGCCAATTTAACGGGTGACTTTGAGGTGTTGGAGCTAGTTGAAAAGAAAACTTCCTTGTGCTACTAGACCATCCTTGGTGTTATGCCAAAAATAGGGAATCATAATTTAACAAGTGTTATGTTAGCTTTCGAACAAGGATGAGTGCTTTGTGATACCAATGGATGACATGGAGATTGCACCTTACATAGAGCCCATTAGTGAGGAATATTTCAATCAAATTTATGTGCAACCTAGAACAAGTGGATCTATCAAAAGAGGGTGTGCTTTAGTGGGAAGAGATGTAGTCCATAAGTTATAATACTAGTGTGGTGTGTGACAATTGGGCTCATGGTACTTATGAAATAGTTGGTTGGGAGGTTCAAGGCGTAATGATGAGGATCATTAGGTCGCGACTGCTAGGTAGTTAGGGTAAGGTCATTTTTTTGAAGTATATTGAGAAGAGAATCCTGAATCATTTTTATGTGTGATGGAAGAATAGTGACGTAATGAGGGGGATAGAAGAAACATGATGGTATACACCTTGCACAGGATACCCAATGGAAATTTTGTTCTGTCCTCGTCAGGACCCTCTTGCGTTTGGAATGTTGCAAAATCCCTTTCCAGGAAATCTAGTTTTCCGAACTTAGCCATTTTTTGTCCTTTTTGGTTAGGCACACCTTTTCTCAGGCAACATAGAGTAAGTTATGCACCCCCTTCATTTCCTTTGGCGCACCCTTTGAAGTGTCGACATATGTTTTGGTGCACCTCCCCATGATGCACCTTTCTTGCATGCGCCAAGGCGCATGCGCCTTCGTGTCAACAACATGATTGTTGTGCCGCATTTTGGTGCGCCAAAGGCACACGTATTTCAGTGTTGATAATTTTTGTGTGCCAAAGGTGCACATAATCACATGTTAACACGCATTTTGGTGTGCCAAAGGGCACAAAGTTTGAAGTGTCGACAGTGTTTTGATGCACCACTTAAAAAGTGGTTGGTGCATTTATTGCACCTTTGCCTATATATAGGCGCATCCACCCTATCACTTTCACAATTAAAAAAACACGTGATAGATTTTGTTCCTCTCTGCACTCACAAGCGCTTGTCATCCTCGTATCGCATTCGTGGACCCCGCTTCATCTCTCACATTATATATATTCGGGTAGGTGGTCCTTATTCCTCTTGTGTTTTTACTGTTGGTTGTTTGTTTGTGTAGTAGGAGGCATGGATTTGTAAACCCCTCTTTTTGTTGTTCTTGCTGTCCTTCTCCCATGCTCTTCCTCCTCTTTCCAGATCTGCTGGTAAGGAGGACTCTGCCTCAGAAAAAATCACTTGGATCTCCTTAGTATGCCCTCTTCACCATCCAAAAACCCTGCAGAAGAGGCTTAAAACATATACAAACCCCTCCAGAGAAAGAAAGGAGACTTAAAAGTTCATGTTAGACTATTTTCCTCTTGGCGCATTTGCCATGCTTGCTGCATAAAAATACAACACCACCTGAAAGGTGCACTTTCCTTGCTTGCAACACCCAATAACCCTGTCGCCCTCTTGGCGCACCGAGCTCCTATGTAACATTTCAAAACCTGCGCCATTGGCACACCCCGCACCCATGCAACACCAACCTTACTTGCGCCAAGTATAAAACTGTGTTAAACGGCGCAGGCGCATCCCCTATTACAGTAACACAATGTCATGCAAACCTTTCATGCCGCGCCAAGTTCCCCTTTTGCGCACGTAAAGATGATGTTACACACACTAAACCTGCGCCCTTTGGCGCATCCTTGTCCCCGTGCAACATGAAAATTATCTACGCCCGGTATAAAATGCATATAAATGGCACGCAGCAGCACTTCACTTAAACAACAAAAATGTCATGTGCAGTATCCATGCGCCTTGCGCCCTTTGGCACTGATTTGTCCCTTGTAACACCCTTCTTCTGTGCACCATACTATTTAACCCTGCAGCCTGCAGTGTTCATGCGCCCTGCGCCCTGATGCCTTAAAATTGCTAACTCTTCCTTCACAATGCTTTAATGGGAGATCTAACAATAACATGGCTCTTCTCGTTGGGTTTCTGCTTCTTCTTCTTGCAGATCAGCAATCGAATTCGAACTACATATGTCTACATCAAGCAAGAGGCCAACCAAGTCTAAGGGTAAAGCCAAGCTTACAGAGGAAGAGATGAAGTACAAATATCGTAGGGTCGATGCCCGAATCCTGTGCAAGAATGTGACCTGATATAAGAGACTCGAGCTCGGTCACATCGATATGGAAGATTTCTCGGCCGAACTGGAGGGTCACAGAAGTCCCCGGATGGACAAAACCGGTAGGCAGTGGCCTCGCATTTTGTCGGGGGATCCCAAATCAAGGCAAGAAACAATGAATTCATGATGGTAGTGGCCCGCTACAACAAAGACACGAGGTGTGTCCAGAATGAGAAGGGCAAGGTCGTGATCAACCTCACTACCCGACACTTTGAAATTATGCTTGGCATTCCTCACCACCGCACTTTGTGGCCGTAAGCCAAGAAGACTGCACCAAGGCTTGGGAGGACAAATGAAGACCAGTGTATGCAATTGATGAATGAGGTGTACCTAAAAACAAGAAGGTGGTAACCAGATGGCCACAGGTCATTCACCGTAGTGATTTCTCCGAGGAACTAAGTGATACCATCACGTTCCTAAGTAGAGTATTTGGGCTTTCTGACGCCCACTACTTTCATAAATGGATGCTCAGGTACCTGGAGACAATGAACAAGAATGTGCCAGATCAACGCTTCGAGTGGGCGAGATCATAAGCAACACTATATCCGAGCAGCTCCAACAACTCACCACAACGGGGAGGTTCTACATGAACTCCTACGTAGTTTATGCTATAGCCTCGGAGAGGGATTATCCAGCATTGATGCGATGCGGGGTTTGGCCCCAAGTAAAAATATATGAATACTACCCAGAGCTGAAGCTGGAAAATAGTATTTCATAGTTTACAAAGATTAACGACGCTTTCTTCTACGGCATCGTCTGCCTTTTGAGGCCAAACATGACTCACTGGTCCGTACGACCAAGAGCATTGTTGCAGCAACGGAGAAGTGGGGGGCCTTATTCACGCAATTTCCCACCTTCACCTATCTAAGGGCAGCCAACTTCTTGGGGGAACCCACCAAATTGCCAAGATATGCCGCCCCAAGCTGATCCTGTTGGAGCTATCCAGATAGCTCATAACCTACCACGAAAAGTGTTTGAAGAGAAAGAAGGGTGGAACTCCTTTCCCCTCACAGTGGGTAGGTACACTTGTCTTTCCCACCACAAAGCCCGGGAGATGTTTGCAGAGCTAGAACTGCTCAATCTAAAGCACAACTTCCTGGCAAGGCCCACTTTCGATCCAAGAAATTACCTTCCTAGGGCCAAACTCGATCCAATCCACATTCCACAGATCGAGGACATTTATATCGACCTGTATCACGAGGTCGAGCTCAGAAGAAAGGATCACTCCCGCTTGGCTTTGGCCGAAATCATTCAGTACGGCATAGCCATTGTCCCAAAAGGTTATCAAACTACTGATCAAGAAGTTGATCAGGTATATCTTGACACGGATGGGGACAACTGGCCGTTTGTATAATCGATGTAACTAAAGCACCCTGCACCATCAAGAAAGGGTCAAAGAAACTCTGCGGAGAACAGAGCATTGGTGCAGGATGAATGGCCTCATCTACCTCGGGGTAGATTTCACCACATCTCCATTGGGCAACACACCTTCCAGGCCAAAACATCTGCCAAAGGGTAGAGGCAAAGACAAAGAGGGTGAGTCAAGCTCTACCCAAGAAGAGGCTCCTGAGAGTCCCCCTTCCCGCACGAGAACAAGTTGTAACTCTGGCTTCCCCAGAGAAAGAAGCGGCCGAAGATGTTCCGATGGGCACATCCACTCAGGATGTTTCCACTACTACAACTATTGAGGTCCCTTCTATCCCTTCTCCCTCTCCTCCTTCCCCTCCTCGCGTGACCCAAGTGACCATTCCTTTGGTCGTATCCTCTCCCCCATCTTCTACTGTTCCCCCTTCCTCGTCATCCATCTTCTCTTCTCTCGCGAGCTGTCCCCCACCATTTCTTCCCTCATCTCTCAGCTCCCTTCCATTCCCATGTCTACCTCCCCTGCAGTATCTCTTCCTCCCGTGAGCACTTTCTCGGCCTCCCTCTCAATGCCGCCTCCAAGTGTCTCAACGCACTTTCCCTCTACTACTACAGCTGCTCCCTTTTCTACTTCCGGTCCCTCTCCCATAAGTCCAACATGGATCTCTCAGCACCTGAGCCAACAAAAGAGGAAAGTTCCCATCGCACCGATGGACTTCTCCATCATCCCATCAAAGGGGGCCAAGAAGAAAAAACCTATAACCCGCTTCTCTCAGAGTGCGTCAGGAGAGAGAGTAATGGAGATAGCGTATCCCAATCCTTTAAAGGATAAAAAGGATCTGTCTTCGACAGATTATACAGTGACCCAAGTCACAATGGGGATGTCTTCAGAAAGCCTTCAGGAGAGGCCCTATCTGACAGTTGACGCCCTTTGCAAGAAGCTCCAGGAAGCAAAGGAAGAAAAGAGGCTATTAAAGGAGCAAAATAAACATCTTCTCCACGCCTTGCGTAAAAATGGGCAAAGCACACCTCCTACAACTGCCACCGAAACTCCTGAGCCTCTGAGCCAGGATAAGATAAATGAATACGCCAAAATCAGTGAGCAGGGTATGGCAGTTTCCACTTGGAGAAGCCAAATCCTCAAAGAAAGTGAGGGAGTAATCGCAAGTTCACCAAATTGTATCAGAATATCAGTCGGGTGAACAAAGAGCTCCAGTGATTGCAGGACCTATCTCCGAAGAGCTGGACCATGCTAGGATGCAACATGAGACCTTCCATAAAAATGCTCGACTGTTCAGTCAAAGATCTGGTCAAGTTCGGCGTCTTCGGTCACCCCAGAGCCCTCAACAAAATCCTTTCTACTCTGGACTACCGGGTCGATCAGTTGGAGTTTGTCCTGGAAAAGATTGACAAAATCAAGGAGGAAGCCCTGGATGCAATGCATCAAATGGAGAAAATTGTCCTGAGAATGTCTCCGGGCTTGCTCACTCCTTCTTTCACCTTGAGAAAGGTAGATGAAACTATTCGGATCTTCAAGGAGATCATTTCGCAAGGGCTAGGACCAGAAGTCACTTTCGACGCCGAATCCATCAACAACCTTGCTGGCCTGTCGTGACTTCATAGGGTACCTGATAGAGGTAGAAAATGAATATTCCAAGCTCCCGGAAAAGCTCACAGATGAGCGGGAAACTTGCGAGGCTATCAGTGATCGTCACAAGGATCCTTCCTAGGATCAACTTCAGCCCATGATCAGCAAGTTCATGGAATATCGTGCCTAGTTCCACATCACGTCTCCTGAGCAACAGCAGAAGCAGGATACCCCTTTCAGCCGCGGGATGATGATGAATAGTCTCATTCCTCTCGATCTTCTTTTTGTAAATATCTAAAAGTATGTTGACACAAATGATGACATCATCCATGTTGCACCATGGGATGATGTCATCCACCAAGTTGCCAAAAGTCAACAAATGACTTTAAGATATTTTGTAAGATATTTTGTAATTAAGTGGTTGGTTTGTTTTTGCCTTCTTTTCTTCTCTTCTTCTATAAATACTTGAATACTTGTTGTATTCAAGGTGGATACTTTTCAGATGAAAAATAGAAGTAAGAAGAAAAGACTTTGAACTTTTTGTAACAGAAACAAATATTAATACAATATTTAGACTTTGTGTTGAATACCTGTGTTTTACATCAGACCTTTCTTATGTTAGATCTATATGTTTGTTCTGTTGAATCTACTTCTACTTTGTTTTCATTTATTCATCAGTATTGCTTTATTCATCTATGCAAGTAGGTTCGGCTCTGTTTACTACCAACCCAAATCATAGACCTTCTGACCTTTCTGCTTTGGAATTCATTTCTTTTCTCCCTTCAGATCTTTCCCATCTCCCCACCTCATTCCTTTCCCTTCTTTTACAGTTGGAAATACCTCTACTGGGATGAGATCCCAACCCCTGAAGGTAGAATATTGTGAGACTTGCACAGATTCCTGCTGGTAGAATAGCAATAAACCAGCTTCACTTTGCTGACTCAAAGAGGGGCTATGCCCTGCACACTGTTGGCTCGTCTGTCCATAGATCTGCCCACCCGACAGATTTTCGACCAACATTTTTTGGTGACTCTACTGGGGATCAAACAGATCTAATGGATCTATGGTAGTGGTATGTTTGAAAATCAAGAAAAAGTCAAAAATCACTACCTGTTTGCAAAATTTAACTTTTGTCTGAAATCCAAAATTTTTGCAAAAATGCTCCAAACTGAAAATTTTCTTCAGAGGTCCATAGATCTGGGCTAGTTAGAGATCTTTAGTTCGCTGAGTTTTTACAAAGATCTGTATTTTTCCGTAGATCTGAGTTTTTGATAGTTTACCAAAATTTTCAAACTCTTTAAAAAGTCAACTCTAGATCTAAAAATCAGCTTACTAAGCTTTACCACCATTTTATCTTTGTTAAATCTGTCATTAAAACCACAATCGGTTTTCAGAAGAAGGATAAAATTTAAATATTTAGAAAAGTACATGCTGCTGGTTTTTGTCAAAAAATCAGAAAATCAGCAAGTACAATAAAAAAGAGTTCTTAAATCTGCTCCAAAATATTACAGACCTGGAAGGTACACTGGCGGGTGAACCATTTACTCAGCAGAGAGAGCTCATGGAGAAGTTGATCTACTTTCGATCTACTTCAAAGGCACAACTTCAGTATTACACCAGCACGCTTCTCATCACTGAGCTCAGCCGACCGGTTGTCCAGAGTGTCTCACCTCCACGAAGGAAGCATCTCTCACTAGGAACATCCACATCACTTTGCAAAGGCTTTTTGCGCTGGAACTATGCTTCCAGCTCACGTTCTTTTTCCGGCTCGTCCAAATGGCAGTACCATGGGGAAATGCTATGGGCCCTCTGGCTTTGCCACATCCTGTTCACGCGCTCCCACATGGAAACCGAAAGAATTTTCCTAAATTTGATGGGAGCGAAACCAAAGCACCGATTCACATATATCTACATTCATCATGTCATGCAGTATCCTCGATGTGACCCATGAAGATGTGTCGGTTCACCTTTTTCTAGAAACTTTGCAAGGACCCGCAACAGAATGGTTTCAGCATTTGCCGGCCGGATCTATTACTAGTTGGGCCACCTTACGAGCTGCATTTGAAGACAGGTATAAGCCTTCCGAAGACGCATTCGCATTTGCATTGCTATCAAAGATCACTCACCTAAAGAAGGAGGTCAATGAAACTATGCGTGACTTCATCACCCATTTCAATTCACTGATCAACCGTGTTCCACCTACCATGCTTCCAACACCGGAAAATCAGAAGTGTTTCTTCGTAAATGCCATGAGCTCAAAAGTAAGTTTCTTACTCCTGCAAGAACAAGTAGCTACTTTGATTCTCGCCTAGGATGCTGCCATCCGGATCGAAGATAACTTGCTAATATCTGGTGAATTAAAAGAGAAATCATCCAAGCTTAAAGCTTCGATCCCTTCTCCCACCACTTCATCTGATCCGGCATTTCAAAAGATGGCGAATGACTTGCTCGCATTAAAGAAGCAGTTAGCCCAAGCTTCCCCCAGTTCCTCGTACCGGGATATTCCACGAAGAACTTTCACTTCCAACAGCGATCCCGCATAGGCCACGTTTTCCTGCAACTGCTCCACGGTTGGCGCTTGAGGCTCCTCCGGTCAACGCTTTAGCCGAAATCGAAGAAGAGGAGAAAATTATGAAGAACCTTCATCTCAAGGCAAAGATGATCAAGATGTCGGTGAACCGACTGGTGACTCTACTATCGGGTATATGGAATTTGACGAGGGGGAATCTGATGAAGAGGAGGGTACCCAAGGATATGCAAGAGACATATCATATGTTGTTTTCACCCACTCACAAGGAAAGGAAGCAGAGGTTGCTACCAAGATACAGAAAGAAAAGGCCATGTCAAGCACGCCTCCAACCATCGCTAAACGAGGTAGTCCCCTTCCGGCTCAACCTGTTATTAAATCTTTTTCAAAAAAATTTTTCCCTATCTCCCCTCCAAATCAGTCCTCTCATGTTCCTATCAAGGCCAATAATCCTACCCTACCATCGTGAAATGAGGGACTCATTCCTCCATCAACGCAACCCTTGGCCACGTTTGACATAATTGACCACGCTAAAAAGACCAAGATCCAAATGTCTGAAGCCGAGTATCTTCAATCAAACCCCGAACAACTTGTAAGGTTGACCAAATACATCCAAAGCCAAGTCTGTCATAACTAATCAGGTTTCCCCAAAAGGAATCCTCTCCACCCCTCCTTCGTCCCACATAAACGTTGCCTCGACTTCCACATCAGGCAAGATAGAACCTTTCTACCTCTCCCTCCTAATCAATGGCCACAAACTAAGCAACTGCATAATTGATTCTGGAGCTTCTGATAATGTCATGCCGAAAAAGTCACCCATGCTCTGGGCCTCACCCTTACCAAGCCTTTTGGCAGATGTTATTCCTTGGAAACCAAGCAAGTTCCGCTGATCGGTCAAATCAAAGACGCGCAATTTGCGTTTGCAGCATTCCCGAAAAAAGGGTAAAAATGACCGTCCTTGTTGCCGATATTCCAGCAGCCTATGGAATTCTGCTAGGAAGGAGTTTTTGCAGTGAAGTTGGTGGGGAGATTCATATGGACTGGTCTAAGGCTAGAATCCCCGTCAAAGGTGTAATGCAAACATTGGAGCCTGAATCACAAAAGAAGTACCTGGTTACTAACTCCGATGACCCCAAAGCCCAAATTCTCTTCGAATCATCAGGGATGGGAAACTATTTCTTGTCTACCGAGTCTGACAAAAATGGATGTCCTCATCCAAGCAGAAGATCTTAACAAGATCTGGACTTTGCAGTTTGATGGCAGCTACATGACTAGTGGGTGCGGCGCGCCCGTGCTAATATCCCCCGAAGAGGAGATTATTCCCTCTCTTTCAAGTTACAATTTTTCAACACGAATAATACTGCTGAGTATGAATCTTTGCTACTTGGCATGCAAGCCACAAAGGAAAGAGGAATCAAGAATCTGAAAGTACAAGGTGATGCAGAGCTGGTCATAAATCAAGTTAAAAGGATATACCAAGTGAAGAATGAAAGGCTCAGACATTACCGCAACGCGGTATGGGACAACATCGAGGAGTTTGATGCTTTTTCAATAAAAGCCATCCCGAGAGCTCAGAATGACATGGCCGATTCATTGGCCATTTCAGCATCTCTCATGCTCCCTCACCCAGGTTTGAAAATAGACACATATACCATTGAGGTGGTTTTCCACCCAAGCGTGCCGGACAATTCTCAGCACTGCAAGTATTCAACGATGACAATCAACTCATTTCCTTTCTCGAAAAAGTGGAAAATTTTAATGAGCTTCATTTTGAAGGATCTACTTCCACGTGCCGTGAGTCTGTTACTGATCAGAACGGGGAACCAAAGGAAACGACGGCATATGTCAGCTCAAAGGAAATAAAATCCCAAAAGGCCTAGTTTCCCTAGAATGGTTGTTCGACAGGCATGATCGTTTTGTCAAAAAGAAAAGGTGAGATGATCCTAACTCCTCCCCAGAAACCGAACCGGTCAATTTAGGTTCGGTTGAACATCCACAGTTTGTAAACATTGGAAAATGTTGCACACCTGAAGAGAAGCGGAAGTTTGTCAAATTGTTGAAAAAATACATGGATGTATTGGCATGGTCCTACGCCGATCTAAAGTCTTTCAAGCCAAAGGACGTCCAACATGACATCCCGTTGAAAGAGGATGTCAAACCCTTTCACCAGAAGCAGAGACACTATAATCCTAAGATCTCAGGTACTATCCAGGCTGAAATTTAGAAAATGCTAGATGCACGGATCATTTTTCCTATCCATCACAGTACTTGGGTCGCGAACATTGTGCCAGTGCGCAAGAAGAATGGCGAGATACGCATATGCGTGGATTTCCAACTTGAATCAAGCATCCTTGAAGGACAACTACCCACTTCCCATAATGGATCAGGTTCTGCAAGCAATAATTGGATCAGAAATGTTGTCCATGCTTGATGGTTTTTCAGGCTACAATCAGATTGAAGTCTCACCCGAAGACCAATTCAAAACAACATTCACTACCCCTTGGGGTACGTTTGCTTATAGCAGGATGCCTTTTGGCCTGACCAATGCTGGTGCCACTTTTCAGCGGGCCATGGACTTTGCATTCAAAGGTATGATGGGGAAGGTCATCATAGTCTACTTGGATGACTTAACTGTGTTCTCCAAATAACGAAATGATCATTGTGATCATTTGGAGCAAGTATTGATTAGATGCCGAGAGCACGGGATCTCCCTGAATCCAAAAAAGTCTATTTTTGAGTCACAGAGGAAAGTTGTTGGGACATGTTGTTAGCAAAGAAGGGACGAAGATAGATACCAAAAGAGTTAAGGCTATTCAGAGCCTTACTTTACCTACAAGCAAGACCGGCGTTCACTCCTTCTTCGGAAAAGTGAATTTTCTCAGGCGCTTTGTTCCCGACTTTGCTGAAAAGACTCGCCACATATTAGACATGATGAAAGGGTCACCAAATTTCCGATGGAGCGAAGAAGGGAAGAAGTCATTCGAGGAGATAAAAGCCTCTGTCGCCACATGCCGCCACCCTGGTATGTCCCGATTTCTCCAAGGATTTTATCCTGTATAGCTATGCATCTGAACATACCGTGTCGGCCATCCTAATGCAAAGGAATTCTCAAGATGTTGAATCCCCGATTGCGTTTATGAGCTCTCCTCTCAAGCCTCACGAATTAAAAATGACTCAGTTGGAAAAACATGCCTTCACCATTGTCAAAGCAGTTAAGAACTTCAGGTACTACATTCTAAACTCTCATACGGTAGTTCTAGTTCCCGACACGGCAAAGAAAGTCCATCTTAACTCAACAGGAGTTAGGGAGTTTGCGAGGAAATTGGATTGCAAAAGTCCAAGAGTATGATCTAGATATAAAACCAACCAAGTTGGTAAGAGGCAAGGGCCTATGTCAACTTATGGCTGAAAACCAAGATTCAAAATATTCCGGGGAAAGGATGATTGCATTGATGGAACACAAGGCCAGTTGGAGAAAGTTGATTCTCTACCCATGGTTCTATTTGTCACCACCAGTGACGAATGGTATTCTGATATCACTTTCTTTCTCACTTATGGTGAGTGTCCAACTCATCTAACTTCAAAGGAGAAGCGTGCTATAAAGCTCAGAGCAGCCAGATATGTCATCTGGGATGACGGTTTATACAAACGTGGAATAGATGGCATCTTCTTGCGATGTGTTGACAAACCACAACAGATAAAGTTACTTGAGAGTTTTCATGATTCAGCCTGTGGTGGTCACTTCTCCTCTTCCGATGGCACACAAGATCATCCGGCCAGGTACTATTGGCCGACACGTTTTTCAGGATACAGCCACCTGGGTAGCAAAATGTGAGCTCTGCCAACAATTTGTTGGCAAACCAAAATTGGCTGCTTTTCCCCTCAGGCCGGTCATTATCGACAAACCATTCAAGTAGTGGGGAATTGATTTTATCGGGCACTCAATCCCCAATCAAGTGCCAGACATAGTTACGTCCTAACAGCAATGGATTACTTCACCAAGTGGGTGGAGGCCATACCTATCAAACATGCCACTTCCGAAGTTGTTTGCAGTTTCATCAAAGAGAATATCATTGTAAGGTTTGGTGTTCCAAGCAAGGTTGTGGCTGATAATGCTTCCAACTTCTCTTCACGAGAAGTTATTGGTTTTTGTTATGAATACGGAATAACTTTGGCTCACGCCTCAGATTATTACCCTCAGGGAAATGGTCAGGAATCCAGTAATAAAAACTTAGTGACCATCATACGGAAGCTAGTTGATGAGAATCAACGAATGTGGCACAAGTCATTATACGACGCTTTGTGGGTGGACCGCATTACTCCCAAGAGGTCTCTCGGTATGTCACCTTTTCAAGTGTTATATGGAATCGACGCCGAGCTTCCCATTTCTACGAACTTCCTGCTCTGCGCTTGGCACGAGCAATTGAAGATGAGACTTTCCAAAATTCTCTTGAAAAGAGGATCATGTATCTAGCCGAACTTGAAGAAAAAAGAGTAAGGGTGGTCGACAAGATCACCGAACATCAGAATCAAGTCAAAATATTGTTCGATAAAAAAGCTAAGCAAAGAGAGTACTAGGTGGGAGACCTCATCCTTTTGTGGGACAAACGAAGAGAGCCAAAGGGCATGCACGGAAAATTTGATTCCCTATGGAGAGGACCTTTCAAGATCAAGCAGCTCAATGGAGAGAATAGCTTCTATCTCTCGTATCTAGATGGAACTGAGCTCCCGCTTCCCTATAGCGGGCAGCATCTGAAGATCTTCAGGAAGTAGAGCTTGCTCTCTTCTTTGTACAGTTTGCTTCAGTTGTGTGTTTGTTTTTGTCATGTGTTTGCTTTTGTTGGTTGTGTGTTTTCCCCTTTTCATTCGCCCTTGTTTTTGACTCTGTAACCCAATGGATAGGCACATGTAGATCTGGGATTCTCTACCCTTGAGTTCCGCTCAAAGATAGTCCCCAGAAAGAGCCAGTTGTTATCCCATAAAATTGACAAGGGCAATTTCATAGGTAACCCATGGAAATTTTGTTCTGGTCCCTCGTCAGGGACCCCTTGCATTCGAACGTTGCAAAATCCCTTTCCGGAAATCTAGTTTTCCGAACTTAGCCATTTTTGGTCTTTTTTGGTTGGGCGCACCTTTTGTCTATGCAACATAGAGTAAGTATGTACCCCCTTCATTTCCTTTGGCGCACCCTTTGAAGTGTCGACACATGTTTTGGTGTGCCTCCCCATGATGCACCTTTCTTGCATGCATGCCAAGGCACATGCGCCTTCATGTCAACAACATGATTTTTGCCACGCACATTTTGGTGCGCCAAAGGCACACATATTTCAAGTGTTGATGCATTTTTTTGTTGCACCCAAAGGCACACATAATCACGTGTTAACACGCATTTTGGTGCACCAAAGGGCACAAAGTTTGAAGTGTCGACAGGTGTTTTGATGCGCCCCTTAAAAAGTGGTTGGCACATTTATTGCACCTTTGCCTATATATAGGCGCATCCGCCCTGTCACTTTCACAATTAAAAAAACGTGATAGATTTTGTTCCTCTCGCACTGCACAAGACGCATGCCTCCTCCCTCGTATCACGTTCGTGGACCCCGCTTCATCTCTCACGTTATATATATTCCGGGTAGGTGGTCCTTATTCCTCTTGTGTTTTTTTTTGTTTGGTTGTTTGTTTGTGTAGTAGGAGGCATGGATTTGTAAACCCCTCTTTTGTTGTTCTTGTTGTCCTTCTCCCCCATGCTCTTCCTCCTCTTTCCAGATCTGCTGGTAAGGTGGGCTCTACCTCAAAAAAATCACTTGGATCTCCTTAGTATGCCCTCTTCACCATCCAAAAAACCCGTAAGAGGCTTAAAACATACAAACCCCTCCAGAGAAAGAAAGAAGACTTAAAAGTTCGTGTTAGACTACTGCATTTTCCTCTTGGCATTCATTCGCCATGCTTGCTATAAAATATAGTTGCACCCTGAAGGCACACTTTCCTCTTCACTTGCAACACCCAATAACCCTGCGCCCTCTTGCACACCAGCTCCTATGTAACATTTCAAAAACTCCGTGCCATTGGCGCACCCCGCACCCATGCAACACCAACCTTACTTGCGCCAAGTATAAAATCACGTTAAAAAACATGGCGCAGCGCATCCCCTATTACAAAGAACACAATGTCATGCAAACCTTCCTGCGCCACGCCAAGTTCCCCTTTTGCACACGTAAAGATGATGTTACACACACTAAACCTACGCCCCTTTGGCGCATCCTCCCCCCCGCAACATGAAAATTATCTCGCGCCCTAAGTATAAAACACATATAAATGGCGCAGGCACACTTCTTCTTACAACAACAAAAATGTCATGTGCAGTATCCATGCGCCTTGCACCCTTTGGCACTGATTTGTCCCTTGTAACACCCTTCTTCTGTGCGCCATACTATTTAACCCTGCAGCCTGCAGTGTTCATGCGCCCTGCGCCCTGAGGCCTTAAAATTGCTAACTCTTCCTTCTGTCAATGCTTTAATGGGAGATCTAACAGCTAACATGGCTCTTCTGCATTGGGTTTCACTTCTTCTTCTTGCAGATCAGCAACTGAATTCAGAACTACATATGTCTACATCAAGCAAGAGGCCAACCAAGTCTAAGGGTAAAGCCAAGCTTACAGAGGAAGAGATGAAGTACAAATATCAGAGGGTCAGGATGCCCGAATCCCAGGCAGAATGTGACCTGGATATAAGAGACTCTGAGCTCGTCACATCGATATGGAAGATTTCTGGGCCAGAACCAGGAGGGTCACAGAAGTCCCTGGATGGACAAACTGGTAGGTAAGTGGCTACATTTTGCTTTGGGGATCCCATTAAGCAAAGGCAAAGTAAACAATGAATTCATGATGGTAGTGGCCCACTGCTACAACAAAGACACGAGGTGTGTCCAAAATGAGAAGGGTGAGGTCGTGATCAACCTCACTACCCGGACACTTCAAAATTATGCTTGGCATTCCTCACCACCGGCACTTTGTGGCCGTAAGCCAAGAAGACTGCACCAAGGCTTGGGAGGACAATGAAGACCAGTGTATGTAATTGATGAATGAGGTGTACCTGAAAAACAAGAAGGTGGTAACCAGATGGCCACAGGTCATTCACCGTAGTGATTTCTCCGAGGAACTAAGTGATACCATCACATTCCTAAGCAGAGTATTTGGGCTTTCTGACGCCCACTACTTTCATAAATGGATGCTCAGGTACCTGGAGACAATGAACAAGAATGTGCCAGATCAACGCTTCGAGTGGGCGGAGATCATAAGCAGCACTATATCCGAGCAGCTCCAACAACTCACCACAATGGGGAGGTTCTACATGAACTCCTACGTAGTTTATGCTGCAGCCTCGAGAGGGATTATCCAACATTGATGCGATGCGGGGTTTGGCCCCAAGTAAAAATATATGAATACTACCTAGAGCTAAAGCTGAAAATAGTATTTCACAGTTTACAAAGATTAACGACGCTTTCTTCTACGGCATCGTCTACCTTTTGAGGCCAAACATGACTCACGGTCGTACGACCAAGAGCATTGTTGCAGCAATGGAGAAGTGGGGGGCCTTATTCACGTAATTTCCCACCTTCACCTATCTAAGGGAAGCCAACTTCTTGGGGGAACCCACCAAATTGCCAAGATATGCCGGCCCCAAGCTGATCCTGTTGGAGCTATCCAGACAACTCATAACCTACCACGAAAAGTGTTTGAAGAGAAAGAAGGGTGGAACTCCTTTCCCCCTCACAGTGGGCAGGTACACTTGTCTTTCCCACCACAAAGCCCGGAGATGTTTGCAGAGCTAGAACTGCTCAATCTAAGCACAACTTCCCAGCAAGGCCCACTTTCGATCCAAGAAATTTCCTTCCTAGGGCCAAACTCGATCCAATCCACATTCCGCAGATCGAGGACATTTATATCGACCTGTATCACGAGGTCGAGCTCAGAAGAAAGGATCACTCCCGCTTGGCTTTGGCCGAAATCATTCAGTATGGCATAGCCATTGTCCCAAAAGGTTATCAAACTACTGATCAAGAAGTTGATCAGGTATATCTTGACACGGATGGGGACAACTGGCCATTTGTCATGTAATCGATGAACTAAAGCCCCAGCACTATCAAGAAAGGGTCAAAGAAACTCTGCGGAGAATAGAGCACTGGTGCAGGATGAATGGCCTCATCTACCTCGGGTAGATTTCACCACATCTCCATTGGGCAACGCACCTTCCAGGCCAAAACATCTGCCAAAGGGCAGAGGGCAAAGACAAAGAGGGCGAGTCAAGCTCTACCCAAGAAGAGGCTCCTGAGAGTCCCCCTTCCGCCGCACGAGAACAAGTTGTAACTCCGCTTCCCCGAGAGAAAGAAGCGGCCAAGATGTTCCGATGGGCACATCCACTCGTGATGTTGCACACTACTACTACTGTGAGGTCCCTTCTATCCCTTCTCCCTCTCCTCCTTCCCCTCCCTCGCGTGACCCAAGTGACCATTCCTTTGGTCGTATCCTCTCCCCATCTTCTACTTGCTCCCCTTCCTCGTCATCCATCTTCTCTTCTCTCACGAGCTGTCCCCCACCATTTCTTCCTCATCTCTCAGCTCCCTTCCATTCCCATGTCTACCTCCCCCCCAGAGATCTCTTCCTCCCGTGAGCACTTTCTCGGCCTCCTCTCAATCAATGCCGCCTCCAAGTGTCTCAACGCACTTTCCTCTACTACTACAGCTGCTCCCTTTTCTACTTCTCGGTCCCTCTCCCATAAGTCCAGCATGGATCTCTCAGCACTTGAGCCAACAAAAGAGGAAAGTTCCCATCGCACCGATGGACTTCTCCGTCATCCCATCAAAGGGGGCCAAGAAGCAAAAGCCTATAACCCGCTTCTCTCAGAGTGCGTCAGGAGAGAGAGTAATGGAGATAGCGTATCCCAATCCTTTAAAGGATAAAAAGGATCTGTCTTCGATAGATTATACAGTGACCCAAGTCACAATGGGGATGTCTTCAGAAAGCCTTCAGGAGAGGCCCTATCTGTAGTTGACGCCCTTTGCAAGAAGCTCCAGGAAGCAAAGGAAGAAAAGAGGCTATTAAAGGAGCAAAATAAACATCTTCTCCACGCCTTGCAGAAAATGGGCAGTGCACCTCCTACAACTACCACCAAAACTCCTGAGCCTCTGAGCCAGATAAGATAAATGAATACGCCAAAATCGGTGAGCAGGGTATGGCAGTTTCCACCTGGAGAAGCCAAATCCTCAAAGAAAGTGAGGGAGTAATCGCAAGTTCACCAAATTGTATCGTAAATATCACTGGTGAACAAAGAGCTCCAGTGATTGCAGCAGACCTATCTCCGAAGAGCTGACCATGCTAGGATGCAGCATGAGACCTTCCAGAAAATGCTCGACTGTTCAGTCAAAGATCTGGTCAAGTTCGGCATCTTCGGTCACCCCAGAGCCCTCAACAAAATCCTTTCTACTCTGACTACCGGGTCGATCAGTTGGAGTTTGTCCTGAAAAGATTGACAAAATCAAGGAGGAAGCCCTGATGCAATGCATCAAATGGAGCAAATTGTCCTGAGAATGTCTCTGGGCTTGCTCACTCCTTCTTTCACCTTGAGAAAGGTAGATGAAACTATTCGGATCTTCAAGGAGATCGTTTCGCAAGGGCTGGGACCAGAAGTCACTTTCGACGCCGAATCCATCAACAACCTGCTGGCCTATCGTGACTTCATAGGGTACCTGATAGAGGTAGAAAATGAATATTCCAAGCTCCTAGAAAAGCTCACAGATGAGCGGGAAACTTGCGAGGCTATCAGTGATCGTCACAAGGATCCTTCCCAGGATCAACTTCAGCCCATGATCAGCAAGTTCATGGAATATCGTGCCCAGTTCCACATCACGCTCTCCCGAGCAAGCAAAGCAGGCAGAGGATACCCCTTTCACCACGGACGATGATGAATAGTCTCATTCCTCTCGATCTTCTTTTTGTAAATATCTAAAAGTATGTTGACACAAATGATGACATCATCCATGTTGCACCATGGGATGATGTCATCCACCAAGTTGCCAAAAGTCAACAAATGACTTTAAGATATTTTGTAAGATATTTTGTAATTAAGTGGTTGGTTTGTTTTTTTGCCTTCTTTTCTTCTCTCTTCTTCTATAAATACTTGAATACTTGTTGTATTCAAGGGTGGATACTTTTCAGATGAAAAATAGAAGTAAGAAGAAAAGACTTTGAACTTTTTGTAACAGAAACAAATATTAATACAATATTTAGACTTTGTGTCAATACCCGTTTTTTTTACACATCAACCTTTCTTATGTTAGATCTGTATGTTTGTTCTGTTGAATCTACTTCTACTTTGTTGTCATTTATTCATCAATATTGCTTTATTCGTCTATGCAAGTAGGTTCGGCTCTGTTTACTACCAACCCAAATCATAGACCTTCTGACCTTTCTGCTTTGGAATTCATTTCTTTTCTCCCTTCAGATCTTTCCCATCTCCCCACCTCATTCCTTTCCCTTCTTTTACAGTTGGAAATACCTCTACTGGGATGAGATCCCAACCCCAAAGGTAGAATATTGTGATCGCTTTCGACTCAAAGAGGGGCTATGCCCTGCACACTGCTTGGCTGCATCATCCATAGATCTGCCCACCCGATAGATTTTCGACCAACAGTTTTTGGTGACTCCACTGGGGATCAAACAGATCTAACGGATCTATGGTAGTGGTATGTTTGAAAATCAAGAAAAAGTCAAAAATCACTACCTGTTTGCAAAATTTAACTTTTGTCCGAAATCCAAAATTTTTGCAAAAAATGCTCCAAACTGAAAATTTTCTTCAGAGGTCCATAGATCTGGGCTAGTTAGAGATCTTTAGTTCACTGAGTTTTTACAAAAATCTATATTTTTCCGTAGATCTGAGTTTTTGACAGTTTACCAAAATTTTCAAACTCTTTAAAAAGTCAACTCTAGATCTGAAAATCAGCTTACTAAGCTTTACCACCATTTTATCTTTGTTAAATCATCATTAAAACCGCAATCGGTTTTTAAAGAAGGATAAAATTTAAATATTTAGAAAAGTACATATTGGTTTTTGTCAAAAATTAGAAAATCAGCAAGTACAATAAAAAAGAGTTCTTAAATCTGCTCCAAAAATTACAAACTTGAAGGTACACTGGAGGGTGAACCATTTACTCATAGCAGGAGAGCTCGTGGAGAAGTTGATCTTACTTTCGATCTACTTCAAAGGAACAACTTCAGTATTACACCAGCACGCTTCTCATCACTGAGCTCAGCCGACCGGTTGTCCAGGAGTGTCTCACCTCCACGAAGGAAGCATCTCTCACCAGGAACATCCACATCACTTTGCAGTGCCTTGCTTCTCAGTGGAACTGTGCTTCCAGCTCACGTCCTTTTTCCAAATGTTCAAATGGCGGTACCGTGGGGAAATGCTATGGGCCCTCTGGCTTTGCACATCCCGTTCACGCACTCCCACATGGAAATCGAAAGAATTTTCCTAAATTCGATGGGAGCGGAAACCAAAGCACGGACTCACATATATCTACATTCATCATGTCATGCAGTATCCTGGATGTGACCCATGAAGATGTGTCTATTCACCTTTTTCTAGAGACCTTGCAAGGACCAGCAGTGGAATGGTTTCAGCATTTTCCGGCCGGATCTATTACTAGTTGGGCCACATTACGAGCTGCATTTGAAGACAAGTATAAGCCTTCCGAAGATGCATTCACATTGCTATCAAAGATCACTCACCTAAAGAAGGAGGTCAATGAAACTATGCGTGACTTCATCACCCATTTCAATTCACTAATCAACCATGTTCCGCCTACCATGCTTCCAACACTAGAAAATCAGAAGTGTTTCTTCGTAAATGCCATGAGCTCAAAAGTAAGTTTCTTACTCCTGCAAGAACAAGTCGCTACTTTGATTCTCGCCCAGGCTGCTGCCATCCGGATCGAAGATAACTTGCTAATATCTGGCAAATTAAAAAGAGAATCATCCAAGCTTAAAGCTTCGATCCCTTCTCCCACCACTTCATCTGATCCGGCATTTCAAAAGATGGTGAATGACTTGCTCACATTAAAGAAGCAGTTAGCCCAAGCTTCCCCCAGTTCCTCATACCGGATATTCCACGAAGAACTTTCACCTCCAACAACGTCCCGCATAGGCCGCGTTTTCCTGCAACTACTCCATGGTTGGTGCTTGAGGCTCCTTCGGTCAACGCTTTAGCCGAAATCGAAGAAGAGGAGAAAATTATGAAGAACTTTCGTCTCAAGGCGAAGATGATCAAGATGTCGGTGAACCAACTAGTGACTCTACTATCGGGTATATGGAATTTGATGAGGGGGAATATGATGAAGAGGAGGGTACCCAAGGATATGCAAGCAGACATTCATATGTTGTTTTCACCCTCTCACAAGGAAAGGAAGCAGAGGTTACTACCAAGATACAGAAAGAAAAGGCCATGTCAAGCACGCCTCCAACCATCGCTAAACGAGGTAGTCCCCTTCCGGCTCAACTTGTTATTAAATCTTTTTCAAAAAATATTTTTCCCCTGTCTCCCCTCCAAATCAGTCCTCTCATGTTCCTATCAAGGCCAGTAATCCTACCCTACCATCGCAAATGAGGGACTCATTCCTCCATCAATGCAACCCTTGGCCGCATTTGACATAATTGACCACGCTAAAAAGACCAAGATCCAAATGTCTGAAGCCGAGTATCTTCAGTCAAATCCCGAGCAGCTTGTAAGGTTGACCAAATACATCCAAAGCCAAGCTATCGTCAGAATAATCGTGTCTCCCAAAAGGAATCCTCTCCACCCCTCCTTCATCCCGCATAAACGTTGCCTCGACTTCCGCATCAGGCAAGATAGAACCTTTCTACCTCTCCCTCCTAATCAATGGCCACAAACTAAGCAACTGCATAATTGATTATGGAGCTTCTGATAATGTCATGCCGGAAAAAGTCACCCATGCTCTGGGCCTCACCCTTACCAAGCCTTTTGGCAGATGTTATTCCTTGGAAACCAAACAAGTTCCACTGATTGGTCAAATCAAAGACGCGTAATTTGCATTTGTAGCATTCCCAGAAAAAAGGGTAAAAATGACCGTCCTTGTTGCCGATATTCCAGCAGCCTATGGAATTCTGCTAGGAAGGAGTTTTTGCAGTGAAGTTGGTGGGGAGATTCATATGGACTGCTCTAAGGCTAGAATCCCCGTCAAAGGTGTAATGCAAACATTGGAGCCTTAATCACAAAAGAAGTACCTGGTTACTAACTCCAATGACCCCAAAGCCCAAATTCTCTTCGAATCATCAGGGATGGGAAACTATTTCTTGTCTACCAAGTCTGACAAAATGGATGTTCTCATCCAAGCAGAAGATCTTAACAAGATCTGGACTTTGCAGTTTGATGGCAGCTGCGCGACTAGTGGGTGCGGCGCTAGCGCCGTGCTAATATCCCCCGAAGAGGAGATTATTCCCCTCTCTTTCAAGTTACAATTTTTCAACACGAATAATACTGCTTGAGTATGAATCTTTGCTACTTGGCATGCAAGCCACAAAGGAAAGAGGAATCAAGAATCTAAAGTACAAGGTGATGCAGAGCTGGTCATAAATCAAGTTAAAAGGATATACCAAGTGAAGAATGAAAGGCTCAAACATTACCGCAACGCGGTATGGGACAACATCGAGGATTTTGATGCTTTTTCAATAAAATCCATCCCAAGAGCTCAGAATGACATGGCCGATTCATTGGCCATTTCAGCATCTCTCATGCTTCCTCACCTAGGTTTGAAAATAGACACATATACCATTGAGGTGGTTTTCCACCCAAGCGTGCTAGACAATTCTCAGCACTGGAAAGTATTTAATGATGACAATCAAAACATTTCCTTTCTCAAAAAAGTAGAAAATTTTAATGAGCTTCATTTTGAAGGATCTACTTCACGTGTCGTGAGTCTCATTATCGATCGTAATGGGAACCAAAGGAAACGATGGCATATGTCATCTCAAAGGAAATAAAATCCCAAAGGCCTGGTTTCCCTAGAACGGTTGTTCAACAGGCATGATCATTTTGTCAAAAAGAAAAGGCGAGATGATCTTGGCTCCTCCCCAGAAACCGAACTGGTCAATTTAGGTTCGGTTGAACATCCACAGTTTGTAAACATTGGAAAATGTTGCACACCTGAAGAGAAGCGAAAGTTTGTCAAATTGTTGAAAAATACATGGATGTATTGGCATGGTCCTATGCCGATCTAAAGTCTTTCAAGCCAAAGGATGTCCAACATGACATCCCGTTGAAAGAGGATGTCAAACCCTTTCGCCAGAAGCAGAGACACTATAATCCTAAGATCTCAGGTACTATCCAGGCTGAAATTCAGAAAATGCTAGACACACGATCATTTTTCCTATCCATCATAGTACCTGGGTCGTGAACATTGTGCCAGTGCGCAAGAAGAATGGCGAGATACGCATATGCGTGGATTTCCGTAACTTGAATCAAGCATCCTTGAAGGACAACTACCCACTTCCCATAATGGATCAAGTTCTGCAAGCAGTAACTGGATCAAAAATGTTGTCCATGCTTGATGGTTTTTCAGGCTACAATCAGATTGAAGTCTCACCCGAAGACCAATTCAAAACAACATTCACTACCCCTTGGGGTATGTTTTCTTATAGCAGGATGCCTTTTGGCCTGACCAATGCTGGTGCCACTTTTCAGCGGCCATGGACTTTGCGTTCAAAGGTATGATGGGGAAGGTCATCGTAGTCTACTTGGATGACTTAACTATGTTCTCCAAATAGTGAAATGATCATTGTGATCATTTGGAGCAAGTATTGATTAGATGCCGAGAGCACGGGATCTCCCTGAATCTGAAAAAGTCTATTTTCGAGTCACAGAAGGAAAGTTGTTGGGACATGTTGTTAGAAAGAAGGGACGAAGATAGATACTGAAAGAGTTAAGGCTATTCAGAGCCTTACTTTACCTACAAGCAAGACCGGCGTTCACTCCTTCTTCGAAAAGTGAATTTTCTCAGTGCTTTGTTCCCGACTTTGCTGAAAAGACTCGCCACATATTAGACATGATGAAAGGGTCACCAAATTTCCGGTGGAGCGAAGAAGGGAAGAAGTCATTCGAGGAGATAAAAGCCTCTATCGTCACACATGCCAGTCCTGGTATGTCCCGATTTCTCCAAGGATTTTATCCTGTATAGCTATGCATCTGAACATACCATGTCGGCCATCCTAATGCAAAGGAATTCTGAAGATGTTGAATCCCCGATTGCGTTTATGAGCTCTCCTCTCAAGCCTCACGAATTAAAAATGACTCAGTTGGAAAAACATGCCTTTGCCATTGTCAAAGCAGTTAAGAACTTCAGGTACTACATTCTAAACTCTCATATGGTAGTTCTAGTTCCTGACACGGTAGTAAAGTCCATCTTAACTCAACAGGAGTTAGGGAGTTTGCGAGGAAATTGGATTGCAAAAGTCCAAGAGTATGATCTAGATATAAAACCAACCAAGTTGGTAAGAGGCAAGGGCCTATGTCAACTTATGGCCAAAACCAAGATTCGAATATTTCGGGGAAAGGATGATTGCATTGAAGAACACAAAGGCCGCTTGGAGAAAGCTGATTCTCTACCCATGGTTCTATTTCTTGCGCCACCAAAGTGACGAATGGTATTTTGATATCACTTTCTTTCTCACTTATGGTGAGTGTCCAACTCATCTGACTTCAAAGGAGAAGCGTGCTATAAAGCTCGAGAGCTAGCCGATATGTCATCTGGGATGACGATTTATACAAACACGGAATAGATGGCATCTTCTTGCGATGTGTTGACAAACCACAACAGATAAAGTTACTTCAGAGTTTTCATGATTCAGCCTGTGGTGGTCACTTCTCCTCTTCCGTGATAGCACACAAAATCATCCGGGCCAGGTACTATTGGCCAACGCTTTTCCAAGATGTAGCCACTTGGGTAGCAAAATGTGAGCTCTGCTAGCAATTTGTCGGCAAACCCAAAATTGGCTGCTTTTCCCCTCGTGCCATTCGCTTATCGACAAACCATTCAAGTAAGTGGGAATTTATTTTATCGGGGCACTCAATCCCTAATCAAGTGCCGACATATATTACATCCTAACAAAAATGGATTACTTCACCAAGTGGGTGAGGCCATACACTCATCAAACATGCCACTTCCGAAGTTGTTTGCAGCTTCATCAAAGAGAATATCATTGTAAGGTTTGGTGTTCCAAGCAAGGTTGTGGCTGATAATGCTTCCAACTTCTCTTCACGAGAAGTTATTGGTTTTTGTTATGAATATGGAATAACTTTGGCTCACGCCTCGATTATTACCCTCGGGAAATGGTCGGTGGAATCCAAGAATAAAAATTAGTGACCATCATACGGAAGCTAGTTGATGAGAATCAAAGCGAATGTGGCACAAATCATTATACGACGCTTTGTGGGTGGAGAGCATTACTCCCAAGAGATCTCTTAGTATGTCACCTTTTCAAGTGTTATATGGGATCGACGCAGAACTTCCCATTTCCATAGAACTTCATGCTCTGCACTTGGCACGAGTGATTGAAGATGAGACTTTCCAAAATTCTCTTGAAAAGAGGGTCATGTATCTAGCCGAACTTGAAGAAAAAAGAGTAAGGGTGGTCAACAAGATCACTGATCATCAGAATCAAGTCAAAAGATTGTTCGATAAAAAAGCTAAGCAAAGAGAGTACTAGGTGGGAGACCTCGTCCTTTTGTGGGAAAAATGAAGAGAGCCGAAGGGCATGCATGGAAAATTTGATTCCCTATGGAGAGGACCTTTCAAGATCAAGCAGCTCAATGGAGAGAATAGATTCTATCTCTCATATCTGGACGGAACTGAGCTCCCGCTTCCCTATAGCGGGCAGCATCTGAAGATCTTCATGAAGTAGAGCTTGCTCTCTTCTTTGTACAGTTTTCTTCAGTTGTGTGTTTTTTTTTGTCGTGTGTTTGCTTTTGTTGGTTGTGTGTTTCCCCTTTTGGTCGCCCTTGTTTTTGACTCTGTAACCCAATGGATAGGCACATGTAGATCTGGGATTCTCTACCCCTGAGTTCCACTCAAAGATAGTCCCCAGAAAGAGCCAGCTGTTATCCCGTAAAATTGACAAGGGAAATTTCACGGGTAACCCAATGGAAATTTTGTTCTGGTCCCTCGTCAGGGACCCCTTGCATTTAGAACGTTGCAAAATTCCTTTCCAGAAATCTAGTTTTCAGAACTTAGCCATTTTTGGTCCTTTTTGGTTGGGCACACCTTTTCTCTGCATGCACACATAGAATAAGTATGCACCCCTTCATTTCCTTTAGCAAACCCTTTGAAGTGTCGACATGTGTTTTGGTGCGCCTCCCGTGATGCACTTTTCTTGCATGCGCCAAGGCGCATACACCTTCATGTCAACAACATGATTGTTGTGCACGTTTTTGGTGCACCAAAGGCACATGAATTTCAGTGTTGATAGTATTTTTGTTGCGCCAAAGGCACACATAATCACATGTTAACATGTGTTTTGGTGCACCAAAGGGCGCAAAGTTTGAAGAGTCAATAGGTGTTTGATGCGCCTCTTAAAAAGTGGTTAGCACATTTATTGCACCTTTGCCTATATATAGGCATCCACCCTATCACTTTCACAATTAAAAAAAAAGTGATAGATTTGTTCCTCTACACTGTCGCCTCTCCTGTCGTCCTCGTATCACGTTCGTGGACCCCGCTCATCTCTCACGTTATATATATTATGGGTAGGTGGTCCTTATTCCTTTTGTTTTTGATGTTGGTTGTTTGTTTGTGTAGTAGGAGGCATGGATTTGTAAACCCCTCTTTTGTTGTTCTTGCTTTCCTTCTCCCCCATGCTCTTCCTCCTCTTTCTAGATCTTCTGGTAAGGTGGGCTCTGCCTCAGAAAAAATCACTTGGATCTCCTTAGTATGCCCTCTTCACCATCTAAAAACCCCGCGAAGAGGCTTAAAACATATACAAACCCCTCTAGAGAAAGAAAGGAGACTTAGAAGTTCATGTTAGACTGTTTTCCTCGCACATTATCCATTCTGCTGCATAAAATACAGCTTACACCTGTAAGGCACACTTTCCTCACTTGCAACACCCAATAACCCCGCGCCCTCTTGGTGCACCGAGCTCCTATGTAACATTTCAAAAACCTATGCCATTAGCGCACCCTGCACCCATGTAACACCAACCTTACTTGCGCCAAGTATAAAACTACGTGTTAAACGATGCGCAGGTGCATCCCCTATTACAATAACACAATGTCATGAAAACCTTTCATGCACCATGCCAAGTTCCCCTTTTTCACACGTAAAGATGATGTTACAACACTAACCCTGTGCCCATTGGTGCATCCTGTCCCCGTGTAACATGAAAATTATCTGCGCCCGGTATAAAATGCATATAAATGGCAGGTGAAATTATGCTTGCAACAACAAAAATTTCATGTGCAACATCCATGCGTGTTGCACCCTTTGGCACTTATTTGTCCTTGTAACACCCTTCTTCTATGCATCATACTATTTAACCCTCGGCACAGCCTGCATCATGCGCCCGTGCCCCGAGGCCTTAAAATTGCTAACTCTTCCTTCACAATGCTTTAATGGGAGATCTAATAGCTAACATGGCTCTTCCGCATTGGGGTTTCGATTCTTCTTCTTGTAGATCAGCAAGCTCGAATTCAGAACTAAATATGTCTACATCAAGCAAGAGGCTAACCAAGTCTAAGGGTAAAGCCAAGCTTACAGAGGAAGAGATGAAGTACAAATATCAGAGGGTCAGGATGCCCGAATCCCAGGTAGAATGTGACCTGGATATAAGAGACTCTAAGCTCGGTCACATCGATATGGAAGATTTCTGGCCCAGAACCAAGAGGGTCATAGGAAGTCCCTGGATGGACAAACTGGTAGGTAGTGGCTCGCATTTCTTTGGGGATCCCGATCGCAGTGTAGTAAATAACAAATTCATGATGGTAGTGGCTCTGCTGTATAACAAAGAGCTCCAGCGATTGCAGGGACCTATCTCTAAAGAGCTGGACCATGCTAGGATGCAGCATGAGACCTTCCACAAAATTCTTGACTATTCAGTCGAAGATCTGGTCAAGTTTGACGTCTTCGGTCACCCTAAAGCCCTCAACAAAATCCTTTCTACTCTGGACTACTGGGTCGATCAGTTGGAGTTTGTCTTGGAAAAGATTGAAAAAATCAAGGAGGAAGCCCTGGATGCAATGCATCAAATGGAGAAAATTGTCCTGAGAATGTCTCCGGGCTTGCTCACTCCTTCTTTCACCTTAAGAAAGGTAGATGAAACTATTCGGATCTTCAAGGAGATCGTTTCACAAGGGCTGGACCAGAAGTCACTTTCGATGCCGAATCCATCAACAACCTACTGGCCTGTTGTGACTTCATAGGGTACCTGATAGAGGCAGAAAATGAATATTCCAAGCTCCCAGAAAAGCTCACAGATGAGTGGGAAACTTGCGAGGCTATCAGTGATCGCCACAAGGATCCTTCCCAGGATCAACTTCAGCCCATGATCAGCAAGTTCATGGAATATCATGCCCAGTTCCACATCACGTCTCCTGAGTAGCAGCAGAAGCAGGATACCCCCTTTCAGCCATGGGACGATGATGAATAGTCTCATTCCTCTTGATCTTCTTTTTGTAAATATCTAAAAGTATGTTGACACAAATGATGACATCATCCATGTTGCACCATGGGATGATGTCATCCAACAAGTTTCCAAAAGTCAACAAGTTACTTTAAGATATTTTGTAATTAAGTGGTTGTTTTTTTCTCCTTCTTTTCCTCTCTTCTTCTATAAGTACTTGAATACTTGTTGTATTCAAGGGTGGATACTTTTCGAGATGAAAAATAGAAGTAAGAAGAAAAGACTTTGAACTTTTTGTAACAGAAACAAATATTAATACAATATTTAGACTTTGTGCTGAATACCTGTGTTTTACATCACACCTTTCTTATGTTAGATCTGTATGATTGTTCTGTTGAATCTACTTCTACTTTGTTTTCATTTATTCATCAGTATTTCTTTATTCGTCTATGCAAGTAGGTTTGGCTCATTTACTACCAACCCAAATCATAGACCTTCCGACCTTCTCGCTTTGGAATTCATTTCTTTTCTCCCTCCGGATATTTCCCATCTCCCCACTTCGCCCGCTCCCTTCTTTTACAGCTTGAAATACCTCTAGTGGGATGAGATCCCAACCCCTCGAAGGCAGAATATTGTGAGACTTGCATGATTCCTGTTTGGTAGAATAGCAATAAACCAGCCACTTTGTTGATTCAAAGAGGGCTATGCCTCGCACAATGTTGGCTCGTCTGTTCATAGATCTTCCCACCCGATAGATTTTGGACCAACACACCATCACTATGGGTACATAATTTCTATTCTAGTTTGCATGGTTGTGCATGTGCCTGGTATGTACATGTTGACTGAAGAAGGAGACAATGAATTGGCATGAGCTTATTTCAAGTATTACCCATGATTTTGATTACTTTTATACTAAACCACTAGTTCATTAATCTCTATAATTTATGAGACACATTAAATTGGGAGATGGTATAAAGGATGAAGAAGTTATGACTCAGTTATTTAGTGAGGCTATTACTAAAGTGTGTGACGCCATGGTGGAATCAAAGGAAACCTTGTTGGGGTGCACTTGGATAGACAAGGAGAAGCGAAATATTATCTACCTCATAGATTGTGAAGTTCTTGAGGATACGGAAATTAATAACATATAGGGTGCATGTGAGGTATCGACTCCATATATGAGCAAGCCCGATCCTACCATATACAATTAAAGACTAAGAAGTTAAACATTGGAAGTGATAATTGGTGATTATTGTTCTAAACTAGAGGTGGAGGAAATAATTAAACTATTACGTGAATTCCAGGATCTATTTCCCAAAGGATACCATGAGTTAAAGGGTTTACATCCATCATTAGGAGAAATGAAAATAAAACTCAAGGATCATGTGTGCCTAGTTTGGAAGAGGCTCTATCGATGTATCCTAATCATGCATCAAGGTGAAATATGAAATTAATAAAATGTTGAATTTGTACATTATTGAGCCCATTGAAGAGTTAAAATGGATAATCCCAATGGTTATAATCATTAAAAAGGATGACATGATAAGGATTTGTGTTGATTATAGAGTTCTGAATGCTTTGCATGTGTAATTGATCCTTTTCGATGTCATTCGCTAAGGATATCCTAGAAGGTATTGCAGGCATGATATCTAATCATTTACATATAGATTTTCAGGTTATCATCAAGTAATCATTACATGAAAATACCGAGAAAACACCACTTTTGTAACTAAGTGGGGATGCTTTATATACACAGCTTATGCCCTTTGGCACAAGAATGCACCACCAATGTTCTCACACATTTTTGTGTAAGCATTTCAATAATTTATTTATAAAAAATTTAGGTTTACTTGGATGATTGGATGGTGTATGTCCTAGTTAAATACCATTTTGATTTCCTAAGGTTGATTTTTAAACAATGCAAGAAGCTTAACATCTCCTTGAACATTAAGAAGTGTATATTCACAACAAAAATTGGCACTTTTCTTAAACACATTATATGTAACGAAGAATTATTGGTAGACTTGACCAAGATTGTAGTTATTTCGGGGTTGGATGATACAACTAACTAGAGTGAAATGATTCCCTAGACATGCTGGTTATTACCAAAAATTTATCAAGGGGTATGTAAATATATTTGTGGCATTAAAATAATTTTTGAAATCCAAAGGAAAATTATATTGAGGTGACGCACAATAGCTAGCATTTGAAACATTAAAGGAGAAGCTAACCATCATGCCTATCTTACACTTTCCATCTTGGAATATGGGGATTTAATCCAAGAAGTGTTTTAAATGTCTGCCATTAATAGGAAGCTCTAACAAATCCCCATCTAGATCCTTGAGAAAAAATGTATTTTCTCCAATCCTAATATCAATGGCATAAGGGCCCATCCATAGAGCATCAAACTTTCCATGCTTGCCCTTGTCTTCATGCCTACTATCCCACAGAAAAACTAGATCTCCAACACTAAAGGCTCTAGGAGTGACCTTCTTATCAAACAACCTCTTCAATTTCTCTCTAAATCTGATATGCCTTTGATGAGAAGCTCTTCTCTCTTCATCCAACTCAATGATCTGATTGATTCTTGATTCATACGGGCCATGTTCTTGATCTTCCAACTGTTGGGAAAACTGAAAAGTGGATAATTGTAGGTGTAAGGGCAGTAAAGCCTGAGTTCCATACACCAATTCAAACAGGCTCTTACCAATTGCTCTTTTAGGAGTTATTCTATCAGCCCAAACTGTAAATTTCAATTTCTCTCCCCACTTCTTCTTTTTGATTTCCAGGGTCCTTCTAATGATCTTGAGAAAGTTCTTGTTCGCACTCACTTGTCCATTGCCTTGTGGATTGTAGTTTGAAGCATAAGTTAGATTGATTCCATAGTCATTGCACATTTCCATCAAAGGCTTGGCTCTAAAAAAATGGAATTATCGATACAATATTAATCGGAACTCCAAATATGCATATGATATGATTCAATAAGAAATCCATCACCACTTGGTGTGTTTCGTGATGATGCAAAATCACAAAGCACCCTCGGATGCGAGATCGGTTTTTAGGTTGATCACTTTGGCATCCAAAGGTGTGATTGCATAACATTGAATCCTTTCTCCAAGTGTGGGACTTGAAAATTGAGAAAGGATTCTCCAGAGAAGGCTGGTTCCTATTCCTCTGCGTTCGATGCACACGAAATATGCAGAGGGTTTTCTCAAAACCTAATCTAATCTGCCAAGGAGACAAGGTAAGAAGATGCATAAAATAAATCTAAGCTAATAGAGGTGATGCACCAAGGAATGAAGAACACCTATTTTGCCAGTAAACAAAGACCATTTGAATGTGATATAAGATCATGCACAGATGACAAAACCTACAGTGAAAGACCAGGAGGATGCAAAAAGAACATAGAGAGGGCCGAGAATCATCCACGTACATGCATTATTTGCTCCAAAGATTGATACAATACACTACGAATGCCATGAGGTATAATAGTATTACAGTTCAAATGAGAGGTTCGAATTCCACAAATTCGCCTGAGGAGAAGAAGGGAGAGGCAAAATAGAAAATGTTCGACCCTTGAAAAGAAGCTCCTCTTTTCAATATATAGAAAGAATGAGAGAGGAAAGAGAGAAGGGAAAGCCAAATCTACCCCAACCACCTCTAGGTTGCATTCAATTCATCTCATCATGGCAGAAGCGGCGGATCTTGGCAAAACGGCGGCCGCCTAACAGAAGCGAACCTGCGCTGCTACATTAAAGTTGTTTGTTGAAGCATTACTTCTGCTTGTTATTTCACGCCAGAGGTGTTTCTTGATTTTCTCTCTCCAAACTAAACCAAAATGCAAGATTGACCCCGGAATCGTGTAGAGAATCTCATAAGCTTTCCTTTGACATAAAGAACGTGCAAATCTGAGCTCTAGATCAAAAGATATGACGATCTCAAAGATTTAGAGGCAAGCAGTATCAAGACGGATTTTGAAATATTTTCCCACGCTTCGCCACTGACGACACGTGGCGTGCTCCGATTCACCGAGCAACTCTCTCTCCTCCACCTCTCGGCGGGCTTTCTTTTGAAATTTCCTTGTGGGCCCTAGCTGGGACACGTGGCGCTATTTCATTGGTTCGGGTCAGTGCTCGAGACTTCGCCCTTTAACTTTTTGATGTTTTCTCCTTGTGACACGTGTTGTGATCTGGTTGGTTCTCGGCCCTTTCGGCTCCTTCGTGCCCTTCGTGTCTTTATGTCCCGGATGTCCCAAACCATTTGGGACATAAACCTCCGATCCGCCCGAAATGGGCTTCCTTGTCCCTCATTCGACCGATGACACGTGGCACTGCTTGATTGGCTCGGATCCTTCGGTGATCCGCGTCCCGCGCATCCCTTCGTCCCATTTTTCCTTGTGCTGAAGTTTCTTGTTTCGGCTGAACCGGCCGGTTCGCGTCCATTTGTCCCAAATGTCCCTGTGCTTCGCGGGACAAATTCTTCCGGTTCGCCCGATTCGGCCGATTCGCGTCCTCGCGGCCCAGATGTCCCATTTGCCTCCGACTGTTTGTTCTCATTTCGGCCGAACCGGCCGGTTTGGGTATCTTTGTCCCAGATGTCCCAAAGCAGTTAGTGCGAAAGTTCTCCTTTTCGGCCGATCCGGCTTTTCGCGTCCGTCGCGTCCATTTGTCCCACTTGTCCCTGTTGCTATTTGGGCCGCCTGGAGGCTTTTCGGCCGATCCACGCCTTGACGTCCCAAATGTCCCAATTGCTCCTAGGACTAGGACTTAGCCGATTTTCACAATTTTTCCTGGATCAACCTACTTGCCTGGAACTGCAAAACTCTGATGCATGTTATCGAAATTTACCCTGGGGGGGTGAAATTTTGACAACAGCTTTCCTTTCTAGATGGAATTGCCTCAATGCATTTTGTAAAATAATCGATTCTTCTACAAGGATCCATTTATGACCAACATTGGAAGGATTTTAAATCTCACCAAAGAAATCCATTCCCCATTGTTTGAAAGGAGCTTCAATTGATACAAGTTGCAAAGGAAGGGAGCCTGAAGCTTTCAGTCTTCCAGAGAAACATTGGCAACTATCACACTTTCTAACCAACTGGGTTGCATCTTTAAAAAGAGTTGGCCACCAATAACCAGCCCTCAAAATCTTATGTGCTTTGTCACCCTACCAGAAAAATGTCCTCCACAAACTCCCCCATGGAAATCAGCAATCAACTTGGGAGCTTCATCTTCAATTATGCATTTCAAGAGGACACCTTCAGGGTTCTTCCAAGCCAGCCCAAGGTCTGTTATGATATATTTTTGAGAAGCCAGCTTGAGGGATCTTTTCTGATTTTTATTTAAATGACTAGGACAACATAGGTGTTTGAGGTAGAAGATTACATCCTTGTACCATTCATAACTCATCAATATCTCAAGAAGATTTGCCCTTTCTTCCTCTAGCTGATTCACTTCTACATTTTACAAATTGCTCTCAGCCATGAGCTTGGCAAGACCCAAACCTCTTACTAGCTTTGTTGTTTGGATATCCATATCATATTCTTGTAATTTGTTGACCCATCTACATCTCTTGCTTGATATCTCCATGTTTGATAAGATGTCTTTAACCATGGTGTGGGGAACATAAGCAACAACCTTTGAACTCAAAATGTAAGGCCTAAAAATCTTTGTTGCTTTCACTAATGCAAATGCTTGTTTCTCCATGATTGTATACTTCAACTCAGCTACTTGTAAAGCCTTGCTAAAGAAAGCAATAGGCCTCTCAGCTCCATTCTCATCCTTTTGCAACAAGATTGAAGCAATAGTAAATTTAGAGGCAAAAGAAAAGATTTGGAAAGGCCTCTTGTAGTTTGGGCTGCTAAAATAGGTGCATGCTTAAGTGCATCCTTTATTCCTTCAAAATATTGAATGGCAGCCTCCTCCCACTTGATAACTTGATCCTTTCTTAGCATTTTTGTGATTGGAAGAGTTAGCTCAGAAAAATTAGAAACAAACCTTCTAATGAAATTGATTTGGCCAAAGAAATATTGAATACCTTTCTTGGTTCTTGGAATAGACACCTTGATGATTGCTTCAACTCTCTCAAGGTCTATCATAACACCTTATTTAGACACAATATGTCCCAACAAATTGGCCTTTTACACACAAAAATGAAACTTCTTTAGATTAAGTGAAATGCCATACTCTCTACATCCGATCAAAGCATCTTCTCTAGGTGTTTTAAATGGTCTCCTCGCTACCTTGAAAAAACAGTCACATCATCTTGGTAAATTACAATAAACTCATTGATATAACCAAAAAAGGCAACATCCATTGCCCTCGAAAAGTGGCACCAACTTTCATCAATACAAAAGGAATCTTTACAAAAACATAAGTCCCCAAGGAGTAGTGAAGGTTGTCTTAAGTCTTTCGATTCTTTGACAACTACTTGATTGTATCCTGGAGAAACCATCCAAAGTAAAAAGTATCTCGACCTGTTACAAGCTGTAACATATTCTCCATGTTTGGCAAAGGGTAATCGTCCTTCATAGATGCTTTGTTTAGATTCCTAAAATCCACACAAAGTCTGTTATCTCCATTCTTCTTTCTAACTGGCACAAGGTTTGCCACCCAAGATGAGTATCTAGTAGGCTGAATGATACCGCCATCTCTTAATTTCTTCAACTCTTCTTACATCTTCATGGAAAGAAGTGGGTTAATAGGCCTTTTTTTTTGTCTAAATGGCTTGGTTTTTTCCTCAAGAGGAATCTCATGTTGGAACAAGTCTTCTTTATATGCCTTCTCATTCTGAATAAGACCAAGCAAGGCAGTCTTGATATTTCTTTAAAAGTTGGGCATAGGACTGTTTTTCTTCTTTGCTTAAATTGCTGCCCAGCCAAATCTTCCTTGGTTTATCCCTGGTTCCCAAGTTGTGCTCTTCCACATCCCTTGAAGTAGACATCTTTCTATTTATGATGCAATCAACATTGTTAAAATTTGCCTCAAGTGTAATAAGATCTTTAGGAATGGTATTTGTTTTCAATTGGATAATATCCTTGTCAAAAATGTTTCTCTCCCTTCATTCATGCATACCATTGGCTCCCAATCAATGTTCTGACCAGAAAACTCACCTTAGCATTGTAAGAATCTCAACACTTGGGCATCATTATAAAAAATATGCCAATGTTTCACATTATCCGGGACAGCTGGCCTTGTTAGCACTTCAATGTTATATTCACAAAAGGGTGAAATGGTGCAATTGTCAAATCTAGAGCCAAGTACATCAAAATTATTAGCAGCAACATTAAGACTTCTATCATGGTAAACAATGTTAAAGGAATCAAACATTTCAATCAAGTCCCAAACAACATGCTTATATTGTTTCATACGTTGATTTTTTGTAGCATACAATTTTCTTATTTGTTTGACAACCAGCTCTGAGTCTCCTTTGGAAAAAATTTCCTTTACTCCATACTTCCATGCAATTCTTAACCCCAACAACAATGCTTCATATTCAACAACATTGTTAGTGCATTCAAAGTTAAGTTTGAAGGAAAAAGGAAACTCTTCCAAACTAGGAGAAAGAAAAACTACACCAGCACCATTTCCAACTTTGGAGCAAGCTCCATCAAATAGCAAGGTCCAAGGAGAACCTATCATATCAAGGCATTCTGATTTATCCATCTTGTTCTCTTTTCCATCAGCAAAACCAATGAAGTTTTCAACATCTACATCAACAAACAACACTTCATAAGAAGCATTGTTGGGATCTTCAATCAAGTGCAACATCTTATTTTCACCATAGAGTTTGACAAGGCTTCCCTCAATGGGAATGGTGGAAAAAGACATGTCCATTTGAACACTACCACCAACACTTGCAGCCCATTTTCTTGAAAAAAGCATACCCCATTTGGCAGGGAAATCAACAATTACAACATCAAGTTTTAAATTCTTACTTGGATATGCTGCAAGTTGCACTACTAAACCCTTCACACAACCAACAACCAACACTTCCCTTGAATCCATGGTTGTACATTTCCCATATGTTGTTGTCACTTTGATATCTAACTCATTCATGACTTTTAGAGGCATGACATTACATGATGCACATAATCAAACATATAATTGTGAAGCAACCTATCTTTTATGAGCAAAGTTGTGAAAAATGGATCAACATTCAATTGGGAATCAACCAAGGATGTCCCCAAATATACTTCAGGTGCCTCTCCAAGATCTTCCATTGGTGGTGGTGTTTCAAGGCCAACAATGTTTTGAAGAGGAGTCTCAACAACATTTACATTTCTGCTTGGGGTAATCTTTTCTTCTTTCAATCCCAAGTACTCGAATGCTCTCTTCTTATGCTCAGGTATTCTAAGAAACTCAATGATGGGAACACTCACTTTAATTTGGCTCAATACTTGGGCAATATCATATGGAACACTCTTTGGTAAAACAACATTGGAAGGGAAACAAGAAGGTTCATCAGATGGAGAAGTATTCTTGGCAGCCTAGGCATGAAGAGGACTGATATTTTTGCATGGGACAACAGGGTTCTTAGCAATTGTTTCTTTTCTAGGATTGTCTTTGGGAACAATTGTGAGCAAGGGTGTCTTTGGTTTGGCTTGAGGACCAGCTCCTCTAACAAATTTACTTCTAGTATTGTACTCTTTCTCTTGACCAACCACAACATTCATTAACAATTGTCTATCTTCCTCCGAAGGAATACCACCATCATACTTCTTGATCATTAAATCCCTTAGATATTGAAAGTCATTATTAGGAATTTCAAAGTCCTGAACTACATCTACATCATGAGCTTGAGGAAGAGAAAGAAATGGTACCCTCTTTATGCAATCCCAAAAGGTTGCAGCAGTCCTTGCACTTATCACATCTATTGATGTTGCTACTTGTTGTGAGCCTGAAGAGCTTCCCATCATACAAATTTCATCATCCATTTCATCTTCAATAACTTTTTGGTCCATTTCACATGGAGGATGAGGAAGAAAACATCTATCACACCAATCCATATCAGCAATTTCTTGAACAACAGCAACCCTTGCAGTTAGAGGGTCAAGCACCACTCTATTTTCACGTGCTTGGGGTTGTCTGTTTGTAGATCCAATAGGCCCTTTACCTCTATCATCTTGTATTTGATCACCCCTAGGATGATTACCAAATCTATCATGGTTTTGAGTTCTTTGCTTTCCTTGTGAACTTTTCCCAATTCCTTTCTCAGCCCGAGGTAATTTGTAAGAAATTTATTTGATAGTCCCCTGCTAAAGTCTTGACAACATCTTCCAAATCATCACCCTTGCTAGCTTGAGGCTTCTCAGGGTTTATCAGCTTCACACGATCCCTCTTAAGTGGTTTACCAATAGCTTTAATATTATTTTCAATTTGAAGTGCCATGGTGAAAGCTTGCCTCAAGTTTGTAGGATTTTTGTCTCTCAAGTAATAGGCTGCCTTTTTATCAAATGCATCTACATATTTGATAAAGAAATATTCATCACCTCAAAATGACAGGAAACCTTCTCAATGTTTTATTAAATCTTGTATTGAAGTCATGGACTGTCTCATTCGGGTTCTTCTTGATATTTTCAAATTCAGACAAAAGAAATCTAGGATCAGTCCTATCACCATATTACAACCTAAATGCATTTTTCATCTCAGTCCATGAATCAATAGAGTTATCAGGTAGAGCCTTGTACCAATACCTAGCATCTTCTTTGATTGTATGGATAAACAAATTGATATACACATCCTCAAATTCTATCTCAAAATCTTCCATCATATTATCAAACAGTTTGAGATGTTGATCACCAGTAATGGCATTGTTACCTTGGAATTTTGGTAACCTATTTCTCACATCTTGTGGGACAGCATTTGGATAACCATCCATTCCTCCAAAATTTATAGGACCAAAGGTGTTTACAAAAAATGGAGGTCTAGGCTGAGCCATATTGTTTTGTGGGGGTGATCTTGGAGGTGAAACAAGTTGGTGAGGAGTAGTAATGGGTCTGATAGAAATAGATGAGTGATCTTTAAAATGAAAACCCCCAAAGGCTCTCTCTCTTGATAAAATTTAGCAAACTTAGAAACCACAGGAGCATATTTAGGAGCAAGTTTTTCAAATACACAAGAAGGTCCCTCACCTAATGGAGAATGCAAATCAACAAGAAGATTTCCTGAATCAGATCTACTTGAAGAAGAATTATAATCTTCAATAACAGGCTGCTCTCCTTCAAATTCAACTATGGGGATCTCTTTTCTTGCAACCAAATCACCAACCACTTTCCACACTCTTCTTCCTTCTAGTTTTGAGCTTCTTGATTTGGTGAGCAACTTCTTAGAAGAGTCCTTAATGAAGAGGGATCTCCTTCCCTCCAGCTTGACAGATTTAAACAACAAGTTTCAAATGACAGAGATGTATAAGACAACTGGTATTTCAAGATCCAAATAGCATGGAGTCACCACTAAGGAATTCCACCTTAGTTGTGTAAGAAAGCACTAAAATATTCTGTCAAATGTATGCTACTACTGAAAACTTTGCAAGGTTTTACAAATCAGATCTTCTTCTTCTTATATCCACCGAACACAATGCATCCAAAGTATATAAACTACTGGTAAATGAGAAGAGCAGGTTGAGCTCGAAATATTTTTTACCCAAAACATGCAGATCTGAAGAGTGAAATGATATCTCAAGAATTTAATAGCTCAAATACTTGATAAAAAAATGCTCAAACCTTTCAAACACTTCAAAACCACCAAGAAATTCCAAGAAGTCCCCGGCAGCGGCACCACTCGGTGTTGGTATCCAGATTTAATCTCCTTCACAACTTGAACAACATCATGAATTCACAAGACACTCAAGGGTAGATAGATGATTTATATGTCATTTGTAGCCGGGAGCACACCTATCTACTTGTTTGCATTCAATATTTGAGGGAGTGGATAGCACCTTTAAAAGGGTTTTGATCTAACCCTCACTGTTTTAGGTTGTGCCTATCAACCAAGGCAAGAGAACCTATATTGCAGCCCTTGTATGGTAAAGGAGATGGAGATATCCTTGTGTTTTGCATATGGTATGGAAGAGGCCTTGTGAAAACATGATCAAGCATCCATTATCCAAAATCAAAGGAGTTTTCACTACTAAATGATGGAAATGTTCTCAAAACAAAGCTAGGGCTGCTAAAGACATGATAAAACCTTGATATGCTTTGTGCATTTTTGTGAAAGGATTGAGTTCTTTTGTGGACACACAATGCAAATGTAGGGGTAGTATAGGTAGGATGAGTTAGTTTAAATGATATTTTGTGGGAGATGTTAGGACAAGAGTAGCTAGGAATCACCAACTTCTTTGGGAACCTTTGCAAGAAATTTGTAACACCTACACAACAAGAATACTTCCAGAGGTTTTAAATGCTCCTTCAACCAGGATATGTGCACAAATGGAGGCCTAGATCTACACTCTTCCACACAAACTTTGATAACCTGCCACAAAATCTTGAAGAAAAATACCAACAAAGTATCTAGGAATCCCTATTTAATCATGACCTGAGGTGCACCCAAAGGTTTACAAACAGTCTCATTATTCAAGGACAGTAAAATGATTTTAAATCTGTTTATCTTCTATCAGATGAAAGCTCTTCTGAATATAAGATTGCAAATGTCATTAAACCATCAACAATAAATGAAAACCTGTATGATCAAAGAGATCCTAAACACAAGATTGCAACATGAGCAAGAAAGATGGGTAGAGATGAAGTTTTGTACATGTTTTTGTTGGAACATAATCATGCGGTTATAATGGAAGAAGCACATGATGACATATATGGATGTCATTATATAGGTGAAGGAATGACATGTAAGATCTTACTTGCAGGTTTGTGGTGGGAGATGCTCTTTAAGGACACTAAGAAATTTGTCAAGGCATGCGATCATTGACATAGGATAGGTAAACTAGGAAACTAGGTGATTTAATTTAATTTGAATTAAATATAATTACAGAGTAACTATTGTAATAAATAATATAGGAATGTTAAAATACATTAATGACACAAGAAAAAGCATATAAAATGTAAAAATATAAGCAAGAAGGAGAGATATGAAGACTTAGATCATTTTGAAGTAGACTGGAGGTGATATAGGTAGGTAAAATTATTGAATAAACTGTAGAAAATGTCATTAATAATCACTCATAAATTATAGAATTTAGGAATGATGCAGGACATGGGATTCCATGGTAGAGCGAGAGGCATCTAGGTACTGGATTTGGGCACTAGTGATTGTCTAAAATCTCTGGAACTAATTTATTTTCTCGTCGTAAGGGCTTCCCTATCGATTTATTTCTATTTCTTGATATTTTATTTTTGATCATCAAGGATACCCAGTAACTTGAAAAACATAATGACTATCTACACATGTCCACAAAACACATCAAATCCAATAAAAATATACATAATTTGGTGTCGGGATGACCTCGGTGGTCACCCAAATAGTGAATTTATTGTCGAGTACTACAATACATCTCAAACCTCATGTAGTTCTTGTGTGTGTGTAGAAATGGTCTCCTAGGATTTCCTTATGTAAGTTACACAAATTATAAAGGGTTAGATCTATTGGTGTGAGTTATCCTATGTGTCCTATGAGTTATCCTATGTGAGTTATCCTATATTGGAGGGTCATCTCACATGGGTTAGGTTTAGGGTTAAATATAGAGTCATGCACTAGGGTTACTCAAGACCCTATATGTATCCCTTCATTTGACATTTATGAGCATGCCAAGACACTCCGTTGTCTTTTTCTTATGAGCAAACTTTATTACATCTCGTTATGAAATTTATTCAATTTTTGATTGATTATTCATTGTGATTAAGTTGGAGCTATTGCAATTCAACTTGAGTGAAACTTCATTGTGGTGCACAATTTCTTATACGATCCGTCAACTCTTTCATGGTATCAAAGTTACACGACTTACTATCACACCAAAATCTCAAACTAATGGTGGAGAGGGATCTCATCATGTTAAACAGATTCTATGTCAATACCATCTTACACGATGGAGCTGGTATACACCCAATAGGCCCAATAGCATTAGGAGGTAGTGACACCAGAATTTCTGGGAGGTCACTTATCTCAACACTACTTTGGGGCCGGCGTGCTTAACTTCCCGGTATCATAGTTGCACAAATTTCCATCACACTAAAATATCAAGCTAATGGTGGAGAGGATCTCATCATGTTAAACATTTGCTACGCCAATACCCTCCCACATGATGGAGCCGGGTATACACCCAATCATGATGAGCACCACTGTTTTTGGAAATGCAGTTGATCACTTATGTCATTTACTTGAGAAAAATAATATAAGTGTTCTGAATCCATAAATCAAAATACTCAAGGAAGAGTCTTCTACCGCAAAATGTTATAAAAATGATAAGAATAAAGGAAAGGCCCTTACAGCCGAGTTTCTCCTTCATCAACATGGATTATAGATTTCAAAGGCCTCGCACCACATGGGTTCTTCACATGTTGAGTTTTCCAACATCAAACCTTATGGAATGTCCCAAATCATGATGGGTAATGACATGACAGTTTCAGTTTCTGGTAGTGGATTAGTAGAGATGGATGGGGTAACATTTAACCAAGTGTTAAGTGTTCCTGATCTCTCTACCAATCTCCTATCGGTTTACCAAATTACTCACCTTGGTGAAGGAATGCGAGTGGAATTTGGTCCTAACTCGATGATTATTCGTGAGCTTAATAATGACACTACAGTGGCTGAGGGAAAGGCTGATCACCATTCATGGTTATATACCTTTTCCCACTTTACTTTTGATTCTACACCCACTTCCTTGCTCACTCATGAAAATGAGGTTAGTAAGTTATGGCATGAGCATTTTAGACATCTAAATTATCGCTACCTTGAACAATTGAGCCAAAACAAAATGGTCAATGGGTTACCCCGCATCAAGTTTTCTAAGGGTCTTTGTGAGGGTTGTACCCTTGGAAAGCATCCTAAAAATAACTTTGACAAAGGAAATCCTGAGAGCTACTCGTCCCTTGGATCTTGTTCACATTGATATTTCTGGTCCATTTCCTTCTCCTTCATTTACTAGAGCTCTTTATGTGCTAACCTTCATTGATGACTTTTCGCGATATACTTGGGTATATTTTCTTAAGATTAGGTCTAAAGTCTTTGAACATTTTTAGGACTTTAAGGCTCTTGCTGAGAAAAGACGGAATGGTCTATCAAGGTTCTTCAAACCAAAAATGGAGGTGAATATGTAAACAATAGGTTCATGGATTTCTGTACTTATGAAGGGATCTCTTTGCAAAGATATAGTTGCTTATAGCCCTTCGTAAAATGGAGTTGTAGAAAGAAAGAACCATACTCTGAAGGAGATGGCCACTTGTATGATTCACTCAGAGTCTCTTCCTCCGCAGTATTGGGCCGAAGTAGTGAATTGTGCAAATTACATTCAGAACCATGTTCCACACAAGGTATTAAGAGGGATGACACCCTTTGAAGCCTTTTTTGGATGCAAGCCTGATGTTGAGCACTTTTGAGTCTTTGGATCCAAGGCTATGGCTCGAATTCCCTAGAATAAATGCAAGGCCTTGGAACCACACTCTAAACCTTGTATCTTTATAAGGTATCTTGATGGCATGAAGGGATATTGATTGATGAATCCTACTTCTCATGATCTGTATATTAACAGAAGTGTTAAGTTTGATGAGTTTTCTTTGAATTCTACTTCTCCACCTATTGAGGTTCTTCACTCACTAATTCGGATGATGATGATGTTGAGCATGCTCCTCTTCCTAATCCTCTAAACCATCGATCTCCGAGTCTTTTGATTCTAATAGTAGTGATGATGAGGACTATGTACCTTCTCACTCAAGTGAATAATCTTCTAACTCTGACCCTGATCCTCCTGGTCCTCTTTGGGCTAGGAAAACTTTGCAAAGAGATAGAGATTTAGTTGGAGATACATCAGATATAAGACGTACTCACTTAGACTTCATTGGAACCCACTTAGACTTCATTGGAACCCACTCTTTCTTCTCCTCTACTTATGATCCATAGTATTTCCGGGAGGATTATGGTATTCCTAAGTGGGATTCTACCCTAGATGAGGAGTATTCCTCTCTCATGAAGAATGATACTTGGGATCTCACCCCTCTTTGGAAAGGAAGAAAAATCGTTCGGTGTAAGTGGGTGTTCCAAAAAAAGTATGGATTAGATGGATACATCAAAAATTTTAAAGCACGATTAGTAGCTAAGGGTTTCTCCCAGATAGCTGGGGTTGTTTATACTGAAACCTTTTCTCTGGTTGTGAAGATGACTTCTATTTGACTGACCCTAGCCATTTCCACAGTGAACAGATGGAAATTCCATCAAATGGATGTTAAGAGTGCCTTCATTCATGGTTACCTAGAGGAAGACATAAATATGGAACAACCTCTGGGTTATGTCCAAGATATCTCCCTCGTTTATAAGTTAAAGAGATCTCTTTATGGCCTTAAACAAGCCCCTCGGGCTTGGTATGCCAAGATGGACTCCTTTTACTTACATCAAGGTTTACTCGGTGTCACTCGATCCAAATTTTAATATTCTATGGCAAGATGACTTCATACTTATTCTTGTTCTCTATGTTGATGACTTGTTGATCATAGGTAGTTCTTCCTCTATTATTGATTATGTGAAGATCACCTTGGCCAACACGTTTTCCATGACTGACTTAGGTCTGCTTCATTACTTTCTTGGGATCCAGATTTCACAATCTGACTTAGGAATTTTTATTTTGCAACCTAATTATGCTCTTGATTTGCTATCTCGTTTTCAGATGTCTGATTGCAAGTCTTCTCCTACTCCTTTCCTTTCCTAGGGGTTAAGTTGGTTTCAGATTTCTCTACTCCCTAGGTTGATGGTAGTCTTTATCAACAGGTTGGTTGGGATTTTGATTTACTTGACTCACACTCGACTAGATTTATCTTATGTTATTGGGATTGTGTCTAGATTCATGTAGGAGCCACATGAGCTACATTGGAAAGTAGCTAAATGGATCCTTCATTATGTTCATGGCACTTATACTGATGGAATTCACTATCATGGAGGGGTAGATATTGACTTGATTGGGTTCACAGATTTTGATTGGGCTGGTGACTTAGATCATCGGAAATCTACTTCTGGCTACAATTTCTCTCTTGGTTCAGGTCCTATTAGTTGGTCTAGCAAGAAGAAAAATGTAATTGCGATATCATCTATAGAGGAAAAATATAGAAGAGTAGTTAACGCTGCCACAGAAGTTATTTGGCTACAGGGTATTCTGATAGAGTTTGGAATCCACTTTCGGCGGCCTTTCATTATCTACTATGATAACACAAGCACTATCTCTATTTACAAAAATCCAGTTCAACATCAGGGGACAAAGAACATTGAGATCTATATGCACTTCATACGGGAGCTTATTCATGATGGTATCATCGGCATTCAATACATTCAGATTGCTGATCAGATTGTAGATTTATTTACCAAGCCCTTCACTGAGATGAAGTTTCTTCACTTACGGTCTCTTCTTGGGGTGAGGTATTCTATAGCTACTCATATTCTTCGGGCTATGTAGTCCTTCTTTTCTTCTTCTTCTTCTAGGAATATTGTGTTTGTATATGGGCACCTTATCAAGCCTTTAGTTCTGCCACGGCCCCATTAACACATCTTTCTTAGTTGTTTAGGAGTGTCTTCTATTTCATCGACTCATTATAGCTGCTACCCCAGCTTTGATGAAGGGAAGGTGTTAGTGTGAGTTATCCTATGTGTCCTCCTCACATATTGGAGGGTCATCTCACATGGGTTAGGTTTAGGGTTTGCTATTGAGTCATGCACTAGGGTTACTCAGCACCCTATATGTATCCCTTCATTTGACATTTATGAGCATGCCAAGACACTCTGCTATCTTTTTCTTATGAGCAAGATTTATTCTCGTATGCAATTTATTTAGTTATTGATTGATTCTTCCTTGTGATTATGTTGGAGCCATTACGATTCAACTTGAGTACAACTTCATTGTGGTGCATATTTTTCGATACAATCCATCAACTCTTTCAAGATCTAGAATGTAGAAATGTATTACATTTGTGGATGGAATAGAATAGACTTCCCCCTCCTATGCGTTGTATGAATAAGTGATGCATCCCTTATTTCTTGTATGGATGTTAGACGGATGCCTTTGGAGTGCTTTAGTGTCATTGGAATGCAAGATTAGGTGATTATGGTAATGCTTAGTGCTTGGTCTTGATTTTTGAGAAGAAAAATAGTATATATATGACTCCCTTGTTTGAATTTCATAATTGACAACTCGAAGGCTGACCCATAAGTTAAAAATATGCCCAAAAGATAAAAGATACCCAAAAGGAGTGATTAAAGGTAGGAAAGTTTTAGGAGCACCCAATAGGGACACGAGTGCACAGGGAAATTTTATCCTATCTAGGTGCTAGTGTCTAAATCCATGAAATATAAATAAGTTAAGTTTTGAGTGCACTTGTAGGGTGTGACATACCAAAGAGAAAGAAAGAGATAAACAAAAGAGGCAAAATATAGTTATCAACCACTAGTTTTCCTACTTATGAATCATGTATAAGCTATTATGCTTTTGGACCTATAAATGTACCCAAGTGCATGATTTTGTGTCTATATTTTCCCCCATTTTATGTTTTTGAGTGAATACTATAAAGTAGATAAAAGATGTGTACCTTATGATCATGTAGAGAATATTTTACGTGATAGCGTGTCGAGTGGACAAGTGAAGCATGGAGTGATTATAAAGGGAAGTGTGGAGACTAGGAAAGGGAAGTAGACCCTAGGGGAAAAGTGTATGCATTGTAGTTGTGTTGTTGATGTGAGTTTCTTCTTGTAAGAATGGAATTACAAAAGAAGAGGCAGAAAGTAGTCAAATTTTTGTATATGATAGATTAGAGAAACATTAATAAGTATGTAAAAGAGTGTAAAAATGTATAAAAAGGAAAATGTGCACTTGATGTATAAGAGATTTATAGATAGAAAGTTGTTTTATTTCTTGAAATTACTGATTTTAATAGTGAAGGAAATTTTTTTGGTGATCTCATGCCAAGAGTGATTTTTTTTGGCGATCTCACACCAAGTGTGAGTTTTTGGGCGATCTCATGAAAAGTGTAAGTTTTTGGGTGATCTCATGCCAAGTGAAAGTTTTTTGGGTGATCTCACGCCAAGGAACAAGTGTTGGGGAGATATGTATAGTTTTACTATCCTTCCACGACTCTTCTCAATAAACGCCAATGCAAATGGTACGCCCGATTTATTCGAATGGTTCTGATTGTCGATTATAAGAGATAGAATGCATTCTATGACTAAAGGAAATTTTATGTTATTTTAGAAATACTATATCTTTGTGTTGTACTAAGAAAATGGCTATGTATACCCCAATACATTAGTTCAAAAGGGAGGATAGAAGCACCTGGGCGCTAGTGTCTAGTGTTGGGTGTTGGTGTATGCTCTATGTTTTGGACCCATGTAAAATTATGGGTTATTTTGTGACTTTATTCCCGTGTTTTTTTCTACTTGTGTTGATCGAACTATAGATTTGAGCTACTATAGGGTTTATTTTTTCACCAATGTATGCCCCCTTCATTTGGGGTGCATGCAATGATAGTAGGAGAATGTGGCCCAAAGGAGAGGACCTGAAGTTGATCTGAAGTGGATACTTACATGGGGTAGGGGATGTGCATGGTAGAAACCATTGCACATGAAAACAAGAGAGGCTAGTAACATGTGTTAGTAGTAAAAATAGCTAGCATTCAAAAAAAGACAATGTAACAAGCAAGTGTGCATACAATATAGACCATAAAAATTGGATTTAAAACATGGAACATTACTCAAAATTCACAATACAATCAAGGATGAAGTGGCCAAAAGCATACAATGATCACACAAGACATAGGGCATAGCTAAAAAACAATATCATATAGTTTCAACAAGATGATGGTGTTATATAGTCCTGCAAAGAAAATTCTACACATGAAGCACTCATTAGCATGTTAGATAGATAAATATTATGTCAATATATATCGAGAGAAAAGTAAGGTAGCTTGTAATGAGAAGTAGTGAAAAATGTAGTCATAGAACATGTGTAGTATGTGAAGGTAGTAATAATAGATACCCCGAAGCCTCGGTGGGACCGGTAAAAGGTACAAGCTGCAAGAATCATTACAACATGTAAGGTATTTACATTCATCTCAAAATACCGAGTGAACATGCATGTGTATATATAGAAATATGATGACATACTAAGAATCCATCTAGCATATAAAACAACGTGTAACATTTAAATAAAATAAGCTAGCAATAATAGATGTAACTAAGATATACAAATGTAATTTTTGAGTGTGATGGTATGATATGCAAAGTGTGAAAATGATAGGAGTAGCATGCCCTCCAAAGAATGTGTATGAGATGAGGTTAATTTATAAGAACCCTCAACATTCAATAATGAACCATAGAAAAAGAGTGTGTCATCGGGTAAAGAGTGTGTTGTGTGAATAGATTGTAGAAAGATGTACCATAAAGTAAAAAGTATGAAATGTGAATGATGTGAGGTTCATTTCATAATTATACCCTCAACAATTGAGTATGAACCATGGAACTAGAGTGTGTCATAGGGTAATGATGATACAAGGTGTGTATCAAAGGGTGTGAAAGTGCATAGTAAGGTTAGTTATGATACCCAGAGCACAAATTATAGTAATATAAACTAGATAGAAGAGATAATGATTGGAAGGGGTAAGAAAGCATGATGCCCCCTCCAATGATAGTGAAGGTGAGGGCCCTCTACCTGATAAATGAGGTGAAAAATTCATGTGATGATGCTCTAAGATTAGTGGTGTAGGAGAGTAATGATGTACACGTGAAGGATACCTATGTGGTGAAGGAGGAAATGAACACCTATCTGAAGGGGGTGCTCGAGTAGTGGAATTAGGACGATGAGGTGGGATAATAGACTGATGAGGATGAAAAGGTCATGGTGTAGGTTGTATGCGAATAATAGAGATAGGTGTATAATTTTCTTTAGATTTGAGAGGCATAAAAATCCTAGATGTCATGATTGGTGCATCAAAAAAATTAGGTTGAGGCAACAATGTGCATGGTGGAATTCCTTTGATAGTAACAAGTTGTTTATTATGGATGAACTTAAGACACAAATTATTCATGGAAGGGATGGCTTAGGAAACACAGAGCCAAGAGAGACCTAAGATCATGTCACAACCTTTGATTGAAGATGTAATGAAGAACCGTATAAGCATAGTAAGGGGCCCAATCAGTAATGGGAATATTTACATATACAAAATAATGAAGTACTTGGAAATATGACATTAGACAATAGGCATTTGATAATTAGGAGTACAATAGAGCATACATTCGTAGGATATGATGGATAGACCATATTGTTATCAATGGTATAGGAACCAATAGAAACATGGATATGTAAGGAATAAGAAGTAAATGTAGCATGATAATCATGATATGAGAATGTAATGACCGATAGTTATGTATCGATAATGAAAACAAGTAAATCAAGAGGCTCGATGAAGGAGGAGGCACAACTTGGTATGTATGATTGGCAGAAGAATTAGGATCTTGTTTTTCATGCTTGGGAAAAAGGTCATTAAATATTTTTATATTTTTATTATCATTGACCAACTTAGAAGTAGATGGATCAGGGAGCTTGAGTGCATTGTTGTCAATGAGATCTTGAATAATATGTTTGAGTTTAAAATAGTGATCAATAGAGCGCCCAACACATTGGTGATAATTATTAGGAATTAGTCTTAACATGGGTGCTTTATTCTTAGGTGCTCCATATTGGAATAATATTGAGGTGTGTGACAAATTAATAATGTGGAGCATATATATTCAAAAATGTAAGTGAGTTGTAAAAAAAACTCATGTATAACTTAAGTGAGTGATTTAAGGGATGGTTAATGGAGAATCTAGGTGTTTGGAACAAACATCATATATTAGTGTTAGGAGTTAGAATAACTAGCTCTATATATTTGTAACCTCTCTAATAGTTGTGTTGAATGAATTATTTTGAGTGTATGATCTTTCCCGAATATGGTGTAAAACCCACATTTGGTATTAGAGTAGGTTTCATATGATGCCTCTCTATTTTTTCACTCCATCCATGCTTTCATTTTTCAAGTAGACTCAGGAAAAGGGAAAGTGAATACCATGGACCTCACAACAAACCTGCTACCTTTTTTTGTGCTCATTCATGTGTTGTAATGCTAAAATGTGGAAATAAAGGCTAATTAGATACTAGGGACCTCATGCAACCCCTTTGTTCATGCATTCACCCTTCTTGTAATATGTCAACGATGTAGAAAAGTGGACCTCGTTTGAACCCATTTGACATGCATCATTCATTTGCATCATATTTTTCCTCCCATCCTGTTTGCTCTATACGTATTTTTTCACTCCATTTTGTTCATTGTTTGTATTTCAAAATTTAGATAGAAAAAATGTTGAGAATTATTTTTAATGCAATTTTTGCATCATTTTTCATTCTCAACATTGGTTTTGCAAAGGATTTCAAATCAAAACTTGTATTTTGAGATCTAGGAGGGAATATATGCTTACATACAATTTGGGAAAAATACTAAGAGGAAGCACATGTTGTAATATATGTTGTTGATGTGGCTTTCCAATCATGATTTGAAGACACAAAATCTCACTAATTGAACCTTGTAGAAAGAAATTTCAGATTAGATGTCAATATTAATGTATATTCTAAATATGTGGGAGAGAAGTTTACTTTTGCATTGACACAAACACTAATTCTATATGGTGCTCTTGTCTTGTATATTTTACGGGTGTGTGAAAATCACTAGCCGACAAATAAGATCCCACAATTGATCCCCTTAAAGAAATTCTACAGTGCACTACCAACTTGAAGAATAGAATTCACCTTACTAAACTAGAAACTACCATTTTAGGTGGTTTGTCTACAGAATTTGTAGAATCTTTGCAGGTGGAACGGTGCTCCATTTCAAAAATTCTTTGTAGTTAGCTCAATCTCAGCCCAACTTGTCGTAAAATATGCTATTTGATCCTAAATTTGACCTTGTATAGATTTATACAACTCATCCTTGTATTTGGATCTATAATTTGATTTGGTTAATCTGATGAAATCATCACTTCATTAGAAAATATCTCTTCCACACATTATGGAGAAATATTCAAAGAGTAATAAATTTTCCATACTTGCTCCATTCCATCTATGACGGCCATATCTCCACCAAAGTAATAGAATTGGAAAAGACCTAAATCCTAAAATGCATAAGGCTTATTATTATTTATTAACTCCGCACTTGACTCCCCAAGGTCATGTTGAGGAAGCCGATGTGGAAGTATGGATGGCTAAATGATAGTGAAATGTGGTGGTGGGTGAAAGTGTGCGTAAATGGTATGGATAGGTTATCAAGGCAATATGATGTCTTCAACTCACAATAATGGGATCTGCTCATCGAGTACAATGAAAGCATATCTAACCTAGATGAGTTGAATGGAAGGATTAGAAATGATAGTAACGTGGAGACTCTAATAAATATCGAGATCTATAGATATCCTCGCTACAGGTTGCAAAATTCACGGAAACCAATGGGAGCCTCATAAATATGTCCAGACAGGGTCATGGAACAAGTGAGAAAGGCTTGGTTTCATAGAATCTAGATCCGGTTGGTGGGAGAATTCCAAAATGCGAGACCTAGTTGGGCTTCCTTTTTTAGGGCATTCAATTTTGATATAATATTGTTTGGTAGTGGTGATGTATGGAAATCCAACGTACACAAACTCGTGTCAATGTTAGTAAATAATTCTGCACGTTTGGTTGTGGGACTGTAGGATCACTTCTAAATGTTCTTGGTTGTTGGGGTCCTTGTATGGTCATGTGAATGATCAAACTTTATTTCCAACTATCCAATACTCATAAGATTTTTCAGCTTCTACATTTAAGACAAGGAGTTGTGTAATCTTCTCGGAATATCTCACTGGTGTTCTAGCAACTTGTATGTGTAATCCTGTATCTATGTCGGTAAAAATGTCTCTTGCGTTTGGTTGTAGAACTAATGGGTCACAACCAGATGTTTGTTCGTGTTTGGGTCCATCTATAGTCATATGGGATTTTTTTCTCATTAATGTGAATGTTTAAATACTTTCAAGGCAATCTATAGTTGGGTTGGTTTGACCAAAACTCATACGCTTTGTCATCCTTAATGTTTAAATCTCTTAATTGTTCAGTGATTGTTTGTGGATCTATGGTTGTTTGGAAGACATGAATTCTAAGACCTTGATCTATGTCTGCTAATGCTATCAAAATATTTGGTTGAGGCACTATTGGTTCGAATATGTAATCCCTAGGCTCTCTAAGGCCCGTAATTGTCATGCAAAATATAACTGAATTAATGTAGTGAATAAAACTAATTAAACAAGGGAAATATGAGCTATGTTTTTGTATTTTCAAGACATAAATTAAATAAAGCAATAAAGGTAGATTATCTAATGAAAGTAATTGTTTTTGTTGTTTTTTGTTAAAATGAGGACCTTTTCCCAAAGCGTGGTTTTTGACAAGACCTTTTCTTTTCCGCAAGGTGGTGATTATAGGATCGCCACCCTATTAGTGTAGTGGTTAAGGAATTGCCACCCTAACAAGGAGGTGATTATAAAATCACCACTTTGCATAGGGTGGTGGTTTTGTCAATTTTGGGACAGTGAGTAAATTTAGCATGTTTATTCCAATTTGTTTGGAATTTTTTTATTTTGTAATGTTTTTTATGAGATTTCCTACATTACTAACTCACTCTTTTTTTTTTTAATGTAGAAGGATGAGTATGTCCACTAGATCTAATAGAGAGAGTGTGATTAGCTACCAACTATACTAGACTAGTTGACACAGCCGAGATAGGTGTACCGCACCGGACAAGGGTTTGGAGGATTGCACGGTGCCTCACATTGTACCTACTAGTCAGATTTTATGTGATTTATTCTCTTATTGGGATACGAGACATAACGATTTCTAGTTTACGGGGGTTAGTAGAGAGTGGACCATCACTCTCGAGGATGTATACAAGATACTCGGTGTTCCCATTCTTAGGAAACGAATTACTCTTAAGAAAGCGGGATCTATAGACATGGCCAGGATTTAGGCCACTTACTTAGGAGATGATGGGGTGTCACTAGGCACCAAATAGGGTATGAGGCTCCTTTCTATCCCCATTTCTCTTATCCCTGCACTTTGTAATGTCACCATTGGTATCTTGGCCTCACATTTGATAGGGGATAAGGGCGGGGACAGTTATTGTATTGTTGGGCCCTAATAGTGATGTAGATAGAGTAGTATGGGCATACCTATGCTTGGGGAGTAGATATATTGGGCACTACATACCATAATTTAAATTTATGTCGGGTGGTCAAATTATAGGGGCATCACTTAGTCATCCCACACTCATGATGATTTGGGTTTATGAGAGGATCGTCCCCTATCAAAAGGGAGTATGGGTACAGGATCTAGGGGCGATCAAGGCCGTAAGGTAGACTTAGATGTCAATGCTCAGGGTACCACACTAGCCGCTGGCTACCTTTACTATGCATGACTTTATTGTTATTCCCTACCAAGATATGGAAAGATTTTAGGGACTAGCTTGGAACACAATTATAGATTATGTCACCACATTTCATTTAGTTAACAAATCAGAGAAGGTGGAAACTCATCCATTTGGTAGAGTCCCCATAAGTTTGGACTGCCATACATTGATATTCTTTCTCTTATGTTGATTGTTTATAGGAGTGTTAAGGAGTCTCGGGGTGGTCCTATAGGTGATCATGGTTGGACCATTATGACTCCACGAGTTTCTATTGAACCGAGATGGGTTATCCATGATTTTCGAGAAGCTAGGCCCATACCACTTATCCTACTCAAGGCTGCACCCACTCAAAGCGAGAGAGGAATAGGAGGTACCTATTGACATAGACTCTGAGACTAAGGTGGATATATGGGAGGAGACTAATAAGAAGGTAGGTGAGGAGCCCCATACAAAAAGAGGGGATGATGATGAGGATAGTAACACTGAGTGGCATGATACTCAAAAGATATACATGGATAAGAAAGAGGAGGCTGATATAGATATGAATACATTGGTTTCCAGGATCCACTTCCTCATGAGGGAGGTGGAGATGAGGAGTTGATCATGGGACAACATGTTGCGTCCGGAGGGGGAGAGGCACGAAGGCACATGTAGTAGGCAGTACTGCAAATTTGCACCAAAGGGAACCTACATGGATGCCTAAATATATGAGTATGTGATAACTCTTTTCTCAACCTTGTTAGATAGAAATGTTATTCACTACACTTTTTACTTCCTTTGGTTTTGGTTTTTATGATTTTCTAACTCCCTATCTCTTTTCTATGTTTTGCGGGATCTTTCTCAGAATGGAGAGATCTTATTCGTCGGATCTACATGGATATACTTGGTACTCCCTATGGGGAAAATAGAGAAAAGTTGTTGTAGGATGTGGGACTACATTTATAGGGTGGCCACCACACTTTGAATTATTTGCACCTCTTTAGAAGACAGCGAAGACCATTCTTTCTTAGAACATGAGAATCGTGGGGTATGAGGTAGCTAAGAGATTGATGAGGTGCATCCATTGACATAGTGAGACCATGGCTAGTGGTTTTACTCATAGTCATTCACACCACTCGGTGCACTCACGATGTCGAGACATATCATAAATCCTAGATTTAGGCATGCACCTTCTCAGGGATCCCATAGGCATTGATAGGCCATTGAACTGTATTGCTTCATTAATATTTTGTGAGGCAAGTGAATGATTTTTTTGTATTTTTGGGCTCATTGTGATGGTTTTAACCATGCCTAGTGTATGATGGAATTGTATATATATATATATGCTTGTTTTTGGTTCGGCTATCCCTTGCATAGAGTTGACTTTCATTTGTGGTTTGCTTCGCATGTGTACTCTAGATGTTTAGAACTTCTATTTTGAATTATTTTTAGAATGTATGCAATGGATTATATATGCTAACAAGATGATTTTATTTTTGTTGTTTTGTAATGCTGATATGAGATGATTATGCAAGCACATTGTAATGGTGAACTTTAGCTTTTTAAGTAATGTTTAGTACTTATATTTTGTTTTGGAAATAGGTGATGAATAATGATATGATAATAAAATGAATTCACTGCACTCCTAACCCCACGCAGCTAGTAAGATGTAAGGGCTCAACACCAAGAGCCGTAGGGATGCAAATTTTTGGTTTTGATAGAGATGAAAATAGTGAGAGAAAGACAAGATTTTGACAAAAACCCAATTAGGAGCCTACGATTTAATTCTCGCATACAGATTTACTACACAACCTATAATGTAATTTCTTACAAGTTTATCTATACTTAGATCCGAATATGTCCTCTTGTTTGACATGAACTAGTTTTAAGGTTTTGGCTCTCTTTTAGAACATGTACATCTAATTCATTTTTCTTGGGATTTTAAGACTTTCAAAGAACTTTTATTGAATGAAATTTATTTAATTTATTGAACTATTTGCAAAGACCCCCTACACCTTGCCCCATTCCACCTGTAGGAAGCATGGGCTCATCACCAAGGATAAGGCATAGGTGAGTAAGGGCACTCCCTTCCTTTCCCAACCTCATGCCACTTGTAAGAGGCATGGGCTCAACACCGAAGGTTGGTGGGGAAAAGAAGTGTGTAAAAATTTGATTTGAATTTTCCTTGAGATATATAATGTTTTTTATTTGCTTTTGGAATTTAATTATGCTTTAGGGAAGGAAGACTTTACCCTGGACTGCACCCCATGTAACCATTAAGATGTGAGGGCTTAACAAAGAAGGTTGAGATAGGAAAACAAACGTCCCAGTGAGTGAAAATTATATAATGTTTTTGTACAAAAGAGGGTTTTCTAGGGGAAGAAATGACATCATGAAGCTTATAGAACTGACCATGGGAAAACACAACTTTAATAGAAGAGAGTTATAGGCACAACCAAGTATGCAGTCCTTGGTAGGATTAGCATCAAAATTTTGTCTTGTCTTGTGGAACCGATGAAGTGATAAGAAATGTTGATGAAGTTTTGAAGAGATATGATTCAAATAATTGCAAATATTTTGAAGAAGATTTTTAGAGTTACTTGGAAATAATTCCCTTGACTACAAATTTTATAGAATGATATCACGAGAAGATAATGCACTACAAATACATTAGTATACATATGGAAATGTTGATGGATCATGTGTAGTATCTCTTTAGGTGAAGAGAGTTGACGAATTTTCCAAATTCCTCACCTTCTAGTGTACATAGGTGATATGCCCCATTTTTGTAGTCCTTTATGACTCAATATGGGCCCAACCATTTGGGCCTAAAATTCCTTCCCTTCTTGCTGGTCTTTTTTTCTATTTGGTTTTCAAGTCTTAATACAAAGTCTCCCTCACATATTTCACACTCGTAGAATTTCTTGTTATATTGTCGGCACATCCAAAGTAAGAATAAGATTTGTGTCATTACTTAGCATTGAGCCAAGATTCGTCAAGGATTTCTAGTTGAGATATTTATGCCTCTCGATATCCTTATTCTCCCAAAATTCTTTCTAGTGAGATACAAAGACTAGGTAATTCAATTTCGAGCGGTAAAAATGTTTCGAACAAAATACCAAAGAAAAGGGGGTTTCCCTCATTGGCATTCTTACCAATGTTCAATAGGCCCATAAGGTCAAAAATAGATTTAAGTGCCAATCTCATTTGTTTTCCTTGACAGTTTTAAGGAGAATATATTTTGACATCTTACTTGTAGCCTCATTCTGTCCATTGGCCTAAGGGTAATAGAGGGAAGCCATGTGGTGATTTATTTTGAACTTTTCACATAGTTCATGCACTTCCTCATTTTTAAAGACGTGCCATTATCAGAGATAATGACTTGTGGGACACCGTACCTATAGATAATCTGGTTCAAAATGAATTTTGTAATTACACATCCTGGACATGGTGGTAAGAAGCATGGCCTCTACCCACTTCGTGAAGTATTTTGTGGCCATGATTATGAAGTTATGGCCATCTGTTGATGAGGGAGAGAACTTCCCTATCAAATCTAGGCCCCACATGGAAAAGGGCCATGGTGTTGCAATTGGTTGTAGATAATATGCAGGTATATGGATCTAATGAGAAAACTCTTGGCACTTATGGCACTTACACACATACTCTACTATGCATCATGTTCTAAATTAGGCCAAAAATAGCCCATCCGATGTATCTTGTGAGTGGTGGTGTGGTCTCCAAAGTGACCTCCACACACTCCATTATGGGATTCATAGAGAATATTTTCAAATTCCTCCTCATTGACACATCTAAGGAACATTCCATTGAAGGCTCTGGGGTAGAGAACTTGTTCTATGATCATGTAATTAATGGCTATGATGTATAGCCATCTTCTATGTTGCAAATTTTCCCCTTTAGGGTACACGTGGTCAAAATGAAATTAATAATATCAGTATACCATGGGCATGTAGAGATGGGAGGTTTGGTATCAACGTAATATATGCATTCATTAGGAAAATCCATGTTAACTAAAACACCTCCATATAATGGGTTGTCAAACAATGATCTATGATGATTTTTCCTTTGACAAAATTTTGGTTAAAAATGTCAAACTTGAACTCACCCATCGAGTTATAAAATATACAAATTTCTTTGAAAACAAACCATATGTTAGAAAATTTTGCAAATGATCTTTCTTGACAATAACCCTCATTTCTAGGTCAAGCATATAGTGTCTTAACTGCTTCATTGCAAAAATTATAGTCATGCATTATTTCTCTTCCCGAGTATAATGTTTCTCATAGTCAAGTAACATTCAATTGATTAAATAGACACCACATTTTCATTTTTCATCATCCTTTTGAGATATCATGCAAGCTAATGAGACGTCGTGTGGTCCGTGAATATAAAATTAGATGGCGATCTGATTTAGGAGACATGAGTGTGGGGGTCGATAATAAGAATTATTTGACCAATTCAAATGCCTCGTGACACTCTTCCGTCCAAATGTTCCAGAAATCCTTTTTCAATAATTTTTTTATTGGATGAATGCAAAGGTCAAATCAGGGATGAACCTTTAGATTGCACCAAGATTTCTAAGGAAATACCTTATGCCAAACTCGTCTGATGGTGGGATAATTTCCAAAATTTCTCATATTTTTAGTGGATCTACATTAATACCTCATGAAGAGATGTTATATCCCAATAAATTCCCTCCCATCACACCAAACATGTACTTCTCGATTCAACATAAGACCACACTTTATTAGATGAGAGAGGATGATGTGAAGCACCTTAGGGTAATTGTAGCATTTCCTAGCTTTAGCTAGAAGGTTATCAACGTAGGATTTCACAATATTATAAATGAGATCATGGAATATATAAGTCATGGAAAGTTGGTAATTTGCACTAGTGTTATTAAGAATGAACGACATGACTTCATAACAGTAGGTTCCCCAAGGAGTGATAAATGTGGTCTTCATTTGATCTTCCTCGAAGATCTTGATTTGATTATACCCAGAGAATCCATCCATAAGGGATAACAACTCATAACCGGTTGTTACACGAACGATGACATCAATGGATGGGAGTGGGAAATCATCCTTGGGACATGCTTTGTTGATGTCCCAAATTCAATGCAACTATAGATTTTCTCATTCATTTTTAGCATAGGGACAATGTTGGATACCCACATTGATTAATCAATTGGTTTAATGAACCCTACTTATAGAAGTTTATTCACTTCCTCTTTGACCATCAGCACCACCTTTGGTTTCATTGGTCTATATTTTTTCTTTATGGGCTTTGCTTCAAACCTAATTGTTAGGTTATGAAGTACTACATGAGGAGAAATTCCTGTCATTTCTTTGTAGCTAAATGCAAAGGATTTCGAGTGCTCCTTAAATATTTTTGTGAGTATCTCAACCTCTTCATGGGTTAATGAAAACCTAGCTTTAGAATTTTTGGGTCTTCCTTCATCCCAATATTAATGTCAATTATACCTTTGATCAAAGAGGTGTTACCCTCTTCAAACTCATGTGGGGTCAAAGGCAATTCTAATACCCATCCTCTTCTACCTCATAAATTTCTAGGCCTTCGAGGAGGAAGGATCCATTGTCTGATCTCCAAAATAGGAGGATGAGTGAGGAACAAGAGAAAATCCTCTCTTATGGTGTTGGGGATGTAAATCTATGTAGGTGTTGAGATACCCTAAGATAGCATCATCATTTTTGCATAGTCTAGGGTTATAGGTTAATTTTTGGCCTTAATGTACGCCAAGATCATATTTTTAGTACTTTGCGCACTAAGGGTTCTGCACAAACCGAAACTGTGAAGTTATTTTCTTCTAACTCCTTGCTAAAAAAAAGTGAGAAGCATAGGTGGCTATGGATTCTACGAGCGGATTTTTTTCTTGTGGAATAGCTTCAATCGAGATGAAGTCAATTTTTTTTTCAAATTAAGCATGACACTTTTGTAGAGTTGTAAGTGTTCTTCCCTATTCTCGTATATACTTGAAACTTGATTTACGACTAGTTGCAAATCACCCAATATTATAATGTTATAATCACTAATCCTTTTATCTATTATGATACCAAGAAGGAGAGCCTCATACTTTGCACTATTGTTTATGCATTCTAAATCCAGTTTGAAAGAAAAATGCATGACCTTACCTTCCAGAGAAGTGAGAATCACACCTGCCCCCATCTCCAAAGTGGCACTTTACTTTGTTGAAATGGAGAGTACAATAGATGCTTTTGGATATTAGAGTTGGATTGTTCTTTGTATCCTCTTCCTTTGCTTCTGAAACTTCCACCATGCAGATCCCATTAGCAGCAGAGATTCAAGTCCCGGGCGTGTCCTATGCCCATGGAATCAAAAGGAAGGAGAATAGGAAAATCACTCTCTAACAACTCAAAAATATTTGTTTTGGTTTCTATTGATAATGTCGCTATGACAAGTAGTTTCATCCTTGACCACAGGAATCCCTTCGATCAAGCTAGTAGTTTATAATTTCGTTGTAGGAATTAGTTTTGTTTTTGCATTGAGATATTTGTTTTGTTTAATCGGTTTTTAGAGAGCTCAAACTTAGAATGAACCCCTAGTATCTACTTCAAATTAGGTAGGTGTATGTCAAAGGGTTTTGAATCACCCTATCATATGAAGACCTTTCCCGAGTGTAGGAATCTTACATCCTAAAATAAATTAGAGGAAATCACCTTCATGTGATGTATCTAAGGACAACTGAGGATCATATTATAGTTGTGTTAGGTTGTGGAGCCTGTTTTCATGTGAGAAAGTGTTGAAGATTGTACACTAAGAGTACTATACACTTTCCACATTTGTCTCACTGAGGTTCGGGCCTTAAAACATGCCTGATATATCAGGAAACGTGCTCTTCTCATATGGGCAAGATTTTTGACCCATAGGTTTATGGGACGTTTTTTGCCCATGGTTTTGATACCCACGGTTTTTAAAACTACTTAAGTAGTTGTCTACTTATATGGTTTTATGCATATGGTAGGATTATGTAACATTACAGATGTGTTTTGAATTCGAGTGTGAATTCTGTAGAGTTTGTTGAGCATAGCTCCAAATAGATCTAGGTATTATATTGAGAGAGTGATGGCTTGTAATAAAATCTAAGCAAGTGATTCTTGGTGGATGTAGCCCAAATTGGGTGAACCATGTTAAATATTGTCTCTTTATGTTGTGTTATTTTATTTTGCAATTTTATTTGAGATCTGTAATATTTTCTACATATTAGTTTCTACTATTGCGATTCTAGTGAGGGATTATTCCACATATTTTATCCTTTATTTCCTAACAATGGGTATCGAGAGAGGTTTGGTTTGCTTAAGTTTTGAATCGCATGGAAAGTTTTATCTTGAGTGGGAGCTATGGTAGATGATGGAAGATCTAGGGTTGATAAATTTAATGGGTATAATTTCAGTCTTTGGAAGATGCGAGATGGAAGATTACCTTTATCGGAAGGATTTTTATATTTCATTGCTATCTCGAGAAGGTGAACAAACCCTTGAGCATGATGGATGTAGAATGGTATTTTCTGGATAGGAAGGCACTTGGGATAATCCACCGTGTCTTGCATCTTCGGTATTATTTAATGTTTCAAAGGAAAAGACTACAAAATAGATGATGGATTCATTAGGGAATTTGTATGAAAAACCATCTGCCTCTAATAAGATATTTTTAATAAAAAAGTTGTTTAATATGAAGATGTCTGAGAATGGTTCAGTAGCAGATCATTTAAATGATTTTAATACGGTTGTAAATATGATAGATTTAGTTACAATATAATTTGATGAAGAAGTTAGGGCTTTATTAGTTCTGTGCTCTTTACCTGAGAGTTAGAATAGCCTGGTAATGGTGGTAAGCAACTCGGTTCCTGCTAACTCAAAGTTGAAGTTTGAGGATGTTGTAGGGGTGATTCTAAGTGAGGAAATGTGAAGAAAAATCTCTAGTGAATCTTCTACTTCAGGGAATTCTTTGATAGTGGAAACTAGAGGGAGACAAAAGAATAGAGAAACCATGGAAAATCAAAGGATCGGGAAGGTCAAAATCCAAAAGCAAGATAGTATGCTGGCATTATGGAAAGTTTGGGCATGTAAAGAAGGACTATTGGGAGCTTCGGACAAGAAGAAAAAGAGGAAGAAAATGTGGCAAATGTGGCAATGTAATGTATGTCAAGATGCTTTGATTCTTTCTTTGCACAATATTACTAAATCTTGGGTTTTAGATTTAGGGGCTTCTTTCCATGCTACTCCACATAGGCATTATTTTGTTGATTATGTTCAAGGAGATTTTGGGCATGTTTTTCTTGGTGATGATGAGCCTTGCAACATAGTTGGAAAAGGATATGTTCGGGTTAAGATGTAGAATGGGAATACTTGGCTATTGAAGGATGTTAGACATGTGCCTACATTAAGACAAAATTTGATATTAACAGGGCAATTGGGAAGTGATGGTTGTACTGTGATATTTACAACGGACTCTTGGAAGGTTACCAAGGGTGCTCTTGTGGTGGAAAGAGGTAAGAAGGTTGGAACCTTGTATTTAACCACTTATAGCACTAATGTTTGTAATCTTGTGGCTTCAAGTAGATATGACATTGTGTCACTATAGGCTCGGTCATATGAGCCATAAGGGCATGGACATCATAAATAAGGATTTCCCTAGATATATAAAATAGGTTTGGAGTTTTGTGAGGACTCCATATATGGGAAACAAAATAGAGTAAGGTTTCTCAAGGTTGGACCTACAAAGAAAGAGAGTAAGTTAGAGCTAGTGCATTCGATGTGTGGGGGTGGCTCGGTATCATCTCTTGGGGTTTAAGTTATTATGTTACTTTTATTGATGATGCAACAAGGAAAGTTTGGGTTTATTGTATTAGAAACAAATCTAATGTATTTGACACTTTTTTAAATGGAAAGCCTTGGTAGAGAATGAAATAGGTCTTAAGCTAAAATGTCTTAGGTCAGATAATGGAGGGGAGTATTACAACAATGAATTTGATGATTTTTTTCTAAGAATGGAATCCAAGAAAAAATATGGTTCCAGGAACTCCGCAGTAGAATGGGGTGTCAGAAAGGATGAACATAACAATAATGGAATGTGCTAGGAGCATGAGGTTACATGCAGGACTGCCTCTTTCTTTTTGGGTAGAAGCAATGAGCACAACTTGTGTACTTGATAAACATAGGACCCTCAAGTTCCTTGGATGGAGGCATACCTAAGGAGGTTTGGTATGTTAAGAAAGTTGATTATTCATTTCTTAGAGTCTTTGGATGTGAGGTGTTTATTTATATAGACAAGGATAATAGGACCAAGATAGAGGATAAATCGAAAAAAATGTACTTTCATTGGTTATGGTGGTGATGACTTTGGATATAAATGTTTGGAGTACTAAGGACAAGAAAATCATTCGATCTAGGGATGTGGTCTTTAATGAGAAAGACATGTATAAGCAGTAGTTGCAGGAAAATAGGAAGAATCCAAGAAAGAATATGCAGCGGTAGAGGATCTTCCGGATGGGAAAGTGACACATGAATCAGTTCAGAACCTCCTCAATAGGAACCCCAAACTCCTATATTGAGGAGGTATTCTACGGTAAGAAGAGAACTTGAATGTTTTTCTCCTTCTCTTTATTATTTATTACTCATTGATAGTGAAGATCCAGAGATATTTGATGAAGCAATGCAAGTAGATGCCAGGAAGAAGTGGGAGCAAGCCATGGATGAGGAGCATCAGACTCTCATGGAGAACCAGACATGGGATTTGGTGAAGCTACCCGAAGGAAAAAGAGCATTAAAAACAAGTGGGTGTTTAGAGTTAAAGAGGAAGAAGGAGGCAAGAAAAGATACAAGGCCCGGTTGGTGGTCAAGGGGTTTGCACATAAAAAGGTATAGATTTTGATGATATTTTTCTCCTGTAGTAAAAATGACTTCTATTAGAACTGTTCTTGGAATAGTTGTAGCAAAAATACTTGCACTTAGAGAAGCTTGATGTAAAGACTACATTTCTCCATGGTGATTTGGAGGAGGAACTATATATGCAGCAACCAAAGGGCTATGAGGTCAAAGGTAAAGAGGAGATGGTGTGCAAATTGAAGAAGAGCTTGTATGGCTTGAAACAAGCTCCACATCAATGGTATAATAAATTTGATAGCTTCATGATGGAGCAAGGTTATATTAGATGTCATTCTGACCATTGTGTGTATAAAAAGAAATTTGAGGATGGCAGTTATATTATCCTATGTCTTATATGGATGACATGTTGGTTGCAGTAAAAACATGCAGAAATAAAAGTACTCAAGAAGCAACTAAGTGAATCCTTTGCTATGAAGGATTTGGGGGCAGCCAAAAAATCCTTAGTATGAGGATATCTTGGGATAGGAAGGAATGAAGCTGACTTTATCTTAGGAAGAGTACATTAAGAAGGTCTTGAGAGGTTTAATATGCAGGATGCTAAACTAGTTGGGACTCCTTTGCCAGTAGTCCATTTCAAGTTATCAAAGGAGCAGTGTCCCAAGATAGAGCAGAGAGAAACCAGATGTCCAAGGTACCTTACTCATCAGCGGTTGGTAGTTTGATGTATGCCATGGTGTGCACTAGGCCTGATATTTCCCATGTAATGGGAGCGGTGAGTAGATTTATGAGTGATCCAGGTAGAGATCACTAACAGGTAGTAAAGTGGATCCTTCGGTATTTGAGAGGGACCATGGGGACAATTTTGTCTACAAAGGATCGAAACCACTTTGTGTGGGTTATGTAGATTCATATATGGTTGGAGATGTAGACAACAGAGGAGGAGCATGACAGTTATGTTTACATTGTAGGTGGGACAACAGTGAGCTAGATTTCATGACTACAGAAGTTGGTGGCTTTGTCAACCACAGAGGCTGAGTATGTTGCTACCACAGAGGCAAGAAAATAAATGATTTGGTTATAACAATTTCTTGAGGAGTTGGGGCATAAGCAGGAGGAAGGAAAGCTACATAGTGATAGTCAGAGTGTTATACACCTAGCTAAGAACTCTTGCTTTCCACTTTAGGACAAACATATATAGTTAAGGTACCATTTCATCAGACAACTTTAGAGAAGAGAAGTTGAAGCTGGAGAAGATTCATACCAGTCAAATCCTACGACACATGATGACCAAGGTGGTCACTAGGAAAAACCAAAGTTGTGTTCAGCTTTGGTTAGTCTTCATGGAAACTAGTGAAGGGTTGAGAATCTTGCTCGGAGGAAAACTAGTCTCCAAGTGGGAGATCATTAGGTTGTGGAGCCTATTTTCATGTGAGAAAGTTTGAAGACTATACACTAAGAGTACTATACATTTTCCACAGTTGTCTCACCCTCGGGGTTTTTTTGGGCCTTAAAACATGTCCAATATATCGGAAACATGCTCTTCTCATATGGGTGGGATTTTGACCCATAGGTTTATGGGATGTTTTTTTTCCTATGGTTTTAATACCCATAATTTTGTAAAACTTCTTAAGAAGTTATGTACTTATATGTTTTATGCATATGGTAGGTATTATGTAACATTGTAGATGTGTTTTTAATTTGGGTGTGAATTCTATAGAGTTTGTTGAGCATAGCTCCAAATAGATCTGGGTATTATATTGAGAGAGAGGTGGCTTGTAATAAAATTTGAGCAAGTGATTCTTGGTGGACGTAGCCCAAATTGGGTGAACCATGTTAAATATTGTCTCTTTGTGTTGTGTTATTTTATTCTACAATTTTATTTGAGATCTGTAATATTTTTTGCATATTAGTTTCTACTGTTGCGATTCATGAGGGATTTTTCTGTATATTTATCCTTTATTTCCTAACATGAGAAACGTTGGTTTCTAATCTATAATATAAAAATCTTATGATTATCGTTTCATAATGGGTCTAGAGTGACCACATGTCACAGGTCATAGTTCTCATTCCGATGTTGCCTTAGAGGTTTTCATAACCTCTTAGCATGGTATGTCCCTCATTGAAGAGTATGTAAGTTTCTCATATATTAAATTTCAAAAATAAAAGGGGACTATTTGATTAACTAAAGATTTCCATCATTCTTTACAAATAGGTCTCCAAACCTATAAATACAAGGCATCGGATCACCTACCATTTTATTTCCGTATAAAATGGGCATATTGATTAATTTCGAATAAAAATATGACATCTCTTTATTGATCTCCGCTGGAGGATACCAACATCAAATTCTCCATATGGTTTATCAACAATTCCCTCTCCTGTCAACTTCAGGAGGATACTTGTGACCTTAATCAAATGTCCAAAAGGATACCAATGCTTATAATAAAGCATCTCTATAAAGAGATCCATTTCTTCAAAAATCCAAGAAGTATATGTGAGAAAATATTTTCGTTAGGTCATTAAAATGAAATATATGTGGATGTGGAAAACTAGTTGGGCAATCTTATATCCTCAACACGTAATAATGGGATCTACGAGTCTAAGGCAAAGAAATCTCTCCTAACCTAAATTGGTGTAATGGATCGTTCAGATATAATAGCTGCTCGGAGGCTCCAATCAATGTCGAGCTCTGACCGAGATCCTATCTATTGGTTGTTGGATGCGTGGAAAGTGACCTGTAGGTGCTTCGTGTATATTTCTAGACAAGGTCATGAAAGTGGTAGTGAGAGGTGTAGTGGATTTGTAGGAAACTATGGGTGGTTTTTTGGTCTAACCCAAAAAATATTAGCTTGATTGGCTTCTATGTTTAATACGGAAAATTGTGTTATGATATCTAGCGGGAGTGGTGAGGATCTAAATACCAACGTACGTAAACTGGTGTCAATGTTTAATCTGATTAGCAGCCCATTGGGTTGTGGGACTGGGGATCACAACCATGAGTTCATGGTTGTTGTGGACCTTTTATGGTCATGTGAAGAATCAATCTCTTCTTCCGACTATCCAATAGTCATAAGATTTTTCAGCTTCTATGTTTAATACCAGGAGTTGTGTGATCTTCTCGGAATACCTTACGGTGTTCTAGCAACTTGTATATGTAAGCCTGTGTCTATGTCAATGAGAAGGTCTCCTGCGTTTGGCTTGTAGAACTAATGAATCACAACCAAATGTTTTTCTCTTTTTGGGTTCTTGTATGGTCATGTGGATATCCTATCAAGGCAATCTATAGTTGGGTTGATTTGACCAGAATTCATATGCTTTTTCATCTTTGATGTTTAATTCTCTCAATTGCTCACTAACTACTTGTGGGTTTGTTGTTGTTTGAAGACGTGAATTCTAAGACCTTGATCTATATCTACTAATGTTGTGAAGAGATTTGGCTGAGGTATTACCGGTTCGAATATGTAATCCCTGGGCTCTCTGGGTCCCGTAATTGTCATGCAAGAGATAACCAAACTTAACTAAATGAAGTAAACTAATTATGAAAATAAATCTACACTATGCTTATATTTTTTTTTTTTGTATTTTCAAAGATGTGAATTTGAATGAAATTAAAGAGTGACTATTCTAATAAATTCAGATAACAATTTAATCTAATAATGGGATTAAAACAAGCAAGGTAGCCAGATGTAGCTATTTTCCTGTGCATTTGTGAATTGATCCTAAATATAAATAACTAACTAATTTAATTGAAAGACCTTCAATCTTACCTCAGAAGTGAGGAATAAATCACAGCTTCTCAGAAGCTATCATTCCCCATAGCTTCCTGGTAATGTTGAAAGCAAGCTTAACTGAAATAAAATGATTTGTTATTCTATTTGATATATTGTAACTACAACTTTGACAATTCAAACCTAGAGTTTACAGAACAATGGAAAATCCAGTTGTATTGTGACTTGTCCCCTCAGTGTGATCTCTTCATTCCTACGTGTTCTCGTGAATCCAGAAAAGTGGGAATGTGACAATGGCAGCAGGAGAAGATGTTCAAATAGTGGTAGCTTGGACGTAAGCCAAACAAAATGCAAGTAGGAGAGGGATAGCGCAAGAGAACAGAGCTTGGCTATGTGATTCCTAGCAGGATTGTTGCAGGGATACAACACAAACACACACAAAATCTCTAGGACCTATACTTCCTATGATGAAACAACAACCTATAACTCTAAGCAGAATCAAGATTCAAATGAACTTAATCTAGAACTAGAACTATTTTATACTAAGCTAGTTGTTTGAAAAACAACAATGGAACAAGATGAAACTAGAGAGATCCAGTGATCTCTAAACTAGAACTGTGGAGCCTTGAACTAAGAGGTTGAGAATTTTACAAAATCTAAACCTGTTGAGACTTATTGAAGAACTTTCAAACACACTTGAATAATAAATCATAGAGGGAGAGGGGCCATTTGCTTGTAAACAAGCTTGGTATTTATAGCACTTTGATTTACCAGAGGGTAAGATTGAATTGAACTCTTCTATTATAAAAAAGGGAATTACTATTTACCAGGTGGCTAAAAATTTAATGCAAGCAAGAGTGGTTGAGAATTACAAGCGCAACTTGATTTTTTTACGTTGACAAAAGCATCGAAAAAGTTCTGAAAATGTGCACATGGACCACCACCCAAAGGGGTGGTGGTGGTATAGGACCACCCCCCCTATCTGGGTGGGTGTCATGGGACCACCACCCGCAGGCGGCGGTCCTATAACTAAAGACCAAAATGCAAGGAAAAGAGAGGAAAGGGGTTAGAAAAAAGCATGTGAAGGCTTGGATAAGGAATTTTAGGATGCAAATGTATACTCAACGATGTGCTTTCTAGATTCCAAACACCTTGCGAAGAGATCTGAATCATCATTGGGGTTTCTATAACCTCTTTTCGGTAGTACAATACATACAATTTTGGGTACGTACATATTTCCCCCTCGAGAAGCATTTTAGCCATGAAGGGGCATAAAATGGTGGGTCCGAGTATGGTGGTCCCAAATGGGGAGTTAGAAGCTATACCTACCGACACACCCCATGTGTCAATAATGTCACCATCTAGATTCCCACTATCTATAAAATGAAAAGAGGACTCAAGTGTAGATAGATAAAAGAAATCAAAAAATAAATACTAAATTAAAATGAAATGAGGACTTACCATTTGCGTGGGGATAAGAACTTACCTCCATCGGTGCTCCAACTCTATGAAAGAACATTCAAAACAAGGTTAGAATGTTATATATATATATATATATATATATATAGCTCATTTTTCCTATTCATTTGTGCGTATATCGATTTGGTAATTTTTGAGCTCTGGGACCCACTGGTAACCATTTTTGATGAGAGTGTAGTCAAAAAATTCATTGTGAGATCGTGATCATGCCTCCGAGAGCAGGAGATCGACTTGTGAAGTCTCAGGTTAGTTTTTCTCAATTCATTGTTTTTAAACCTAAAATATAAAAATGTTGAAATCTTTGTCTTGGGGGTTATTTTCAAAATCTTAGTGTTAAATGAGTCTCTAGGGGGGCCCATAGGGTAGGTTTTTATTTTTTTCAAAATGGTGTATTTTTTTTTTTAAAAGCATTTTTAGGGCTTTAGGGCGCATACGTCAAATCGGCACAGACCACCACCCCTACACAGTGGTCATGGGACACACCACCCCTATGATGGCGGTGGTCATAAGACCACCACCCTTAGATGGCGGGGTGGTCATGAACCCCTTTACTGCTACACATGGGGGGTTTTTCTAACATAAAAAGCAAAAAAATGCCTAAGTTAAAGTTAATTTTTTTGTTTTTGACATTTTTCTATGTTTTTGATGAGCTTATCTATTGGATTATGTTGCTAACTTGCTCTTTTTCTCTATTTTGGGTGGATGTAAAGGAGGAGGAGTATATTCGGTGGAGCAGAGAGAGGGAGTGTGATTGGCTCCCAACAGTGTTAGACATGTTGACCCAGAAGAGAGTGAGACACTCTTCAGAGGGCCGGTATTTTGAGGATTTCACAGGTTCCTCATGTTGCTCCTACCAGTCACATATTGTGTGACTTATTCTCATACTGGGATGTGGACCGAATACTTTCCAGTTTCTAGGTGTTAGGGGTGAGTGGACTATCACCCTGGAGGACGTTTATCATATATTGGGGGTTTCGATTCTTGGGAGGTGGTTGTCTCTTAAGACAACAGGATCCAGGTCTCAGATGATTCAGTGGGCTACTTATATGGGAGATGTTGTTGTCTCCTTTGGCTCGAAGAAGGGGGTGAAGGTCCGATCTATTGTTGCTTCTCCTATCCCCATCATCCGTAAGGCTATTATGGGTATCTTGGCCTCATGGTTGATTGGGGATAAGGGAGGAGATACTCTCTTATATTTTTGGGCTCCCATTATTGTATAGATTGAGGCCCATGGCCATACTTATGCTTGGGGAGTAGACATTCTTGGGACCACATACCATGACTTATACATAGGGTGGTCAGGTTATAGGGGCAGTCTTTGAGTCATCCTACTCTAGTTATGAGTTGGGTGTATGAGCGTATCATCCCCTATGGGAGGGGTGTACTAGTAGAGGATCCGGGGGCTAGAGAGCAGCGAGGTGGATGGGGATGTCAGTACTTAGATGCCACATCAGCCAGTGGCTTCACTGACTACTGCAGATATGGAGGCCACTCCTTATCAGGCCATGGCAGGAGTATGGGGGGAGGAGACACTTACATTGATTTCCTGCTCTACTACAAGTCAGTTAGTAGACAGATAGAGAGGGTGGAGGTCCACCCATTTGATCGAGTCCCTCAGCAGTTTGGCCTCCCCTATGTTGATATGCTTCCTCCAGCGGGGTTAGTATACAGGACTATTCGTGAGGCCCGGGAGGTCCTAGAGGAGATCGAGGTTGGACCACGGTTACTCCTGAGTTCCTATTGTGGTTAGGTGGGTGGTTCGTGCCCGAGGGGTAGCCGGTGCTCCTCGAGCACCCTTACTTTAGATCGGGGCTTCTCTTTTTCAGTGGGGGGAGGATGAGCCTATTGATGTGGACTCAGACTCTGAGGAGTTCACAGGAGGGGAGACTGAGGAGGAGATGATGGGAGAGGGGTTGGAGGTGAGGCCGGTGGGATGGCCGAGGAGGATGATAGTGATTCTGAGTGGCATGACACTCAAGGATATCTTGAGGGCAGAGAGGGTGGAGGTGAGTGCAGAGAAGGAGACCTTGGTCTCAGAGGAGTTTCCTTCTCAGGACTTTGAGGGAGATGATGAGTCCATGGCAGGATGTCATTTCTTTCCAGATTTTGGGAGGCTCCAGTCGGTAGTAGCAGTAGTCGTAGTAGGCAGCAGATCCTAGAGACCCTACCTAGATGCCTAGAGATCCGAGTGAGTTACTACTCTTTCTCGACCTATTAGCTAGAGATGTTAGTTGATATTTTTTTTTTGTTGTTTTTTTTGATTTTGACTTGTTTTTGGTGATTTTCTAACTTGTTATTTCCTTTTTTTTTATTTATGACTGACTCTCGGGGATGGTGGGATTTGATTCATCTGGGTGTGTGTGACACCCTATTGCTCCCTTTGGGGAAGACTCGAGGCTCAACTTACTGAGGATGTTGGAGAGCCTTTAGCAGTCGGCCAACACACTGACATGTGTTTTCCCCTATCTGGAAGGTGGCAGAGTTAGTGTCCTCCCTTCGTACTTGAGATAGCTGGATACAAGACTACTGAGCACTGATGAGGTGGAGCCATTCTCATAGTGAGACCACAGCCAGTGGTCATGATCATGAGCACTCCCATCATTCAATGCATTCAGAGCATCATCATAGCAGGAGCCCTAGACGTGTCATGCACCCTCCGAGGGATCCCACAGGGATTGAGAGGCCATTTGGTCTTTTTGTAGTGATTTTTTCGATGTTTATATGAGTTGTTTTTGTATTTTTTGGGCTCATTGAGCATTTTGACCATGCCTAGTGCATGATGGCATTGTATGTAAAACATGATTCCTATATATATATATATATATATATATATATATATATATATTTTTGTATCTAGATCTTCTTTGTATCTAGAGTTTTGTGATTCATTTCTCATGTGTACACTAGATGTTTTTAGAATCTTTGTTTTTATATGCTTTTCAGAATGTATGTAATGGATGACAAGTGATAACAAGTGTTGAACAAATGTTTCTCTTTTGTTTTTTTTAATGCTGATATGTGATGATGCAAACATACTGTAGTACTGAACTTTTGGCTTCTTTGGGGAAATGTTCATTTGCTTCTTCTTGTTTTGGAAAAATGTGATGAATATGTAGTGATAATGAGATGAACTTTCCCCATTCCTAACTCCACGCAACTAGTAAGATGCGAGGGCTCAACACCGAGAGTTGGGAAGGGCGCAAATTGTATGAGTTTGACTGAATGGAAATGATGAGAGAAAGACAAGGTATTGACAGAAACCAAATTTAGACCTACGTACTTACCTTACTCAAAAACTACTACATAGCTCAGAATGCAACTTACTTTCCAGTTTATCTAGACTTAGATCCATAAATGGCAACTTGGTTGACAAAATCTGGTTTTGAGGATTTGATCTCTTTGGAATTTGGATGCTTAATTTCACTTAATACACTTTGCTTTGAATTTTTAAAATACTAAGATTCATTAATTTGTGTGAATGGACCCCCTACGCCCTGCCCCATGCTACTAGTAAGAAGTATGGGCTTATCACCAAAGGCAGACATAGGTGAGTAAGGGCACTTCTTTCCTTTCTCAACCTCACACCACTAGTAAGAGATGCGGGCTCATCACCGAAGGTTGGTAGGGAAAAGAAGTGTGTAAAATAAAATATTCTATTTTGTTTAGTGTTTTTTATTCAATTTGGCTTTGACATTTCTGATCTGTGATTTTGGAGTATCCTTGTTTCAAAGAGATGTAAGAGGGATAGATGTGACACCAAGAAGCTTCTAGAATAGACCGTAGGTAAGAACAACTTAACCTAGTAGAAGAAATGAGTATGACCAAGTATGCAGGCCTTGGTATGGTTTTTGTCAAGATTTTGTCTGTTGAATTGATGAGATGATTTTGAAACCATTTGATGATATTATGAAAATTGAAGAGATATGATTTGAATGCTTTTGCCAATATTTTCATAAGCTTGTAATAAATTGCTTAAGAATAAGTTCCTTGACCACAAAATTTACGAAATGAGTGAACAAAATGAAACAACTGAGTGACTAATGCAATGCAGATAGACATAATATACAAATGGTGATGTTGATGACCTATGCGTAAAACCATTTAAGATGCAAGGAATTGATAGTTTCATTGAATTCCTCACCTTCTAGTGTACACAAGAGATACACACCATTTCCATAGTCTTTCATGACTCGGTATGGGCCCAACCACTTGGGCCAAATTTCCTTCCTTCACCGGTTTTCTTATCAATCCAATGGCTATCTAGTCTCAGAACTAGATCTCCCTCGTATATTTCTCATTCGTAGACCTTTTTGTTATATTTCCACACATCCGGTCAACATAGGCTCTGTGCCATTGTTTGGCGTTTAACCTTGGCCTCATCAAGGCTTTCTAGTTGAGAGAGGCATGCCTCTCTATAGGCTTCTTCTCCCAAGATCCCTTGTAATGAGATGCGGAGACTGGGTATTTTGACCTCAAGCGGGAGAACTACTTTCTACCCCAATACCAATGAGAAAGGGGTTGTCCCTGTTGGTGTTCTTATTGACATTCGATAGGCCCACAAGGCCGGGTATAATTTTAAATGCCAATCCCATTTGTTCTCCTTAACTATTTTGAGGAGAATGGATTTTAATGTTTTGTTTGTTGCTTCAGCCTATCCATTGGCTTGGGGGTAATAAAGAGAGGTCCATGTGATGGTTTATCTTGAATTTTTACATAACTCATGACCTCATCATTCTTGAAGGATGTGCCATTATCTGAGATAATGACTTATGGGACACCATACCTACAAATGATTTGATTCAAAATGAACTTAGCGATTACAGAACCTAGTACGGTGGTGAGAGGCATGGCCTCTACCCATTTAGTAAAATATTTTGTGGCCATGATTATAAAGTTATGGCCATCTATTGATGAGGGAGAGAATTTCCCTATCAAATCTAGGCCCCACGTGGAAAAGGGCCATGGGGTTGCGATTGGTTGCAGAGCCTGTGTTGGCATGTGAATCTCGTGGGAGAACTCTTGGCATTTATGACACTTGCACACAAACTCTACTACATCATGTTCCAGAGTGGGCCAAAAAAATAGCCCATCCGATGTATTTTGTGAGAAGTGGCATGGCCACCAAAGTGGCCTCCACATATCCCACTGTGGGATTCATAAAGAATATTTTTGGATTCTTCCATGTCAACACATCTTAAAAGCATTCCATCAAGGCTCTACGATAGAGCACCTATTCTAAAATAACATATTTAGCAGCGATAATGTGTAACCACCTTCTTTGTTGCGATGTGGCACCTTCTGGGTATGTGTGGTCCATGATGAAATTGACGATGTCAGTGTACCAAGGACATATAGAGATGGGGGCCTAGTTTTGAAAAAAATATATGCACTCATCGGAAAGTCTAGATCTACCAGATCACCCCCATCCAATGGATTGTCAGCCAACCAGTCTGCAATGATTTGTCCCTTAACGGATTTTTGGTTTACAAATGTTAGTTCAAACTCACCCATTAAGGTTATGAAATGTCCAACCTTTTTAGATAAAGACCCTTGTGTGAGGAATGTCCAAGTGATCTGTCTTTACAATAACCCTTGTTTCTTGATTCAACATGTAATGTCTTAAATGTTTTGTTGCAAAGACTATGGCAAGGCATTCTCTTTCTTCCTGTGTGTAACATGTTTCATAATCAAGCAACGTCCGACTAATGAAATAAACTACACATTCCCATTTATCATTATCTTCTTGAGCCAACATGCAGGCTAGCGAGACATCAGTAGCCCATGAATACAAGATCAAAGGATGATCTGGTCTAGGAGGCATTAGCATGGGAGGAGACAACAAGAAGCATTTAACTACTTTGAAGGCCTCGTTGCATTCTTCCATCCAATCAATGCTATAATCCTTCTTTAATAAATTGTTGATTGGATGAACAAAAAAACTTAAGTCAGGATGAACCTTCGAATTGCACCGAGTTTCCCAAGAAATGATCTAATACTAGACTCATCTGATGGTGGAATCATTTCAAGAACAACCTAGATTTTGGTTGGGTCGACATCAATCCCTCATGATGATATAATGTAACCTAGAAGCTTGCCTCTATTACACCAAATACACATTTCTCTGGATTCAATGTGACACCATATTCGATCAATCATGAGAGAATGATACGAGTACTTCTGGGTGATCACAACACTTCTTGGCCTTGGCCAACAAGTCATCTACGTAGGATTCCACAATCTTATGAATAAGGTCATGGAATATGTATGTCATTTCCCATTGGTATGTAGCGCCAATGTTCTTAAGACCGAATGGCATGACAATGTAACAATAAGTTCCCCAAGGAGTTATAAACGTAGTCTTGGCTTGATCCTCTTCAGATATTTTGATTTGATTATATCCCGAGAACCCATCCATGAGAGACAAAAGCTCAAATCCAGTTGTTACATCAACAATGACGTCGATGGATGGTAATGGGAAGTCATCTTTGGGGCAAGCTTTGTTAATGTCCCGAAAGTCTATGCAAATGCATATCTTCCCATTCTTTTTAGAGAATGGGATGATATTAGATACCCATTGTGAATAGTCAACTAGGTTTGATGAATCCCACCTGGAGAAGTTTCATTACTTCTTCTTTCACCATGAGAGCCACTTTTGGTTTCATTGGTCTCAAATTTTTCTTAATTGGCTTTGCATCTAGTTTGGTGACAAGATTGTGTACCATGATATGTGGTGCAATTCTGTCATTTCTTTGTAATTAAATGTGAAATCCTTTTGATGTTCCTTGAGGATCTGGGTATGTATTTCTATCTCCTCTGGAGTTAATGAGGATCCCAACTTCAAAATCTTTGGTTCTTCCTCCATTCCAATATTTATATCAATCATTCCTTCATTAAGGAAGTGTTTCCTTCTTCAAATTCAGGTGGCGGGGGGAGGTAGTTCCAAAATTTCTTCATTCTCTACCTCGTAGATTTTGAGATTCTTTTGTGGGGAGATTCTATCATGGGATTTCCAAAATAGGAAGAGGAATATGGGATTAGGGAGAAATCTACTATGTGATGAGTGAGATGTAATTCCGACATAGGCATTTAGATATCCAAGAGTGACCCTATCATTTTTCAAAGTGATCTAGGATGGTAAACTCATTCTCAGCTTCTATATGTGTCAAGATCGGGGTTATTGGTATTTTACGCACCAATGGTTCAGTATGAAGTGATACCATGAAATTTGTATTTTCCAACTCACTTGCTTGGAGTGAAATGGGAAGCCGAGGTTGCTATTGAATCTGTGAGAAGGTTCTGTTCTCATGGGATTGCTTCGATTGATATGAAGTCAATCCCTTGGTTAGATCTAATACCACCATTTTATAGAGTTGTAAGTGCTCAGATCTAGTCTCATATACCTCAGATACTTGGTTTGCAACTAATTGTGAGTCTCCTAGCACTCTAATGTTATCAATGCCCATCCTTTTGGCTATGATGAGGCCAAGGAGGAGGGCTTCATATTCAGCCCCATTGTTTGTACATTCGAAGTTTAACTTAAAGGAAAAAGGTAGGATCTTTCCCTCGGGAGAAGTAAAGATCACACCTACCCCAGTGCCGAAATGACATCTAGCTCCATCAAGTGGAGAGTCCAATATTTTCTCAGAAAAATGGATGTTGGAACATTCTTCGTGTCTTCTTCTTTTTCCTCGGTTACTTCTACCATACAAACTTCATCCGCTGGAAGGGAGCCAATTCCTAGGGTACATCCTATACCCATGGAATCAAATGGTAGGAGAATAGGTAGATCTTTCTCTAGTAACTCAACAATTTTTTTGGTAGTTCCTAATGATACTGTCTCTATGATGTTGGTCTCATTTTTGAGTGTCGGAATGCCTTCGACTAGATTCGTGACTTCTAATTCTATTGTAGGTACCAACTTTACTTCTAGGTTTTGAATTGACTAGTTTGTTAAGTTGATTCGTTGGGAGCTCAAACTCAGAGTGGATGCCTGGTCTCTTTTTCAAATCTACTAAGTGTATGTCGAAAGGTTTTGGGTCACCTTGTGCCACAAAGATTTTTCCCAGGTGTAAAAATCTTATTTCTTGGAATAACGTGGAAGGGATTGCCTTCATGTGATGTATCCATGGTCGACCGAGAATCATATTATAGTTGGTTTCCCGATCTATAATATAAAATTTGGTGAGGACTGTCTTGGGTCCTAAGGTGACTGGTAACACTATAGTCCCAATTGAAGTGGCCTTGAGGCTATCATAACCCCTTAGCGTATTTTGTGTTGAGGAACAATTTGTTTCTCCATATCCTAGATTTTGAAGAAAAGTGAAGGGGACTATGTTAACTATTCCCCATCATCAATCATTGCATGCTTAACATAATTATTATAAACCCATACCTACAAATGCAAGGTTGGGTCACCTCTACGTGTAATTTCAGCATCTGTTGGCATTTTTCTTATATCAAATATAAACTCAATATCCCTATCTGAGTTGCCCTGGAGGGTAGACGTCAAAGTCTACATGGTTTACTTGTGTTTTAGGAGGAGGAGTGATGTTAATCAGATGACCAAGACCCAACGCTTCTAAGAGAGCAGCCCTATGTGAGTGGGAGAGTTTTTCAACAAATCCAAGAAGGAAATGTGAGAGAAGGTCTTTGTTAGGTCATTAATTAGATCGTAAGTGCTTATAGGTTTTTTAGTGTTTTTTGAACATTGTCTAGTACTAATGGGTAGGTTGGAACTAGTTGAGAAGAATAATCTCATGTTCTTGTTATGGTTTCTACATGTAGCTCGGTGTCTAACTCTACCAGACCAACTATCTTGGTTTGTGGTCGAGTTCCTAATTGGGGTGCGACCGGTGGACTTGATGAAGTTGAGGCTTCATGATCATTATTTCCTACCATGACACCTTGTTTGTCCCATTTGGATCTAACATGTTATTGTTAGAATGATTCGGAGAGGATCGTTAAAAATCTTGAGGGGTGCATTTTGAGGGGAAACTTGATCCCATATAGGTGTTTGGCGTGGGTAATGTAAAATTTGTTAAAAACATATCTACAAAGAGTTGTCTTTGATCTTCTGGAAAATGTTGCATGAATTTATTGTAGTCATGGAAAGTCCTAGTATCATGGCCTTGAATCTTGTGGAAACCACAATACAAGTTGGGATTATAGTTTTGAGGTTGTTGGTTTGAAACTTGTTGTGGTCCAAAATTTTGATTAGGTTGTTGGTTGTTAGAGTTGAAATTTTGAGGTTGTTGCCTTTGGCTTTGGTTTTGATATCCAGTTGGGTTTTGGATTGGACCTTGTGTCTGGATTTTCCATTTTGTTGTTGTTGTTGTGTTGTCGTGATGGATGATTAAAATCCACCACGTTGATTGTTGGAGTAAAGTTATTATTTTGCTAATTGTTAATGGGTGTTGGAGTGTTTACGACATTTTCCCTTTTAACCTGGTCTATGACTCCATCTATTGTAACCCCATGGTTTTTGTTAAGGATCTTGGGTCCTTGATTGGTATTCCCAACATTAGGATAAGTCATAGTGTTTTGATTGGGAGTGATTAATTTCCCATTCATTCCATATGTCTTACGACCATTGTCTATCTATTTCGCTTGATCGATTCGGAGAGCACTCTCGAGTACTTCATCATAAGTCCTTAGTGGGAACTTCTGGACTTCTTCCTTTATCTCTCTATTGAGAGAATGAAGGAATAAGTCACATAGTTCCATCTGATCCATGTTTGAGCACTTGCTGATGAGTAGAGGACTATATGCCATCTTTGAATGAAATGAGTAGTAGATTCATTGTGCTCTTGTTTAATATGTAAGAATTCCCTAATCCTTGTTCTTAACAATTTGTTCATGTCAAAAGCTTTGATAAATTCTACACAAGTTGTTTGAATGAGTGTATCGAGGCTTCAGGTATTCTATAATACCAATCAAGGGAAATACCCTCTAAGGTCTTAGGGAATATCTTAGCAACAACCACATCCCAAGGGAGAAATTCTCGAATGGCCATGTGGCATAGGCCTTGATATGTGCATTTGGATCTCCCTCCCCCTTGAATTTAGGAAAATCGGGAAGAGGTCTTGGAAGCATGATGCTTCGTATGGTGAAATCTAGAGGTTCTTTTAAATATTCTGAGTAAGTCCCTACCACATAGGTTTCAACCATCGATGGTGCCTGCTGAGGGGGAGAGGTGGAATGGGTTGTTGATATGGCATAACATATGTATTTGCGGGGACATAAGGAAACCCCTGTGGTTGAGAAAACATCCCGGGAGAGAGAACATGTCTCCTGTGGTGATTTTGAATAAATGTTTAAGTAGGGAGGAGCATTGCTCTTGATATGGGTTGTTTGGTACTAAACCGGGAGGTATCATACTTTCAACTGGAGCATTTTGAAAATGTGGTTCTAGTTGGTGTTTGTTGTGGGTAGTTATACAAATGTTGAGGAGGCATGCCTAACATGCCTGTTCCTGTGAGGAGGTCAACTTGGCTAGGATGATGCGGAGGGTTGGAAGTTCCTGCTTGCCCGGAATGTGAAGTTTGATTTTCTTGAGCAAGTTCTAGTCCTCTAACCCTCTCAACTAAAGTTGAGATGACCTCGATTGGTGATGACATAGTGTTTTTCCTTGATGGTTTTGTGTACTCTTTGAGGTTGCGAGAGGGGTATGGTATCCTATATGAATTGATCATTACTTTTCCCAAGTTCACCAAGAGTATTTTCCATTGGTGGAGGAATGGGGGTATTTTCTTGAAGCAGGGTGTCAAGTTGTGTTTGCAAACTTCCTAGAGATGGATACATGTTTTGGAAGTGTTTTCTCATTTCTAGCGTGGCATGCTAAGTACTCCTCATCCAAAAATGGGAGTGGATCTGATTACTACTTGATTTGTGGTCTAAACAAAACTCGAGGAGATGAAATGGATTCTCCAAGAAACGTCATATTATTAGAGCTGAGGGCTCTAGTTGTTGTGTTTGTGTGAGTTGGTCTAGTTCCTCAATTTGAATGAAGTACTAGAGCTAGTTCTTTGAGGAGGAGTTTGTGATGAAAGTAGTTGTTTGAGTAGTTGTCATCCCATGCAGAAAGTGAGGGTGATGTTGTCTATTCGATTGGCCATAATATGCTTTGAGACCTAAGAGAGGTCTACCATATGCATCATATCCCGACATATTTGGGGGTATATAAATACCCACAAAATAATGGGAAGGAGTGAAGATGGATGAAAGAAATGGAAATGAAAAGGAGCGATTGTTGCATTTCACGTTGGGTTCACCAATTTTGTACGATAGAAAAGTGACAGTGAGCATGAGAATCAACAAGTAGCCTTTCTTCATACCCGACCTCCCGAGGTCATGCTTTGAGACAACCGTGGAAATGAAATATATGTGGATGTGGAAAAACTAGTTGGGCAATCTTATATCCTCAACACACAATAACGGGATCTGCGAGTCTAAGGCAAAGAAAGCTCTCCTAACTTGAATTGGTGTAATGGATCGTTCAAATATAATAGCTTTCGAGGCTCCAATCAATGTCGAGCTCTGCTGAGATCCTATCTATTGGCTATTGGATGCATGGAAAGTGACATATAGGTGCTTCGTGTATATTTCTAGACAAGGTCATGAAAGTGGTAGTGAGAGGTGTAGTGGATTTGTAGGAAACTATGGGTGGTTTTCTGGTCTAACCTAGAAAATATTAGCTTGATTGGCTTCTATGTTTAATACGGAAAAATTGTGTTATGATATCCGGTGGGAGTGGTGAGGATCTAAATACCATACGTACGTAAACTGGTGGTGTCAATGTTTAACTGATTAGTAGGCCCATTGGGTTGTGGGACCTGGGGATCACAACCATGAGTTCGTGGTTGTTGTGGACCTTTTATGGTCATGTGAAGAATCAATCTCTTCTTCCGACTATCCAATAGTCATAAGCTTTTTCAGCTTCTATGTTTAATACCAGAGTTGTGTGATCTTCTCGAATACCTTACGGGTGTTCTAGCAACTTGTATACGTAAGCCTATGTCTATGTCAATGAGAAGGTCTCCTACATTTGGTTGTGGAACTAATGAATCACAACCAAATGTTTTCTCTCTTTCGGGTTCTTGTATGGTCATGTGGATATCCTATCAAGGTAATCTATAGTTGGGTTGATTTGACCAAAATTCATATGCTTTGTCATCTTCATATTTAATTCTCTCAATTGCTCACTAACTACTTGTGGGTTTGTTGTTGTTTGAAGACGTGAATTCTAAGACCTTGATCTATATCTACTAATGTTGTGAAGATATTTGGCTGAGGTATTACCGGTTTGAATATGTAATCCCTGGGCTCTCTAGGTCCCGTAATTGTCATGCAAGAGATAACCAAACTTAACTGAAATGAAGTAAACTAATTATGAAAATAAATCTACACTATGCTTATATTTTTTTTTTTGTATTTTCAAAGATGTGAATTTGAATGAAATTTAAAGAGACTATTCTAATATATTTAGATAACGAACAATTAATCTAATAACGGATTAAAACAAGCAAGGTAGCTAGATGTAGCTATTTTCCTGTGCATTTGTGAATTGATCCTAAATATAAATAACTAACTAATTTAATTGAAAGACCTTCAATCTTACCTCAAAAGTGAGGAATAAATCACAACTTCTCAAAAGCTATCATTCCCCACAGCTTCCTTGGTAATATTGAAAGCAAGCTTAACTAAAATAAAATGATTTGCTATTCTATTTGATATATTGTAACTACAACTTTGACAATTCAAACCTGGAGTTTATAGAACAACGAAAATCCAGTTGTATTGTGACTTGTCCCCTCAGTGTGATCTCTTCATTCCTACGTGTTCTCGTGAATCCAGAAAAGTGGGAATGTGACAACGCGGTAGTAGGAGAAGATGTTCGAAATAGTGGTAGCTTGGACATAAGCCAAACAGAATGCAAGTAGGAGAGAGATAGCACAAGAGAACAAAGAGCTTGGCTATGTGATTCCTAGCAGGATTGTTACAGGGATACAACATAAACACACCAAAATCTCTAGGACCTATACTTCCTGTGATGAAACAACAACCTATAACTCTAAGCAGAATCAAGATTCAAATGAACTTAATCTAGAACTAGAACTGTTTTATACTAAGCCAATTGTTTGGAGAACAATAATGGAACAAGATGAAACTAGAGAGATCCAAGTGATCTCTAAACCTAGAACTATGGAGCCTTGAACTGAGAGGCTGAGAACTTTACAAAATCTAAACCTGTTGAGACTTATTGAAGAAATTTCAAACACATTGAATAATAAATCATAGAGGGAGAGGGGCCATTTTCTTGTAAACAAGCTTGGTATTTATAGCACTTTGGGAAATTTTAGGGAGACACAGGCCCCATGTAAGTATTTTGAGTAGGTGTCATAGGATTTGCCAAAAACATGTCAATAAAGAGTTGTCTTTGGTCTTCGAGGTAAGCACTTGTAAAAACTTGTTACAATCCTAATAGGTTCTCGACATCATATCCTTGGATTCCTAAAGAAACCACAATATAAGTCAGGATCATAATCCCGAGGTCTTTGGTTTGTGTTTTTTTGTGGCCCAAAGTTTTGATTATTGTTCAATTGTTGGTTATTGTAGTTGAAATTTGGAGGTCGTTTCCCTTGATTTGGAAATTGATTTGGGTACCCGCTTGATATTGGCTAGGGCCTTAAGCACGAAATTGTTGATGATGTTGTTGTTGTTGATTTTTTTTTGTTTTTCGGATGGTTGAAGTCCACTACGTTAATCGTGGGATCAAAATTGTTACTCCTTTGATTGTTACCATTATTGTTGTTGTTAGCATTATTTGTATTCAGGGTATTAACAACATTGGTTTTCTTTGTTTGATCGGTAACACCATCAGTTGTAACAAGGTGGTTTTTATTGAGGACCTTAGGTCCTTGGTTGTTATTTGTATTGTTTGGGTAACTTGAGTTACCTTGATTAGGAGTGATCAACCTCCCGTTAGAGCCGTAGGTCTTGTGACCGTTGTCTATTGCTACTTGATCTATCTAAAGAGCACCCTCTAACACCTCTTCATAGCTTCTAAGTGGGAACTTTTGGACCTCCTCCTTTGTTTCCCGGTTAAGAGAATGAAGGAATAAGTCACAAATCTCTATTTGATCCATATTATGTGCTCTTGCTAAAGATTAGAGGAATTTCCGCCATCTTTGGATGAAATGTGTGGAAGACTCATTATGCTCTTGTTTTATGTGTAGGAATTCCCTGATTCCTATCCTTAGAAATTTATTCATGTCAAAATATTTAATAAACTTAGACACAATTTGTTTAAAAGAGTGTATCAAGCCTCTGGTATCCTATAGTACCAGTAGAGATAAATACCTTCTAAATTCTTATGGAAGATATTTGTAACGATTGCATCCTATGGGAGAAGCTCTTGAATGGGATTCGAGATACCCCTTAATGTGTGCATTTGGATCTCCCTCCCTTTAAATTTTGGAAGGTCCGCAGAGGCCTTAGGAGCATGGCACTCCATATGGAGAATTCAATGGGATCCTTGAGATATTCTCAGTAGGTACTTCTCTCGCGTAGGACTTGACCATTGATGATCCTTGTTGGGGAGGTGGAGGAGGAATTGGTTGTTGGTATGGTGCAACATATACATTTTTGGGGCATAAGGAATCCCTTGTGGCTGACCATATGGGTAAGAGTACATGTTCCCCTATGATGACTTAGAATACATATGTACGTAGGGGGAAAATTATTTTGGTATGGATTTGAAGGCACAAAGCCAGGAACATTACATTTTCAGTTGGGATGACATTTGATAATGCACTTCTGGCTCGTGCCTATTATGGATATTTGTACATAACATGGGAGGGAATACCCAAGGTGCCCAAACTAGTGAGAAGATCCCCGAGGCTAGGAGTTCCCATGTAAACTAGAGGATTTGGAGTAGTTGGCACTTGACCATAGGTCTGCTGATGATGGTGAATATTCCCTTTCCCAACATATGAAGCATTAGCTACTTGGGAAAGTTCTAATTCCCTAACCTTGTCCACCAAAATCGAGATGACCTCATTTGATGGTGGCATGGAATTTTCTTTGGCATGTACTATTGAACCTTGGTAGGTTGCAAAGGTGTATGATATCTTGCTATAAATTGTTCATTGTTTTTCCACCCCTCTTTTGGAGCATTTTCCATTATGGGAGGGGTAGTAGTGTTGTTTTAAAGTAAGACATATACATGTCCTTATACCCTATCTAAAGGTTTTTCATATTCTCGAAAGCATTGTTTGCTCTGCGTAATGCACTAAGTAATCCTCATCTAAAAATGCAAGTTGATTAGACTACATACTAATTGGTTATCTGAATAAAACATGAGGAGATGAGCTAACTCTCTAGTAAAATTCATGTTATTGGAGCTTGAAAGTTCATGTTTTTGTGTGTGTAAGTTGGTCTATTTCCTTGATCCTAACCGAGGAGCCATTGCTGGTCCTCTCGAAAGCGGGAGGAGTTTAAGAGGCATGCGAGATAGGTTGACTAATTTTCTACCCATGTAGATAGTGAAGGAAATTGTTGTTGTCTTCCCATTTGATAGTAGTATGCCTCTAGACCCCGAGAATGGGTCACCAGTATCTTTGTATCCTCGACATATTCAAGGGGTATATAAATACCCGTAGAATAATTGGAGAGAGGAAATGTGGATAAAGAATATGTAAATGAAAATATTTTATATCTTCACTTTAGGTTCATCAATTTCTACAAATGAAAATTACACACGACCTTCACTGCACTCAAATCCCCGAGGTCATTCTCAGGTAGTCTTTGTATATATCTTCCCCCCGGGTAGATATAGACAAGCGGAAGAATATGGAAACCAAAGAAATTCAAACCTCAGCCCATGGCGCACAAAAGGGGCGCACAGAAATGGATGTCGACAATGTAAAGGATGCGCCCATGGCGCACGGAAATGGCGCATAGCAATGAGTGTCAACATGAGAATGTATGCGCCAAGGCGCAGGAAAGTGGCGCACAGAAATGGATGTCGACACAAATGTAAATGCGCCCTTGGCGCACATAAGAGGATGTCGACACAAATGTAAATACGCCCTTGGCGCACAGAAGAAGATGTCAACATAGAAATAGACGCGCCCTTGGCGCACAGAAAGGAATGTTAACACGGAAAAAGTTGCGCCCTTGGCGCGAGTAAAGTGGCGCACGTAAACATGTGTCGACATAAACATATTTGCGCCTTTGGCGCCTGAGAAAAAGAGTGTTGACATGCAAATGAATGCACATTTGGCGCACAAAAAGGGTTGTCGACACAAAACATATTTGCGCCTTTGGCCTTCTTTGGGCAAAAGGATTGTCAACATGCATATGGATGCGCCAAGGCGCACCTTTAGGAGGCGCAACATTACGGCGCCCGCGAGAAGCGAGACCACGGCCGAGATATTCAGATGGCCATAACTTTTGACTGGGAGCTCCGATTCACACAAGGTTGGACTTTTCGGAAAGCCTACGGCGTCCTCTACCTAACTACGACTGGATATCTTTAATTGGGTGGGAACAAGTTCTTAAAAATGCAAAATACAGTTTGCCACTTTTGGGGTTTGATATGGTCCTCACCTACCACCATAATGAGATGAATTAGATACAACCTGAGGTGGTTGGGGTAGATTTGGACTTTCTCTCTCTTCTCTCTCTCATTCTTCCTATAAATTGTAAGGAGGGGCTTCTTTCTAAAGGTTGGACATTCTTGTTTTGCCCCTCCCTTCTTCTCTTTGGCAGGTGAATCTGTGGAGTTAAAACCTCCCATTTAAAACTGTAATGCAGCTTTGCCTCTTGGCATTTTGCAGTGTGTTGTATCAATCTTTGGAGCAAATTAATGCATGTCTGTGGATGATTATCAACCCTCTCAGTGTTTATTTGCATCTTCTTGATCTTTCACTGTAAATCTGGTTATCTGTGCATGATCTTGCATTACATTTTTTTGGTCTGTGTTTATTGGCAAGACAGGTGTTCTTCATTCCTCGGTGCATCACCTCTGTTAGTTTAGGTTTTATTTTCTGCATTTTCTTACCCCTGTCTCCTTGGAAAATTAGATTAGGTTTTGAGTAGACCCTCTGCATTTTTACGTGTGCATCTGAACAGAGGAATAGGAACCGGCCTTCATCCGGAGAGCTTTTCCGATTTCGCAAGGTCCCACACTTGGGAAAAGCTCCATGTTGTCTGTCGCACTTTGAGATTCTCAACCCATCGAGTTACGAGTCCCGAGGGTCTGTGATTCGACACCAACAGTTTTGGCACGCCCGGTGGGACCAAGAGGTCATTCCATAGATTTGAAGGAGTTTTCATGAAATTCGGACCAAAAATTGCAGGTTTTCTGATTCCAGTTTTTCACCTTCAGTGAACTTTGAAATTGATTTTCAAGGACTTAACTTGCTCGAAACAAGTCAAAATTTCATCAGTTGATAGATCGGGGGGTAATCTTCAAAAGGGTATTCCTAGAATTTTGAGATTTTGACTTTCAAAATTTCATGGTTTTTTGAATTTCGGATTTCAGGTTTTTAGAAATCTGGCATTTTTTGGGTTTTCGGGACTGTCATTCCAAATCAAATTCCAAACCCTAAAATCTCAAATGTGCAGGTCTTTTAAAAAAATTTTGTGTTTAAATATTGTCAGGTTTTGGTGTGTAACTTGGCAAAATCTAGTCTTTTGAGGCTTGTTCTCTAACACATCTGGCGACTCCGAAGGGATAGAATTCAGTGGTGTAGCAGCACAAGTTGCCTAGGCACATGAGAAGAATTCGAACCAGGTCCAATACTCAAGAAGAAGGGCTATTTTTCCACTTGCAACTATCACCAGGCAGAGGAAGGAGAGGAAGAAGACCACAAAGATCACCATCTCCACCTAACAGGACTTTGTCTACACCTCCACATGGTAGGCCTTTTCTCGCATCGACCCGGGTTCTTAGGCCAATCATAATGGCACATCTACCACCGAATCCCTTTGTAATTTCACGGGCGGTAGTCCACTTGCCTAAATGCTCGAAATCAAATTCCGATTGCGGCGCTAAAGAATATCCCCTACTTCACGGTGAAAATCATACTACTCCTATTGATCACATCCAGGATATTGCTAATGTATGTGCGATCCACGAAATAAATGAAATGGATGTTGCGGTCAAGCTGTTGGCTTCATCTTTGAAAGGCAAGGCCTTCTGATGGTTTAGGAGCCTTACAAAGGGAGCTATTACAAATGGAACCAACTTTGTTCTGCTCTTTGCACCCAATTCGGGAGAGGGCGGACAATTTATCTTTATTGGAGCAGTGACAACAATCAAAAGGGCTCTAACGAACAAATGGCGATTTCAACTTTAGATTCCAACGGACATGGGGCGAGGATCCCAATAGCTATTAGACCAACCGCCGAAGGAGCATTCCTTTATTTCTTAAAGGCTATAAATTCAGACATAGCCATGATGATCCAATCAATGGGAGGGACAACACTGCCAGGGGTCTATGACACGGCGATCGAGAGCGAACTGTTTGATCAAGCCGGAAAGCTTGCACCAAGGCCACCAATGCCTCTCTATCCGGACATGGGAAATCCTACTGACCATCAAGCACGAGTTGAATCCCATTCCAACTCCTAGAAATCAAAGCAATAATGAGGCGTCGACTTCTTCAAATACTTCAAAGGAATTGCAAGAGGTCATGAAACAACTGCAGAACCTTGGAAATGAGCTAGTGACTATCAAAAGACAACAAGCTCAGAGTGCTAGACCGTATCAACCTCAAGCACAGTACCAAGCTAGGCCCCCATACCAACAAAATAGACCACCACCTCGGTGCAAATCAAAGCCAAGACCAGGACAACCTCAAGCTGCCGGGCCATTTCGGCCGTATGATCCAAATGCAACGACGTCCTCAAGAGCCTTGGTTCCCGACACACAAAATAACATGGCACGGAGTACGTACGGTGTTACCCTTGCAATCTACCTCCTGCAATCGGTCAAGCATGTTTCAATGGTGCCTTTGAATCAGGCCTTGATGGTGCAAACCATTGGTGTTGCTCAAGAACCAAGCCGGAGGAGAATCAACAAAGACAACAAACACAACAAGAAGGACCTCCAGCGAAACCACATTGGCAAATTGGCAAACGGAAGACTTCTGTGGAGTTAACCAACAGCCTTTTCAAGGCGTGGCTGCCAACACACGGTCAAAGAAGAGAAATATAGGAGAGGGACAACCATGTAATCCAGTTGTTTCTCAACCCACTCTTACACAACAAGGGGATAGAGACAAAGCGCAGCTCCAAATGTGCGAAAATCAACCTAAGGTACTGTTGTGCAACACATGCACCTGTTCAAGCTCCAGAAAAGGTTGCGCCAAGTAAGGGACAGCAAAAGGACAATTCATCCCCCTTCAACATCATCGATCAAATGAAGAAGACACATGTGAACATTTCCATGTGGGAATCACTGGCGATCCCAGGGCAACGAGATTTATTGCAAGCTGCAATGGCTAATTGGTCTGCCACAAATGTATCAAACCAAGGACATGAGAAAGTTCTCACTAATGCAGTGCAACATGATGGGGGCCAGACAAGGAAAAATTTGAAGCCTCCACCATTCTATGTTTCATTGATTGTTGGAAACCACTTGGTACACAACTGCATGATAGATTCTGGGGCAAGTAGTTCAGTGATGCCGAAGCAAATAGCGGATCAGCTGGGTTTGAAATATGAGCCAGTGCTGAAAGGAGTAGTACAGCTAGATGGAACGGCAGTAGGAACAGTTGGGGTCATCAAAGGGTTAAGCCTAACACTACATTCATGTCCTAATGTTACGATTCTGAAGATGTGTGCATGATTGACCTTCCGCCACTCTTTGCGTTGTGTCTATCAAGAGACTTCACTGCAAAAATCGGTGGATATTTATCTGCAGATTGGTCACACATGATTTTTAGGACAAGGTATGGAGCCAAAGCAACAATCAGGTCAGAACCAATTGCCCATTTCCATATTGAGCCTCATGTACCAAATCCTATCAATGCAAATTGCTCGGTTTTGATCGGGAGGAGTGTTCAGTGATCTAGAAGCAGTACTAAGGTCGAGGAATTCTGATTTAACTTTGGATGAATGGGCAAACAAGAGTCATGAATTTGACCCATACAAGAGAAATTGAAGAATCGAATTGGGCGTGTATTGTATACACGAAGAAAATTCACCCATTCCCACATCATTCAGCTTTGAACAAAGGATGAAAACAAAGTTTGGAAATTATTTTTGATGGTTCGAGAAGCGACAAGTCTTGGAGGTGGTGCGATGTTGATTTCACCACAGACATCAAATATTATTCAGCTTTTCGTTTCCAGGTTTTCTGTTCAAACAACACGGTGAATACGAGGCATTGATTCATGGACTTCATTGGGCGGAAAAAAGGGGCATAAAGAACTTGCGGTGTTTGGAGATAGCGAGCTAATCGTCAACCAAGTTAGGGGACAACATGCTTTCAAAGAACTTGACTTTGAGGAGCTACAGAATAGGGTATGGGACCTCATTGAGGATTTGAAGCTTTCACATTGTATCCATACCGGGAAGAAAAATGAAGCCGTGAGATAGGCTCGCAGCATTGGAGCGACGTTTGATGTGGTTGAAACATCGGAAGAGAAAAAACGCAGCCACATCATCCATGTGATTGTGAGGCGCAGCGTTCCGATAATAACACAAGGTGGCGGTGTTTGAGAACGATCAACGGATCGTCAATTTCTTACGAAGAGGCTGAATTCTCAGCTAGAAATCGGGACAGATTAGAGCAGCGGTATGGGGATCAAGTAGTGCAGTGCGGACAAACAAGCTTCCTAAGGGTTTAGTAACATTGGAGTCTATCTTGACCCTAACGACCGATTTTCGTAAGGAAAAGGCAAACATACGAGTCAAGAGAGAAGATTGAGCCAATTCGGTTGGGGAAGACAAAACACTTCAAATTGGCAAAGTGGCCCTTTGAGCAGGAGAAATCAGATTTCATACAACTTTGCCAAGAATTTCCGGATGTCTTGACTTGGAGCTACGAAGACTTGAGAGGATTCGATCCAAATTTGGCACAACATACCATAGAATTGGATCCGGATGCTAATCCCATCGGGCGAAAGCAGAGACCGTCAACCCTCACATTGAGCCTCTAATGAAGAAAGAGCTAAATAAGCTAATAGAGGCAAGCATTATATTCCCGATCAAGCACTCAAGTGGGTTGCAAACTTGGTTCGGTCGGGAAGAAGAGTGGAGAAATCAGGTTGTGTGTAGATTTCGAGACCTCAGCAGGGCATCTCTCAAAGATCATTACCCACTTCCTTGATGGAACAAATATTGCAAGTAGTATCCGGTTCGAGAGAGATTCTCTCTCTAGATGGCTACTCGGGGTATAATCGGGTGATGGTAAAGAAGATGACCATTCAAGACGACTTTCACCACCAATGGGGGACCTATGCCTACTGAAGATGCCATTTGGGCTATCAATCTTTGGGGCCACTTTCCAAAGGGCAATGGATATGGCATTTAAGGGGTTGATCAATAAAATAGTTTTGATATATCTTGGCGACATCACTTTGTATTCTCAAAAAATGCGCGGATCACCTCTGTCATTTGAGGCAAGTATTTCGAGGTGTAGAAGATTTGGGGTATCATTGAATCCCAAAAAAATGCATATTTTGGCTCACGAGGAAAACTTCTAGGCCATATTGTTTCAAAGGAGGGTTGACGATTGACCCAGAAAGAGTTGAAGCAATTCAAGCATTGCCATTGCCAAGTCACAAGAAGGCTCTTCAAAGCTTCTTGGGAAGGATCAATTTTGTCCGCAGGTTTGTTCCAAACTTTGCAGCTCTTGCGAAGCCAATAACACTGATGTTAAAGAAGAGCATGGCATTTAAGTGGACATCTGAAGGCAAGGCAAGTTTTGAGGCAATAAAAGAGGCTATATCTCAAGCCCCAACTCTCGTCAATCCAGACTTCTCTAAGGAATTCATGCTATATGCCTTTGGTGGTGGAGACACAATTTCTGCAATCCTGGTACAACAAAACAAAGAAGGGTTAGAACAACCAGTTGCTTTCTTCAGTCAAAGCTTGGAGGAATACGAAACTAGGTACTCTTTCATTGAAAAGCATGTCCTTGCGGTAATCAGAAGCTTAAAGAAATTCAAGCACCTAGTCTCAAACAACAAGATCCAATTATTAGTCTCTCATGCGGGAGTCAAGGACTTCCTTCTAAACAAGGATCTGAATGAGAAACGTGCAGGATGGATAACTCGTGTCATGGAATATGACATCGAGATCAAGGTCACCAAACTAGTACGTGGGAAGGGACTATGTGAGCAGCTAGCCTTGAGTCAACAAGTTGAAGTAGGTGATGAAAAGGAGACTACCTTGGTACTACAGGATGATCGAGAACAAGAAAATGATGACATGCCTACTCCTTGTTGGACTCAAAATATGATACACTTCCTACAGACGGGCCTATGCCCTCCAGAAATGAGCAAAGCAAAGAGGAGATACTTCAGATTACAAGCCATTCCATATGTGCTTGTTGATGGTGTTTTGTTTAAGAAAGACATCAATGGAGTTCTATTGAGGTGCATTGGGATAAGTCAAATTGAGAGGGTGTTACGAGATTTTCATGATGGAGATTCTGGAGGACATTTTGCCCCACGAGTAACAGCTCTCAAAATAATGAAGGCAGGGTATTATTGGCCGACAGTCTTCAGTGACTGCTATACATGGATAAGAAAGTGCAAGAAATGTGCACTCTTCACAGGCAAAGAAAGACAAGCAGCACTTCCATTGCACCCAATTCTGGTTGACCAACCATTTATGCAATGGGGATTGGACTTCGTCGGGGTCATTAATCCAAACTCAAGCCAAGGCCACAAGTGGATTCTCATGGCAACGGACTATTTCACCAAGTGGACCGAAGCAGTAGCGCTCAAGGAAGCAAATGAGTCTAACATACTAGACTTTTATGAAGGAATAGTGACCAGGTTTGGTGTGCCGTCCACTATCATATCAGACAATGCATTGGCATTTATAGGTTCCAAAATTACAGAATGGGCTGTTAAGAATGGAATCTACTTGAGCACCTCTTCAAATTATTACCCGCAGGGTAATGGACAGGCAGAGTCCACAAACAAAAATTTGCTAAGAATCATCAAGAGGACTCTGGATGAAAATCAAAGAACATGGCATACCAAGCTAAAATCAGCATTATGGGCTGACAGAATAACACCAAAGAGGTCTATAGGTAATTCCCCTTATAAGTTGGTCTATGGAAAAGAGGCAGTATTGCCTATATCATTAGAACTACCTGCATTAGAATTCATGAAGCAGTTGGAGTTGGCTGAGTTCGAACCAATGGAGGCTAGGTATGCAGAGTTGATGGAATTGGAAGAAATTAGAGAACATGCAGTTCAAACAATTGAGAAAGATCAGGCCTTAGTGAAAAGATGGTTTGATAAGAAAGCAAGAGCAAGGACCTTCCAGGAAGGGGACCTAGTTCTGAAATGGGATGCAGATCGGGCAAAACCGGGAAGGCATTCCAAGTTTGATGCCATTTGGAGTGGCCCCTACATGGTCACGGGATGTAAAAGTAGTAATGCCTTCCAATTGTCTACATTGGATGGAGAAGAACTTTCGATTCCGGTCAACGGAATCTATCTTAAACATTCTTCTTGAAAAGAAAAATTTCTACCCTTGTAAATATTAGCTTAGATTTCAATTCCTCTAAGTGCGTTTGCACATTGTCTTGTTGTAGTTAGGTTTCATTTTCCCTAAGTGCTTTGGCACAGGTTTCGTTGCTCTCAGGTTGTTTCTACAGTTCAAAGTCTTTGTCGGAGAAGGAGTTGCGGTTTCGGGCTCGGGATCGGAGATCAAGTTGGTTTCAGTATTGCTTATGACTCCATGCCCATGGATTTCTAAAGGGCCACGATCTTCTACTAGCGGGCGGGTGATCCCATTGAGTCGCCAAATTGTTGTATATATCTTCCCCCCGGGTAGATATAGACAAGCGGAAGAATATGGAAACCAAAGAAATTCAAACCTCAGCCCATGGCGCACAAAAAAGGGCGCACGAAATGGATGTGACAATGTAAAAGGATGCGCCATATGGCGCACGGAAATGGCGCATAACAATGAGTGTCAACATGAGAATGTATGCGCCATGGCAGCGGAAAGTGGCGCACGCAATGGATGTCGACACAAATGTAAATGCGCGGGGAAAAGTTGCGCCTTGGCGCACATAAGAGGATGTCGACACAAATGTAAATGCGCCCTTGGCGCACAGAAGAAGATGTCAACATAGAAATAGACGCGCCCTTGGCGCACAGAAAGGAATGTTGACACGGAAAAAGTTGCGCCCTTGGCGCAGGTAAAGTGGCGCACGTAAACATGTGTCGACATAAACATATTTGCGCCTTTGGCGCACAGAAAAGAGTGTTGACATGCAAATGAATGCGCCTTTGGCGCACAAAAAGGGTTGTCGACACAAACATATTTGCGCCTTTGGCACGAAAAGGATTGTCAACATGCATATGGATGCGCCAAGGCGCACCTTCAGGAGGCGCAACATTCTGAGCGCTGACAGGAAGCAGACCCTGACCCAGATATTCAGATGGCCATAACTTTTGACTGGGAGCTCCGATTCACACAAGGTTGGACTTTTCGGAAAGCCTACGGCGTCCTCTACCTAACTACGACTGGATATATTTAATTGGGTGGGAACAAGTTCTTAAAAATGCAAAATACAGTTTGCCACTTTTGGGGTTTGATATGGTCCTCACCTACCACCATAATGAGATGAATTAGATACAACCTGAGGTGGTTGGGGTAGATTTGGACTTTCTCTCTCTTCTCTCTCATTCTTCCTATAAATTGTAAGGAGGGGCTTCTTTCTAAAGGTTGGACATTCTTGTTTTGCCCCTCCCTTCTTCTCTTTGGCAGGTGAATCTGTGGAGTTAAAACCTCCCATTTAAAACTGTAATGCAGCTTTGCCTCTTGGCATTTTGCAGTGTGTTGTATCAATCTTTGGAGCAAATTAATGCATGTCTGTGGATGATTATCAACCCTCTCAGTGTTTATTTGCATCTTCTTGATCTTTCACTGTAAATCTGGTTATCTGTGCATGATCTTGCATTACATTTTTTTTTTTTGGTCTGTGTTTATTGGCAAGACAGGTGTTCTTCATTCCTCGGTGCATCACCTCTGTTAGTTTAGGTTTTATTTTCTGCATTTTCTTACCCCTGTCTCCTTGGAAAATTAGATTAGGTTTTGAGTAGACCCTCTGCATTTTTACGTGTGCATCTGAACAGAGGAATAGGAGCCGGCCTTCATCCGGAGAGCTTTTCCGATTTCGCAAGGTCCCACACTTGGGAAAAGCTCCATGTTGTGCAATCGCACTGAGATTCTCAACCCATCGAGTTGCAGAGTCCCAGGGGTGCTGTGATTCGACACCAACAAAGAGTGGCCGATGCGAAGTATGGATGGATAAATGATAATGAAATATGGTGGTGGGTGAAAGTGTGCTTAAATGGTATGGATAGGTTGTCAAGGCAATATGATTTCTCCAAATCACAATAATGGGATTTTCTTTTCGAGTGCAAAAAAAACCTGTCTAACTTGGATGGGAAAGATGGATGGATCATAAAGGATAGCAATTCAGAGAATCTAGTTAATATCGATCTCTATAGATATCCTCTCTACCGGTTGTGAAATTCATTGGAAACTAATGGGAGCCTCGTAAATATGTCCAGACAGGGTCATGGAATAAGTGAGAAAGGTCAGTTTCACTGAGAATCTAAATCGGTTGGAGAGAGCATTCCAAAACCCGAGGGCTAATTGGGCTTCCTCATTTAGAGCATTCAATTGTGATATGATATCGAGTGGTAGTGGTGATGTACGAAAAACCAACATGTGCAAAATCATGTCAATGTTAGTAAATAATTTTTTTCATGTTTGGTTGTGGGGTTGTAGGATCAATTCTAAATGTTCTTAGTTCTTTAGGGTTCTTGTATGGTCATGTGAATGATCAAACTCTATTTCCAACTATCTAATACTCACAAGCGTTTTCAGCTTCTACATTTAAAACAAGGAGTTGAGTGATCTTATTGGAATATCTCATTGGTGTTCTAGCAACTTGTATGTGTACTCCTGTATCTATGTCGGTAAAAATGTCTCCTTCTGTTCGGTTCCGAAACTAATGGATCACAGCTAAATTTTTGTTCTCGTTTGGGTCCATCTATAGTCATATGGGAATTTTTTTCTTGTTAATGTAAATGTTTAAATACTTTTAAGGCAATCTATAGTTGGGTTGGTTTGACCAAAACTCATACACTTTGTCATCCTCAATGTTTAACTCTCTTAATTGTTCAATGATTGTTTGTGGATTTGTGGTTGTTTGAAAGACGTGAATTCTAAGACCTTGATCTATGTCTGCTAATGCTATCAAAATATTTGGCTAAGGCACTATTGGTTCGAATATGTAATCCCTGGGCTCTCTAGGGCCCATAATTGTCATGCAAGATATAATTGAATTAATCTAGTGAAGAAAACTAATTAAATAAAGGAAATCTACACTATGTTTTTGTATTTTCAAGACATAAACTGAATAAAGCAATAAAGGAAGCTAATCTAATGAAAGTAAATGTTTTTTTTTTTTTTAAATGAGAAATAACAATAAAGCTTCTAACTAATTAAATCTAACTAAATCTAAATCCTAAAACAAATAAAACACCCAGATGTGGATGTTTATCTATGCAGAAAGGAAATCTATTTTATTTTAAATGAAATCTTTTCTAACTATGAATGTAAATCTAACCTCAATTCTGTCTCGAAGCGAAGAAGAAGAAATTAGAGCTTCTTGGAAGCTTTTCTTCTCTGCAACTTCCCAAAAAAATAACAGAGTATTTTCCTATATGGATTGATGTTTGAAGATATTCAATTCTTGTAACTATGAAAATGATTTCTCTACTCTATTTGATAATTTGCATATAATTCAGAAATAACAATTTTGAATAAATGAAGGAAATAAAATAACTCTAACCTAGAATATAGAATAGTGGCATTCCAGATGTGTGGTAGTTTCTCCCTCAATTTATCTTTTCAACTACTCATGTCCACATGATTCCAGAGGTTGGGAATGCAATGACAACAATAGAAGGTGAGCACTGGAGTAATGGGAAACTTGTATTGGCATACGGGAAAAATGCAAGTGGAAGAAAGATAGCACAATAGAACTGAGATTGGCTATGTAGTTTCTAGTAGGAAAGAAGGCAGACTTAACAATTGCAAGGATGCACAAAATAATTCTCTAGCCATTTTCTTGAAAACAAGTGATCAATTTATAGAAATTTAGTTGTAGAGTGCACAAGCACACTTGGCAGCAATGAGATGCCAAATCATCACATGAAGAGGCAGTTAACTATGCAATCAACAATCACAAGTGAAAGAGGAGTTAAGCATGAAAAAATCAAGCCCAAATTTAGGAAATTTGACTGAGAAACATGTCTAAAAACTAACTGGAGTTGAGTTACATGTGTATGAAACATGAGTAGACATTCTAGAAAATGTGCACAGGACCGCCGCCCGCACAGAGCGGTGATTATATGACCACCACCACACACGGGGTGGTGGTTACAAACCACCACCCATGTAGGCAGCGGTTTTGACACTAAAGGTCAAAACTAGCCTAAAATGAAGTGAGAATCTAGGAAAAATCATGCAGAGGCTAAGTAAGGAAATATAGGCTACAAATATAAGCTGTAAGTAGGTTTAGGAGCTCGAACACCTTTTAAAAGATATGAATCATCATTGGGAGATTTTGTAACCGTTTTCTGACAATGTAGCACGTGTAAATTTGGGTTCTTATAGGAATGTTAGGAATTAATCCTAATATGGTACTTTGTTCTTAGGCACTTCATATTAGAATAATATTTAGGTGTGTGAAAAATAAATAATGTGGAGCATAAATATTCAAATAATGTAAGTGAGATGTGAAAACAACTCACGTATGATTTGAGTGAGTGATTTTATGGAAGTTTGAGAGTTTTTAGGGATGGTTATTGGAGAATCTAGGTGGTTAGAACAAACATACTAGATTAATGTTAGGAGTTAGAATAACTAGCTCTATATATTTTTAACCTCTGTAATAGTTATGTGTTAAATTAATTATTTTGAGTTTATGCTCTTTCCCGAATATGGGTTAAAAACCACAATAATCACATCATGAATTTTTGTCATAGTTTTGACCATAGGGGTGAGAAGGGTTGAGATTAAACGATAGTGGAAGAGTGATAAGATTGATTCCAAAAAGTTATGGAAATATAAATTGAGGTACATAGGGTAATTTGGTAAAAGTATGCTTTATAGGTTTCACTTACAACTTTTCAAGTTTAGAAACAACATTAATAGTGGCTTTTACTTCAAAGTGGGCTTAGGAGATGGCTTGAAAGTACATTTGTATTGAAATCGATTAGAGGATAAGGATGAAGCATTGTCATAATATTTAAATTTTCCCATAAAAATTAGTTGTAGTGTGCACAAGCACACTTGCGAAAATGAGATGCCAAATCATCACATGAAGAGGAAGCTAACTATGCAATCAACAATTAGAAATAAAAGAGGAATTAAGCATGAAAAAATCATGCCCAAATTTAGGAAATTTGAATGAGAAACGTGTCCAAAAACTGAACTGGAGTTGAGTTACATGTGTATAAAACATGAGTAGACATTCTAGAAAATGTGCATAGGATTGTCGCCTTACGAGTGGCGATTATATGACCACCACCCCGCACGGGGTGGTGGTCATTACAAAACCACCACCCATTCAGGGCAGTGATTTTGACACTAAAGGTCAAAACTAACCTAAAATGAAGCGAAAAGCTAGGAAAAATCAAATAGAGGCAAAGTAAGGAAATCTAGGCTACAAATATAATCTGCAAGTAGGTTTAGGAGAATGAACACCTTTTAAAAAGATATGAATCATCATTGGGGAGATTTTGTAACCGTTTTCTGACAATGTAGCACATGCAAATTTGGGTTCTTATAGGAATGTTAGGAATTAATCCTAATATGGTACTTTGTTCTTAGGCACTCCATATTAGAATAATATTTAGGTGTGTGAAAAATAAATAATGTGGAGCATAAATATTCAAATAATGTAAGTGAGATGTGAAAACAACTCACATATGATTTAAGTGAGTGATTTTATGGAAGTTTGAGAGTTTTTAGGGATGGTTATTGGAGAATCTAGGTGGTTAGAACAAACATCCTAGATTAATGTTAGGAGTTAGAATAACTAGCTCTATATATTTTTAACCTCTGTAATAGTTATGTGTTAAATTAATTATTTTGAGTTTATGCTCTTTCCCGAATATGGGTTAAAACCCACAATAATCACATCATGCATTTTTGTCATAGTTTTGACCATAGGGGTGAGAAGGGTTGAGATTGAACGATAGTGGAAGAGTGATAAGATTGATTTCAAAAGTTATGGAAATATAAATTGAGCTACATATGGTAATTTAGTAAAAGTATGCTTTATAGGTTTCACTTACAACTTTTCAAGTTTAGAAACAACATTAATAGTGGCTTTTACTTCAGTGGGCTTAGGAGATGGCTTGAAAGTAGATTTGTATTGAAATCGATTAGAGGATGAGGATGAAGCATTGTCATAATATTTCAATTTTCCCATAGATAAGATTTTTCCTTTACATATTTTGAGTATAAGGCATAATTGATCAAAGGATGGAGAGGTTTCAAAGATAAAACTCTCTTAAAGTGGAGGTAAGAGACTTTGACAGAAAAGATATTACAATTCAGAATCAACTAGTACATTAGTCATCTTATCTAGGTTGTTCTTGTCATGCAACACATAATGTTCTAAACACTCAAGAAATCCTTTTTGATTTGAGAAAGTTGTGCATAAGAGATCTTGGTGCCAATATTGATGTAAAAGTGAGTAAGGAAAGCATTGGCTAGGTTTTCAAATAATTTTCCAAATGAATAGGTAGATCATAGAACCAATGCATGGTGTAATCTTAAAAACTTATAGGAAATAGTGTAGCTAGTATTGTATGGTCATACGCATATTCAAGACATGCCACATGGAAAGATCGAAGATGATCCTAAGGGTCACCATGGACATTGAAGGTAGTCAACTTAGGTGTAATTAATTTGGGGGAAGGGGATAAGAAGATATGGAGGGTGTAAAAAGGGTGTGAAGGAGTAATGAATAATCAAGGTTTGGAGAGGAATGTGAAGCAACTTATTGTAGATGATGGATTTGGAGTTATAGATCCTAGTATAGAAAACCTCCCAGGTCATGCGAGACAACCAATGGATGAAATGAAATATATGTGGGTGTAGACAAACTAGTTGGGAAATCTTATATCCTCAACACGCAATAATGGGATCTGCGAGTCTAAGGCAAAGAAATCTCTCCTAACCTAAATTGGTGTAATGGATCATTCAGATATAATAGCTTCTCGGAGGCTCCAATCAATGTCGAGCTCTACGAGATCCTATCTATTGGCTGTTGGATGCGTGGAAAGTGACTTGTAGGTGCTTCGTGTATATTTCCAGACAAGGTCATGAAAATGGTAGTGAGAGGTGTAGTGGATTTATAGGAAACTATGGGTGGTTTTCTGGTCTAACCCAGAAAATATTAGCTTGATTGGCTTCTATGTTTAATGCGGAAAATTGTGTTATGATATCCGGTGGGAGTGGTGAGGATCTAAATACCAGCGTACGTAAACTGGTGTCAATGTTTAACTGATTAGTAGGCCCATTGGGTTGTGGGACCTGGGGATCACAACCATGAGTTCGTGGTTGTTGTGGACCTGTTATGGTCATGTGAAGAATCAATCTCTTCTTCCAACTATCCAATAGTCATAAGCTTTTTCAACTTCTATGTTTAATACTAGGAGTTGTGTGATCTTCTCGAATACCTTACGGGTGTTCTGGAAACTTGTATACGTAAACTTGTGTCTATGTCAATGAGAAGGTCTCCTGCATTTGGCTGTGGAACTAATGGATCACAACCAAATATTTTCTCTCTTTCGGGTTCTTGTATGGTCATGTGGATATCCTATCAAGGCAATCTATAGTTGGGTTGACTTGACCAAAATGTGTATGCTTTGTCATCTTCAATATTCAATTCTCTCAATTGTTCACTAACTTTGTTGTGGGTTTATTGTCATTTGAAAGATGTGAATTCTAAGACCTTGATCTATATCCATTAATGTTGTGAAGAGATTTGGCTGAGGTATTACCGGTTTGAATACGTAATCCCTGGCTCTCTGGGTCCCATAATTGTCATGCAAGAGATAATCAAACTTTAACTTAAATAAGTAAACTAATTATGAAAATAAATCTACACTATGCTTATATTCTTTTTTTTTTTATTTTTAAGGATGTGAATTTGAATGAAATTTAAAGAGCAGCTATTCTAATATATTTAGATAACGAACAATTAATCTAATAACAGAATTAAAACAAGCAAGTTAGCTTGATGTAGCTATTTTCCTATGCACTTGTGAATTTATCCTAAATATTAAATAACTAACTAATTTAATTGAAAGACCTTCAATCTTACCTCAGAAGTGAGGAATAAATCACATCTTCTCAAAAGCTATCATTCCCCATAACTTCCTTGGTAATATTGAAAGCAAGCTTAACTGAAATAAAATGATTTTCTATTCTATTTGATATATTGTAACTACAACTTTGACAATTCAAACCTAGAGTTTACAGAACAATGGAAAATCCAGTTGTATCGTGACTTGTCCCCTCAGTGTGATCTCTTCATTCCTTCATGTTCTCATGAATCCAAAAAGTGGGAATGTGATAGTGGCAGTAGGAGAAGATGTTCAAATAGTGGCAACTTGGATGTAAGCCAAACAAATGCAAGTAGGAGAGGGATAGTGCAAGAGAACAAAGCTTGACTATTCAATTCCTAGCGGGATTGTTACAGGGATACAATACAAGCATACTAAAATCTATAAGACTTATACTTCCTGTGAAAAAACAACAACCTATAATTCTAAGAAGAATCAAGATTCAAATGGACATGATCTAGGACCAGAACTATGGAGCCTTGAACTGAGAGGCTGAAAGCTTTTACAAAATCTAAACTTATTGAAACTTATTGAAGAACTTTCAAAACACACTGAATAATAATTCATAGAAGGTGAGGGGCCATTTTCTTGTAAACAAGCTTGGTATTTATAGCATTTGGATTTACCAGAGGGTAAGTTTGAATTGAACTCTTCTATTATAAACAAAGAGAAATTACTATTTACCAGTGGCTAAAACATAAATGCAAGCAAGAGTGGTTGAGAAATGTGAGTGCCACTTGATTTTTTACGTTGACGAAAGCATCGAAAAGTTTTAGAAAATGTGCACAGGGACCCACCTAGTGCAGGGTGGTGGTTACAGGACCACCGCCCTATCTGTCTGGTGGTGGCATGGACCGCCCGCCACCCAGGTAGGGTGGCGGTCCTAAACTAATGACAGAAATGCAAGGAAAAGGGGGACAGGGTTTAGAATGAAGCATGCAAAGGTTGGATAAGGTATTTTAGGATGTAAATGTATACTTGGTGAGATTTTCTAGATTCCAACACCTTGCGAAGAGATCTGAATCATCATTGGGGTTTCTGTAACCTCTTTCCGGTAGTACAGTACATATAATTTTGGGTACGTACATATTGCCCCCTCGAGAAGCATTTTTAGCCATGAAGGGGCATAAAATGGTGGGTCCAGTATGGTGGTCCCAAATGGGGAGTTAGAAGCTATACCTACATACATACCCATGTGTCACAATGTCACCATCCATTTCCCATATCTCGAAAATGAAAAGAGGACTCAAGTGCGAGATAGATAAAGAAATCAAAAATAAATACTAAATTAAAATGAAATGAGGACTTACCATTTGCACGGGGGATAAGAACTTACTCTCTTTCGGTGCTCTCAACTCTATGAAAAGAACATTCAAAACAAGGTTAGAATATTATATATATATATATATATATATAGCTCATTTTCCTATTCATTTTATATATAATGAGCATTCATTTGATTTGGTAATTTTGAGCTCTGGGACCCACGGTAACCATTTTTGATGAGAGTGTAGTCAAAACATTCATTGAGATCGTGATCATGCCTCCGAGAGCAGGACATCGACCCGCGAAGTCTCAGGTTAGTTTTTCTCAATTCATTGTTTTTAAACCTAAAATATAAAAATGTTGAAATCTTTGTCTTGGGGGGGTTATTTTTGAAAATCTTAGTGTTAAATGAGTCTCTAGGGGGCCCATAGGGTAGGCTTTTATTTTAGTCAAAATGGTGTATTTTACCATTTTTAGGCATTTTAGGGCTTTACGGGCGCACATGAATCGGCACACAGGACCACCACCCACAGCAGAGAGCGGTCATGGGACCACCACCTACTGATGGTGGCGGTCACGGGACCACCACCCTTAGATGGTGGTGGTCACGGAACCACCACTCTGCACAGGGTGGTGGTTCTGGAGAAAAGTGAAAATAGATGCCTTAGTTAAATGTTTTTGCATTTTTGACATTTTTCTATGTTTTTGATGAGCTTATCTATTGGACTATGTTGCTAACTTGCTCTTTTTCTGTTTTGGGTGGATGCAGAAGGAGGAGTATATTAGATGGAGCAGAGAGAGGGAGTGTGATTGGCTCCCGAGTGTTGGACATTTGACCAGGCAGAGAGAGACACTTTGCAGAGGGCCGGTATTTTGAGGATTTCACAGGTTCCTCATGTTGCTCCTGCCAGTCACATATTGTGTGACTTGTTCTCATATTGGGATGTGGACCAGAATACTTTCTAGTTTCCAGGTGTTAGGGGTGAGTGGACTATCACCCTGGAGGATGTCTATCATATACTGGGGGTTCCGATTCTTGGGAGGTGGTTGTCTCTTAAGACAACAGGATCCAGGTCTCAGATGGTTCAGTGGGCTACCTATATGGGAGATGTTGTTGTCTCCTTTGGCTCGAAGAAGGGGGTGAAGGTCTGATCTATTGTTGCTTCTCCTATCCCTATCATCCATAAGGCTATTATGGGTATCTTGGCCTCATGGTTGATTGGGGATAAGGGAGGAGATACTCTCTTATACTGTTGGGCTCCCATTATTACATAGATTGAGGCCCATGGCCATACTTATGCTTGGGAGTAGACATTCTTGGGACCACATACCATGACTTATATAGGGTGGTCAGGTTATAGGGGTAGTCCTTGAGTCATCCCACTCTAGTTATGAGTTGGGTGTATGAGCGCATCGTCCCCTATGGAAGGGGTGTACTAGTAGAGGATCCGGGGGTCTGTTAGAGCAGCGAGGTGGATGGGGATGATAGTACTCAGGATGCCACATCAGCTAGTGGCTTCATTGACTACTACATAGATATGGAGGCCACTCCTTATCAAGCCATGGTAGGAGTATGGGGAGAGGAGACACTTACATTGATTACCTGCTCTACTACAGGTCAGTTAGTAGACAGGATAGAGAGGGTGGAGGTCCACCCATTTGATCGAGTCCCTCAATAGTTTGGCCTCCCCTACGTTGATATGCTTCCTCCAGTGGGGCCGAGTATACAGACTATTCATGAGGCCTGGGGAGGCCCTAGAGGAGATCGGGGTTGGACCACGGTTACTCCTGAGTTCCTATTGTGGTTAGGTGGGTGGTTTGGGCCGAGGGGCAGCCAGTGCTCCTCGAGCACCTTTACTTCAGATCGAGCTGCTCCTACTTTCAGTGGGGGGAGGATGAGCCTGTTGATGTGGACTCAGACTCTGAGGAGTTCACAGGAGGGGAGACAGAGGAGGAGATGATGGGAGGTGAGACCGGTGGGATGGCCAAGGAGGATGATAGTGATTCTGAGTGGCATGACACTCAGGATATCTTGAGGGTGAGAGGGAGGAGGTGAGTGCAGAGAAGGTGACCTTGATTTCAGAGGAGTTTCCTTCTCAGGACATTGGGGGAGATGATGAGTCCATGGGATGTCATTTCTTTCCAGATTTGGGGAGGCTCCATGATCGGCAAGTGTCGTCGTAGTAGGCACAGATCCTAGAGACCCTACCTAGATGCCTAGAGATCCGAGTGAGTTACTACTCTTTTCTTGACCTTGTTAGTTAGAGATGTTTGGTTGATATTTCCTTTTTGTTGTTTCATTTGTTTTTGACTTGTTTTTGGTGATTTTCTAACTTGTTATTTCTCTTTTTATTTGTAGCGACTTCTCAAGGATGGCGGGATTTGATTCACCGGTGTGTGTGACACCTTGTTGCTTCCTTTGAGGAAGACCTGGGCTCAAGCTTACTGAGGACGTTGGAGAGCCTTTAGTAGCTGGCAGACATACTGATGTGTTTGCCCTGTCTAGAAGGTGGAAAGTTAGTGACCTCCCTTCATGCTGAGGTAGCTGGATATAGGACTGTTGAGCATCTGATGAGGTGGAGTCATTCTCATAGTGAGACCATAGCCAGTGGCCATGATCATGAGCACTCAGTTCATTCATAGCGTCATCATAGTAGGAGTCCTAGATGCGATCGTGCACCCTCTGAGGGATCCCATAGGATTGAGAGGCCATTTGGTCTTTTTGTAGTGATTTTTTTGGATGTTTATATGAGTTGTTTTTGTATTTTTTGGGCTCATTGAGCATTTTGACCATGCCTAGTGCATGATGGCATTATATGTAAAACATGATTCTTATATATATATATATATATATATATATATATATATATATATTTTTGGATCTAGATCTTCTTTGTATCTAGAGTTTTTGTGGTTTGTTTCTCATGTGTACACTAGATGTTTTAGAATCTTTGTTTTTATATGCTTTTCAGAATGTATGCAATGGATGACAAGTGATAACAAGTGTTGAATAGAATGTTTCTCTTTTATTTGTTTTTGTAATGCTGATATGTGATGATGCAAACATATTGTAGTACTAAACTTTTGGCTTCTTTGGGAAATGTTCATTGCTTCTTCTTGTTTTGGAAAAACGTGATGAATATGTAGTGATAATGAGATGAACTTTCCCCATTCCTAACTCCACGCAACTAGTAAGATGTGAGGGCTCAACACCAAGAGTTGGGAAGGGTGCAAATTGTATGAGTTTGACTGAATGGAAATGATGAGAGAAAGACAAGGTATTGACAGAAATCAAATTTAGACCTACGTACTTACTCTTACTCAAAACTACTACATAGTTCAGAATGTAACTTACTTTCCAGTTTATCTAGACTTAGATCCATGGATGGCAATTTGGTTGACAAAATCTGGTTTTGAGGATTTGATCTCTTTGGAATTTGGATACTTAATTTCACTTAATACACTTTGCTTTGCATTTTTAAAATACTAAGATTCATTAATTTGCATGAATGGACCCCCTACGCCCTGCCCCATGCTACTAGTAAGAAGTATGGGCTTGTCACCAAGGTAGGACATAGGTGAGTAAGGGCACTTCTTTCCTTTCTCAACCTCACACCACTAGTAAGAGATGCGGGCTCATCACCAAAGGTTGGTGGGGCAAAAAAAGTGTGTAAAATAAAATATTCTATTTTGTTTAGTATTTTTTATTTAATTTGGTTTTGACATTTCTGATTTGTGATTTTGGAGTATCCTTGTTTCAAAGAGATGTAAGAGGGATAGATGTGACACCAAGAAGCTTCTAAAAGACCGTAGGTAAGAACAACTTAACCTAGTAGAAAAATGAGTATGACCAAGTATACAGGCCTTGGTATGGTTTTTGTCAAGATTTTGTCTTTCGGATTGATGAGATGATTTTGAAACCATTTTGATGATATTATGAAAATTGAAGAGATATGATTTGAATGCTTTTGCCAATATTTTCAGAAGCTTGTAATAAATTGCTTAAGAATAAGTTCCTTGACCACAAAATTTATGAAATGAGTGAACAAAATGAAACAACTAAGTGACTAATGCAATGTAGGTAGATATAATATACAAATGGTGATGTTGATGACTTATGCGTAAAACCATTTAAGATGCAAGGAATTGATAGTTTCATTGAATTCCTCACCTTCTAGTGTACACAAGAGATACACACCATTTCCATAGTCTTTCATGACTCGGTATGGGCCCAACCACTTGGGCCGAATTTCCTTCCTTCACGGTTTTCTTATCAATCCGGCTGTCTAGTCTCAAAACTAGATCTCCCTCATATATTTCTCATTCGTAGACCTTTTTGTTATATTTCCAGCACATCCGGTCAGCATAGGCTCTGTGTCCATTGTTCGGCATTTTTAACTTTGGCCTCATCAAGGCTTTCTAGTTGAGAGAGGCGTGCCTCTCTATAGGCTTCTTCTCCCAAGATCCCTTGTAATGAGATGCGGAGACTAGGTATTTCGACCTCAAGTGGGAGAACTACTTCTACCCCAAATACTAATGAGAAAGGGGTTGTCCCTGTTGGTGTTCTTATTGAGGTTCGATAGGCCCATAAGGCCGGGTATAATTTTAAATGCCAATCCCATTTGTTCTCCTTAACTATTTTGAGGAGAATGGATTTTAATTTTTTTGTTGCTTCATCCTGTCCATTGGCTTGGGGGTAATAAAGAGAGGCTGTGTGATGGTTTATCTTGAATTTTTGCATAACTCATGGACCTCATCATTTTGAAGGATGTGCCATTATCTGAGATAATGACTTGGGACACCATACCTATAAATGATTTGATTCAAAATGAACTTAGCGATTACAAAACCTGGTACGGTGGTGAGAGGCATGGCCTCTACCCATTTAGTAAAATATTTTGTGGCCATGATTATAAAGTTATGGCCATCTGTTGATGAGGGAGAGAATTTCCCTATCAAATCTAGGCCCCACGTGGAAAAGGGCCATGGGGTTGCGATTGGTTGTAGAGCTTGTGTTGGCATGTGAATCTCATGGGAGAACTCTTGGCATTTATGACACTTGCACACAAATTCTACTGCATCATGTTCCAAGTGGGCCAAAAATAGCCCATCGATGTATTTTGTGAGTAGTGGCATGGCCACCAAGTGGCCTCCACATATCCCACTATGGGATTCATAAAGAATATTTTTGGATTCTTCTGTGTCAACACATCTTAAAAGCATTCCATCAAAGGCTTTACGATAGAGCACCTATTCTAAAATAACATATTTAGTAGTGATAATGCATAACCACCTTCTTTGTTGTGATGTGGCACCTTCTGGGTATGTGTGGTCCATGATGAAATTGATGATGTCAGTGTACCAAGGACATATAGAGATGGGGGCCTGGTTTCAAAAAATATATGCACTCATCGGGAAAGTCTAGATCTACCAGATCACCTCCATCTAATGGATTTTCAGCTAACTAGTCTGCAATGATTTGTCCCTTAATGGACTTTTGGTTTACAAATGTTAGTTCAAACTCACCCATTAAGGTTATGAAACGTCCAACCTTTTTAGATAAAGACCCTTGCGTGAGGAATGTCCGTAAGTGATGATCTGTCTTTACAATGACCCTTGTTTCTTGATTCAACATGTAATGTCTTAAATGTTTTGTTGCGAAGACTATGGCAAGGCATTCTCTTTCTACCTGTGTGTAAATGTGTTTCATAATCAAGCAACATTCGGCTAATGAAATAAACTACACGTTCCCATTTATCATTATCTTCTTGAGCCAACATGCAGGCTAGCGAGACATTAGTAGCCCATGAATACAGGATCAAAGGATGATCTAGTCTAGGAGGCATTAGCATGGGAGGAGACAACAAGAAGTGTTTAACTACTTCGAAGGCCTCGTTACATTCTTCCATCCAATCAATGCTATAATCCTTCTTTAATAAATTGTTTGATGAATGAACAAAAAACTTAAGTCAGGATGAACCTTCGAATTGCACCAGTTTCCCAAGAAATGATCTAATACCAGACTCATCTGATGGTGGAATCATTTCAAGAACAACCCAGATTTTGGCTGGATCGACATCAATCCCTCATGATGATATAATGTAGCCCAAAAAGCTTTTGCCTCTATCACACCAAATACATTTCTCTAGATTCAATGTGACACCATATTCGATCAATCATGAGAGAATGATACGAGTACTTTTGGGTGATCACAGTGCTTCTTGGCCTTGGCCAACAAGTCATCTACGTAGGATTCCACAATCTTATGAATAAGGTCATGGAATATGTATGTCATTTCCCATTGGTATGTAGCACCAACATTCTTAAGACCGAATGGCATGACAACGTAACAATAAGTTCCCCAAGGAGTTATAAACATAGTCTTGGCTTGATCCTCTTCAGATATTTTGATTTGATTATATCCCGAGAACCCATCCATGAGAGACAAAATCTCAAATCCAGTTGTTGCATCAACAATGACATCGATGGATGGTAATGGGAAGTCATCTTTGGGGAAAGCTTTATTAATGTCCCAAGTCTATGCAAATGTATATCTTCCCATTCTTTTTGAGAACAGGGATGATATTAGATACCCATTGTGAATAGTCAACTGGTTTGATGAATCCCACTTGGAGAAGTTTCATTACTTCTTCTTTCACCATGAGAGCCACTTTTGGTTTCATTGGTCTCAATTTTTCTTAATTGGCTTTGCATCTAGTTTGGTGACAAGATTGTGTACCACGATATGTGGTGTAATTCCCATCATTTCTTTGTAATTAAATGTGAAATCCTTTTGATGTTCCTTGAGGATCTGGGTATGTATTTCTATCTCCTCTAGAGTTAATGAGGATCCCAACTTCAAAATATTTGGTTCTTCCTCCATTCCAATATTTATGTCAATCGTTCCTTCGATTAAGGAAGCGTTTCCTTCTTCAAATTCAGGTGGGGCGGAGGTAGTTCCAAACCTTCTCCATTCTCTACCTAGATTTTGAGATTCTTTTGTGGGGAGATTCTATCATGGGATTTCCAAAATAGGAAGAGGAATGTGGGATTAGGGAAAAATCTACTATGTGATGAGTGAGATGTAATTCTACATAGGCATTTAGATATCCAAGAGTGACCCTATCATTGTCAAAGTGATCTAGGATAGAAAACTCATTCTCATCTTCTATATGTGTCAAGATCGGGGTTGTTGGTATTTTACGCACAATGGTTCGATGCAAGTGATACCATGAAACTTGTATTTTCCAACACTTTGCTTGGAGTGAAATGGGAAGCTGAGGTTGCTATTGAATCAGCGAGAAGGTTTTGTTCTCATGGGATTGCTTTGATTGATATGAAGTCGAATCCCTTGGTTAGATCTAACACCACCATTTTATAGAGTTGTAAGTGTTCAACTCTAGTTTCATATACCTCAGATACTTGGTTTGTGACTAATTGTGAGTCTCCTAGCACTCTAATGTTATCAATGCCCATCCTTTTGGCTATGATGAGGCCAAGGAGAAGGGCTTCATATTCAGCCCCATTGTTTGTACATTCAAAGTTTAACTTAAAGGAAAAAGGTAGGATCTTTCCCTCGGGAGAAGTAAAGATCACACCTGCTACTCGAAATGACATCTAGCTCCATCAAAGTGGAGAGTCCAATATTTTCTTGAAAAATGGATGTTGGGACATTCTTCATGTGTCTACTTCTTTTTCCTCGATTACTTCTACCATACAAACTTTGTCTGCTGGAAGGGAGCCAATTCCTAGGGTGTATCCCATACCCATGGAATCAAATGGTAGGAGAATAGGTAGATATTTCTCTAGTAACTCAACAATTTTTGTGGTAGTTCCTAATGATACCATCTCTCTATGACGTTAGTCTCATTTTTGAGTGCTAGAATGCCTTCGACTAGATTCGTGATTTCTAATTCTGTTGTAGGTATCAACTTTACTTCTAGTTTTGAATTGATTGGTTTGTTAAGTTGATTCATTGGGAGTTCAAACTCAGAGTGAACACTTGGTCTCTTCTTCAAATCTACTAGGTGTATATCGAATGGTTTTGGGTCACCTTGTGCCACAAATATTTTTCCCAGGTGTAAAAATCTTATTTCTTGGAATAACGTGGAAGGGATTGCCTTCATGCGATGTATCCATGGTCGACCGAGAATCATATTATAGTTGGTTTCCCGATCTATAATATAAAATTTGGTGAGGACTGTCTTGGGTCCTAAGGTGACTGGTAACACTATAGTCCCAATTGAAGTGGCCTTGAGGCTATCATAACCCCTTAGCGTATTTCATGTTGTGGAACAATTTGTTTCTCCATATCCTAGCTTTTGAAGAAAAGTGAAGGGGACTATGTTAACTGCTGCCCCATCATCAATCATTGCATTTAACATAATTATTATAAACCCATACTTGCAAATGCAAGGTTGGGTCACCTCTACATGTAATCTCAGCGTCTGTTGGCATTTTTCTTATATCAAATATAAACTCAGTATCCCTATCTGGCCTGCCTGGAGGGTAGACATCAAAGTCTACATGGTTTACTTGCATTTCAGGAGGAGGAGTGATGTTAATTAGATGACCAAGACCTAATGCTTCTAAGAGAGCAGCCCTATGGGTGGGAGAGTTCTTCAACAAATCCAAGAAGGAAATGTGAGAGAAGGTTTTTGTTAGGTCATTAATTAGATCATAAGCGCCTATGGGTTTTACCAATGTTTGTTGAATGTTGTTTGGTTCTAATGGGTAGGTTGGAACTGGTTGAGAAGAATAATCTCATGTTCTTGTTATGGTTTCTACGTGTAGCTCGGTATCTAACTCTACCAGACCAACTATCTTGGTTTGTGGTCGAGTTCCTAATTGGGGTGCGACCAGGTGGATTTAATGAAGTTGAGGCTTCATGATCATTATTTCCTATCATAACACCCTTGTTCATCCCATTTGGATCTAACATGTTATTGTTAGAGTGATTTGGGAGAGGATCATTAAAAATCTTGAGGGGTGCATTTTGAGGGGAAACTACTCCCGTATAAGTGTTTGGCGTGGGTAATGCAAAATTTGCTAAAAACATATCTATAAAGAGTTGTCTTTGGTCTTCTGGAAAATGTTGCATGAATTTATTGTAGTCACGGAAAGTCCTAGTATCATGGCCTTGAATCTTGTGGAAACCACAATACAAGTTGGGATTATAGTTTTGAGGTTGTTGGTTTGAAACTTGTTGTGGTCCAAAACTCTGATTAGGTTGTTGGTTGTTAGAGTTAAAATTTTGAGGTTGTTGCCTTTGGTTTTGATTCTGATATCTAGTTGGGTTTTGGATTGGACCTTGTGTCTGGATTTTCCATTGTTGTTGTTGTTTTTTTTTTGTCGTGGATGATTAAAATCCACCACGTTGATTGTTGGAGTAAAGTTATTATTTCATTGATTGTTAACGGGTGGTGAAATGTTCACGATGTTTTCCCTTTTAACCTGGTCTGTGACTCCATCTGTTGTAACCCCATGGTTTTTGTTAAGGATCTTGGGTCCTTGATTGGTATTCCCACATTAGGATAAGTCGTAGTGTTTTGATTGGGAGTGATTAATTTCCCATTTGTTCCATATGTCTTACGACCACTGTCTATTATCCGCTTGATCGATTCGAGAGCACTCTCGAGTACTTCATCATAAGTCCTTAGTGGGAACTTTTGGACTTCTTCCTTTATCTCTCTATTGAGAGAATGAAGGAATAAGTCACATAGTTCCATCTGATCCATGTTTGGAGCACTTGCTGATGAGTAGAGGACTATATGCCATCTTTGAATAAAATGGGCAGCAGATTCATTGTGCTCTTGTTTAATATGTAAGAATTCCTTGATCCTATTCTTAACAATTTGTTCATATCAAAAGCTTTGATAAATTCTGACACAAGTTGTTTGAATGAGTGTATCGAGGCCTCAGGTATTCTATAATACCAATCAAGGGAATACCCTCTAAGGTTTTAGGGAATATCTTAGCAACAACCACATCCCAAGGGAGAATTCTCAAATGGCCATGGCATAGGCCTTGATATGTGCATTTGGATCTCCCTCCCCTTTGTATTTAGGAAAATCGGGAAGAGGTCTTGGAAGCATGACACTTCGTATGGTGAAATCTAGAGGTTCTTTTAAATATTCTGAGTAAGTCCCTACCACATAGGTTTCGACCATCGATGGTGCTGCTTTGAGGGGGGAGGTGGAATGGGTTGTTGATATGGCATAGCATATGTATTTGCAGGGACATAAGGAAATCCCCTGTGGTTGAGAAAACATCCCGGAGAAGAGAACATATCTCCCTATGGTGATTTTGAATAAATGTTTAATAGGGAGGAGCATTGCTCTGATATGGGTTGTTTGGTACTAAACCGGGGGGTATCATACTTTCAACTGGAGCAACATTTGAAAATGTGGTTCTAGTTGGTGTTTGTTGTGGGTAGTTATATGATTGTTGAGGAGGCATGCCTAACGTGCATGTTCCTGTGAGGAGGTCAATTTGACTAGGATAATGAGGAGGGTTGGGAGTTCCCACTTGCCCCAAATATGAAGTTTGATTTTCTTGAGCAAGTTCTAGTCCTCTAACCCTCTCAACCAAAGTTGAGATGACCTCAATTGGTGATGGCCCAGTGTTTTTCCTTGATGGTTGTTGTGGTACTCTTTGAGGTTGTAGAGGGGTATGGTATCCTGCTATGAATTGATCATTACTCTGCCCAAGTTCACCAAGAGTATTTTCCATTGGTGGAGGAATGGGGGTATTTTCTTGAAGCGGGGTATCGGGTTGTGTTTGCAAACTTCCTAGAGATGGATACATGTTTTGGAAGTATTGCTCATTTTAGCGTGTAGCATGCTAAGTACTCCTCATCCAACAATGGGAGTGGATCTGACTACCTACTTGATTTGTGGTCTGAATAAAACCCGAGGAGATGAAATGGATTCTCCAGTAAACGTCATATTGTTAGAGCCTGAGGGCTCTGGTTGTTGTGTTTGTGTGAGCTGATCCAACTCCTCAATTTAGAATGAAGAACTAGAGCTAGTTCTTTGAGGAGGATTTTGTGATGACAAGTAGTTGCTTGAATAGTTGTCATCCCATGCAAAAAGTGAGGGTGATGGTTGTCTATTTGTTTGACCATAATATGCTTTGAGACCTAAGAGAGGTCTGCCATATGCATCGTATCCCGACATATTCGGGGGTATATAAATACCCAAAATAATGGGAAGGAGTGAAGATGGATGAAAGAAATGAAAATGAAAAGGGAGCAATTATTTTTGTTTCACGTCGGGTTCACCAATTTTGTACGATAGAAAAGTGACATGCGAGCATGAGAATCTACAAGTAGCCCTTCTTCATACCCGACCTCCCGAGGTCATGCTGAGACAACCATGGTGGAAATGAAATATATGTGGGTATAGAAAAAACTAGTTGGGAAATCTTATATCCTCAACACACAATAATGGGATCTGCGAGTCTAAGGCAAAGAAAGCTCTCCTAACCTGAATTGGTGTAATGGATCGTTCAGATATAATAGCTTCTCGGAGGCTCCAATCAATGTCGAGCTCTATCGAGATCCTATCTATTGGCTGTTGGATGTGTGGAAAGTGACATGTAGGTGCTTCATGTATATTTCCAGAAAAGGTCATGAAAATGGTAGTGGATTTATAGGAAACTATGGGTGGTTTTCTGTCTAACCCAAAAATATTAGCTTGATTGGCTTCTATGTTTAATGCAAAAATTGTGTTATGATATCCGGTGGGAGTGGTGAGGATCTAAATACCAACATACATAAATTGGTGTCAATGTTTAACTGATTAGTAGGCCCATTGGGTTGTGGGACTTGGGGATCACAACCATGAGTTCATGGTTGTTGTGGACCTGTTATGGTCATGTGAAGAATCAATCTCTTCTTCCGACTATCCAATAGTCATAAGCTTTTTCAGCTTCTATGTTTAATACTAGGAGTTGTGTGATCTTCTCAGAATACCTTACGGGTGTTCTAGCAACTTGTATACGTAAACCTGTGTCTATGTCAATGAGAAGGTCTCCTGCGTTTGGCTACGGAACTAATGGATCACAACCAAATATTTTCTCTCTTTCGGGTTCTTGTATGGTCATGCGGATATCCTATCAAGGCAATCTATAGTTGGGTTGACTTGACCAGAATGTATGCTTTGTCATCTTCAATATTCAATTCTCTCAATTGTTCACTAACTGCTTGTGGGTTTATTGTCATTTGAAAGACGTGAATTCTAAGACCTTGATCTATATCCATTAATGTTGTGAAGAGATTTGGCTGAGGTATTACCGGTTTGAATACGTAATCCCTGGGCTCTCTGGGTCTCGTAATTGTCATGCAAGAGATAATCAAACTTTAACTTAAATAAGTAAACTAATTATGAAAATAAATCTACACTATGCTTATATTCTTTTTTTTTGTATTTTCAAGGATGTGAATTTGAATGAAATTTAAAGAGAAACTATTCTAATATATTTAGATAATGAACAATTAATCTAATAACAAAATTAAAACAAGCAAGTTAGCCTGATGTAGCTATTTTCCTGTGCACTTGTGAATTTATCCTAAATATTAAATAACTAACTAATTTAATTGAAAGACCTTCAATCTTACCTCATAAGTGAGGAATAAATCACATCTTCTCAGAAGCTATCATTCCCCATAGCTTCCCTAGTAATACTGAAAGCAAGCTTAACTGAAATAAAATGATTTGCTATTCTATTTGATATATTATAACTACAACTTCAACAATTCAAACTGGAGTTTACGAAACAATGGCAAATCCAGGTTGTATCATGACTTGTCCCCTCAGTGTGATCTCTTCATTCCTTCATGTTCTCATGAATCCAAAAAGTGGGAATGTGACAGTGGTAGTAGGAGAAGATGTTCAAACAGTGGCAGCTTGGATGTAAGCCGAACAAAATGCAAGTAGGAGAGGGATAGTGCAAGAGAACAGAGCTTGACTATTCAATTCCTAGCGGGATTGTTATAGGGATACAATACAAGCATACCAAAATCTATAAGACTTATACTTCCTGTGACAAAACAACAACCTATAATTCTAAGCAGAATCAAGATTCAAATGGACATGATCTAGGACCAGAACTATGGAGCCTTGAACTGAGAGGCTAAAAGATTTTACAAAATCTAAACTTATTGAAACTTATTGAAGAACTTTCAAAACACACTGAATAATAATTCATAGAAGGAGAGGGGCCATTTTCTTGTAAACAAGATTGGTATTTATAGCATTTGGATTTACTAGAGGGTAAGTTTGAATTGAACTCTTCTATTATAAACAAAGAGAAATTACTATTTACCAGGTGGCTAAAACATAAATGCAGTAGAGTAATTATTATAATAAATAATGTAAGAATGCTAAAATACAATAATAACATAAACAAACAAGCATATATTATGTAAAACCCTAAGCAAGAAGGAGAGATAAGAAGAATTAGCTGATTTCAAGAAGACTGGAGGTGATCTAGGAAGGTAAAAGTGTTGAGTAGCAGCCAGACAAAGTTGTTAATACTCACTATAAATTTTGGAGCTCATGAATTACATAGAATAGGGGTGCCCATAGGACGATAGAGGCACCCATAGGAGTTAGTGATTGGATCTGGCGCTAGTGATTGTGCAAAAGCTCAAGAACTAATTTATTTTGTGTCACAAGAGCTTCATTGTTGATTCATGTTTGTCACTTGATATTCACTTTGATCACCAAGGATGCCTCGTAACCTACAAAAATAATGAATACTGCACATGTCCACATACCACATCAACTCCAATAAAATATATGTATAATGTGGACTAATATTGACCCCTAAGGTCACCCAAAGAGTGAACTTATTTCCGAGCTATGCATTACATCTCGTACCCTATGTAGTTCTTTTGTGTGTGTAGAAATGGTGTCCTAGGATGTCCTTGTAAATGTTGCACAAATGATAGCGGAATAGATCTAGAATATATAAATTTATAAAATGTGTGGATGAAATATAATATACTTTCCCCTCCTATTAAGTGTATGAAAAAGTGATACATCCCTTATCCCCGTACAAATTATTTTGGAGTGCTTTAGTGCCTTTAGAATGAAAGCTTAGGTGATGATAGTAATGTTTAGTGCTTTGTCCTAATTTTTGAGAAGTAACTAAGTATGTGTGTGTGTGTGTGTGTGTGTGTGTGTGTGTGTGTGTGTGTGTGTGTGTGTGTGTGTGTGTGTGTGTGTGTGTGTGTGTGATTCCCTTGTTTGAATTTCATAATTGACAACTAGAAGGATGACCCATAAGTGAAAAATATTCCCAAAATATAGAAGATACCTAAAAAGAGTGAGTAAAGGTAAGAAAGGGTCAGGAGCACCTAGTAGAGATAGGAGTGCCTATGTGTTGCTATCTTCTCTAGGTGCCAATGTCTGAAGCCATAAAATATAAATGATTTAAGTTGTGACTAGGTTGTAGGGTGTGGAAGACCAAAGAGAAAGCAAGAAAAAAATAAAAGAGGCCAAAGATAGTTATCACCACTAGTTTTCTTGCTTATGAATCATGTGTACACTAGCATGCTTTTTGACCTATAAATATATGTAAGTGCATGATTTTGTGTCTACATTGGGATGAAATTTCACTATGATCGATAGCAAGTGCAAAGCCATTTGAGAAAAGGGAAATTTATTATGTTGGGCCCATTTCACCTGTTGCATGTTGGATAGGCACGTGTTACATTATCACATGCACATATTACTTGACAAGGTGGGTAGAAGTTGTTTTTACAAAGGATTACACTATATCTGCATGACCAAGATTTATATGGGAAAATGTCATTAGTAGGTATGGCTATCCATTGACCCTTACCGGTGATAGGGGAACTCTTTTTATTAATGAGATAATAAGAATATTGTCGGCATAGTTCATGGTAACTCATAATAATACTACCCCTATCACCTATAAGCTAATGGAATTGTAGAAGATTTCAACAAGATTCTGGGAAAAACATTGACAAATATATGTGATGTAGGAAGGAAATATTGGGATGAAAAAGTTGTAGCTATGTTATGGGTATATAAAACCATGTACAATTGGTTGAATAAGGCCACACCTTTTCAATTTTTGTTTGGTGTGGAGCTATTTTTTCCTATAGAATTCATGTTACCCTCCCTATATATTACGCACATATGAGGACTAGATGATGAAATAACGGTAGAGGGAGTGCATTGATAAAATTATGTAGTTGGATGAGTGTCGCACCATTGTGTGATGGAGTCAAAAGATAGAAAAAGTGAGACAACATGAGAAGGATAGACATGATAGGAATATTAATAATAAGTATTTTTTAGTATGGAAGATGGTGATTTTATATGACTCCAAGTTTGCGCACCATCTTAGAAAACTTAAGGTGCATTGGTTGGGACCATTTTTAATAATCCAGATATTAGAATCAAGTGTTTTTCATGTTTCTGTTACTTAAATGTGAGAATTTTATGCCCTACTATAAATAAGCTTATCTTGTGGTTGTAATAAGGCAAAGTATTAACAATTAGATTATATTTCCCTTTATGTTGTTTTTTCTTTATTTTTTGTAATAAGTGTATTCATGCACATGAGTTGATTACTCTATGTTAGACTAATGTGTAGATGGCCACACATGATTTTAGTGTGGGGTGAATTATATGTAGGTGCACGACATATATTTTGTAGGAGGTCGATGAACGAGAGCGCACATGATTAAGATAAAGATGTGTGGTATAAGGTTAAGGTGCACTTTGAAAACATTCATAGGTGTGCATGTGAAAAAAATTCAAGGAATGCAAAGGAAATATTCTTGTGATCATGTATAAGGTGCGACGGTGATTAAGGATGTCGGTAATTGAAAGGAAAGTAAGTTCTCGATTAGAAACCATGTGAAGAGAAAGAGGTGTAGTGTAACATGAGGAGGAAACGAGAAGGTAGACTACTTGGCAAGTGGCATAGGGGAATAATGCGTGTGGCACGGGAAGGTGCATGTAAGAGGTTTTGTAGCCTACAAAATAGTGGCATGCCAAAAGGTTATGGACTTCCGAACATAGGAGAAAGTAAAAGAAAAACTACGGAAAATCAAAAAAGCACTTTAAAAGCTAGAAGTGGTGGTAGGTGAGTGCAATTAATGTTGTTGAAAATTGGAAACTCTATAAAAGGGGCATGAATGAATTCATTCTTAACTTTCTTTAGAGAACTTGTGTGATAAAGAGATCAATTACAACAAAGTGTGAAGTGTGAATAAGGAACTAGAGAGCTAAAGCAAAGTGTGAACTAGAGTTGAGTGAAAGTAAGCACAAAACTTTGATGGAAGAGAGATCCTTGAGTAGAAGTGTTATATAGGTGAGGGTTTAGGAGGCAAGACACAAAACTAGGGAAAATGGTTTTACTGAGGTTGAAGTAGGGCACATGATTTCACATGTGGAGCTAGGGCATGACATTGAGGTGAACCAAAGTGAAGGTTGAGCAATAAATTTGGAAGAAGGAATAATTGAGCACGTATGTTTGAAAGTTTCAACACCCATGGCACACAGTTTGCAGGTCAAAAATTACACTATTCGAAGAAAAAATGGCACTAAAAAAGAGCATCAAATACTAAGAAGAATATTTTTTATGAGGTGTCCAAAGAATGTTTTTCATAAATTCAATACCCACTAAAGGTAGTAGTAGATAAACCTTGGGTGTCATAGCTATGACGGTGTAAGATCAGTGAATAAAACCACCCCGCACAAGGGTATGAGGTAGACATCAATAAGGATGTCTTGTGAGAATTGAGTATAAGGACTGCAAAATGGAAGATCATGTTGGATTATTCGATGTACAGGACCTCAGAGGAAGTAAGGGTTCTTAAACTATATGAGTTTCTTTATTTTGGGAGGCTCGTGCATATATTTTAGTGATTGATGTCACACGTGTATGAGGATTACATATACTTTGTGGGAAAAATAATTTGGTTGACTTATAGGTTGATCGGAAGGGTTACAAGTTTGCACAACTCTAGGGAGGAAATATAGCTTGATCCGTGAGATGAGACCAATATTAAGGAAACTACCACTAAATTTCAATATCGAGAGGGCACCCATGTATCCAATTTTGACAAGATTGTTGACCCCGAATGATAGTAGTTGTGCATTTAGTTAGCTACAAGTTGGGAGCCTCCAAGCGCTAGACTAAGATAATTAATAAATTCCTCCATATCATGTGTAATAAGGAGAATAAAACCAACTACACCATCACCTTATACATATCCAAAGGGATCATTGAAGAGGATAACACACAGAGATAAAAAAGGAGACAAGATTACTTGAGGTTTGATTCTCTTACTAATATCCTTTTGGGATATTGACGTGCACTGTGGCACTGGAAGATAATATGTGGTACACCCAATTAAGACTAAATCTCTGGAAAAATGGTTTACCAACTTCACTTCTAATGGAGGAATTAATAATATCCACAAGGTGCGCCTCAAGAATTTATACAAGAGGATGTGTGAAGCAATCGAGAATGAATGGCAGATGCCAAGAGAGTTATTAGGCGTTGTTAGATAAACAAGAGGAGTTTGCGGTGAATGCAACACTTCACCTTATGTGATTTTTGATGAATAATGGAGAGATGGGGTCATGGTGTGAACCTCCATTACATTCACATGCAAGTATTTTAAGTGCGTAATAAACATAATAAAGGACGTAAAACACTTCAATTTCAATGCAAGTAGTGTGGACATGAACTACGATACGCTGTGGAAGAAGTATGGATATGAGTCAAAGGAAACATATCTCGAAGACCATGGAGATGACAACATGGACCTCAATCCAATTCTAACCATGGTAGTCGAAAGGAGGCATACAAAGTATATTTATGCCTATGGCCTAAGATGAAGGATGGGAAATAGATCAACACAGAGGATGTTGACATGTCACAACCACCAGGAAGCATACCATGAAGATCAAAAAGTGAAGGTGTGAGGAAAATCCTCCAGAGAAGAATAAGAAGAATAAGAAGAAGAAAACGATGTAATAGAGGGTTAGGTGGACCATAGTAAGATAAAAAGATGTGAGGAGAGCATAAGGAATCAAGAACATCGCACGTGCATCAATATCCTCCGGTGTAAGAAGAGTGAAATTCAATCCCAATAATGAGGACAACCCCCACATCATTCACAATTTAGATGAGTAAGAAGAATATATGACATAGGAGGAGGATCCGTTCATGGAGATTAAATAGGAGTAAGTGGAGGCACATGAAGAAGAACTTGTAGAGGAATAAGGAGAAGTCCCTAAGAAATAATAGGATATGTGTAACGTGCGGGAAGAGGAAGAAGAGGGGGAAAGGAACAAGTGACTAGGAATACCAAGGTGTTGGAGGATAAGAAAGCCATGAAGATATTAATATTTCATAAGATTTTCCAAAGAATCCATGCAGAAGGGATGAAGTGATGAAAAATTACATAGGTAGTCCCTTTTCATACATTGATGATCCCTTACAATACTAAGGGAAATATTCTAGAGTTTAGTACCAACAGAGGATCTATTTTTTTGGGAAATGTTAAACAAGGATGAGGCACTTATGTGTACAAGGAAGATAATCTCTTGGAATATGTAGACTCATATGGAAGATCTTGAGTTCAAGGTGAGTAAATAATAATAATCAAAGATGAATCTGAAGAAGAAACCAAAAATTATGTTCCCCGTAATCGGCCCTACTAAGCTAACATATGAACAATACTACAACATGCTAAACAAGATGTCCACCAAAGTAAAAAGAAGTAATATTGACAAAGGGACCGTGGTCGAGAATGCAATAGGATATAAAACACAAATTATTGAGGAACCAACAACTTGTAGAGGAGTTGAACGAAGAAAATAAAATAATGGTTGAAGCGATAACAAAGCATGTGATATAGTTACTAGTATTACGCATGCATTCATATACTTAGTCAACCAAGCTCAACCAGAGTATGACACAGAATTGGAGTATTTGGAGGATCTCATTTGAATGGTATTGACCAAGGTAAAGAGTGAGTCGGGGCCATCAGTAGAATAAATGGCTAAGGTAAAGAAGAAGAAAAATAAAATTTAGAGGAAGATATTGAAGAATATGAGGCGTTGGTCGCAAAGGTGAAAGAGGTCGTACAAAGTGAAGAGAAAGTTTCGATAACTACCAAGATTTCTCTCCTATACTTATCATGTGTACCACATATGAGGAGGTTGAGTTAAATAAAATTCATGCCACGATGAAAACCAACAAGTCCAAGTGCGAGAAGGTTATGATAGAGGTCGGAAAAGAGAGATATAATTATTGTTATGAAAGACACATTTGAGGAGAGGCTCAAGGAGATCCACCCTATGGTAATGAAAAAAATGGATATCCTAGAGGGTATGACCTCGAAACTTGATGTAGTGGTTAAAAATATGAAGGATAAGGTGAAAGAGTAAAATTTCAAAGAGATACTGGTATTGTGGCTGAATGCTGACAAGGAAGCCAGGAGCTAGAAAGATGGAAGAAGTTGGGAATCAATAAAAAGAGAAGTTCTAAACTCCTCCCACCTCATAAGGCTTAATTTTGGATGTGCACATGGGTGATAGATAATTAATTCTTTTATTCATTGTTATAATTTATCCTATATTCCTTATTCGTCAAGGGATTCATCATTCTTTCATCCATTCTTTGAATAGACGTCCTTATTCATATTGCAAATACGGACAATAATCCTACCGTGGGGTAAATGTTGGACAACATAAATGGATAATTATTATCCATGTGTGGATAAATAAGGTTGTATGTCAAAGGGCATGTGTAGATAATATAGAGTTGTAAAAGATCGGGATGCATGCAATTACGCACGCAAGTAAGGAGAAAAACAAGTTAATGAGTGAAGGTCCGCATATGCACATGTGTTTTAGGACTTGTCCGATTTCGAGCTAAGGTTAAGAATATAAAAATCACATATGATGTAGGAAAAGGTAAAACACATGCAAGGAAGATCATTTTATATGATTAAAGCATGGATGAGGCCGAATTATTTATAACTCAATCTAGAGTTAAAGCATTGTTGTAAAATGCATGCACACCATATTTAGGATATCTATTGTTAGAAATAAATCATGTAAGTGATGCGAAATTCCCCACCATATATAAATAGATGTTTCATTCCTTGTATTTAATGTGTCAAACATTTTAATTATGCTTTATGATAGTGCACAAATAGAGACAAAGTTGTATGAATGCTAATGTATGGAGATGTATGATGATTATATTATGCACGGATGGATGTAAACAACTTATGGATGTAATCAGTGAGTTTGTTTAATAGAATGGATTATGCTTATGATGGAAAATTGTGTGTGGATTATTATGATTTATAGTGATGGAAATGATGTTTTTAATTATCTAATTTCCTTATTATGTGTGTTTCTTTTGCTATATTGTGTTTTTATCTTCATTCATGTTATAATGATTAAGTATGCAACCCATATCTTGGTAAGTGAACAAAGGAGGAACTTGGTAGGTTGCACACACTTAGGGTGAGAACTTAGACGTTTGTATAGGTGAATTTGCAGCACATATGACCTTGGGAAGTGTTGGCTACTAGACTCCAACATGTTCCTTTTTTGGCTTGAATGGGTATTTGCGTGTCTTGGATCTTCAAGGAGTATTTTGAAGTCTTGGGTATAAATTAATGTAATCAACATGTGGATTATTCAAAGAGATATCCATTTCTTATTTTTATCTTCCAAATCTCGAAACTTCCGAATCTTTAGGAAAAGTTATCTTTCTTCATTGCGATGGCATTCCCCACACCCGTAATGACCTTTTTTTCTTGTTTGATTCCCGACATCACATGGCTCCAAAAAATTGTCTCAAAATTACTTAGATACATTCAAAATCCTCTTCACAACTTCTAGATGATTTTTCCCTTGCAAAAACCTTCAGTAGGATATTCTTTGGTTGCAAAATGGCCAAAAATAGCCCTTTCTATGCCTTTGGGGATAGTTGATTCACCTTTGATCTCAAAGTAACATCATGCATCACCTTAGGTATACTTCCTTACACATGAAAAATAATTGAAAATAATGTTATCACATATCTCCTAGCTAGAATTATGATGACATTATGGACAAGTTGGCTAGAGGAAAGGTTTATAGTGACAAGGAGAGGAAATTTTCAAGTGGGGGCATGGTTGTCATGACCAATATTTTCAAATTTTCATGTTATACATTTAGCATGACAACATACCAATGGATAAATAATGCAATATATAAATAATTTTCTACTCTATTATAACCTATACATGACCATATATAACAAACATCCAAATCTTTAATGCAATAAAGAAAAATAGAGGTTAGAGATAGTAACCTAATTTGGACACCATTGGTGCATTAATTCACACCTATGGTTAGCAACACCTTATGGGATATTTTATGTTGGGGATCACAAATGAATAATATAAGTTTAAGGAAATCATTTTTTTGAAGACTCTAAAGACTGGAAAAACCATAGTAAGTGCATCTCATATTTAGGAAACCTAAGTATCTAATGCTTTAAGTATATGCTCCAAAAGATAAGAAAGATAAAATTCAATACCTATAAGACTTTGAGGGTAGATTTTTGAGTTCTAGAAGACCAAACAAGTGGTGATTATGTGTTGGAATGAATAATTAAATTATGATTATATATAGAAATAATGATTGGGCATTATAGTTTCTATTTGATTGTTGAAAAATGTAAGTCATATAGTATTGACCATGGTCAATACCATTAATCTGGGAAATTTAATATCATATGAGGTTAAAAGGAATTAGATTATGATAGAAATATATTATGGAGCTATTTAAAGTGACATTATGAATGTGTGTGTGTGTGTGTGTGTGTGTGTGTGTGTGTGTGTGTGTGTGTGTGTGTGTGTGTGTGTGTGTGTGTGTGTGTGTGTGTGTGTGTGTGTGTGTGTGTGTGTGTTTGTGTGTGTGTGTGTTTTTATAGAATGTATGGAGGTGACTTTAAGAGGATATATTGGTGATCATAGGGAGGCCATAAAAGATGATTGTAACAAGATAAAAACTTGTGAAGTGTGATATAATTGGAAAATATATCAAGTCCCTATCATTAGTACCATCACTATCAAACCTAATGCAACCATTATTGGTTACACATATCCATTTCTAGTTACTTCCCACTCATGGTAATTTCCCCGAGGACACCACTCCGCATGGGAGATAATGTGCCTATGGTGCTTGCAGAAAGAGCCAAATGCGGTCAAAGTGAAAATTTGGATGTATGTGTTGTCCACTATTATAGTAGTGTCATTACATGAGATATGTATAGTTACCAAATGTGTGCACTTTCATTACTTAATCCTATATTATGGGTAAAATTTGGTGGGAAATTGAAAAATATTCTCCTATATATATAAATGACACCTTATGTTGTTATTTCCCACAAACTTGATAGGAACTATTGAGATCACTTTATATAGTACATATACGCATCTCAAATCATCTCGGACAAATTATAGAGTGGTCTAAAAAGATGAATCCTCACCAAGGGTTCATATTTTCATGGTGCCAAGTTTCAAGAATTAGAATAAAGATCACTCTAGATTACAAATTGAAATTTACAGATTATAAATTCATATAGGAAGTGAAAGTACTAACTGTAGCTTGATCATTCCTCGAGTATTATTAGTTATACAATGTAGTACAAAAATACATTACAAATGAGATTAAGTAAGTAAATCCCAAGAGTTCTTACAAATTTTCATTTTGCATTCTTGGTCAAGTTTATTTTATGGGTTGAATGAATAAGAGATCAAATGATCTCATCACATCATATTGCAAGTACTCCAATACCCCAAACTTAAATTGAAAACATAAGGAGAAAGTCTCCAAAAATAACAGACATGTAAGATACTCTTAGACACTACCATCTTCCTTAGCCACTATCGTTTGATGGTACCATATACTCCATCAGTTATGTATTATAAATATTTCAAAAAAATTTTTTACTAGAGATGTTGATGATACCTTTTGGATCAAGATCTAGGTCTTTATGTTCACTATGCACCCATCCTTCAAATAGAATTAGGGTAAGTATTCTATTGTGTATTCTCTTACACTGCTAAGCTCTACATTCTCTCTCTATAATAATCACATTTTACTCATTATAAGTTGACATTATTGTGTTGAATATATTTATTTGGAACAGGTAGTTCGATATTATTTAGATAGATTAGATAGATGCTATAGACAAGAAAAATTGGATCAATTCCTGACAAATGCGCCTTCTGTCAATATAATTGGAATTTTTACATTGGGTTTTCATAATCAACACGATTGTCGTGAGTTGATAAGTAAGTGTGTTACGAGATATGGACATAGAAAAACCATGTGAATTAATTCTAATTTATAATTATTTTATGCTCTTAGGTGTGAAATAAGCAAGACAATAGTTCAAGTAGTAATTCTCCCAATTGTTTTGCTTATGTGAGTAGTATGTCCTCTTATGTCTTATTTCCTTCTTAAGTATAATATCTTATAGGGTTAGTTTCAATATAAATTAATTTAATTAAAGTACTCATGCATGCCAAACCTAATATTAAATCTCGGAAAGTGTTCAAATGGAAAAATTATTGTTTAATAAATGGAAAATTTTAGATGATCGAACCTATCTTATAATAGGTTTAGTGAAATTGAAATTGTCCCGATATCAAACGATAGGAAAATTATCATAAAATGAACATAGGTTTTTATAGAGGTATGTTGCTTGTCTAGGAGAAGTAGAGTTGATCGTGAGAGTGTGTAAAGGGAAATCACAGGTGACAATGGCAATG